>JAUMJL010000838.1:0-600000 GCA_033558185.1 Dromococcyx pavoninus
AATGAGGCGCCGCCCCGGCGGGGCCTCCCCGTCACGTGACAGCGGGGGTATTTAAAGCGGGCGGCAGGTTGACCCCTCAACCGCACTGCTGCCCACGGCGCTCGGCATCTGCTGATATCTTTGTGTTCCCCGCACCGTCTGCAGCTGCACACGCCGCCCCGGTGCTAGTCCTCTTACTAGTGATAAAACACTATTTCTCCTGTTGTTTAGACGACTTTTTGCTTTTCAAGCCCCTGCGGTACCAAGACTTCTTTCTGGTGTACCTAAACCCCATTGTACCTCAAAACACTGAGAGAAAAACCCTATTTTTTTTCCATCATGCTCGGTTCTGGAAGCAAGGGACCAGCCACCCACCTCTGACAACTAACTCTTGAACCCTTCACATTAGCAAAACGCTCCTTCGACTTCCAGAAGAGGAAAAGCAAACTTACATAAACTCTTCAGACCACTTTCCTGTGAGGGGCATAGCCATTTGAATTTTCTAAGCAACATGAACAAAAGAAGTTAAAGGTGTTTGAAATGACCCTGACCAACACTGGCTCTACGTGCAGCCAAAGGTCATGACTTGATATCTCCAAGACTTTACTATGGAGTCAGTTTCCTTAACCTTCCTTACCTTCCCCCAGCATACCAACACTCATACAGAGATCAGACTGCTTCTCTGCAGACCCAGTTTTCTCATCCGTTCCAAGCAACAGCGAGTTTCCTCCATATGTACTTGAGGATTCTGCATTCTCTTCTGTTGTCACGAAGCAAGAGAAAACTGTTGCAGGCTTTGGTACCTGCACTGTTTGTTAAACATCAGTGGCTGAATCTGTCTACTCTCATTTCCCGCAGCCATGCACAAAAAGAAGCTATCTTAAGCGCTGTTAATTCCTGGCACACATGGAGCAGAGCTTTCCATAATCACGATGTACACAGGAGGTCACACAACATTCAGCAGAAGAAAACCGAAACATCATTTTTTCAGCTTTTTCAATCGTGCTACCACCTGGTATCTCCTTCAGAGAAGTATTCAGCATTCTGGCAAAGGAAATCTCTTCATCTGGAAAAGCACCTAAACAAAAATTGACCTGTGGCTTATTTGTCAAGACTTTGAGCAGCTTCTTACATTAAATTCACCAACAGTGAAACTGGCCACATGACTGTTTTACTCTTCCTGTATCTTCTACAACGAGTGATAGCTTGGAACCTAAAAGAGAAAGCTTGTTAAAGAAAGTGACAGTACCAATACACCCGTACCACTGTGTGTCACTGGATGTTTCACTTTATGGTAAATATGACAGACAGATTAGTATTTTAAAAAGTGTTATATATTCAAAATTGAAAACAATGTCCTGAAGCATTTCTTCCCTCTCCTTACACAATGTCAACGTACCTTATTCTCCACACACTTTAAGAAGCCAAACCAAACAACAATCTAAGCTTTTATAAGATCATCTAGTTTCCCAATTTTTAGGATTTATTTGCCACAGACTATATGGCATTATGGTGCACAGCTTCTTGCACATTAAAGCACAACTTTCAGTAGTAGGTAACTTGAAAAAAAAAATCTACTGTTCCAGTCCCAACAGTTGCTACGCATATTTGTATTAATGCACACAATCATATTTCTTTTGCAATCCACGTTGTTTTCAATCACTGCAAGTTACAGCATTATGTCCAGATCTCGGAATTTCCTGTGCAGGATGAGTACTATCCCACTGAGCAAGTTAACAGTGTTATCCAAAAGGAAAACAATGAACCACTGTGTTATGTCCTTGTGTATAACAATAAAAGAGAGTAAGGAGTAATTACAATTTATCTGGACTTCAAGTAAGGAGGTAAGAAAATATATGTTAAATGCTGCTGCATGCACAGGAGTCTTACGTCCTTTGACAGTACTCCTTAGCAAATGCCTTCCTAGATTCATTCCCAACCCCAGACTCCGCTGGCATGGAGGAGCCCCAGCAATCTTTCACCACTGGTCTATATTGTCAAGTGCTTTATCAAGTCTGTAACTCCGTGTACGAGTGTCAAATCAGTATAAAACAATTGCTATGTTTTCTGTTCCATTCAAATTCCTTGTTACTGTACACATCCTCCAGAAAGGCCAGGGAGTACATCCACCCTCAATCAAACCCACTATTTATGCTTCATTCAAACCAGCCATGTTATCTCTGCTACCGAGTTCCCCTGGAATCAGACAATGGGAACAGACATGGACAAGAGTCTCTCAAGCCACGCATTGACTTCTTCCTGCAGACTTTTCAGCAATTTTTGATTAAAAATCTAGTCCTATTTTAGAACTACCCAAGAGGTCCTTTACAGGCAGCAAGCATGCTCATCTCATCACATGGTATGACTTTATTACAGTTTATTCATAACAGCTGAGTCTTGTCAGCTCAACTATCGTCTGACTAAAACCACAGAAAAGCACATTGTAACAGTTAAACATGGCATAAGTCCATCTCATATAAAGCAGAGGATTAGATTTATTTCAAGGCACAAGAAATTTAAGACCAAATTTCCCAAGAATACAACTCATTTAAAAAAACAAATGCCATAGACACATGGCACCACTGTTTCTCCTCTCCTCATACAGTTTCATTGCACACATTCTTTTAAGTGCAGTCAAACAGAACAGGGGTGAGCTGCACAGCAATGGACAACCTAAGACATGTAAGACATATACAGTGTTCCTACAGAGTGAATAAAATGAACAGGAAAACTGACTGTATTCATCCATAAAAACTTTATAATAATTTTCATCAGATCTGAAGTTAACAGACAAAAGTTTACAGTACCAAAGAGGAGTATAAACTGCAGTAGGCACACTGTTAAATGGTGCAGTAGGAAAAAATATAGGGCTTTGAACAAGTCATTTGAAGCACTATTGAAAGGTTAAGGCATTAATGAGGCTTGGTATCCGACCAGCTATGTTAAGGGCATCTTTGGGTCAGTGGAGTTTTTCATCTGGAGGAAATATCTTCTTCACCTGCAAAGCAAAAGGCAACTTAATTATTCCTTTCCACAGAGACGATTAACCACAATTATTTCCATTCCACAAATGCACTGAGAAATGGTCACAAACTGTAGATAATTCATCTCTACAGAGCTTCGAGAATAATCTCTACTTTCTTGCTTTCTTAAGCAGTTTAACTTCTGAAGTTCCTGCAAGTAGTTTTAGTTACTTTAGAAGCTGGTAGAACATTTCACTAGGAAGTTTTCAATGCTGTAACAGTACCCAGTCATTTGGATGACAGCCCTTCTTGCACTTGCAGGAAGAACCTTCCTACTCCAAGAACACACACTGTAAATAGATGAAGTCAAGTAGAAAAGGAAACATTAGATCACATTGCTTAAAAGAGGCTATAACCCATAATTACCACTGCCACAGATGTTTTCATGTTCTTACACACTGGAATAGGCAAGTGATACATGATCATCATTTGAAGTGGAGGTATACTGTCCTAAAAGAAAGACCAAACTTCTGTAATTTGGCATAGATCAATCAAGTCAGTATCTGCAGAAGCTCCTCCCTAGAATGCAGTAGCTTTCTGCATGAATTTTCAGCCTGCTCCATTGGTCAATAAAATGGTTTGCTTAATTATCCTAATTTTTAAATAAGATCTCTCCACTCTGTGAGTTAGTATTCCATTCTCTTTGCTTTAACTCTTTGCATTGTCAGTACTAACCCATCCAAACCTCAAATGAAAGAGAAAGGCAGAAAAAAATATAGTATATGCACCTTGAGTGCTGGAAAAGCACATCTTTAAAGCCAAAAATTAACTATTCAAACATGAAATTGTAGCTGTATTAATGGGTTTTCATGCAGTGTCAGAGAGATACACCCCAACTCTTTCAGATGGAATCCAATTCACAGTTCCTGCCTAGTGCACAGGCACACAAAAATAAAAGACAGGACACAGCAGCCTGATCAAGGTAGCTACCTCCTTGCCACTCAGCTCACTTGAGGTTATGGCGGCAATTCAAACAGGATCACAGAGAATAGTATGTCCTGTGATAGCCCATTTTTAGCAAAAAAAGAACAAATATTTACCAATGATATTTAAGGATTTTTATATGTCTTTACTTTTTTAAAAGCATTGTTTTTCACAGAAACAAGAAGCTTAATTTTATTGCAAAATTAAGCCAATGAAATCAGATATATCAAAGGTTAAACCAAACTGCTTCATGTAACACAACAGCATGCACTATATAGGTCTCATTCTTCATTAGTAAGTTGAAAAATGACAATTCCTCACGCGAACTCTCTGGCCATCCTAGAATGCAGTAGTTCCCTTTTCCTTGGTACAAATTTACCTCCAGTTCTCTGGAAAATCCTGCACTGAAAGGGAGGGGCAAAGCCCTGATTCTTCTAGCAGGCGTCTAGAATCTAAGAGCTGTATCTAATCTCCAGTTTGACCTTGCTGGTTGCAATACACAGACCATCTATCAGTCAGAGGGGAGCCTAATTTTCACATCCAAGATATCTATTTGTCCAGATAATTGCATTTCAATTTCAGATACCAGGCCACTGAATTATCCTATAGGTTTTAGGGATCAGTATGCCCACTATCAGAATACACCAGTCTCTGTTTTAGCTAACTAATGACATGTTAACATATGAGCAGTGAAAATGCACCTAGGAAATTCAGCTTGACTGACTCAGCTAATTACAGACCTCTACTTGAAGCAGGGCCAAGTCTACCTTTAGCTTCTGCTTGCAGCTTAAAAGGGAAGCTACAGACACATATGCACACCACAGTCTGGCAACACCATAGTTCAGATGAAGCCTACTTTGAAGCAGTGGAACTTTGCTTCAGGGTAAATGTTCAGGATGCTTTACAGACAGCATTTAACTGAGCTATAACATCAACTGTCATCTGTTTGCTGCTACTGGAGTTCTGTAAACAGAAGTTAAAGCAATAACAGCAAGGGGATAGGTGGTTAAACCTAAAAGGACAAAAAATAGGTAAAAATCCAAGCTCGTCTAATTATTCAGTCAGCATAAAAACTAAAATCATGGGTACTTCTTTCCACAGTTATCCTTCATTTGAACCTTAACTCCAAATGTTGCCATTCTAGAGAAACCTGAAGCCATCACGATACTTTTAATACAAGACTTTGTATTTTTGCAGGTCATGTCAGAAAGTACAGCCGAGAACTCAACAGCAGCATTCCAGTAGCACTATCCAGACAGCAACCACCAGGCTCATCTACAATTAACGCTGCTCACAGGCAGTCATTAACACCGAGCTTACAGATGAATGATTTATATTTTTTTAGTGCTCTACATTGACAGGAGATAAGGAACCATTCTAATTGAAGTTCTCACTTCAGCTTCCCAGATGAATAAGGGTAACTACACATTGCCTTGGAAATCAGGACAGGTCTTGGATGAAATGGTAGTAGGCTTGAGGAGAGGTTTAACAATTGTTAAAGGCTAGGAAATCTACCAATTGTAGCTATTAAAACCCCAGCCTGATTACATTTTTGGTAGGAAGAAAAATGTACTGTTCCCCAGCACCGCATGACACGATAGCGAAGAAAAATAACTAAAAGAATTCAGTCCAAGCTTTTCACCGTACCCAGTCAAGATTAACATCCAAAATGTTTTGTTGCAGCCTATAGAAATATAGAGATCTCCTGCAAAACAGCCAGCAATTCTGAACAAACTGCTTACACTACTGTTCAAATTCTCCTGAAACTTTAACATACCAAATATATTAATAAATCTAATCAACTCACCTAGTCAATAAATTGCAGCAGGAGGACGGACATCCTTAAGGCCAGTGAGATTTAAGATACCAGATTGTTTCATTGCTTAACTGCGGCCCAAAGAGAGGGTTGAGTTGAGCCAGAATTGCAATCAGCCAACTGAAAGACAACCCCCCAACCCAAGAGAGAGAACATCAGCCAAATTATAAAGCTTACGATAATGAAAAGGCTTGTCCAAAGCACAAGGACTATCAGAGAAAAAGACAATTTTAGTATCAAATCAAAGTTTCACTTGAGCTCATATACAGAGACCAGATACTAGCAATGAAGTTTGGTACCATATCTGCAACTGAAACAATAAATTGTCCTGTTTGATTTAAAACAACATAGAACCAACTGGCAGCATTTCTCTCATACTTTTCCTTTGACTGGGAAGTGTTTTCAGACATATGAAATTCAGGTACTTGTAGGCTCAGAAGAGAAACATGAGAGAGAAACCTTCTCTCAGTGTCTTTGAAGCCTTCTGTAAACAAACACCTCCGAGAAACATGCTCTCTCTTATTCGCTCTTATATTCAGCGCATAACAACCTTCCCGTGCAGACATGGTATATTTTCTTAAGAGACTGAATAAAAGTGAATTTAGAGCTGGTACAGCGATCTAGAATCAGGAACCTGAAGCAAAAGCATACAATGCTATAGGAACACACACAAAAATTAAAAAAAAAAAACAAACCAACATGACAAAACCCATATAACAACAAACCGCAGATCAGCAGCAGCCTTGTCATCAGAGCAGTTGACAAACTAACACTGCAGAAGACATAGCCAGAATAGAGAACAAGAGGAATGTAGTTTGTGGAAAATATCCAGGAAAGCTAAACAGAAATAAATATTGCACTGTTAAAAGCTATATTTGCTTTATAAATATTGTAAGTTTCAGAAAAAAGGGATAGATGGTTCCATGGATTTAAATCTATGTTAAATGCTAACTATATAAACACATTTAATGAACACACTGGCTCATCTGTCTGCTATTTCTAGAACGCTTTGTAAGGAGAAGAAAAAGCAGAGCAGCTTTGTAATGGGAGCTGCCACAAATGTATTAGAGTGCTTAGGCAGTCATGGAAAATTCCACACAAACCTTGACGCTTTGACCAGCGAATGAAGAGCAGGTTGGCTGCAAAATGGCTAGAACAGCCACGGGCAAAAGATGGGGGTGAAAACATATCAATCCCCTTAAAATTTACAAACATTTACTTTCAATGCAGCTTTCAGTTTTGCATAAAGTAGAACTCCAGTTAAAACAACGTGCTGAGCCTGTAGCAATCTGTCTTGCAAGCTTTGAAATGCATAGCAGGCTCCACAGAGCAATTAAAACATCAGCAAGACACCAACAAGAAGAGCCCATAACCTTTAGGTTGACATGTTTCTACTTTGCTATCCAAAGCAAAGACAACAATGTATTTTGAAACCACGTTAATCATTATGTTAAATTTACTTAAGGGCAAAGCAAATTAGCTCTTAAAAATACCAGAGAATATATTTGCAAGGGTTAATTTTCAGATACAAGAGACAGATAGAAGGGGTGGCAGAGCACTGCACCATCTGCCTTTAGCATCCTGAGCTAACAGAAGTGGGAGGAGGGCAGGAACACTAAAAGCCTGTTAAAGCACATTATTCTCTTTCTCAGTGTACAGAAGGAAGGAGCTCTATGCACAAATATCTCACCTCTCTATGCTTCCTAAGCTCAGACTCAGCATGACTGTGAATTAAATGAGCTGGAAGCACGTTCAAAATATTGACGTGTCCCAGCCATAGAACCATGCTTTAGGCAAGCACTGTGCAGTTTTCAAAAGCTATTTGTTACGACCATGCTGGATACTCAAGCTCAGAGCCACAATGGCATTACAGGTCAATAGTATATTCCTCCTCCCTGCTCTCCTAGGGCTTAATAGTTTAAAGCAGTAGCTAGGCACCGAGCTCTACGACTCCCTTGCATTTAAGTCAAGTCAAGAAAAAGCTTTTCCCACACTTTTTCCCATCGCTTAAGCGATGCTGCTTTATACAAAAATCTATCATGACAATGCAAAACCACACATGGCACTCAAAGTAAAACAAAGCAAGCTTGTCCACCCAACCTATAATGTTCTAGAGTTGCTAAAATCAGGTATGGCATTCAAGCCACCCACAGGTACTTAAATTCTACCAGATACCACTTACAACAGTCAGTGCTAATTTCCTTGTCTGAGCTGGGTAATTAAAGTCCCTTATGTTCTACCAGAAAGATTTATTTAAAAGGTCTTTCTACCATAACTGCCATCTGTCTATGCTGCATATTACAAATTAAGGTCCTGCTATCTCTGTTTAAATGTCAGTTTGGGCAAATGTATTTTAATTCCTTCAGAATCAGTAGAAAATAATACCATTTTTCAAGCATCCTGTCCTCTCTTAGAAGAATATCATGATACTGCTTCAGGAACTGCTTTCTAATTAGCAGAATAGATTTGGAATTTGACTGTACCATACAACATGGTGTAATCTATAATTTGCAGCACTACTTTGCATTATATTTTATCAGGTTCCTGAGGCTCATTCATTCTCCCTCAAAAGGCTGCTGGGTACAGTATCTGTACACAAATTATGCACCTGCCCATGCAAAAATTCTCCATAGAGCAACCAAATTAACACCATGTGATCAATATTATTATTCAAAATGATAGTTGTTAAATCTAAATACAGAAGAAACAGCCGTAAATTGACATGTGATTGACTTTTACAGCACAAACTCAGTTTGATGCAAATAAATGCATCAATCGAGTGATGTTTAACGAAGACAGAAATTGTTTTTTCCCCTATTTTCCACTGGCAAGGTAACTCTAAGACTATGAAAGTACGTCTTAGAGTTCTAAACAACTTTAAAAAGTAGTAGGTAACAGCACCAGCTGCCTACTAATGACACACAGATACAGGCAGCCATACTTGGCACAACACAGCAAGTTATTTTAACTCTAAGACATCCAATGAAGAAACCTCAGAAACCATTCTTTCAGTCTTCCTTCAAGGCTTGTATAAAAAATTACTCTCTTTAGTCACCAAATAAGGTGATTTTTCAATGCCTACCCCAAAAAAAGAAAAGAATAAGGCAAGAAAATAACTTAGATACGTTTGAATAAAACAGAGGAAAGAAAGGTTAGACCAGATGATCTTTCAAGGTCCTTTCCAACCAGGGCTGTTCTATAGAATTCACAGGGGGAAAAGGTGCAGAGAAAAACCCCTGTGTGATGAGGCAAGTTCTGTCTTGGAGGAGAAAAGTCTGGTTTTTATTGTATTCTGGCAAGCAGACGCAACATTTGTTATTGATGTAGTTGGGTATAATTACTGACAGTTTAAAACATAGTAAAAATTTGCTGCTTCACTTTTTTTTCCAAGGTGTAACTGGAGAAAATCAAAGTTATTTCAGAAAACAGGTTAGAGTCTACAAGATCAGGAAAGGACGCCCTCACTGGACATGCAAAACCAGATTATAAATCACGTTCATAACACTAGATTTATAATTGTGTTTCAGCACAAAAAAAAAAATCACGAAACTTACAAGTGAAATACCACTGCCCATCTGAAGAGTTCACAGCATTCAAAGTTAAAAAAATCCACAACAAATACATTCCACATCATAATTCAGATTCTGCAGATGCCATGAGGCCTTGACTTCAAGGAAGCCATACTTCTTCAAACAATAAAGAAAAACTCTAAGCTTCAAGGATTTTAGAAAAGTAGGACATTGTTTCTGTTAAAATACAAAGTAGAAAGAACTTAAGCGCCACCCCCCCAACTTAGTGTAACCTAGTGAAAATGAGCATCCTTTCTCAGCTCTAAGAAAGTTGCCCTTTGTTAGCTAAGCATTTGGACATACGATGAGACTGGGCTCCTACATACTTCATGTGCAGGCAAGGAAACCTTCATAGCACTGCAATTCCCAAATTTCAATCTCAAATTCAAGCTGCTGGCACTACAAAGTTGTTCTCACATTTTCACATGTGCTCAGCAAAACTTTAAAATAAGTTGTCATAAATACAAAACACATAATCAAGCTTGCTGTACTTTTACCCACAAGAACTATTTCTTAAGACTTCACCTGTCAAATACTCTGAATGAAAAAAAAAGAAATTAATAGGCCTTATCTGTATGAAAGCCAAATATGATGTTACTAACCTGGATCAAACCTGCATAAGCCTGTGTCACAGGCCAGCCCAACACAGACCAACAGGCTCCTCCTGGAACATGCAATGCTGACAGTACAGCTTTCGGCTGCCAGTTCTTAAGAATGTCAAGATCAGAGATGTATTTCTCTAAATAATCATGTTAAGCTCCTTAGAGTAGCACAAAGAATGCCTAAATGCTTCAGGAAAGTACAAATAGTATTCAGGTTCAAGTGGAACTCCTAATAATGACTTTATTACAAGTTAAATCTAAAGACCTAACCAGACTTTTTACTGATTTACTCTCCGTAACAAATTATTCCCAAACACCTTTCAAAGTCATTTCTGCATAGCACTTTCTTTGGCAAGGTCAGTCTCTACAGTCTTTAAAAAGAGACAGAGAAAACAGTAACCACACTTTCTCTGAGTCCAGCGATAGCAGGCTTACCTCTTGACAAAACATAAACATGCTATGAAATAATTTTGCTATTTCTAGTAATCCTCTTACAGAAAAGAAGGCAGCCTCATAATATACTGCACATTTAAAAATGAACGATCACAAAAATTATGTTATATATTGAAAAAAAATGTATGTTTTTCACCCACTGCTTCACCAGATTTTGAGAATATATTCTACCAAACTAAGTAAAGCAAAACTCATCAATAGGTTTAAATTAGTATCACCTTATAAATATACATAAGGGTATATGCAAGAGTATAAAGAATGAAAAAAGCAAACAGTTATTGCTGTACTGTGAATCAGAAAAATTCTAGCACTGACAAACTGCCATCACACTGGTGAGCAAATGAACCAGGGAACTGGAAAGGAGTAACGTCACGTCAATGCTGAGCACTACGCAACAGTTCTGTGTCAGAAGACAAGATGAATTCACGTTTTAATTCAGTATCCACCAGCAGGAAAACGTTTCCTTCAGCAAGCTGAAAGTCTTTATGAATTCTTATGAAAGTCTTTAGGAATTCTAAGAGCTGTCAAAGACTATCATGTGTCTATATGTCTCTGTGACACATTTGAAAAGCTCTTCCATAATGTCTTGAAAATACAAAAAAAAGGAACTTTTGATTACATCAGAACTGTGCCTTGAGTGAGAGTCAAGACATTATTTATACTTACAAGAGGTAGCAGCAAACAGCACATGTCACCAGCATTGTGTTGATAACACTGCAAAAAAGGACAGAAACACCTGATTAGGTGTCATGTTATGACTGACCACAAGATACAGCGGAAAAAAACCCTCAGCAAACAAGAATGAGTTCAACTTTAATCATATGGAAGGTGACTCAACATGAGCATTCTAACTTCCTCCATCTGGGTAAGTTGCAGAGACACAGCTAAGACTGAAAAACAACTGACATAGCTCGGGCAACCAGAGGTATACAGCTGTATTCAACAAAAATAACTCAGAAGAGGAGGAAAATCTTGTGCAGTCAATGTCCTTCCTCCAATTTGCAGTCACTTCTACCAGGAAGTAGTAAAGTACTGGGGCTGGATGTTCTAATACTCTTAATAACAGTAAACAACACATATTTCCTCCATCTGCTTACAGAAAATTTCAGTATCAAAATATATGTTTCAATTTTATATCATGAATGAGGGTTTTGCAAATTGAACACACAACAAAATCTCAAAGCCACTTGAAATTATCTGCAGGATAAGATTTTCCTTTCTTGCTGAAAGAAAACTGTGACAGAAACCACAGCGAAGCTGAAAAGCAACAATCAAGAAGCTCTTGAAATCAAAAATGGTAAAACTGCAGCTATACACACACGATTTTGAAATGGGAGGGAGGAAGTGAGAATTTCTAACAGGAAGTGATCTAGGCAGCTCATGGGACTTAACAGCAAAGTGAAGCGTTTTTTTCCTTTTACTCTTCTAATTATAAAAGGATATTTTCCTATGTGTAGTCCCGTCCCCCCCCAAACTGACTGACAAAAACTCACACTAGTTACTTCCAACCCTTCTATGACATGGGTAGCCTTCAATATTTTTCATCTATCAATACACATTCACCTTGTCAACTTACAGATGAATGCTACAAAGCTAACATAGGCTGCTTTAAGCTTCAGGACTTCGTCCTTTACAAGCAGCCCCAGAGTAATTGCTTGGGAGTTCTAACCTACAGTGTGAATTCTTAGGTTACTTAAAATTTGCATCAACTTCTTTTGTAAGAAAGCAAACAATCCTACTCAGATACAGGTTTTGAGAACAGTGTGTTTTGGGTTGGGGTTTTTTTTGTTTATTTTAAGAGGAGAAGTTAACAGACTACACAGCATAACCACAGATGTGCTGTAGAATCAGAACACAGTGGTACTCTATTCATATTTATTAAACAGTCACATTTTGGAATAATAACAGAACATGTTGGTGACCCACATTCTTTAAGAAGACAGCTGGAAGACCTATTTCCAAGGTATTTCTGAGGACAGGCAAGTTTTCGGGCACAGAACACACTTCAGGCTTGAAACTGAAGAAGTAAATATCAGAGCTAAACAGAATTTAGATAAATAACTAAGAGAAAAGACAGTTGGTACCTGTGGAGTAGAGAGGATGTCAGAGAGAGGGAGATTAAGAAGTCATTATCTCCTATGGAAAAGAGAAAGACAAAAACTTGTCTACTTTTTAATCCGAGCAGTTATGATCATTGTTGCAAAAATGTCCCTGCTGGGCTGCCCTGCTTTTCTCCTGAGGACACCACAGCTTCCAGGCCACCAGCATGCATTTAAGCCCAGAATGGAGATAATACTGCAGTGAATTCTTCAGTCTCATCCTAAAATCATAGAATCACTTGGTTGGAAAAGACCATTGAGATCATCGAGTCCAACCACACCTGTCCACTACTAAACCAGATCCTTGAGCACTTCATCTACCTGCATTATAAATACTTCCAGACATGGTGGCTCAACCACCTCCCTGGGAAGCCTGTGCCAGTGCCTGACCACCCTTTCAGTGAAGAAATTTTCCCTCATGTCTAATCTGAACCTCCCCTGGTGCCACTTGAGGCCATTTCCTCCCATCCTATCACCTGTCACTTGGGAGAAGAGACCAATACCCACTTCGCCACAACCTCCTTTCAGGCAGCTGTAGACAGTGATGAGGTCTCCCCTCAGCCTCCTCTTCTCTAGGCTGAACAACCCCAGTTTCCTCAGCTGCTCCTCATTCACCAGCCTCGTTACCCTTCTCTAGACGTGCTCCATCCCCTTAATGTTCTTCTTGTAGTGACAGGCCAAAAACTGAATCCACGATTTGAGGTGCAACCTCAGCAGTGCAGAGTCCAGGGGCACAGTCACTGTCCTGGCCCTGTTGGCCACGCTGTGCCAGGATGCCATCGGCCTTCTTGGCCGCTGCCGGCTCATGTTCAGCCGCTGTCAACCAACCCCCCCCAGGTCCCCCTGAGCCAGGCAGCTCTCCAGCCATTCCCACCCTGTGTGAGACTGGAAGGCTGTGGAACGAGACAGAAGACATCAAGCAAGAAAATAAAAGGTCCGTTTTTAATAACGCCACCTGACAACACCAGACCGGGCTGCCGCAGGGTGCTGCGTATCGGGTGTTTACAGGGTTCGAGGCAAACACTCACAACCGTGACGGGCTATGGAACACGGAGATGCCCTTCCAGGCCCAGGAGGCCCCCCCGGCGCCGTGCCCACCCGCCGCCCGTGCTGCAACGAGGAGCCCGTAGGGCCCGGAGGCCCCGGCGCTGCAGGGTACTTGGGGAGCTGGGGCCGCCGCCGGGGCCTCCTCACCCCCCGCGCCGAGGGGCCGCCGCCTCCCGCCGCCCCCGCACTCACCCGCGGTTGGGCCCCTTGGGAACGAGCCACGGCAGGACGCCGCCGACCAGGCCCCAGAAAACGCTCATGACGATGATGGGCACCGTGAGGCCACCGTACGCCATGGTCGCGCGGGGGAACTGCCTGGGGACGGCGGCGCCGCCCCGCGCCTTCCGCACAGCCGGCGGAGTCCCGCCCCCCGCCCGCGCCAATCAGCGCCCGCAACGTCACAGGGCGCGCGCCGGGCCCCGCTCCCGAGGCGCTTCCGCGCGGGGGCGGGGCGGGCGCGGAGTGGCTGCGTAAGAGGGGACCGAGTCCGCCCGCGCCCTGGAGACGGGGCGAAGCGCGGCCAACACAGCGGCCCGGCAGCGGGAACGGCTCCCAAGGGCCTCCTCAGCGCCCCGGCCTCGAGGGAAGAATTCGAGAACGGTTTGAGTTGGAAGGGACCTCAAAGCTTATCCAGTTCCACATCCGTGCCGTAGGCAAGGACACCTCCCACTGGATCAGAGTGCTCAAAGCCTTGTCCAATCTGGCCTTGAACACCTCCAGGGACGGGGCAGTCACAACTTCCCTGGGCAACCTGTGCCAAGGTCTCACTACCCTTACAGGAAAACATTTCTTCCCAAGATCTCATCTAAATCTCCCCCCTTTCAGCTGAAAACTGTTCCCCCTCCCTGATCAAGCGCCCCTCCCCAGCTTTCCTGGAGCCCCAGTGAGTACTGGAAGGCTGCTATAATGCCTCCCCAGAGCCTTTGCTTTTCCAGGCTAAATAAACCAAACTCTCTCAGCCTGTCTTCATATGGGAAGTGCTCCAGCCCTCAGATCATCTTCATGGCCTCCTCTGGACTTACTCTAACAGATCCATGTCCTTCCTGTGCTGAGGACTGAACACAGGACTCCAGGTGAGGTCTCACAAGAGCAGAGGCAGAATCACCTCCCTCAACCTGGTGGAACAGCCTGTGTGCACACATGAACTGCAAGGGAAGAAAACACTCAACCCATGGAAAAGCAGCAACTCTGAAGCCACCTGCTCCAGTATTTTCATATGAATGCCTAGGGATGAGTTCAGGAGTGCATGTCCTTCTCCTCAGCTCTCTTCATCCGATTCCCATATTGCACTGCTGTCCAGGCAGCAGCTGCATTTCTTTTGTTCTGTTATCAGCAATTAGAGGACATTCACTGAGCCAGAAATTAATTTAATTGCAGGGCTGTTTTCAATAACTCTCAATTATATAGGTATAAAGCTCTAAAAATCTAATTTCCCCTTATAGAAAAGTTTCCAAACCAGCAATGAGATTGCCTTCCCTCCCCTCACTCATTTTTTCAACCAGAGTGTTCCACCTCATGAGGTAACTCCCATCCTCAACCCCCAGCATTAACATAAGCCCCCAAGATATCACAGAACAAATTCAGCACTGTTTGGCCACAATGCGCTTGCTGAACCTCTAAAACGTCATCATTTACTGTCAGATACATGCGCTAGTTGAAAAAAACTGTAATTTAAGAGAATCGTGAAAAGAGATTCACGCAGAAACAGCAAACTTCAAACGCCTCATAACATACTCCATGTATACAGTGCAGAGAATTACCATGTTCATTTAAGACTGTGGACACGTCTAAGTAAGTGTTAAATATCAGTGGAAGAGCACAATGGTCACAACTCGCACGTCTTTAGGACCATATGGCTCTTTTTAACACTGGTTGAAAACTGGTAGTCAAAGCTTTTTTAGTGGAAGTACTTTTTACATAACCAACATCAAAACATGAGAACGAATATTTAAATGCCAACCAGAAACATCATATCTAGACTTTCCAAAGGACAAGACACAACAAGAGGTTTCATTTTAGCAGTTCTTTAATGATGTCTAAAGGAAACCATCTACTCTTGCATCTTTTCGATTGTTTCTTCCTTGTACTTGCCCTTCTCCTTGCCAACCTGGCGAGATTTGGCTTTACGCTCCAGGATCTTTTTGCGATCTTTGTCCAGTTTTAGCCTAGTGATGACCACCTGCAAAAAGGACAAAGAGTTTAGCATCTCTTCAGTGTTAAAGTACAGCAGTCTGACAGAACAGTGGTAATAGGAAGATCACCACTGACAGACTGCACCAAACCACCCAAGTTTTACTTCCACAGACGATCTAATTTGGTTTGATGTACTGCATTGCCTTCTGTCTTTCAAAACACTAAGCCATACTAATTTTTCCCGGTACATTCCGCGATCAGAACATATGGACAGTTTTTTCAATGCAGAGTCACAACATTTGGGCAAACTGAAGAGCAGCCAAATTTCTATCCATCTACCTAACAGAATGATTACTTTGAAGTAAATCTTAATTCCTTAATTCCTACTATGCTGCTCAGACACGATGGACACTACATCCATCTAAACTTAGCGTACAGCCGAGTCGTCTTCCCACCATCACAAAGGTAACAGATAATTATTTTAATTTTTGCATGTTTTATGCAGTGCTACCTAAATTTTAGAACAACAGAAAATCACGCTGCTGCTGGCATCCTACCATTACTGTTCCATCTGAAATAGCCAATGCATCTGTCTACACTACAGGCAACAGTTCACACATCCTAGGGACTCATGTAACATGTGAAAGAACACATCTGATACTGAAGTACTGGCACAGTGACCAGGCAGTTATCAGCTCTTACTAATGCGGGCACATAAAGGTAATCTACACAGACTGTTTGCTACCAGAGCATTAATGGCATTTCCTAACAAAGCAGCAGCAAACCGAAGTTCTGATTTTCAGCCCGTGAGCAACATTCAGTGCTCTTTGTGCCCTTGAAACTGTCAAATAAATAAATGCTTTTGTGTTACTGAAAGGACTACTGTAAAAATATGACTACCACAATCAAATTCTAAGAAAATCATCCACCCCACTGCAAGTTTGCAACAAACAAAACATTCTTCTGTTCCTTTTGCATTAATGAGAACCCTTATGCAAAGCTTTATCAAGGTCTGATTCCAAATTACAGAACATTTTAACAGAAATAAAGGATAGCACAAACCTCAATTTCTTTAACTGCTATTTACTAGATAAGTACATGCACGAGTTCCATCACAATGTCACCTTGTTCCTCAAATGTTATTACTGCACACAAGCTATTATGTTGTTTTGGAATAATTCTGCTCTCCCTCTGCTGAAATTAACAACCCTTTAGATCAGAAAACCTGTTTCAACTAGATTTCCTTCACCAGCACTTGAGTACATGAGCCCACGTGGCAAGGCTGAAGCAGACTAATTTCATCTGCTTCAAACCAAGTTTTAGCTTGTTCTATTTAGTGTGAAATGTGTTCTGTTATGATCTAAACAGGTTTTGCTTGGATTTCACGAACACTAAACATTGTAAATCACTTCAGGTTAAAACCAGATTCAGACAAACTTCATTCACAACAGCGCAACAGAACAAACCACGATTCTGAGCATCTACCTAAACATTCCTAACACCACAGAGCAAAGATGAAGGATTGTTCTGAAGGATTTATTTGGTGCTTTAAAATCACCAAGCTTGACAGAAAAGTATTTAATATTTTAGTGCTGGAAACACTGAGTTTCAACTATCACTTTTCTACTATCATGACACTGTAACATTTCCTTTTTTATTACCTCCTCCCACCCCCGTGCTGTAGCTTCTCAATCCATTATTCCACGTGCCAAAACAAGGTTCTACTTATGCTAGCAGCAGGATATTCATCTGCCAATAGCAAGGCCTCCTCATGCATTCTGGATGCCACTTTGCACTGTACCTTGCTGGGGTGGATCCCGACGTGGACAGTTGTGCCGTTCGCCTTCTCACGCTGGACACGTTCAATGTAGATGACGTATTTTTTTCTGTACACCTGCACCACCTTGCCAATCTGCTGTCCTTTGTAGTGACCCCGGACAACCTAAACACAGACACAAGCAGCACACTGTCACATACTTCAAAACCACCCCTTCAATCATTCAAGAAACTCTTATCTAATTACCAGAAAACCAGAACTGCACAGGTTAAAGTCTCAACTCTGCTCTTTGTATACATGTGGTACAAAGACATCAATTACCAGAAAATGTCAGTGATCACTAAGATGGAAAATATAATGGATCAAACCCATAATTTTCCTTCGTTTTCTCTGCAATAAACCCTAATGAAGGGTTTTTCAACCACAAGGATAATGGTCAATTTCAACAGTTTTCTATCAGTTTTTCAATTACCATTGCATTTTAAATCAAAAAAAGCCATTTAACTTGGATTCATTGCTAGACTGATCCTTCAAGTACCACAAGGAGCAAACAGCCCCCCAGAAAAGAGAAACAATCCTTTTTTTTTGTGCTTTATTGTTGAAAGCCTTTAATGCAGTGCAGAAGAGTAGTCACCATGCTTGTGCTCCTCATGGGCGTCAGGAGAATGGCACCAAACTCTTTTTGGTGGTGCCCAGTGACAGAACAAGGGGCAACGGGGATAAACTGTAACACATGAAGTTGCATCTAAACATGAGGAAAAATTTCTTCACAGTGAGGGTGACAGGGTGCTGGAACTGGCTGCCCAGAGAGGATGTGGAGTTTCCTGGCAGTGACCCTGTTTTAGCAGGGAGGCTGGACTGGATGAGCTCCAGAGGTCTCTTCCATCTCTGACCATTCTGTGATCCTCTATTTTCCTGCTCGCCAATGCGATCTCAAGAAACGCTGAAGATACCAGGTCTGTGAATGCATTAATTTGTATTACTTCTGCAATACTCACGGCAAAGCTCTAGCATTAATTGGCATTTGCCCTTCCCTTCTGCACAGGCTATACACAAAAACTAAAACACAAACAGAAGTTTACATTTGACAGCACAACTTTAAACACAGGCAGTGCAGCTACCTGGACTTCATCATCCTTTCGAATGGGCATAGAGCGCACATTGTATTTCTGCCGCAGCTCCTTGGAGAGTGGGGAGGACATTATTTTTCTTCGAATGTGAGAAGGTGCATTGAAGTGTCGTTTGCGGTTCTTGCTTCGGTCTGATGTCACAAATGGATTGAACTTCATTTTGGCTGCAAAAAAGAAAAACAACAGTTTGAGAGATGTTTGTAACTGATACACACTGCTCTCTATCATCTGCCCACACAAAGTACGCTAAGACGTAAAAAAGCAATTGTAACTATTTTTAACCCCATCCCCGGTCCATATACCTTTACAAACTGGACTTTAAGTATGGTTTAAGAGTCTTCCCTGATTGACAGTAATCATGTGATTGACAGATGTGCTACACACGTGCACATCAGCTCTGATCACTGACTAGACTTAATTTTGCACTGCAGCAGATGCTGTTTCTTTTATTAAGTGAAAGCATTATTTTCAGCTTGGAGAAGAGAAGGCTCCAGCGACACCTTGTAGCTGACTTCCAGTACCTGAACACGGCCTACAAGAAAACTGGGGAGGTGCTTTTTACAAGGGCTTGTAGTGATAGGATGAGAGGGAACTGCTTTGAACTCGAAGGGGGAAAATTTACATTAGACATTAGGAAGAAATTCTTTCCAATGAGGTTGATGAGACACTGGCACAGGTTGCCCAGGGAAGTTGTGGATGCTCCACCCCTGGAGGTGTTCAAGGCCAGGCTGGAGGGGGCCTTGAGCAGCTTGGTCTGGTGGGAGATGTCCCTGCCCATGGCAGAGAGGTGAAACTGGATGATCTTTAAGGTCCATTCCAACCCACATCACTTTATGATTCTATGATTTCAGACACACAGAGATAGAGTGCTCACAGAGGTCAGGTACCTCCAATAAAACATCACACCAAAGTGGCACATGTAATGGATCTATAACCCTAAGATACCTTTGGCCTTCCCTAAATCCTCACAACGGCCCCTTCTGACTGACAAAGCCAAACTTCTCAAACGATGCTTTTGCTCAGCTCTGCCACTTCCAAGAGTTGCACAAGGCACCTCCTACGCACGCCAGCCTGGGCTGCGCGGCGAGCCAAGGCGCGCTGCAACGCGGCTGCCGGAGTAGGATTCACCGAACAATCAATCTCCGAACACCCACCGCGGGAACGGGAGGGAGCTCTGCCGGGAGCCCGTACTCCCAGCGGTACCCCTAGCGCAGATGCGGGGCAAGTCCGCCCCGCTGGACACAGCAGTGGCCAAGCCCCGGGCCGGGCTCCCGCACAGCGTTCCCGCCGCCTCCGCCCGGCCCGCGAACGCCAAGCGGCGCCCTCAGCCCCGGTGCGCCCGGACCAGCCCCGCTCCCTCCTCGTCAGCGCGATAGCCTGGGCCGCTTCGGAGCTGCCATCCGCCTCCCCAACACACCCCACCGGGCTCCCCGCGAGGACCCCGCCGCGCCGCGGGCAGTGGGGATCAGCGCGGCGCCGCCCCGCGCCAGATGGCGGCGGATGAAGAGAGGCTGAGCTGCGCCGCCCTTACCCCGCTGCTGCCGCCACCACAGACACCCGGAAAGAGGAATGGAAGCGGCTTCCGCTTCCGCAGGCGGCCCGGGATCTCGCGAGATCTGCGCGCCCATCTGGGACCACTCCTGCCCCCTGGCGGCCGGCGGCTACTCTGCACCGGGCAGGGCGGGTGCCCCCCGGTACCCACCCGGGTATCACCTGGGCATCACCCCTGACCTACCCATGCATCATCCTCTTCTTACCCAACCGGACATCACCTGGGTATCACCTCCCGGTACCTACTCAGGCCTCATCTCCCTCGTAGCCACCCAGGTAATCTCTCCCCGGTACCTTCTTGGACACCTCGTGGTACCCACCCAGGCATCATCCTCCTCGTACTCCACCGGGCTTCATCCCCCTGTACATACTTGGGCACTCCCTGGCACTCACCTGGGTGTCCCTGCTTCTGTTCCTACATCTCCTTCTTTCACCATGCCCAAAGTCAGAGCCTTTCAGCAGCAGCTACTTCTCTCCAAATCCATCCCCTCCCTGAACAGGGATGAAAACAGAGAAATGTTTGGCTTGCTTCCTGCCCTCCAGCACAGCTCAGAAAGCCCACGTCAAAACACAGATTGCTTTCTGGCAGCTTCTTCCAAGTTCTGATTCCTCAGCCTGGACCCTGCTCCCATACCTGTGTGTACAGCACCTGTGTTCTCACCTCTGTAAACTAACTTACCTTCACAAACTGCTTGCATTTCAGGTAGATTTGGTGCTACGACATTTTTCAGTGGACAGATGAATCTATTCTCAAGGAAAACTCTTTATGACAGAACCTGTTGGTGGTAGAAATGAACCAACTGATGGGGTGAGAAGCAGCACAGACAGTTGGGTTTTCCTTTGTAAAGGCAGGCTGGAAAACTCTCAGGATTGCTGAGCTGCAGCAGGCTGAGTTGGACAAACACATTTCCCAGGGCCTTTACCCATCTTTTAGACAGAGAAAGGAACCTCCAGCACCATCTTGTGATCTTTCCAGAATTCATGTTCCAATCTGTACTTGAGGTTGATTGGAAGTGGGTAGGATGTCTTCCTTCATGAATATGTTGTGCAGCAGACAATCAACGTAAGTAACCAGTACCAGAACTTAAAAGGAGATGGTTTCTTAATACAGTGCAGATATGTACTGCCCAAATTCACTGTGTTGTAACCCTTCACAATATAATCTAAATTAATTGCCTCAGACACTTATTTCTAAATACTTAGTGAAGCAAGGCTAAAAGCAATTAAAGGAGGGGACATGCAAAAATCGGGTTATTTTATACACCAAGTGGCACAGTGACTAAAGCCAAACACAGCAAGTTCCAAGCACAGTCCACTCACCTCTCATTAAAAAAGGGAGGTTAGGACACTTGGTACTGTTCGAAACCAAGCACTCAATGTCCAGACATGACTCAGTGCCGATTACAAAAGAGCCTCGTGTTAACTTTCTACACAGTGACCTGGGCTTACAGTGATTTCATTGTGTGATAACGCTTAGTTCACTGAAATAATAATTAAAACAAAAGAAAAAAGCCCTTTTCGATTGATTTTGCAAGAGTAGTGCAACAAGAAGCCAATCAAAACATGACAGCTTTATTTTTAATTATAGAACTAAAAAGGCTAATATTTTATTAAAATAAGGTTGCAAATTAAAAGAGAAATGCCAGAACTCCTTAATAATCTCCACTCTAAAAATGCAAGACTTGTGCTTTAATCATTGCCATAACACACTACAAGACTATGTCTTCCTTCCCCTGTCCCTCTCTCCCTTCTTCCAAGGACTATTGAGAAATACCTCATTCACACATTTCATTTTTAACAACTGTTCCAAAGCAGATTCTCATCACAGTCATTTTTAGCCCAGTTTGTGTACCATACAAATAAAAAACAACTTTAAATGAGAAATATTCAGAAATTAACTCGACATTGCCATCTACACTGCAGATTTCACTTTTTACAGAGCAATAGTTGAATGCCAGTATTTGATACATTACATAAAACATTCACAAATTCATCTTCCAATATTTCTTACCCCATTTCTTTTTTTTTCTTAAAAAATAACCTTCAGCAGTCCACATACTTCCTAGAATAGACCTATGCACAGCTTTCACTAGAGCTAGAACTGTTAACTCCATCATCACAAAGCACCCTGCCCCACCATTTCTCACTGTATGACGGAGCGCAGCTTTAGAGGAACTTCCTTAAACTGGAATATATACAAGTTCTAAATCTTTTACTTCTTGTAGGGACGACTTTCTTGGAAAACCACAAATTCTTCTGTCAAAATACTGATGTGAAACAGCAAAGCCAGGAATATGAACACGTACAATCAATAGTTTTCCTTCCACTATGGCTTGACATTATTTTTGTCTGCATTGAAGTTTAAGCTCATTTTGGTTCTCTAATGAGACATATATGCACAGGGCAGGAGTGCTCTAACAGTAACCACCTTGCCTTCACATTTGGAGAAATGAAGAGCAGATTCTTCTTGCAAATGTATGATGCAGCATCATGACACAACCAGAGCCAGCCACGCCTGAAGGACAAGCTCGCCACAACTCCCAGCAGCCCCAGAAGGTAGCCTTGGCTTAGCAGCACTCAAAGGCTTCGAGGTGGTTTAGAGAACTAAAGATGAGAATTGTTTCTTCAGCAGAGTTTTGCCAGAACTTGAGTACAATTTTGTTTCCACATCTAGCAAAAAAATGTGATTTATTAGGTTATTGCAGTGGACATTCTGGCAGAGAAAGCAGGCACGCTGAAGTATGCATTTGTTATTTCCATAAAAAGCCAAACAATCTCCCTGGTGTGGTTTAGAGAAATGGCCTGGACTGCACAGAAGGCAGCATTTGATTCAGACAGAGGATGGGGAGAAGGGCAGAAATAGCACTTCAGGGGAAACAAGGAATCTGCAATCAGCTTTGCTTATCTGTGTCAAAGAAACAGCACCAGGGAAAAAAATTCAGAAAACTGAATGTACACTGTGGTGCACAGATCTTCCCCTGCACAGCTCAGGAGAAAGATGCACATCTCGTACAAGATTCCATCCTTGTAATTCACTGGGTTCACAATCTGTGAGCAAAGACTCAATAAATTCAAGAGGAAAATCCAGGACATTTTTGCTGGAAGCTTCAGCTGGTCGCAGTGGATTAGAAGAAATCCTTCAGCCAGCAAGAGAAGCACTTGCAATGGAAAATTCCAGCTCCCACGGGGCAGCCACTGGCATCCAGTGGGTACCGCTCGTACCACTCACGGGCTCACGGACGCACGCACCGAAATGAAGACAAGCATCGCATTTTCAAGTCGATTTTTGTAAATGGGAAAAAATGTATAAAATCTATCCATACATTAACAGATACAGGAAGTTAAACAATCCAGTTTACACCTAAGGTAACAGCAATCAGTCCACAACAAGAACAGGGAAAAAAATTCCAATGCTGTAATTTCTCCAAAGTCACTACAGGGCAGAGGATGGCAGGAGGAGGGTGGCTGATGGCTTCTTTTTGGTGTGTGGATAAAACTGGCTACCTTCCCAACTTCCAAAGCAATGAGACATTTTCTACAGACATATATTAGGAATACTTTTGAAATGCATCTGACTCTATCATTAACACTGAATATTCAACTATTCATATTATTACAGCATAACGTTTGAATATTTTTGCCTCCAGGAAAGGGCAGCAGGCAGTAGATATCGTCCAAGAGAAATCCTGCACCTGTCTTAGAATTTACAGCATTGATTCAAGTTAAAAGGTTTTTATTTTATGATTTTTATCCATCCTGGAACAATTAAAATTTGTGTATCCTCAGCTCAGACATTTACAAAGCATGCAGAGACTGTTACTACTCAAGGAACATTTAGGAGGCTGTGGAAAATGCGCTGGCGGGCACTGGTCTAATTTTAGTGAACTCATGTCTACCCTTACATGCAAGCCATACCTGGCAGTAGTTTTCCCCTCACGTCTACACTGATTGGAGGCCCAGAAGACAAAGCTTGAATGCATGGGCATGGAAGCTCAGGCACCATTGTAAGGAATAAAACACACCAGTTACCAGCAGGGCCCAGCTTTTGGGAATGCCTGCCCTGCTCCTGGTGTACCTGTCGGTGAACAGTGTCAGTCTAGCGCTCAGAATACATGCCTGACTGAATTTTAAAGGAAAAGGGGGGGCACCTTTAAACCCTGAACAGACAGGCTTCCTGTGTTTGACAGGTGTATTCGACATCCACACACAAAGCAGGACAGTAAGCTGTGCTCATCATCCACCCAGAAGACTGCACTGTTTTTCTGAACACATAGAATATACAACCTTTTCAAAATAACAACAACAATAATAACAACAATAAAGCAGAAGTGCAGAATCCAGACTGTTGGGTGGTTTGTGTTTAAAAAACATTAGAAAGAATAAAAGCTAATGCTGTAAAGACAACTATTCCCTTTCAAAGCAAAGGCCACATAAAACTGTGTTGCTCAGTTTGGTTTTTACTTCTTGCCACCTGTAAACACAAGACTGGATACTCAGTTTCTGGGAAGAAATGAAACCACTTTTACATCCAGAGTAAAGGAAGGCCCTCCGCTCCCTGGGTCACAGATTACCCAGGAAAAGGTAGCTGGGGGAAGGCTTCCTCTTCTTTGCTCATTTCATTAGAAAGGTCATATCTGAACAAAAGAACTTTCAATAAAAGCACAAAACATTTCTTGATGTTACTTCTGCCCTCTGTCTCTAAAGTTTGCTACGGGGACTAACATTTTCCATTCCTCACCAAGAGATACATCACCTTTTTGGCACCATGGGTGGAATTTCTTCCTAACTTATAATTTTGCCTTATACAAAAGTCGATTGTCTAATCATGCAAATCCAGCAGAATTCCAAAAAGTGCCACAAGACAGTTCAACTCTTTGCCATCTACTACCCAGTTTGTACACTGCCATAGGAACCTCCCAGAGAACAGTCTGCCATCCTTAGATCTGACAGTGTATTTCATATTAGACATTTCAACCTCTCTTTCTAGGGGGAGAGAATTGAAATCCACACCCTGATTCCATTGATTTTTCACTCTCAGAGCTCTGAAATGCATGGAGATTTCTTTGATTTGTTGAAGATGTCTTCACTGAACGGCCTGATTAGAGAAAAACTTACTGATTCAATCAAATATAAAATAAAGACAAAAACAGGTAGTGGTAGATCTCTCAATCTTTCCTCCTGTCCTTGAATACGAGGGTAGAGTTTCACTGCTACTGCATTTTCCCCAGCTGGATCTTCTTCCAGGCCTCTGATGCTGTGAAAATGCAGGAGTCGAGGATGCCAGCTACTGTAAATGTTCCTCCAATGATGGCACATATCTGAAATGTACAGAAACAGGTTTGGCAGTGATGAGGGAAGCTTTTAAACAGTGTGAAACGGAGGGGAAGGATAGCATTGCCTACTGCTATTTTTTGGAAATATAGGACTCGTAACAGTACTGGGGATGTAATTGCATGATAATCATTCAGGAAAACCATTCCCTACAGTGGAATAACTGAGTGCTATACTTAACTCAGCATAGCCTGAGCCAATTGTAATTCCCAGCTCCTAAGAGCCCACAACATGAATGCTGTTCTTTTCAGGGCTAAACTCCACCTAACAAAGCTTTCTAGAAGCTCCGTGTTGCTCATACCTTCCTACTACTGTTTTCTGTTATAAATACCACAGCCTTGTAGACTTTTCCCTATTTCACAAGACACAGCATTTGCAAACAGTCAAAGGACACTTAAATGGGATGTGAAGGACAGTGACTTACCAAGAAAGCAAGCTACCAGTGACACCTGCAGCTAAGCCTGTCTAACACTTTCCATTACAACGCCTGTTTACAAAAGCACTGCCAACTTAACTCTTTGTGGGCCAAACTCTTCTATGCAAAAAGTCTTGTACTGAATTACTTAAACCTACGTAACTGTTTTCAAGAACAGTGTTAAGGAAAAAAATAAGCTCCTGATTAGTGTAACAGCCTATTTCAAGTTCTCAAGGGCTAGAAAAAACACACAAGTATTCTGACGTGTCAAACCAAAGGCACCTTGGCTTGAAGCACCCAAAATCAGGGGGCACCAGTTACAAACTTTGCAACGCACTGCTACAATTCCCTTATCTATGCAATGGGGACAATGCCAAACTTGCCTCCCAGGGACACTGTGATGGAAAACACCCTTGAAGGGTTCAACACCATGACAACAGCAGATTCAATCTCCTTGTGGAAACACATGACTTGTACTCACGACCAGGTCGATACAAACCACCCGGTAGTAACAAGGCAGCAGTCAAATACCACAGGATGGAAAGAAATGCTGCTGACAGGGTGCCACTCCACCCCACACACTGCACAAGGCCGGGTTCACATGGAAAATATGAAACACAATAATGTAACCTAATAACGTCTAACAGCCAAGTTATAATTACACAGGACCTGGCATTTCCTAACTCCCACATTTTTGACTTCATAACTGTGATGCTCTTTTACTTTGGTCTTTTACATCGCACAGGATTAGGTGGCTCTGCAAATAAGAGATACGGGGTCAGTGAGAAGGGGACAAGATAAAGTGCTTAGCTCCTGAGAAGGTGGATTTCGCTGTGAGCTACAGGCCAAGAGAGAGGAACCCAAAATCAGTAAGCCAGCATAGCAGGGTATCGGGGAAATGCAGTACAACCAATACAGAGGGAAGTGGTGCCACACTAGACTTACCGTGCCACATCTCTCCTCCCACACAGCACTACATCCCAAGAGAAAAGTTACAAACACAGGAGTAACATAACCTAACAGCAGCAGCTTTCAGCTAAGCAGGGAATTAGCAGTGGCAACAGAACAAACAGTTCATTAATGGTGAGCAAAGGCAGCAAGAAATAAAGCACTCATTTACATGTGTATTTTTAACGAGGATATATGTGTTCAGTGAGCTCATTGAAATGAGGAACTGCATTTATCATGGCTTTTGCAGGACAGTTGGCATTCCAGCAGATAAAAGCTGCAAAAACCGTAACACCAGCCTGAGGCCAAGTTAGCATTTTTAGGGGACAAGTTCAGCTCCTGCCTCCTGTGTCCCCTTCCTTGCTTTGCCTCAGAGCATGATGCAGAGTGACTTTTTAGGGAAAATGACCACAAAGGAGTTGGGTTATTTCAGTCCACAGCAGCTCAGCTGACAGGAGATGTTACACCGCAAACAACAGAAAAACTGTCCAACACTAAGACTTTGCAACATATGGTAGGAAAATCTGATTTCAGTGCAGCAGTGCAAGAGGGTGGGGAATAGAAAAAAATATATATTCATCTGCACAGCTCTGTATTGCTGAGTGTTGATGAGTCACACACACCTGGCATTCGCTTGGAGTCTGTCTCCCAGCACGCACACAGCCCTCTTGTTTCGTTGCGACAAAAAAAGGCAGCACGAGGCTTGGTCTTTAGATCAGCACAGAAGCTGCACCACTGCATTTCTTTATCATCACAGTTCTAATACGTATGGAGTGTGGCTCCTTCGTAGCAGGGAAGAAATTTAGGCATCATGCACTTACTTATATTTAATGGAGTTTTATACTGGGAAAGATCAGCATTTGGCTCCATGAGGTTAGTTTGACTCAGGCTGAACCATTAAAGGAGGCAGGAAAAGACATACAGAAGTGTAACAATGACAGCAGTGAAGAGACTTTGTGATCTGGGGTACACACCAAGGTTTTGAACAGAATATGATTACAGGATAGAGGCTGGGATGCAGGCTGAAGCCTAAAGGAAAACACAAATGGACATGTAGGAGGAGGCAAGGCTGTAAGCAAGACGATAGAAAGGCAAGTGTCAGATAGGTGACTGTGGACCTCTGGGATGTCTTAAAATATGAAAACTGCTTTTAACAATAGAGAAGACCAGTAAGACTCCCAGGTAATTCCTAATAAGGTATCCCTGCAGAATCCCACCCAGAAATTTCTGGCTGACCTGCAGCACATCTTGTTGACCAACGCTGCCTTGGTTTTAAAAACACCATGGGACTGAGTCTATGACACCTCTTGGTAACAGGTCCCATGGCTGAAATAATTTTCCCTGCAACCATTTCCCCCCATTATTTTCATTTAATTTTTTTCACACCTAGAGAACAGATGAGTCTTCTCATCTCAGGAAGAAAATATTATTTTCTTTGAATTTTGAATGCTTCAGCAGAACTGTGGTTTGCTTTCTGTCTGCTCTCCCCTCACAGCCCCTAGACTGACTTCATGATAAAACCTTGTTTCAATTTGGGCACTTGCAAGAACTCTCAAACTTTCAGCAGTGAAGCTTTTCCTCTTGCTCCATAACCTCGACAGTGAGGCCATGAATGACTTCTTGTTATAGAGAGATGTCTTGATTTAAAGCAGTACAGCTTAACAGGCAAAAACTACTGTGTTTAACACTATGCCAAGTGACTGTGGTTAACCCAAGGATCCACAGCAAATTCACAGCACAGTGACAGCACTGCCCCACATGCAATACAAAACCTTATTTAGCACTAAATTTTTTGAAGCATAACATGTAAAGTAAAATCCATGCTAACCCAATGCCTTTTGTCCTGCATAGGAAGCACCTCTCACATGATACAGAAAATCAGGATAATTCTTCATACCACAAAAACCCAAGACACAGGCATGAGTTAGAGTGGATCAGTTGTGAACACAGCTACGGTGCTATGATGGTCATCTTAGCAGCACTGAAGTTTTTGGGGTGCAAACTCATTACTAATAAAAAAGCATTAGATAATCTTCCCAGCAGCAGAATGAGATGCCTTTGGCTTTCTGCTGAACAGCCAGCACCACGCTCTCATCTGATCTCTCTACAAGGGATTGTCCCTCCACAGTGTATCCTTCCCTCCAAAATCGACACCATGCCCCCTCTAAAGTTTCTTTCAAGTCCATATGATCCTCCCCCATCCCTGGGACACACATAAATTTACTGAAAGCCACAAAGGTGCCCTAGTAAACAAAACTGCTTGCTAAAAGGCGTTGCAGGTGATCCCCCCTTACCCCAGAGCCCCTCTTGTGGTTTTTAAATTAAGTAGCTGCTGCTCAGAAAAAGCTAATGCTTTCTGTGGCCACCTCTGTTCAGCACTGACTCCAGATGCCCCAGCACAATCTCTCTCTGGACCTCAGCCCAGTGCTGATCATCACTAACTGGTCTCCAGAGCAACTGTGATGCAAAAGGCCACACTGGAGATACAGGAAGGGGCTAACGCAGTGGAAAGGACAACGGAACAGATCATGTCATCAAAA
This sequence comes from Dromococcyx pavoninus, assembly GCA_033558185.1. Classification (NCBI taxonomy): domain Eukaryota; kingdom Metazoa; phylum Chordata; class Aves; order Cuculiformes; family Neomorphidae; genus Dromococcyx; species Dromococcyx pavoninus. Next base: position 29,338 of record JAUMJL010000838.1, read on the forward strand.
CAGGGCAAGGAAACCTAGGACAAAGGGTGTTTTGATCCTCTGCAGCACTGCTCCCCCTCCAACCTTTTCAATGCCACCTTGAACGCTGTAAAGCTTTAAGTGTAGCACATGCACAGCCAAGGCTGCCCTACTGTAAAACATCCCTAGCCTAAATGACAGCAAGAGTACGTCATCTGTCTCAGGGCCAGATTGTACAGACAGATAGCCACAATATAGCGTCTGTAACAAGGATCTGCCTCCAAGTCAGCCACAGCTGACAAGGATCTGGCACACCTGGCTGGCACACTGCGTAACAGCTACTGCAGATATCAGCGTCATCCACACGGCTCCATAGGAAGGATGTTCAATTGGAATGGCCCCAAGTGAGCTACTTGAGACTACAGCTATTTATAAGACCAAACAAAGTAGACAAAAATCAATTGTAAAACTCTCCTCCAGCAGAATTCTAGCCAGCACGTGCCTATCTAACCTTACAGACAGAATGGGGCAAAATTCTAGCTGGGACCACCCCAAATTCAAAAGGTCATTGAGACAAACAGGAGGAAAGCCTCTCCTGTGGACTCCTTATGTAAACTCTGAAGCATGGTATCACATTCAACAAAGATGCTATTTATATACATATAATGTCATATCAGCAGTAAATCAATGCGAGCAACAGACAAGACAAAGGATAATGCCAGATACCAATCATTTCCAAACAGTTTCCCCTTGAAAACACCTCTGCACCCCTACCCTCAACAAGATGCATAAGGAACCTATGAGAGCATATCGTTAGTGAAAGAAGCACAGGCAGTATTAGATTCTAAGTCATAAAATGCTGTTTGACCTTTTTTTAGGATTATGTTTTGAAACAAACAGATGTGCTAAGAAGAGAAAGTCCTAAACTACAACATTTAGATTTTGCTTCAAGTCCCCTTCTCTTGGTATTTGTGTATCCTAGAGATTTCTAAAGTTAAGAGAAGGGATTTGGTGTTTCCCAGAAGCTGCAAAATCAAAATCTGTAAGTGCAACACAACCACACTGTTTATGGTACTTCCAACTAAAATATTCAAACAGTTTAAAAATCAAAATCCAAGGTCTTCATTCCAGCCAATTTATCAACTACACACAGCTGACCGTAGCTTAAATTTTAAGCCAACTCCCTCAGAATACACTTTTTAAAGTTCTGGAATATCTTTAAATAGCTCTTTCTCCAATTAGCAATTTGGGCAGTATGGCTTTATTATAGATGCTGAGATTAGTACTACATGATTTATCTGAATAGATCAAAACATAACTTGTCAGGAAAACACCTCTGGAATTTGTTAATGCAGCTCCTCTCCACTTCTACCCAGGAGTAAATAACCTGGAACTCACATAACCATATTAAGTGAAGCAGGACCACTGAGTAAAACAACTGCCCTGCATTCTCTGCAAGTTAGATCTCATCACTAGACGGTTTATGCAGCATGCTTTACTTTCAAGTTTCTGACTTGCTGCAATAGTGCCCATCCTCCCTAGACAGAGTTTGGCACTTCTGCAATAGGATGATTTTCTTTCTTCTTGTGCCAGGCTATTAAATCAAATTGCCAGAGCACAGGGCTCACCAGTTACCTCACTTACACTTCAGTACAACTGCGGTCATGTGCTGCTGTATTTCAATCATGTCACAATGCTCTGAAATAGCAACTCAATTATTTTGGACAAGAAAGGCTCAGAAGAGAAATGAAAGGCAGGCAGGAGAAGGGAGAATTAGAAGTTTAGAGTTAACTCACCGACGTGATAAACCTGTACAAAGGCTGTCGCCTCTCTGTATATTTCACTGTGATGGGACTCAAATCATAACGAAACCAGATAGCTGGGATAATACGGCCAGTGTGACTGTAGGCTACGTACTCCTAGAAAAGAAAGTTGGGAGAAAATGGCAGAAAATGTGAGCAATCTCATTCCAGATAGAGCATCTGCAATAAAACTGCTTCTGCTCTGTACTAATGATCAGATGGAAAGAAGCAAACAGCTAATTCCCACCCCTCATCCGTATCAAACAGGAAAATAAGTTCTGAGAATGATATAGCTGGGAGCAGAGAGCCATGGTGCTCAGTCTTGCCTTCATTCAAAGTTATAGAAGTAAATAGAAAGGCTGTCATTGATTCCTCTAGCTTAGATCTGCCCCACTTACATACAAGGAGTCTGTAAGGGGTTGCAGATGAAGTTTTTGTACTAACAGTATGCAAATTGTGCATTGGGACATTCATCAAACAACTGGAATTTAGTTTGCAAGAACCTGAAAATCCCTTCTTGTCTGTGCACTCAGAACAAGCAAGCAGCAGCCGTCTGTAAAGCCCCCTCAGCACTGAGACCAACAGCGCAAAAGCTTTGCCCACTCAGTGCGGATCATGTAGAGCCATGTTTAAACCATGTTTAAAAATCATGCTGAAAGCCAAAATGAAACTGTATACAGAAAAATATTGGCAAAGGTTCAAAAAATATTCCAAGCTGGTTATGGAGAGACTTCTTCAGAGTGCCAGTGAAAATCTCCTTTAAACCATTTCCTTAATAACAGGTACAGTGCAATCAATCAGACACAGGACAACACCCCAACAAGCCACACCACACAATGCCAGCACAGAACAGATACTAACATTAACTTAGTGTCAGAAGTCTTTTCTGAGTTGGTATTTTGTCTGTGCTCTCAGTGGGAATCTATATCAGTTTTCAAGGTTCAGGACATTTATCTTGACAGACTGAAGAAAAATCAAAGAAAAGCAGGCTGGGACTCAGGAATCCAATGAGAGCCATCAGTACCAGCATGGCACACACTGACTTTCCACCCAGCTGCTCTTCTCTTCTTTAGCCCTACAACATGCCTGCCAACTCAAATAACCTCTTTTGTTTTAATTCTCCTTCACACAAAGGCAAAGACAATCTCAAATACTTCAAAAGATGAAGAAAGGACAAGCAATTGGACACCCATGAACACTGGCACAGGTTGCCCAGGAAGGCTGTGGATGCCCCCTCCCTGCAGATGTTTAAGGCCAGTTTGGATGGGGCCTTGAAAAGCCTGGTCTGGTGGGAAGTGTCCCTGCTCATGGCAGGGGGGTTGGAACTGGATGGGCTTTAAGGTCCTTCCAACCCAAACCATTCTATGATACTATGATACAAAAAAGAGAATTTTACTCTCTGTGAGCTCAGAGGGAGCTAGTGAAACAGCATCTATCTTCTTCATTAATCTCATATGAATCCTGAATTTCCCTCTATTATGTTTTTTTCCATGGATGACAAGAAGCAAAATGTGGCTGAAGTCCCTAGTTGTAATATTTTCAGGGTTCTTATTGCAGAGGTTCTGCAGTACATCTTGGGACAGTGAATACCTAGGGAAGTGAGGAAGCAGGGTCTAGGGGGTAAAAGGGGAGAGGAAACACTTAAGACCACACTTAAGACTCTATTCATCTCTTCATACTAGCCAATCTGTGCCAGACTATTCCAATGGCTTCTGATTTCTCTTTCCCACTGATCCGTACAGGAGTCAAGGACTAGACACCAGTAAGAGTATTTATTTTTAATGACAAGAAAATGCCGAGGCAGCACTGTTTCTCTGCACTTCAGTTTTGATAGAACTGACCTCACTTTTTCCTTCCTCTCCCCTTTTCCCCATCAGCAATCCATCCCTAATGAGTCAGTCTTGGCCGAATGCCCCAATTTGCAACCATGGTCACAGAAGTGTCAAAAGTTCCTGTTGCCTATTTTCCAAATTACTTTCAGAACTTGCGTCGCAGGAGTCTTATCAGAACAGCAGTTGTGACATAAAGCAGAACAAATACACTGTATCTGAATAGAGGGAGACATCCAAATCATCGGGACACACTGTACAAGCAAGCCCAAAAGTCACTGGATGGGAACGTTAATCTGAAAACTAGTCCTTGAGAGCATGTGTTTGATCCTCAGTTATACCAAACTAGCAGATATTTTAAGCAGATTCTGGACTTTCATTTAGCACCTGTCTGGCAAATCATTTTAAATTGAAAGAGGCTTTTACCATAGAAGTTAATAGGGTCTTTTTTTTTCTTGAAGTTCCATACATGTATTATTAAAATATAAATATCTTCACATTTAACGTAAATTAATTTAAGACTTCTAAAGTTACAGTAACTATCATAATCCATTGTAATAAAGCAGGCACTGTAAAACAGTCAGCCTGTATGTGTTTGCTGCTGCAGGTTCAGTGGCTTAATATCTGAAATCAACATTTGCAAAAAGCTAAAACTCTGCTAACTTATTTGTCTGATATGTCCATCACAACTGACTGTTTTATTAATACAACCACGTGTGTTTTGTATGTTCAGCTGGATTACAGTTTCTATCCAGATGCACCTTCACAAAAATCACAACAGTTCCTTGCAGCATGTAAAAGTCTTCCACACAATTTGTAGAAGTCTAGATCAGTTAAACAGGCATATGAGAAAGTCAGGAGTAAGAATACCTTTCTCTAGAATTAAAACCATATTGTCACCTGCTCTGACAAGCCCTCACTACCCCAGCCCTGGTAAAAGCCAGCGCTAGGAGCAACAGCAAGCCTGACTCTGAAGAGCTTCAGTTCCTTCTCCTCCCAGCAGAGGCTACTGCTCACCTACAAACAAATGTACATGGCTGTAGAGCAGAGGAGGAATGATGACTGAAGATCCTCCATGCATCCACTGGGTTGCAATGGGGATCTTCTTCTCTGAGAACTACCTGCTTCTTTACCTTATTTGCTACAGTATATTGGTATGAGTATCGCTGCTTGCCACTCATGTCTTCGTACACCGTCGGGACTATCTTCAATATATAATCATGAGAGGCCAGAGCTGCAGTCAGGAGAGGAAAGGAGAGAAGAAGTTAGCAATCACAGAAAGGAATCACAGCCTACATAGCAATTCAAAGTAAACGTGTGCAATCAACTAAGACAACTCACAGAAAAGGTACCTCCCTCCTCTCTATCTCAGTTTCTGTGACAAAGTGACAATCTCACACCCTACATTTATGTCCTTTGTGCCAAACTTTGTAAGGTACTCAGATGTCACCAAAACCTACTCACCATTCTAAGGCTTCTGTAGCAACATGACCCATGGAGATGAGTTTGGGTCATTTGAACCTTCCTCACCACTTACAACTATAAATGATAAAACTTATCATCACCACAAAAAGCTGTCCTGGTTAATTCAAGAACTAGCTCAGGTCAGAGCTGCAGCCTACTGAGCTGCTTTTAACAGAAAAAGCAGAGGCATCACAACTTGCGTCATCCCATTCCCTGTGCACCCATCTTTCTCTCTTTCTTTCTTGTCTTCCTTCTCCACAGCTGCTTAACCATTATTACTTCATTTTTTTCATTATTTAAATGGATCGTGCTATTTTCTGTCTGCTGAAACAGTTCTAAAAAAGAATTCTAAATGATTTCTCCACAGAATCCTTTGGCCAAGTGTAACACATGATATGTGACTCCTGGAGGGAAGAAAACCTACAACACAACAGCCTAGCTTTAGGAACAGCCATAGAAATTTTGTTCCAATAACTGGATAAGACTGATATCCTGCACTTGAAGGAAAAAAACCTATGATGAGTTGCAGTACGCACTGGAAATTTCTTTTTGTGTTGCTGGTCATAAAGAAGAGAAATGAAAATGTCTATCCTTCCAGCCACGGGGTAGAACCTTAGGTAAGAGCTAACTTGCACCACAAGAACAAGGAAAAGTTCTGGTGGTGGTAACAACAGCAAATGGAAACCATAGGAACAGGATATGGAATAAACCCTCAGTAACTCCAAGTCAACCATAACAGTCATAACAGAACTGGAGACAATGTCCAGGTTGTAGAAGGGCTGCAAAGGACCTTTTGGACTAAGAAAATGTCAGTCAGCAATGTCTGGATCATTTTGGTTAAAGAGGCAGATTAAAGAATTCTGGATACACCACTGTTTCATGAATTGCCATGCTTTCCCCCCCTGCAGGGAGTGGTTAAGACCTGTAATCACCAAGAATACGTACGATTTGAGCTGAGTTTGTCTGCTCCCTCCAAGGCGTTGAATGCTCCGTGAACATTATGGACCTGGAAAGCAAAAAGGCATATGAAGAAACTATGCTCTGACTTAAGAGTCTTGACCTTTGCTTCCCTATCCTACACTGTAACAAGTTCAGCCTGATTCAACCTTTCCGAAAACAAAGACTTAGCCCAGTAAAAGATGACTTGAAATATCTTTCAGTGACCATCACCACAGAGGTTGGTTCCAAGTGAAAAAGTTGATTTCACAACATCTTACAAGATGAAACTCCAAAACCACTCCAAAGCTAAAGGAACTGCAGTTGGAAGAGGCCAGTTGTGAAATGTCACGGTGAGATATTTCCTAAGAGCTCTGCATAGTTAACTGTGAAATTCATTTATCAGGCTGAAAGGAAAATAAATGGGAGTCATATTCAGGTAAAAACTCAAGATTTCTTCTGTGAAGGTAGCTCAAGTCAGAGCAGCTGGGTTTGTGCAGCTTTAACTCCTCACCCCAGGTTTCACACCACACACTATGCCCTTGGAGATGGCAGGACACATGCCAACACTGCCATCCGTTCAGCTCTTCCTGCAGCTGGTCACAGGCATGCAAATATCTGTTTGCCCAGAATAACAGGACTTCCATCCCATGCCTTTCACGTACTATGATCTGGAGTCTTATGTCCACCAACACTCTAATCAATTTGTGAACTCTCTAGACGGGAAAAACCCCACAGCAACAGCTGTAGATTAGAGGTTGTGTCATATACATAAAGTCCAGCAAGCTATACAGAAAGGACAAAACATCCACAATCTAGAAATTCCTGATCTTAAGCCAGACAACAGGGACAGATTATTTGGTCATAGGTGTAACACAGTTCCACCTCACAAATAGGGCAATGCAATCTCCTTCCCAGATCCTCTCAACAACTGACAGCATATGGATGTATTTGTCTCATCCTAATGGCTGTTTCCCTATTCTGAATGTTGTGGAGTGGATGATGCTTTGGAGGAAGCAGCAACTGAATATGTTTCTCTCTCAAGAAAGGAAATTCTAGAGAGACAAAATCATCAGCATGTTCAACTGCCAAGGCATTGGTAACAAACACAAAGCAAAAGCAACAGTTGAACCTTCTACAGAGCCTTTCTGTCTGCCAGCATTTAAAATATTTTACATGACAGCAACAATACTCCTTACTCATTGTAAAAAGCACACGAAGAAAGAGAAGCTCCTGGACAGGGCTACAGTATTATATTCCGGTCTTGATACACTAAGAAGTAAGTCTCTCATAGCATATCTGGGCCAGAGACTTTAAGGTCCACTTCAAACACCATAAATATTTGAGTGATTATTCAGTAAACAACTGTATCTATCCTGCAAGGGATCCGTATATTTGGACTTAGATTCTTGTCCTTGGTTCCCCAACATTCACACTTCTGTTTAGACATAAACATCGTCTGCTCTGCATCTCTCTACACAGTGAGATTGCAAAGCTGAGTTAGAGAGCTTCCATATGGACAAAGCCACCAGACATCTCCACAATCACCTGTTTCCATGTCATTGGGTCCTTTGGGGCATCTGTCTCTTTCATCTTCGCAACATGGATGGCGTATTTAACATCCAGTCTGATATTTTATCATGTTTTTCCTTGTGGAGCGTTCTGGACGCCCATTACAATGCTCGCTGTCCGCAGACTGCTAATTAATCTCTGCTCTACAAAGTGCACAGGTGAATTCCTTGAGGGAACATACTTGTTTGTACCTTGTTAAGTACCTTGAGGGACTTCAACAAGGAGCAAGTTTTTGGCCACAGTAACAAAATTGCTTCAGCTAGACACGCTCAGGACTGTCCTGCAGTACCAAGGCCAAATCTGGTGCTTGGATCTAGTCCGTGCTTTAACAGTGCCAACACTTTCTCTGGCTGCAACATAGACCTCAAAAAGATGCTTGCCAAGGCCTCGAACACCCTAGGCTTTAAGGTCTATGAACAATCTATATACAACTGGGTGTATAACTCAGGCAGTCCAACAGCAGGCTAAAATAACTTCCAACTTTGCATCTATCAAGGGAAGACAGGATCTCTCACAAGCTTAAAACTAGGATTATTCAACACCATCATCTAGCACTCAAGAGAATCCTATGATTAAAAGCGTATAACCTACTTCTCACACCTCTTTCTTTTCAAACCAATTAGAACCTAATTGGTTTGAATTTTGATTTCTTCTACATGAGAGAAAAACCTACAAAAATTCTGCCACTATTGTGCACAATCTGATGTTGGAGAACTGAAGCTCATTCAATGCCAAAGGAGATTTAAATATCTTCTTCCAAATTGACTGGTTTTTCTGGAGAACACAGCAAGTACCTCAGTGGATCATTCTGGCAGAGTTGGTAACAACCAACAAAGAACTAACTCCCAGCACATAACACATGCAAATGAGAAGCTCCTCACTCTTTAGAAAATATAAGTATATATTACATCAAAGCAGGTGGAGACAACCCAAAATACTCAAGTTGTATCAATACTCAAAGACTTAAACCTCTGTATGCTTGCTAGTTCTCTACATTGCTTTCTTGGTAACATCTGTTTAGTGAACATATGCTTCTTTAATTTGTGCTGTTGAACTCATGTTTGCCTGCAGGACCAGCAGCACTTACATGCTCCATTCTTCTGTACAGGGATGATAAGCAGTCATTTTAAACTTTGAAAATACTAATCAGAACTTGTGCAAATCATGAGCCAAACACGTGTTTGCTAGACAAGCTTCTCACCATCAGAAATGAAGATGCTTGTTCCTTGGCCCCAAATGCCCAGGGTTCTCATCTCATTCATGCTGATTTGCACTTCAGCTCCATTACTCAAAGACTGCATGACGAAACAGTGGGAATGCTACCTTAGAGCGCTGATTTCCCACGCAAACTGCAGAACTCCCTATTAGCACTTACCTAATATTTTTCATAATCTCAGTGTGCTTTACAGACATTAAGCCAAGCTTATTTATATGCTAATATTTCAGCGTTCCCACACAAGATACTTCCTAAAAGAAGCCGGGAGCAGAATCAGAAGACTACAAAGCAACGCTTAGACTTGTTAGCATGAAAAAGGGTTTTAGAAGTGGGTGTACAAGAAGCAGACTAATGAGACGTCTGTGCTGAGGAAAGAAGATTATAGAGAGACTACGGGTAAGCAATGTTTAGGGTGAGTTGCAAACTGGGTGTGCACATATATAACTCCCACCTATGATGCCAGCTCCTTGGAAGTAGGCTAGAGAAGTGCTGTAATCTGTCCTTATTGAGAAATCAGGAATCATTACATAACTTGCAACACCTGGTGAAACTCTGTCCACTGGGCAAGTGCACACATTCAGCTTCTCCCTAGCATGGAACTTGCAATTCTAAATCTAACTTGTCCTTCATAGAACAAATTTGACTAATAGCTGTCTGCTATACAAGTACAGTGAAGTGAATTAAAAAGGACTTGACTGGTGTCATGGTAAAGACAGTAGCGAGTACACATCCTTCCTTAGTATACTCTATCTCTCTGCAAAGGCAGTCAAGATTTATTTGCTGTATTAATACTGAAAATAGTACTGTAAAGGATTTTACAAAGCCACGAACTCTCATTTCTACTTCCTGCAGGAAGATAGCCACAGAGCTTTCCAAAGCACTTTCAGCTTCAGATCAAAACAGCAAAGTTACTCTATGACTGAACACTGCTCCTTCCTGAAGTGGTGGCATTTAAAGAGTTCTGTGAACTCTTCCAGACAGAGCGGACACTGCACGAATGCAAGGGATGGAATCGCTTACCCAGGCAGCCTTTTCTTATGTTCTCCCCACACTGTACCTGGTCCTTCCCTAAAACCAAAGTGTCTAATATTAAAGTCACTCTCATTGCATTCATTCCCCTAGAGCCATGGAATTTTCAGGAAAGAGAACTCACCTGTAACTTGTCCCCAAATGAGAGCTTGTGGATGACGTGAGTCATGTCAGGATTCTGTGGCTGTGCAGTGGCACTGTGCGTTGACACGTGAAAGTTACCAGGGACCTAAAATTAGTCAAGACAAGGAAGACAGGATTTCACATTTTATTCCTCAAGGCATCTCTAGACTCTGTGATATGAAGTGAAAATGCCTGGATCCATCCATCTACCTAGCAAGGACAACCTCTGGCACATCCGAGAAAGGCTCTGGAATACCTTCCTGCACTTGACCAACACCATTATACTGCCTGCAGAGTGGAGATCAGTTACATCCTGCAGTACAAATAGTCTGGCACCCTCACATGTCTCCTGCTGCTGACTAGGAGGTGATGAGTGGATCATTCCCAACTTTAGGGATTCCTAACACTTAAGGCTATGTCTTTCATCCCTATTAAACTAAGATTCACGTCTCTGACAGGCAACAAACAATTGCCTAATGTTTTACGCCCACATCTTGCATTTGTAAATGGGCCCACTGTTGCAGAACAACCCAAGAAAGCTGTGAATGTATTCTTCTTGAGAAGTTTGTATAAAACTCATTCTTGCACACAAAAAGAGAAAAACAATCACCAAAACCAATGGGGCTTCCCATACAAACTAAGCTAGAGCTTCAGCTTCTAGCCCTGGCAATAGCTTTTCCAAGCATAGCATCTTCTGACTTAAATTTTTTAACAGAGGGAAACACAAAGTTGTGGAAAATACAGATTCCATCTAAGGACTCAGTTCCAAGACAGAAAATGAGCCCTTTGTGTCATTGTGACAGGATCACTCTAGCATGCATGAGCTTTTCAGGTGCCCTACTCTGTGAAGTCTTTCAGCAGATTCAGCTCAACCAGAGGGTGCAAGACTTTTTTCCTATGGAGAAAATGTGGGGAAATTAAGTAACACGGAGGAGCAATCTGACATGACCTAAGACAAGAGTGGAAGGACAGTTATACAACTGGTGCCCATTGCACTCTCTGCAGAGACACCTCACCAGCAGGGCCACAGGAGGCCACATGCCAGTTCCATGTGCTTTCAGGAAAGCTAATTTGAATGACTTGAGGAACAGCAGTGCACTCCTGGGGACACTTTCAGGTGTGGACACAAGCTGTGTCATACACAAGCTCAGTAAACAGGGTGGCAGACTCTGCAGTAAGTAGTACACACAATCACTTCACTGTTACCTTGTCCTCCCTCACTGGGTTTCAGAATAACACCCAAGTGCAACCCCTGGTCAAGTCTCAAAGCCTGGCCATATCGCACTCCAGATACCGACTAATACAGAATTTCTATACAATTTCTATCAAGGGACTGCAGACTTTGAGCTCACACACAAGAGGTTCAGGTTTTCAGAGCCACAAGTCCTGGGCCAGGTCTCCTCTCCCTGACAGCAGCCCCAACCACTATATGGACAACACAATTATTGACTTTTCACAGATATGCAGTGAAGGGAGCTCCTCACTGCCACACACAGCAACCCCCTTCTGACTTGTTCTGGTGAGCAGAACACACCACATCTAGCAGACAAAACCCCAAGTGTTTCAGCTCTATGATTTGGGAATTAACAGAACAAGAACTACCTTTCAGGAAGCCCTCTCCCCAGTTTTGTGGACTATCAGCTGTCAGTAATCTTGGTGGCTTAGAGGTGAGGAAAGAAACGTCCTCTTTTTAAGTCCCTAATCCCTTCCATGCCACAGAATCAATAAGAGGTTCTGCTTGGTATTTTTAGATGCGATTTAACATGACCTGGGAGGAAAAGAAGGAAGTAGGATTTTGTAGCCTGTGGTACATGAGGAGGCATGAATAAAGGGTGCGCCCTTCTTAGGACATCAGTGGGCCTCACCACGGCCTCCCCCACCCCAGCTAGTCATCTCCAGCATTACATAGCAAGATTATTCAATTCTGAACACACCCATCCCAGAGAGAAGCCTCCTCCAGGCCTGGATTTTCATTCTTTGAGACAGAGGCAGAGCATCCCAACAAAGCATGCGCGGAGGCCGTGTGCATGTATTCCAAACATCTCAGCACGGGGCCGCTCCTGTTACTCTGGCACCCTCCAGTAGGGAACATTCCTGTCATTCTGCGGCTCTCGGAACAAAAGAGCACTTGGATAGAGACACTGCCAAAGACCTCTGCAGTGACTCATGGTTTGGAGGTGCAAAAGTCTTGACAAGTAAACACAGAAGTCATTTGGCATTTGTAGGGAGTTCATACATCCCCTAAACATTCATCTGCTGTGCTGAGAGACAGCATGGGCCACAACACAGAGCTGCTCTCTGCTGTTAAACAATGCTATCTCGATTACCTGTTTTGGAGAACGAATGAAAAGCCTGATCTAATACATTCTCTGTGGGCCTAACTACAGAGCCTCCTCTCCCCACACTGTTCTGCAGCACCAAGAGTCTTAACTTTACCACTGACTGGGGACATGAATGTATACTCTACTAGAGAGACACTGACACACAGATTTTCATGAGCATTTTACAAATGGATCTCATTAGAATTTCCCCAGTCAGCACACACTCATCTGCTGTCATTCCCACTCACCTTGTTGATGCTGAAATGGCCCTCAAACCTGCAGCCATCCCCATTATTGAGAGGTATCTTCATCGAGTTGTCAATATGACCCACTTCATGCCTTCCCATCTCATCTTGGATGTCTAGTCCAACCACTGCATGGGTGGGAGGGAATGAGACAAAAAAATCAGAACAAAAAGATTTAACAGAAAGGTTGCAGAGGAAAAGCATGCATTGATTTAATGGGAAAAAAATCCACATCTTTTTTCCTGGCATTTGACTAACGTGTGCTAGGTACTCCATTCGTCAAATATTGTTATATCAGTTCTTCAGAAAGAAATCTGTAACCAAACTTTTCAGACTGCCTATTTGACACAAATGCAGCTCTCATATCCTGACAGCTGACTGCAATCTCAACTACACAAATAGAAAACCTTCAGGTAGACAAGGCAGGTGATTCTTGAACAGCCAACAACTAGCTGGTGCACTCATAGTTACAAATGAAACTTAGGAAGTTTCTTGCTCCCAGAAAGGAAAAGATTGCCATGAAAAAAGGACATGAGATTTAGAAAGAAGCCAGCAAGCAAGGTCAGCCACTAACACGGGCTGCAGAGTGAGCACAGGGCCCAAGAAAACAGGTGTCTTGGCCTGGAACAGAAATGGGCAAAGGCTGCAGCTACTTGATCTCCATCTACTCTGTTAGAGCAGAAGGGCCACTGTACTAGTCTGGGTCCACTTTCAAGTATTGCTTCAAATACAAAGAAAAACCAATGGGTGAAAAGCACTACTCACATTCACAATGCAGGTTTGGCAAACTGATGTTCAGATTCACTTCTATTTTACCTCCGCTGTCTTTGTCTGGGTCATCCACATAGAGTTCATTAACTCTGGAAGACAGAAAACACAGGTGGTTTTAGACACATAGCTACTTTCCATAGGAAAAAATCCTAAGGACACTTTGCAGCAGGGAGTTCAACAGAACTGCAAGACAAGGAGCAGGAAAAGCCCTCGACAACTGCATGGGGACAAATCACTATTTAATTTTACTCCTCGCTTGGCAAGGCCAGAAGGCTTTAAACAAGTCCCTTGCACCAGCAGAAAAGAAAACTCCTGCTCTGATTTATGCTTCCTTCCACCTTCCCTAACAAGTTCCCAAGGTGATACAAAACAAGAACCAAGTGCTGAAGAGGTGGCAAGTGAGCATTCTAGGCCTCCGCGTACTTGGGCTCTTACTCCTTTTAGGAAAGAGGGAAGCATATGGTTTTCAATTTGTTTTATAAAGGCTTTCAGAGAAAGACCTCTCTCAACTATCCCACATGAAAGCTTATTTGTGTAACTAACTGCTTGCTGTTATTGCCACCCAGCTGACAGAGCAGCGCCAAGAGAAGGCAACGTGGCATACTTGTATCTCTCATCTCAATATCTCTTTTCAATCTATGAATGGTAACCAAAAGCAACGACTAAAATTGCAAAGAGGATCTGAGCCAGGAACAGATGGGAAGAAACATCCTGGACAGCAGGATCTAACTCACTACACGCAGCCTCCCGAAGACTAATGTTGTTTCATAGCACACACAGCGCTGGCACATATTTCACAGGAGACAAAATACAGATATAGAGTAAAAGGAATACAAGAGTATAAATATTTATTGTTGGCACATACATCAGACGTAGCAAATAAACCAAAAAAAACCCAGTGCAAGCACAGTCAAATTAGCTGAATGGTCCTAGAGAATGCACTCCAGGGAAACTGAGCACACTGAACCGAGATGGCAGGATTACCTAGCAGCTCTTTCTCCCTCAAAGTTCAACATTGTTCAGCCTCGCCAAATAAGAAGAGCTGACAATTCACCTTCCAGCTGGACAGATTATAAAGCCATGGGAACTTATGTTCAGGCAAGCTATATAAAATAACTACCTTCGCTAGTAAGTACTCTGCATTGTTTCTACTTAACGCTTAAGGTGTATGAAGCCCTTTGACAAGCCCTTGCTGAAGAGTCTATACACTAACAGACAGACCAGACTAAGGGCAGCTACTAGACAGATTCAAAGTGATTTTGCTCTGGTGATACATCTCTGGACCATAATGAATTGTTTGCCCTATGGATTCAAAAGAAAAAAGCCTTCACACTGAGAAACACACAGCTGCCAAATTTTTTGGAGGTAATTACTCACAGGTCAGTGGGGTTTACAGACACTCATTTAAAACCAGCACAGCATTTGTCGTCAGCTTCACAGCCCTACCTTTCTCTGTTTTTAATTGGCTTGACAAGTTGCTTGCAACCATTACTCAACGTATTTTTCAAGTGATTAATAAAAATGACACAGAGGGAGGGGAAAGATTGCTCATCAGTGACCTAGTTAGAAGCTTCTTGGCCGAGCCCTCTTCTCCTGGGTGGAATGTATTAAATCTTCTGTGTGTTTATTGCTAACAGATTGGGCAGCGACTGGGATTAAGTCATATGTCCAAATACGGTTGTGAGGAGCAGCTCCAGCCAGGACAGGCATTCATCCCCCAAAGCAATGCCCCTTTCTGCACTCCCCGAGTCCTCCCATCAAGATCCCAGTTGCCAGCACCCCTATTTCATAACAGCTCCCGGCTTCTTCCCAGCTCTCTGCCATCTGATATGTGGGCCATGCCCAGCCAGTGCCGCGAGCAACTTGATGTTACAGGCAAAAGGGAGCATTTGTACCAGGGCTGGCAGAGAAGCGCGTCAGGTTCAGCAGCATAGCCGAACACCTCAGCTCTCTGGAGGAAAGCTCTGGGAACGTCAGTATTCGTAGTTGCTGCTTTCCCGTTCTGAACAGAAAACCTGTGGTCAGGTGAGCTCTGTTTGCCAAGGCACATGAGCCTTCCAGTGGTAGGCAAGTGAGAAGTGAGAAGTGGTTGCTGGTAGCAGTCGAAAGATAAACTGTGCGCAGGGAACCTATGGAAGCTCTTACATAGGATGGCAAGTGGTGAAGTCACTCGGTTGCAGACTGGATCACTGAGGCAAAGAGAAGTAGGACAGTTTGTCCACGTCACACAGACCATTAGTCGTAGATACAGGAAACTGGTTTTCTGTCCTGTACTCCAGTCACTGGACCAACGGTTCCCAACCTATCCCTTGGGCAAGGTTCATGGCTACTTCCTCCTCCTCCTCTTTACCTAGTAGCCCCCTGCCCTTCTTCTACTCCTGTTCCCCATTTCATTACCCTATCTATCACTCCTTAGACATCTGACAGCTCATGACAATCTGTGCTCCCTTTCCCTCCGCTGGACTTACAGCATTGCCTTCCACGGAGCACCCTGCCTGCTGAACCCTGCTTCTCTCTCCCAGCTCTGGCCATTGCTTCCTTCTGGCAGCATCAGCTCTTGCAGAGGGCCCAAGCTAACAAACCCAGCAAAGTTTCTACTCAGGGGCTCCAAAGTGAACCTTTTGTGCTGACCTGCTCTATTACTGAGGTTCTGTCTCACTGTGGGGAACTAGGGCCACAATGACAACACACTACAGGCTATGCTTGCTGGGGCAAAACCTCAGAAGAAATGTCACCATTTTCAACAAACTGGGAATTTCCCTCCCAAAATACATTCTGGAAACTTCACAGGTAAAGCAAACTTCCAGCATCAAGGCTAGTTCTTCCAGCATCTCCCCGTGAACCACCACCACCTAAGTCTGAATGGTGCCAGCAGAGAACTGGCACTCACACTCCCTTTGCTATCCTCCTCTCCAGAGCCAAGAAGCCACACTGCACACAGTTTTCCTATTATTTAATTGGACAGTCCTGGGATGTTGGGAAAAGCACCATTTAACACCTCTAGCAACTCTCCCTGAAGGGATAACATCTTCAGTGGAAGAAATGAAGTTGGCTCTAATTTATAGTTGTCCCTCCTGGAACATAAACTGTCCCAGGAGTAACAGTGCTTAACAGTGAATCTGGGGCAGTCACAAGGGAAATATAACCTGAGATCAGGCAGAAGAACACTGTAAATGCAGCTGCTTCTATGGCTGTTTAGAGAGGCAGCGTATAGGGTTGTTTTGTGACTCCAAAGATGATACCTCCTCCAAAGATCCAAAGCACACAGGAGTTGGTATTTTAGTGGCTGCTGTTAAGGACTATTTGAGCAAAGTGGCACAACAAAGCAGGGGTAAGGTGCTGAGTCATGAAAGTACAATGAGGGCCACAGGACAGGTGAGAGGTGGAACTCCCTCCCTCCTCACAGACCCTCCTACCACTGATTTAAGAAAAGGCAAGGAAGCTTCTCCATGCAGCAGAAGCTGTGATCCACACAGAAAGAATCTGCTTCACTTTCTTCTAGAAAGAACCACTATGAAATTCTTCACATTCCTGAGCAGTGCTGCTGGGCTTCTCAGCTGCTTATCCTGTTTGCTTAAAAACGTGCAGCATTACAGAGAGAAAGTTGGAGGGGCTCTTTGGCTAAGACTTCAGGTCGCACAAACGGCACGAGAGAGAGAATGAAAGGGGGCAACAGCATTTCTATAAGACTTTATCCAAAGAAAGCCAAACCCATTCCCCATCCTTTAGGACTTTGATTGATGACACAACAGCCAGAAACAAAACTTACCCAGTAACTTATTTCCACCCAGTAGCCCTGGCCACTAACATCAGACACTTCAGCACTTCAACAGCTGAAGAGCCTGCAGCTCTTTGCATACACTGCATGGACCTTGCAGAGCCTCACACGCTGTCTTCTGGGTACTCTCTAAACACGCCTTCCTTGTCCTCTGGCCTTCTTGTCCTAGTCTCTGCTTCAAGTTTCAGTCTTCTTTTCTACCTCTTTCACACCAAACAACCAGGCAACATCCTCCCCAGTCATCAGACATAGAGAAAATACAACCACTTTTACCTTCTCCTCCGGCTCCCAGGAGGCACTCTCTGGTCTCCGGCACCTAAGCCCAGGACGGAAAATAATTATCCTTTCTTGAGGAAGCCCAAAGCCTGTCAAAAGGCTTTCTCAGGTGAGCTTTCTTGGCTCCACTTGCCATTTCAGCCCAAATCAACCACCTTCCAGAAAGACAATCGCCCAAAGACAAGACTCCTGCACTATTGCCTTTTCATTTGTGCTAGATCAGAGAAGACCCAACTTAGGACAAACAATCCATCTTCTTCTTAATTTGAGCGAAAAAACAATAAGCAAGTCAGCAAATTCTCTACCATGTAATAAATCGTGCATGCCTCTTGCTGCCAATTACAATGTTCCTTCTGTGCACTAAATCTCAACCAGTTCTTCATTGGGAAGGTCTTTGGCCCAGATTTGGCTCAGCTGTGAAGCACAGAAAACACACTGTCCTACAAAAGAAGGAATTACAGTTCTCCAGGATGCAGGAAGAAGAAGGGTTTGAAAGACGTCAACGTAGATTTGAGTCAGAAATTGCAAATGACATCATGACACGACCTTCCGCTTCCTGCTGACCCACACACGTACATTAGGACAAACGGCACAACAACACTTCACAAATATATACCACCTTTATTAGGTAATCTCCAAGTTACTACGCAAACATTAATTAAGCTTCTTAGCACCCCGAGAGGTAGGCAGCTAAGTATTACAGCCTTCTACAGAAAGGTGTCTTGTCTCAAGGTCAGTCCACAGCAAGATTGCAATTCACACTCCCCTCTGACTACTAGGCTGTATTCCCTAGGTTGGTCTAGTTTGTTCCAACATTTAATCTGCCTCAAGTGGAGTTGGAGTGGCATCTCCAGCTTAGTGTCAGAACATAGGAGTTGCAGCATTGTGCTCCTCGTGCAGATGGTTTCCACTCTGAGGTTACGGTTTCCAGCAGAAGGAACTCATGTTGCACCAGGATCACACTCTGCTGTTTACAGCATGTGCAGCTTGATCCTGCAGGTTGTTACGAGACATTTTCATGGGCCAAGTGCCACAAGACACATTCCACATACCATGGAGAGCTAAAGGACTACAAAACTCTGAAGGCAAGTATGATAACAATTCTGTTTCACTGCAGGATCAGCCTTGGGCATGCAAATGAATCCAGTGTGAACAAGTAACATCAGTCTTGGAAGCTCCTGGTGTTCTGCTTCCTCCTGCATTCAGGGTACATGACAGCATGAATGGTCAAGTTGTGCTGCATGTGACATGGCCCCGGCTGGGGGCTATGCAATAGTAACAGACTGGCCATGGCATTTTTCATAGAATCATAATTTTCATAAATATTGAAGCAAGCAGGCATCCCCAGTGAACAATCTGGTCACCTCAAATGAACAAATTACTTGGATACTGCTCGTGATTTATGTTTTTATGCAAAGGCAGTATTTTTATTACAGATATTCTGATTAAGTAATTAATTGCCTTGCAGGGGGTCATAGCCTTCCAAGTGGCAAACTTGTCACTCCAGATTGTTCTTGGCCTGTTACTACATTAAAAAAACAGAAAGAAAGAAAAAAGGAAAGAGTGCCAGGAACGGTCTGTTGCTTTCTACAGTGTCCATGGCAGATGAATTACTGTTGAGCAGCTACATTCATACCACAAGTATTACATTAATACCCTCCTACCCCTTCCCCTGCCTCCCAATGCACAGCAGAATAGATTAGTTAATTACATCTTTCCTCCTTAATGATGGAATACTTGGAAAACTCTTATTGATCCTACAGAATATAATTCATGACCTAATTACGGTGATAAAACTGCAAGATTATCATCTTGCCAGCTATTAACTTCTATCACTGAGCTGAGTTAATTAGAAAAGAGATAAGTGATTTCTACGTTCTTGATTTGCAACATAACAGTACAATGAATGAGGAAGGCTGCTAAAGTATACCAAGCAATTTATACCCCTCAATCTACTCTCAACTCTTAACCTACTACCAATCCTGCCCAGGAAATACCAGACACATTTAACACTTTGACTTCATTTCTTCATTTGACTCATTTGCTCAGTAGGACAAGTGTGTTTGATGCTGTCAATTTTACAGTGTTTCAAATGTGGAGCATGGACCTCCTTTTCTTTATCTTTTACATAACTGCAGAGGTTAATTTAGGTTCTTGTTTTGGACTATGTCTTCAGTCACTCCTAGTTGGGACAGAAAACAAACAAAAAGTGTGGGGGGGAAATCTAGAAAATCCTTGATTTCCAGAGTCAAACTCGCCATCCCCTTAATTGCAATGATGGGTTGTGGCTAAGCAAAGAAAGAAAATCCTCTTCCTTCACCAGCCCGTCATTGCACTTCTTCTGAAAAGGATGCAGCCCCACCTAAGAACCAAGCTTTGATTTCCTTCATGGCTGCCCAGAGGACTGCCTGTTAGTGTCACGCAATAAATCCAGAAGATGGGAAACCAGGAGTTTTCTGCTCTACTCAGGGCTCGTCTACACAGGAAGCCAGCCAGCAGCAAAATAGGATGTGCATTTACAGTGCGTTACCTATGCCACAGAACTTCCGCCGCAAAGCGCACAGTGTCTTATTTTGGCTTCCTAACTGAAGTAAGCTCCCGTGCACAGATGCAATCTTAGTGCTCGTTAGAAATGCTCACAGGAGTTATGACACAGCCACTGTGATGCACACTGTCTTCCCCACACAGGTAATCTGTTTGGTTTTAGTGTTATGGCTGTTATCCTCAAGACAAGGATGTAATTTCTTGGCTGTCTGCCACCCAGGCAAGTCTAGAGCAGTTGAGACTGTAAATGCTCAGACAATGGGCTGGTCAAGGAAAACCAGCTCTGAAGTGGGGCAAGAGTCACCAAACTGAGACTTCTAGTAATACCAGGAATTTGAGTTGCTATGGTCATGTGAATGTAGAAGAAAGTGCAACAGTGGGTAGAAGCTAGCAAGTCCCAGGGGTTAGTGTGCGTGGAGCAGACCTTATTTTCTCATGGTGCAACACAAGTTCAACAAACCACACCAACCTCTGACTTTAGATGCAGATACCAAAGAAACCTCCCGTTGATGAGTTAGACAGTTAATCCTGCAGGTACCATGGCTGTTGAGGTCACTGCTGACCTGCCCTGCAGCAGGCTGTCAACGCAGGCACACCACGCACAATTACACGGCATAATAGGGCTATGAGGCAAGCACGAGTCCATGTCAGCAAACGTGCTTCAGCTCTGATGTCAGGCACCAGGCCAAATGCTCCTGATTTCACCTTGCCATCAACAATGTGCAGCTATCCCCATGCAATCAGCTTTGGCAAGCTCATGACTGCTTTAAGGGAAACATGACACAAGAGGAGAAAGACTGATGCAGCCTCATAGTAAAGCAGGCACAGGCAAAGCAGGAAAGCTCGCCACATGCAAGTGCACACTCTAGTTCATCATTCAGGTCCTGGCTAACTCTGGGGAAGTTCAAGCTGGGAGAGATATCTGTTGCAGGAGACTTAATACAAAACAAACTCAAAGCCACTGGGAACTGCACAGTTTGCACAAAAAGAATCTTCCATATCTTCAAAAGTATTTGATTCACAGGCAAACAGGGCTCAAAACATCTTTGTGGGATAATACCTCTCCTGTTATTTGCTACCACCCAGTTTAAATGGTGGCACAGAGTTCTCACATTGTTGATTCCAGACAACGTAGAGCTCCTTATTCTGAATGATGAGACTATTCTGCTCACAACACACGTCAAAGGAAAGCACAAGAGGTTTCCAACATTTTTGAACACCTTTGAGCTACTGGGTTTCCCATAAGACAAAGCAATGAGTAAGAAATGGAGAAAGAAATGTTTACTTCTACTTTAGAAGCTGTTGAACTGGGAAGCACTTTGTTATGTGAAGTATTTCCGTTGTTATGGGGGAGCCTATTCACAAATACTGTGGGTGATCTGTTCCCAACAAGAGATTTTCATGACCTGTAACTCATCAAAAGGAGGTTTTCATATTCTGCAAGCTATTGTGTTGGACGGTCCATGACGAATCAGTTTCCTGCATTCATTTGTCTCAGTCTCTTCCATGACATCCTCTCTAACATTTTACTGCTTTATTGCTTGCAAACACCTTCTCCCCACACAGTTTCTGCTAGAAAAGGCAGTTTACAATCTCTCTGAGGTTTTAAAGAGAAACTTGGCAGCCTAGCCTGAAGGACCTTACAGCATCTCTAATATCTTCGCAGAAAATGCATCATCGTTTTTAAAAAAAGGCACAGAGAATCACACAGTTTTACTATTCAAAAAGAAATTTCTAGTCAGGAAACTATCACCACATAGAGGCATGTGCATTAAAATAACTGGATCAAAATAGATCCCCTCCAACCTGAACCATTCTATGATTCTATATTACTAACTACTTCAGTAAAGCATTAACTAAAAGAAAAAAGAAAACCAGATGGGAGAATGAGATCCAAGAGGAGAGCAAGAAATAGTGCTACTTTGCTTGAAGCAATTTGCCTACCTTTTCTGTTTTTCAAAACAAGAAAACCATGACAACTCAGCTCCTGAGAGAAGTGGGCTGATAAGGTGACACTAGTATTTCACAAGCAAATGCACAGAACTGAATTCAAAGAAACAGCGAGTGAGTAAGAAAACAAAGATACGATCTCTGTAGTTAAAATGCAACGGGCATAAAAAGTTGGCTAGAGTTAGATCACACTGCTGTCTTAAGGTTAAACATTACTCAAGGATAAGATTATCCTTGAAATTATATTCTTGACCCAAATCAGAGCTACACAAAAATAATGAAAAAGCCATATGGTTATCAGATGCCACTTAAAGTGTGGTCAATCTCAGTACTGCTCATGAGCCCAACACATTTCAGAGCTTCTTTGCTCAGCAGTGACATCTATTACTATCTGGACCATCACTTAAGTCTAACAGAAGTTCCACCCTTCGTAACTATCCAGGAACTGTGCATTACAGTCTCGTGAGCTCACTGCCACATCAGCAGGATGATGGAAAATGTTTCCTAGAACCCAAAACAAAGATACCTGTGTTAATAGTTACTAAGAAAAGTTTACTCCCAGGCAGGAGGAGCATGAGAACAGGAAAAAGAATAACCTGATTAACTAAAATACTTGTTCTATGAGCAATTTTTAAAGCAGATATTATTTCCGTTACATTAGTCAAAGCAAGATCCCAAAGAGGTTACCTGGGACAACTTGTCTTCAGGCACAAAATCTGTCAACTAAGTTTTTAAGTAAAGCTCAACGGGAGAAAAGAAAGAAGATTAAACTCATGCATGAGTAAAGCTATCTGCATGTAGCAGAAATTCACCTCTGACTTTATTAATTTGATGTTAGTAATACATTTTTCTGATAATTTGTATTTTATGCAATTTATTTTTCCAGAAAGCATCTCCAAAAACATCCAGGGAAGACTGGCAGAACGTGACACCCATTTTACCCACAGGGAAGCAAGGGGAAAAGAAAATGTCAGAGATCCTACCATATCTGCAATGGGATCCCACAGTCTCAGGGCACAGACCATGAGGATTCAACTATCAGGCACCACACATTTAAATATATGGTATCACTGGTGAAAAAGGCACTCGTTTTTGAGAATCACTTTGATTCAAACAAGTACAGAAGAAAGTGTCAATTCAGGAGGGAAAACAAATCTCAGATGAGAACATGAAACTAACAGCCCAAGGAGGAAGAGGGAAACTGCAACTGACTGACACTGACCTTCCAAGTATTCACGCTACCTCACACTCGACCACCAGAGAACGGAGAAGGGTCAGAAGCTTTTGATGTGATCTGTGGTCACATGAAAAATATCCACCATGCTTGATAGAGAAATCCAGTATGCAGCAAATAATGGATCAAGCAGGTGTGGAACAGTTTTCCCTAACAAAAGTATTTTAGAACCAAGTTTGCCTAGAATACTTCAGTAAATTAAAAAGCTGAATGACTGAGAATTTGGACTCAATCAAAAGGAATCCAAAACCCATTAGGCAACTAATTGACCTAATGAAATTACAGCCATATTGTTCCAAGATAACAGAGTAAAGCTGTAAAGAATCATACATGCACACACATTAAAACAAAAGCAAACAAGATTTTTACTTACATTTCAGTGGCTATGAATCCAGTGAGCTCAGACAGGAAGAGAAACAGTATGAAGAGGCAGCAGCAGACAGAGACTGGAAGAAAGGCAAGAGAGAAAAGATTAGTTTTACATCTGCAACAAAACATAAACTGCTTTCACACCAGCATATTATTCCCCCATGGTTATGCCACCCAGATATACTTCAGAATTAACACTCTTTAGAGACAATGACACAGATAAGGCCATCAGAGCAGCGACTTGAACAGCATGACAATACCCCACATCCTGCGGTGTATCTTAATCCTCAGGTCACCTTTTTCATCATGATTTCCATTTACCCACGGCCCCTGCATTCTCCATCTTCAACACACAATGCCGGCCGGTCAGTTCTCCTTCCTTCTTGACAAAGCTGCTTGACAATATGATATCCCTGGAGTTCTTGCTCCAAAAGTAATTTTATTACTACTAAAACCTTCAGAAAGAAAAAAATCAACACCTCCTTGCTTCAAAAGCTTACAGTCAGCTTTGCAGTGTTTGTGGATTACGAGAAATTTTGGTTCTTTGTCAAGTTTTAAGGCTACATTTAAGTCATCTCACAGCCCACACTACACACTGGATAGAGCTGGTACAGCAGAGCCACAGCAACAGTGGATTAGCAGAGCCAATGTCTGAAACTTCTCTAATTTCTCCATTTGCCGATACACTGACTCTTTAGAGAGGGACAATTCCCAGTTAAGGAAATGTGAAGTACCTGGACAACAAGTCCCATGTCTTTTCTAAGAATACCAACATAGAGGTAAAAGGAGAGAACCCAAAGCAACTGGCATATTACTGGTTACTCTTCATCAGGAAACTATTCAGAACATTGTACAGTGCACTCATGCAGCAGTGACACAGTCATCGACCCACACAGCCCCTCGCTGGAACGAAGGACAGCTGTAAACTCTATTCAGTAGGGATGATTAGAGTAGACAAGGACATGCCAACTCAAGGAGACACGGCTGCAATGTGTACTTGTATTAAATAAAATACCCAAGTTCTCTATGAATCACTATAGAAAAGAGTAAATGAGGAAATGGCATGTTATTCCCAGGGCTGTGACAACAGGAGTACAACCTGACTTCACCTTTCAATCTCAGCAGAGTTACAATGACCACTCTTTGGAAATGACCACTTTACCATAGCCACTAATTAGGATTGAGAAACGTAAGAAAAACCCTATTCTTCAACTTTATTTCACATGACCTATACAGCCTGAATACCCATTCCTTTGGGAAGCTCAAGAAACAACCGGCTGGGGAGCAATTTTATCATACAATTACGCCTGTCCAAACTCCCTCGGTAGGGAATGTAAGAGGCAAGGGAAGGAAAGAAGAGGTACTTAAGGCAAATACCGAGACAGACCCTACAGTGACCTAAAGCCTTGTGCCTCATTCTTCAGATTAGTCAGTTTATAGTTCTGAGGAAAGAGAAATGCGTTGCTTCCCCTTCCTCATCAGAGTCAATTCAATAGTGGATTAATTTACTGACCCTCTGAAGAGTGCAAGGGATTAAAACAGATGCCAAAAAAATCCATTAGCTAGGTCAAAGAAAGAGATAAAAGAGAAAAACAAAGTCATAGACCAGTAGGAAAATGCGAAACAAAAGGTGATATTAATTTCTTAAGAGAAATCTCAGAGGGTCACAAAGTTGTTTTCAAATCTTGGCTGTCGAGACAGAAAAACAACATTGCTGTAACACAGCTAAGCCACTGGCACGGTGCACTACACAGCGCAGGGGAGGAGGAAGGTCTGCCTAAAGCACAGCAGTAAATGCTTATGAGAACATATACACCTACAGAGGAAGACAAAAAAAGCAACCTAGGCACCAGACTAGTTGATCCAGTGTTTCTTACTGTTAATCACCGAACTGCAGAGACACAAGATCTCTGGCAGTATGCAGGGGAAAGCATTTGACGTAGAAGGACCCTTTCTTCTTTAATTGCTTCCCACATTCCTCTCTCCTTGTTATTATCCTGTAAAGACTTTCCACAGCACCAGCTAGACCTCTCTGCTTTCCAGCACTTCTGTGCAAGCCTTGTACTACTAACTGTAAATTCTTTCCTGGAGTTTTCTCCCTCTCTTCCATTTTTTTAACTTTCTTCTCTGCCATTTCCATCATCAAACAATAAAGGCTTGTGACAATACTTATGAAATACAGTAGAGTAAAATTCCACTAACCTATATGTAAAAAAAACCTGTAAGAATGTTCCTAAACATCTGGCAAAGACTGACTTTCAAAAGCTCCTCAATGCTTTTGCCAATCTTCAAACTATATAGTAAGTTTTCAGCCTGTAACAGAGATCACTGAGGATCGACATGACGGAGGTGGATAGAATCAGCAACAGCCTGAAGGAGAAGAATGGGGAAAAAAAAATTCACCTGCCTCTTTCAGTACAGGAATGGGAGGGAAGGGGGAGATTTAAAACAAGAAGTTTTCCTTTACACAACGCCTAATTATATTGTGTAAAGTCTTGGCTATAGATGCTGGAGATGCTTTAAAAAAGTCTACAAGATTTCAAAAAGGCAACAGACATGCTCTGAAAAAGAAATCCATTGAGGGCTACTAAGCACAAAGGAACCACCTCTAGCTCAAGAAGTTCAGAACTGTCAGCTGACCAAAGCCTGGTGATGCATTTATCCTGTCCTCATGCTATTTTTTCAGGCATCTGCTGCTGACCACTCCTCGCAAGAAGATACTGGGATACATGAACATTTGCACTGACCTAGCTGGCACGGCTGCTGTGTTAAACTCTTCTTGTACCTGCATATTTCAGGGCAGGGGAGTGTCTTTTGCATGAGACTTATGTGAAAGTCTTATGTGTTAAAGTGTCTCTTGAGCCAACGTTTCTTCAGACACAGAACATGAGTTCTCCCTTAGTGTGGAGCTGCAGGCATGTACGATGTTCCCAGCATAAGAATTAACGCGCACAGTTCAGCTTCTTATTTCATAGTGAAGGCCTTTACTTACTTGCTTCCATGCAAATGTACTGTTCCTGCCACCCACATTTGACAACTGTATTATACTTAGGAAAGTAGATTAAAGGCTAGGATTAGACAGAATAGAACAACTAACGCATAAAGCTTAGCTTAACTGCAAGAGCACTGCAATGTTCCCACAGAGCTCGAAGGACCATCTACAACAGGTTTCTTATGATAACACAATGAATGTATCAAAGGTTGCTGGTGTTAAACACAGTGGAACACACTGCTGTTGGTTGATCAGTAGTCCCAAAAGGACAGTAAATTCTCCCAAGCTTTTTTTTTCCTACACTAACTTCGACCACCTAACCTTTTTGTACAGATCCCTTCTGATACACACTACATCTATGCACATTCCTGACTCTTCCTCCCCACCCCACAAAAATGAAAGAAATGCATAACACATCATACAGACTAAGAACGTGGATCCATGTCTATATTAAGGCATAAAATTAACAGTATTTATTGTTCAATGGAGCAAACTCCTACAAAGTGCAAGGAATGGGTCTTGTTACAGATGCCATGTGAATCATAACTTTGATATTTCCTATGTGTATTTAAAACTCCAGCCTCCAAACAACATAGAGTATTTCTGGATAACATTACCATGTGTGCATGCAACATGTGCATGCAAACTATGCATCCATACTGACTGTTAAATAGCAGGATTGATACAGCAGCTGTCTGAGTTGCAGACCCCTCTCTCGAGGTCGGACTGCTCCTGTCCAGCCAGATGCCAACTGTCAGCCAGCCAGGGCATGTGCTGCTGCTGCCTGCATACCCAAACATGGCCAAGTGGTCACCACATTAGTCAGGTCTGTTTGCTGGCACCACAGACACACTACGCAGGGGTGGGAAGGCCTCTAAAGACTGGCGCAAGCATCTGGTGGAAGGACAACAGTGGTACGACTGGCTGAGTGGCACAGGGATCACAAATCTGCCTGAAAAAGGAGATTTTTATCGAGAAAAAGGAACTTCCGCACACTTTTTAGAGAAGTTCACAGCAGTGGTGCGTCGTTCTATACAAACCTCACTCCAAAGAACTACAGTGGGCTGTTCTTAGTTCCTTCATTCCTACTGTTTTAGTAGCTGGAAGGATTGTTCTAGAGATCTGAAGTATATTGCATGCTGCATTCACTGCAACTTTTGAAATTACACAATCATACATAACAGAAAGCCTCAATAACCCTCCAGCTGTCTTCAGAACTTACTTGCATTCAAGACTGCCTCCTCTTCTCCACTAAAATACTCTACGTTTACTCCTCCTAAGCTGCTTCTTTCCTGAAATGGGCTGGCCACTTCACCCTTGGTGGTCAGAAGCAGAACTGGTATTTTCTATCAATTTTCTTCTGTAATTTGATTCAAACCTTCTTCCCTAATAAACCACATACTTCTAAAGAAAAAAAGAAAGCTTTTCTAACAATCCAAAAGTAACAGTAGGAATCCTGTAGTAAATCCATTCCTATTCCAGAATGCCTTCAGTACCAGAAGTGATACTGAACTGAAGTTTCAGCAGAAGTCATGTGGGAAGGGCCTATATTAATAGCTGGCTACTCTGATCTATTTTATACCTGCCCCATAAAACTTGGAGGACTTAAAAAAAGCCACAATACAGTTGCAATCATAGTTGCTTCACATACTTACTAGACCCTAAAAGACCTTTTGAGAGGCAGAACCCTCTCCTACCCTCAAGCCCCCAGCGTTATTACAAGCTGACTTTCCTAAAACATTTATCACAAAATCACGCAACCTTCCCAGGCTTCAAACTGGCAATGGGCTGGTCTCATTCATGGCCTCCTACAACATGCAAGATTATTGGCTTTCAAATTACAAGTCACAGGCTTGGTCAGACAGAAAGCCCATTAGGAAAGCCACACACAAGATCTTCACATGCAAAGTCACCACTGTGCGTTGGTTGCCTGTGTGGTTCAAAAGCTTCTATCAACCTGTCTAAAAACACTCTGACAAAAAAGAACCAGTTAGAGAAGAAAATCAAAGCCTGAGAGGCTGCAAATAACAATAGAAAGAAATAAGTCAGTTAATAATTTTAAGTAAGAGTCACAGTCTTCAAACCTTCCCACGAGGGACTTATCACTTGGGCTGTTTACTGCAGATCAGAAAGCCCAGCACTGGACAGCCTTTGATGGTTTTTATGTTTCTAAAACATGCTCTTTTTGCAGGTGATTCATAACAAAACAAATTCTAAAAGGGAGCCCAGTTATAGTGTGGGAACTCTTAGTTTCCAAAACAGAAGAGAAAGCAGGATCACTAACAAGTTCAAAGTGTTCTTTCAAAACACTGAATCTCATACGCCTCTAAATGAGCAAATAGTTTTATTCAAGCCCTTTGTTCGCAGTTTCAGCAAACCTAAAAGGGAGACAACATACAAGTAATTCAGTGGTCAGGAGAACATGAGGACAAGGACTCTCTGAAAGTAAATATTTAGAGTAACATGATATCTTCACAGAAGCACAGAATAGTTGAGGCTGGCAGGGACCTCTGGAGATCACCCTGTTCAACTCCCCTGCTCAAAGCAGGGTCAGCTAAAGCAGGCTGCTCAGGGCGGGTTGTAGTTGTTGAATATCTCTGAGGATGAAGACTCCACACCACCCTGGGCAACCTGCTCCAGTCTTCAACCATCGCAGTAAGGAGTGGAAAGTTTTTTGGCTCACAAAAGGCTTTCCTTTGTGTCCATTGATTCACTGCTACTGACTCAGTTCCATTTGATGCCTGCTGTCAGCAAGGGATATGATGTCACTCACGTCAGCAGTGACATACAAGGCTACTGACCCATCTACAAGAATGGATGAATGGAGCACAGCTACACGGTCAAAGGAAGTCACTGCTCAGTGAACATGAAAGCTGCATTAGGCGTCTAATTGCAGGCCTGGCGGGATCAACCTGATCAATGTTTACCACTCCATATGATGTGCTCACTGCATGTAACTGTGTCAAATTGAATTACTCAGCCTACAGCCTCCCTCAGGAGGAGGAAGGAAGGAAAAGAGGCCCAAGGCAAAAGATTCATATCAGCTGAAGTCTGTGTATTGATACATGGGAGTGAGAGTGGATCGCTATCAGTGGTTTCTGACCAAGTAATTTTTCTTCTTTAAAAGCATGACAAATAACAACAATAAAATAAGATCTCTGCTCATTAGTCCCACCTACCACATCAGATGAATCCCTTGAGCACAATGTGAGAGAAATGCATTTCCCAAATCATCCCCACCACTGCCCAATGCATGTTGCCACACCCACACTGCTCTGGATTCTCTGCAGTAGTTTGATTCCTCAAGTCTCTCCAGTAAGTCAGACATCTGGGTACATTAACTGTGAATGCAACCCTTATCAGCTGTTTTCACACTGACTGAGGGGGTGCCTATCAGGCAGGGATAAAAAAAATCAGCAGTCATCTCCCCACCAGTGTTTGGCGCAGATTCACAGCTTCTCTTCATGGGAAGACAATAGCAAAAAACTCTCTGGCTACTTCAGAAGCTAGCAGTGTGGGTAATTTCAGCACTAGCTTTTAGGAGCTCCCTTTCATAACCACAGAACTTTACTACCTTTATAGTAAAGCTGTTGAGATTCTGAATCCATACAAGCTAATCCTTCATTTAGTACAATCTGACAGATTGGACAAAATGAGCTGTCTCAGAAACAAAGGATACCCCTTCCAGTGTTTAATATCCCTTTACAAAAATTCCCTGGAGACAGAGAAGCCAAAAGATCTTTAATTTTAGACCAGGGGTATGCAAGAACATCAAAAAGAAGTGTTACTTACTAATAGCCCCTGTGTAGGTTGGCTGTGTAAGGTCTTTTGGCACCTTCCTGTAGATGTCAAACCTGAAAGAGGAAAAGCAACCGCCATAAAACAGGTGGAACATTTCAATACATTTCATGTCCTCACAGGGATGAATGATGCTGAAGTTTTTCCATCCAGCTTTCCAACAACATTTATTCAGTTTGCAGAAGGGTATGAAAAGGAAAACCAAACCAAAACAAAAAATTCTTTTTGTTTTGTACAATTATGTAACTGTGCTCCTTCTTGGATCTGGTTTCCAAAGCATTTCTCTCCGCATCCCTCTGCCTTGCTGTCATGGATCTGTGCAATCTGAACTGTGAGAGGTGCCAGGGAATAAGTCATGCCGGACAAGTCAACAGACCACCCTAAAAGGAAAAGGATACTCTACAAACTCCTGAATAAAGAGACTTGGCAAAAAAGCAATGAGATACAACCTACGTTGCCCCTTGTAGACTGCATCCTGCAGTAGCCAGAAAGTGACAATACCAAACTCAGAAATCAAGGTGCTGAGACAAGAAACCTAACCTTGGACACTGGTTGCACAAGCGAAATTAAGCCAAGAAGTTTGCTACTCCCCCAGCAAAACCTTGTTTAATACTAGACCATTGGTTTGATTCAGTCATATCTTTTAATACCCATATGGCTCAGCTTTGCTATTTTAAACTCTCCCTGGTTAAACTTTCACTGCCCTTACAATGTTAGCCATATTATTTCCTACAGCCTTGTGTTCCTGCATGTCCAGCCGCAATGCAGCTCTGACATCAGTTTTTCCACCCCCAATAAAAATCAATTAATGCATTAAAAACACACACGCCCCCTAAAAAAGGAAGTGACTGGTTTTCCCCCTTAAATAGACGTTTTTTGGATATGCCACAAGTGGGTGAGATTTGATGCTTTTTCCAGCAGTGGAGAGGCATGAGAGCCACCAGCTTCCAAATTCCTATTCTGTACTGAAACACCTCCATGTTTATTCAGTAGTTCCAACTACACCAAATATTATACTGAGAGTTTAAAAACTAGATCATCTTTTTTTCTTCACTCGTCATTGCTGAGATAACTTACAACTTGGGGGCACTCTGGGTGAACAAAACAGCATTTGCCTTGTGTGAGAAGAGAAGGACATTGCTGTTGTATGTCATTCAGGAGTCGAAGCTGAAGGAAGGAAGGGTAAGAGGGAAGGACAGAGGGTATAAACATAGTTCACATACCCAGCTCGAGTCCTGAACATGCTATATAATCATTTAACTGTTTCAACAACCTACTGGTATACACTCAACAGTGCATGCTGCACAGGATATGCACTGGAGCTGTATGCTTTTATGACTACTCACTGCCATCTCCTAAACAGATTAGCAATAGTCCTGAACCAAACAGTCCATTTATGGCTCTCCAGCTGCCCTGAGAACATCTGGAAAGTACTGTTTACATTCTTTCCACACACACCAAAGCAACAGCAGCAGCAGATGGTAAAGCAACCCAAAGCAGCTGATGACATCAAGGTCTCACAGGCAGAGGAAGTCGTTGATCATTCCCTGCTCACAGCCCATTAAAACCCTGAAAGCTGACTGTCTTGCCAAAGTCACAGCAAGATCAACAAGGCTAAAAAAGCTGAGAGAAATCTGAAAAACAGAATGACCTAGCACACAGAAGAACACGCAAGAGCTGCTGAGTGTGAGTGAACAATTAGAAATAGGAAATATCTCTATGCTGGATTCAGTAATAACAGCAGCATGTGGATACTATAAAAGGAAGTTTGTTCTTACAATGAGAAATATTAACTAGTTTATAAATGATGACCCATCACAGAACTAAAAAAAATAAAAACCTAGCTTTTCAAATAACTCAGTGGAAAGTTGATGTCATGGCAAGGTTCTCTCCTCTCAGACTGTCATTTTTATCGCATAAGCAACACCCAAACCCCAAAAATTAAGTAAGCTTTACATGGTGTAAGAAAACTGGGATTAGGCAAACATACTACAAAAAGCAATCAAAGGTTCCCAACCACGTTTACTCCCTGGTTTTAAGTGCTTAAAAGGCAGCTATTCTGCTTCCCATCTCTTCTACCACTATGATGTATTTCCTCTCTCTTCTAATACCACGACATACATCTAAAAAGGGCTTTAAGCTACATCTCTGGTTCTGATTTGACCAGAGTTTTGAGAACTTGGGCCTATACTTAAGAGTCCCAAGCCTCCCTGCAAGTACAGTACAGCACGTGCACCACGGTTGTCATGCAAGGCCCCTAAAGCACTTTAAGGATCACTTAATGTATGAGCACAGTTAGCATGCACAGTTTGCTAGGCAAAGAACAGCAGGCAAACAGTGTCCCAGCCTTGACCTTACAGTCCAGAAGAGTACAGAACAACCCAGAAGGACTCCATAAATCTTAATAACTTTGTTTTGTAGCATTAACACAGTTTTATACAAGGACAGACACTAAGGAACACCACAGAACCAAGAGTGGACAAGATATGCAAAAGAGGCAAATGAGAGCCAGTTAGATGGTAAGGAGGAAGGAGGAAAGTTCAGTTGAGACATCATGAATGGAGTCAGAAGCTTGAAGAATGAAGTCAGAACCTGACTCAAACAGCAGAAGGGAGACAAGCAGGGAAGTATATTTAAGCTTGCAGGAAGATGATGAAATTATCAAAAAAATTAACATTTACAACAAGAGAATGGAAAGAGACTGCTATGGAATAAAAGACAAACACTTTTAGTTAGCTTTTACTCACTAACACATGATACCAGTTAGTACACGACACTACAAAACCAAAAAAAGGAATGGGCACGTGTGTGCATGTATCCTGGGAGAATATTCATCTTCTTGGAAAATATATGCTCTGGATTAGGAAGGTTCACACTTTGGTAAAGGAAAAATACTTTTCAGTGTACAAGGCATCTCCCCATTAAGCATTTGATACTGGCCACAGCTTGAGAAGGTACAATTTATTTAGTCTGCTCCAGCATAGCGAGAACAGTTGTTGGGTTTATGCATTCAGAGAAGGGAAAGTAGGAAGCCCAAGCAGATAACATGACATCAGACTTTGAAGAGATTGATGGAGATGCTGGCATGGCCACAGAACAGAGCTATCTTGTTAATTCTGATTTAAACTCTGAGTTAAAAGAAGATAAAA
This sequence comes from Dromococcyx pavoninus, assembly GCA_033558185.1. Taxonomy (NCBI): domain Eukaryota; kingdom Metazoa; phylum Chordata; class Aves; order Cuculiformes; family Neomorphidae; genus Dromococcyx; species Dromococcyx pavoninus. The sequence continues at coordinate 62,694 of JAUMJL010000838.1, forward strand.
ATTGCAGAGGATTCAATGACTTCAATGAATGCCTGTGAGACACCAGAGATACAAGATTCCAGCAGTAAGTAGAAGATTGAACCTCAAAGAAGACCTCATTAATTACATATAATTCTAAGAAATAAGCAAATCAAGAAGACTTCTCAAAGAAACCCATGAAGTTGATGTAAGGAGACACTAAGCCCCAGGAAATCTGAGATCTGTGAAAGCACAGTTCCTATCAGACCTAAGGGTTGAAAAATCTCATTAACTAGAAAAACCTTTCTCCTTTTGCCACTGGCTTCTTGATCCAGGGAATAACTCACACTGTCCCAGGAAGAGAGAGGAATGATTAGACACCACAGATGATTTGTAACATATGAGGGAGGAGGCATGGAGTTTTATGCTTGGTAAAGGGGAACAGGTTTTACTTGCCCTCAGGTCAGATGTTCCTGCAAGCACCTGCAGTAAAAATTCCAATAAGCCTCCAGGTTCCTGACGCATTGGTCACTTGGAAGAGTATTTGCACCCTGGGAACAGAGACAAACCTCGTGCTGTATATGTTGCAAAAGGTGCCTTACAGATTTCCAACACTGGCACATTCAAAGCAGTGGAAGATATTATTAATGCTGGGAGGGGACTGGATGTTCAGAAAGGTTATACCAGCCAGCTCATAACACAGTGAGACACACTGTACTGTGTTGTGAACCTCCACTTTGATAGTATTGCAGTCATACTGAAAATGACCATGAGAAGATAGGGTGGAGAGTTAACAGTGTTCACTGCAGTAACTGTGAGATGAATTCTCTTAACCTGCAGTACTGTTTGTGAACGCCAAGATACATTACTTTACATTTACAATTCACACACACGTACAGTTTCCACAGGATGATCAGCATGTTATTTATATTTAACTTCTGGCACCTTTGTTCCTTCACTCAGAAACCCAAGACTGGCTTGTGAGGGAAAGTAATATCCTTGAGTCAATTGACTGACATAGTTGTAGCATGGAAACAACGAGTTTTTGCTAGGAAAGCTCTTACTCCAGGTCATAGGCATCCTTAAAAAGGAAGGGCTGGACCTGGCAATATCAGAATACAAGGCTAAAGATAGAATTAGGCTGTCATCAGTATAACAAAGGAATTTCCTGACACATCTAGTGTCTCTATTGTCTTTTCTTTCAATGGAGAACATGGATGCAAACAAAGAAATAAAAAAGGCTGTTTGGCAATGTCAGAGTTTTGCAGGAACCAGCATTCATAACTAACATTAGGGAACGCTACAATACTTTTTTCCTCAATCTAGTGCTGAAAGACATAACCAAAGACTTTCTCACCTCCCTGACAGGAATGAATGTCAACAATCTGGTCAAACAGCATTGTAAGGAGCAGCAGCACAGGGTCATTCTTAAACGGGCTCAAACAGAGAAGCAAGGTTTGAGGTGGAACTCCGGCTCTCTGATGGACAAGTGGGCAATAGTCCTCTCAGAAACACAGAAATGATATGTCTGGTGTCATCTTATTGTTGTTGTATAAGTGGACAAGCAAGGTAAATTGCTGCAGCTCAGCAGAGTCGAACAAAAGGTTGGCAGATTTCAAGCATCAGTAAGTACTAGAAGGACTAAAAAAGCTATAGCTAGACTAATACAGGCTATTGCTATTCAAACACTTTCTTTTCTTCGGAGAGAGTATATGCTCTTGGTGTTCACTTTTCAGCATCTCCTAGAGCCACAGAACGCAGTCTTTAACAAGCCAGAGGCAGATGCAGTAATACTCATCTGAGTGGGACAGCCACAGAAAACTACATCGCAGAAGCTGTGGAAGGTCAAACCCAACAGGACAAAGCACACTGACATCAGCTGCCTTGGGATGATTCCTGACTTTCCTCTCAAATCTGTCTAACAGCACAAGATGGGTGACAGGGAGGGCAGAAGGTGTCTACCCAAACACTGTATTTTTCTAGAGAAGATAGCTCAGCTGCCTGCCCTGAGAGCAGGGATGAGCTCACTCCCCCAGCAGGAGCTTCTAGGGGCAGGGCTTCCTGACAGGACATGCTTTATACACACCTGAACTGTTTCAAGTCTGGATCTGAAATATTTCAGGAAATGAAGTAATAAATACATTATTTCACTGAAAATTACCACTCCCCTAAACAGAAAAATCCTCTCTGACATCTCCAGAGTCTGACGAGAGCTTCAATAAAATACTACAGTAAGATCTTTGCAAGGTGCTGTTAACTTTGTCATGACCAAGATGCAAAGAACTTGATGTAACAAAAAAATAAAATACTTGTACGTAGACCTAACTAGACAGTGGTTAAATTTGAATGTCCTGTAGCAAAGGGAAACTTTGGGATCAGAGAAGGATGAACATGATTTCCTCCTTCAGTTTACAGCATTGGTTGCAACCCTCAAGTGTGCCCACCCCTCCCTGGCACGCAAAGAGAGAGAAAACAAAGGAGCAGTGCTCTGGGCATATCACCTAGGGCAGGCATTCAGAGCACAGCTCATTAATCTCCCTATGCTACTGACTCACTGCCGGGAGTCACTGCAAAGAGAGAGCAGATGCTTTCTCTGTCTATGGAGCACTGAAACACCACTCCAGCACAAGCAGCAGTGAGATGCTTTCATATACCCTTCCGCAAGGCCTGTTCTTCCTGATTTAACAAAACGGCAAGGTAAAGACTGTTTTGCAACTCCTGGACTGTACTTTGGATTCCAGTTAATCCAGCAGCCAAGCAACTGTGCACCACGTTCACGTGTGACACTTGGTCACATAACAGAATTCAGGTACTGTAAGTCAGCAGCAGACTAATTTTCATCCCCTTCCACCCCTCAAATGATTCAGAAATTCAGCTTTAATGCACAAGGACGGGGGAAAAAATTTTGTTCTTCACGCAGACTATGTTTTTCCCCAGAAGAACCAAATACTTAAATATCAGTCTTTTTGAAGCATACTGGCTCTACCATAGGTACTTCTGCAGGACATACTGAAAGAGGATGCACACAATCATTCATTACAGCAAATTACATTTCTGATGTCAAAGATAATTAAAAAAATCAGTATCATGGCTGACGTTCCACCTTTATCAGGTCAACAGTGGTGTAAATACATCGTGTAATCTTATCTTAGCAGCAGGGGTCCACGGCTGTGATTCAGAAAGAAGAATGAGGGTGTTGAAATAACGCTTGATTCTCCACCTCCCATATTAACCAGTTTTTAGAAGTGGCATCTATTTTTCAGTAGATACCACATTTGAAGTTGAGATTGCTAACTCTGGTGATATTACTCACTCTCAATAACAAGCCCAGGGCATAGTGAACAACTACCTTAATTTTATTACACATCAGTAGCTTTGAGATGTGTCTGATAAAAGAGATGGCCTGGTACTGCTGAACTAATTTGCTTCATTACCAAATAACTCTAGTTGAAGTGACTTGTAAGAACAACACATTTAACAGCAGAAATGTAACTTCACTATTAACTTAACCCAATAACTGAAAATCTTACAGCAGATTTGACTAAACTAGACAAAGGTGGTATTATGCAGTACAGTTACAAGAAGTTAACTTTGAAAATACTATCAAGAGCATGTTGCTGCTACAATAAGGAACTTGAAGAACTGCAGAACCAGCGTTTGTATTCCAACATGCTACATGTTGGACACCCAGTGCTGGACAAATGCTCATTCATTACAAGAAAAGACCAACATCTCCATTGTATGTATCAGATACCATAATAACTCTCAAAAGGAACAAATAAGGGTGAGAGGGCAATGTCCCAAAGGTTTCCAAGATACAGGGGAAAATCCAGGAAAGAAAAAGCCTCACAACCTGAGCTGTCACAAAGAGCTTTAGAGCCAGCAAAAAATCCACTCCCGATTGCTACCTTCTTGGTAAGAAACATGACTGCTCTGAGAAACAGACTGTAAAAGAGAAAGGCAAGGTACCTAAAACACACACAGAGGGGCAGATTGGTTGTCTGAGGAAATGAAGAATAATACACTTTGCCCAGCCTCCTGGATCAACAAAAGACCTTGATCAAACACCATTTCAAGTTTAAATCATACAGCACAAAGGAGCAAAGAAATAAACTCTGTCTTCATTGGCAGTCAGCACTTCAGTGGAAGGCTGTGGGGCATCGATATGGGCTCTGTCACTCAGAGTTCTGTTGAAATTCCTTCTTCTCACACAGTATTTACGTATCAGCAATACAGGTTAATTCATTTCCAAGGCAACTGCATAAGTCAGAAAGCAGAATTAGGTCTGTCTTTTCAGAACCTTTTCAAAAACATGACTGTGTGACACTAAAACCCTTTCATATACCAGGAAAGTGAGCTCTAAACCTCACATGCCAGCCAGCACTGAATTTGTAGACCAAGCTCTCTGGTCTACAAAGTGAAACAAGATCAGGTTGGCCTTTTAAGAACTATTTCATGTGAGAAATGTTTCCCTGCCACTGTACAGGGGAATACAAGCCAGTTAAAGCAGTTTTAAAAACTTGTTTCCCCTTCTGCTTCTGCCCATGTGCTGGCAATGTCCTTATCCAGCTTAACAGCAAGTAGCACAGGTCCCGTGAACTGGACATACAGTCAACTGCAATATTGCTGCTCGTTTTCCCCAGCTGTCAAGTTCTTCTTGCAAACCAAAGAAAAGTGAATCAGAGTATGCCTACAGGCCTCAAGTATCAAGAATCCAAGAAGATTTGATGACAGCATTTCTCCACACGCGCCAATTCCTGACTAATGTAACAAAGAGCTGGCCAGCTCCTTACTAAGTCCATTCATTACATACTTACCAGAAAGTTACAATGTGGAAGAGAGAATTTCTGCCATCACACACTGTATTTGTCACAGTCAAGATACGCAACAACACAGAGGAATCCATGCACATTAACACACATTGCCTTTTAAGAAGGTGCTTTTTGTTAAAAGAAGATAAAGAACTCTTTGTTAATTAAATTCGGGGTTGGGGGGAAGGATGGTTGTCCCATGGATAGAAAATACTCATTCTCGCAGTGCACTTCTAGGAATGCATACTCTTTCAAAACAACCGCCGCAGACTGCTTTTGATGAAAACTATATACAGCATGGAAAGTACACAAAGAGTTATGCAGCTGTCAAACACAACTTTGGACAATCAAGCCCATGCAAGTATCCATTTCATCTTCCCTAAGAGACATCTTGAGGCAGTCCTGTCTGATAACAGGTTAGAAAACATGTATCATCTTCCCTTCTTTGAGAACATCTACCATTCAGACATTCTAAATAAATTCATATTTAGGCCACATCCTTCTGAATTACACCAGACTCTTTAATTAGTTCATGTAGACATCAGTGAATCCAGCCAACTATTTCTGATCAGCTGCCACAAAAGATTAAAATCCTTAATTTTGAGAAGGATTAATTCTCCCTGGAGACAAGGACATAACCTTGGGATTTGTCACTCTACACACTATTATTCTACCTCTTACCATTTCCTACCTGCCTCCTCAAATATTACTGGTTTATTGTTGTATTTCAGACACAATTCAGACATCAGAGATGGTTGGTTCAGTCACCTTCACTTGGTTTCCCACAGGAGGTGTAGGTCTGATGCAGAGACGGACAACCAGCTCTTCCCACAAGATATGTATAGCTGTGTCTATTTTTAAGTTTGTCATTTCATGACAGAGGAAGTGCAGTAGCAGTTCAGGAAATTGGGTTGGGTGTGAAATGGGGAGAGAAGAATGAGCAACCTCAGACCCACTTCAGGAAACACGTTTAAGTGCACATGAAATGAGCTGGAACGATGGCTCCAACTGGTCCACAGTATGCATTACCGCACAACTTTCTTTTCTTACATTAATGTTGCTACCACTTGTGGAAGAAGCACACCTGGAGACAGCAGAAGACTTTACTGACTATGATTCATTCAATACCTGCTGCTACTAAGGCTTTTATCAGAGATACCACTTACAGTTGAGAATCAAGCTATTCACTTTGCATAAAATGCTTTATCATTTATATGGAGGACATGGGAAGCAGGAAGAAACTCAGTCACGGCAAATATAAGTGGATTAAGTCCATCTGACATTCAAAGACTACTGTGAACAAACAGACTCCATTTTCTCTCTCTCCAGGAAAACTTTAGTGGAGGTTGGTGCTACAAGCAGAGATCAGAATTTAATCACCCTCCTTCTGCCTCCAAAATCAGTGTAGCTTGAAGGCAGAAGGGAAAAGAAAAAAAGAAAGAGGCCACACTGGATAACTTCTGTGTGAATTCATGGAACCAAAAGGAAGCTATGGAGAAACTGCTGTCAGAGCAAGACTGTTCAGGCTGGAGACTAATGGCAAAAGGGAACCACCCTTCTTTAGCATCCAGCTGTAATTCTAGAGAAACCTTCCCACCAAAGGCATGCTGGTTTGTGTCAAGGAGCATTTACATCTTTCTGATCTGCTGACTGCTCAGGCAAAGAGATGTCCACCATCCAACCAAAGCTTAAGAATGAGAAGTACAAAGTACATAAGAAAAAAACTGCCTCCCCAGCTCAAGGCACCATGACATCCATGTTCTCCAACAGCTTTAGAAGTTTCACAAAGCAACTCCTCGGAGGAACTGGCTTGCAGAGAGCACCCACTGAAACATTCGGTAAACTGGCACTCCCTGTTTGCCTCCCCATCCTCCACAACACAAAAATGAAGTAAAACAGATTCTCAGACTGTAGCTACTAGAATGAAAAGGGAAGAAATTGCTTCCCCAGGACTTTGTATCTCGGTGCTTCTTTAACTGACACAGACTTAAAAAGAAAAAAAAGAAAAAAAAAGAAGTTACAAGGGGCTAGAAAAACTAAGAGAAACTAAAAAAGAGAAACTAGGACAGAATTATCCAATGCTACTAGAACAAAAGATTTCTAACCAGAAAATCAAATCGCTTACCTAAGAGCTTAGGGGAAAAAAAAAAGATGCTGTTTAACAGGCAACAGCCGTTCCTCTGTTTCCTTGGGTCACTGGTCTCAAATAATGACTTCGGGACAATTCACCCTCGCTCTGTCAACAAAGCTGCCTTAACAGCCTTTGTGCGTTGGGCAGCGGGAGCAGGCCAGCCACACCAACCGGACAGCACAAGCCACCAGGCACTCAGCCAAAGTAGCCACTGTGGTGGCTTTTAACCTCTTCAGAAGACATTTAACTCTAAATAAAAACAAGCAGGCTTACACACATGCCTTCACTCCACCAAGCGCAGGCTGATACCTCTAACACAAAGCAGACCTTTCTAGCTTTGTTCCTGCTGATGAAGTACAGGCAATCACAGTAAGATCTTTAGAAGCAAAGTTCTTAGTTTCGTATAAACACGATAAATCTAAAACACCGGTTTAGTTTGCAGTGTGACTGTTCAAACTGAGGGAAACATAAAGGCAGAACAAACAGCACAGCTGAGTCAGGTAGGTACACACAGTGCTCTTTTGATTAACAAAAAACATCTACTTTAAAAACAAAAATAAAATTCCAGACATCTGTTTAAGTTGTCAGGAGGACTTTCATTGTTCAGTTATTAAAACCACACCTAGAACAACTATGACCAGGACCAGAGAGAAAAAGACTAACCTCTTTACTTGTTAAATTGATTTTGTTCAACACTGTAAAGCAGGTTGACTCCCAGGGTATGCAGAGATGGCCTGAAAGACAAGTTACCCCATTCCGTGCGTGTAACAACAGAGTAAAGACAGTCACCCTGGAGAACATCAGTATCTGGGACAACAAGGAGAAGAGAACAAGTGGGGCAAGACTCCCTCTGCCTAGTGACCCTGAGAGGGGTTGGACATCATGACTCACCTGGGATAGAGGAAAGGAATGAGCAGATGGCTGGACAGGTGACACAAGAGACTCTTCAGCAATTTTGTAGGCTGGATTATGTAACCCCAGACGCTTACAGAACAGTAAATTCACTCTAAAATAGTCCAAAGGAAGTAGATGCCTTATTCTAATGCCTTCCTCCGCACATGTATAGGAAAAGCACTATTTCTCCCTATTTTTATGGAGAAATATTAGTTCAAGATTTCATTCCGAAATGTTTTCTTTAGATCACGCTGCTTCTCCTCCCAGCCAAAGGCAAGCACGTGCTCTGACAACTCTGCAAGAATACTTAGCTCCTGCACCATCCAGCACAGACATAAAGCAATAACTGCTTCCAACAAAGTAGGTGAAATCTATTACCCTGTTTTATAGAGTGGGAAAACAACGGCGGGAAGTCATCAGTATAAGAAGAAAATATTAACAATCACTCAAGAGTCAGTAGTTCATTTTGTGATTGTTAATTCTTCGTTTAAACGAAATTTCTGTGTTTCCTGTCTGAGGGCAGATGAGAACATGATGTTCAGGGAGCTGCTCAGGACAGTTTCTCAGACAGCCACACTGCAATCCTGCAATGGGATGCAGCACTGGGAGCCAACAGACCTGAATTCTGTTCCACTCTCAGCACTGACTCATTGCATAAATTATCTTCCAGTCAATTAAATCTTTCTTCTTCAGCTTCTTCATCTTGCAGAGTGGCACCTGGTGAGATCTGCCCTATTCTTCATCAAGCACACTGAAATCTACAGATGAAAAACTGCAAAATATGAAGTATTACTGATCAAAGTTCCAACTTCTTTGAAGGTCTGTACAAGGAAAGCTCCAGGAAGATATGCTTATGAAAACAAACTGGATGTGCACAGCAAGAGCTAAGCCTTGGTTCAGTAACAGGGTTGTGCCCAGAGTGCAAGTTTACGAACAATCTTGATCAGGAATGGTTTGTGAATTGAGACACAAGCTTCAAAGCACATGGAAAGTAAAATAAGTGATCCCATTAATCTAAGTTCCACACAGCTACCAAAGCTTGGCCCTGACTGTGAGTTTGAACAAATAAAGACTCAAAGCAGGACTAATAAGCCGATACTTGTAAACACCAAGCAGTTATTAACACATTTTATAAGATTAACACCTGCGTAACAGCAGATAATATACAAACATCATTAAGTAATCAGCTAGTCCTCATTTACACACAAGAGGGTATTAACAGACATACTGCAGAAGTTGAGCTTTAATGGACACAATCTCAAGGCTTCACAACTACACTGGAAACTGTTAAAAGCCTGAACTACTCAAGCTCAGATATGCTAAGAACTGGACAAGGAGGTGGATGGGCTAATGTGGTTTTAAACAAGTTTGTCTGTACTGCAAGCAGGTCCAAGACAGCAATTTTCAAATTCCGTATCACCAACTTTTCACTCCCAAAATCACCAGCTTTCAAAGCAGGATCCGCCAAATATTTTTTTTTTTACCTGCTGACTCACCACACTTTTAAGGCCAGGAGTGAAATGTGGGAATAGGTTTCCTTGCCAGCTAGCTCCTCCCTCTTAATTCTAGTTCCAAGAACATAATGAAACTAACAGAGGAAGCTCTGAAACAAGGAGGAGTGCTGAGAACAAGAAAACAAGGTTAGCCAGGAGGACTGTCAGTAATTACATAATGCAGCCTTTAGGTAACTGGACATTTAGGGAAGGGGGCTGAGAGAACATCAGAGGCATGAGCCTCTGTGGCATTATGTCATCTGTTCTGCTAGTTACTTAGCAGGTACAGGATTTGTATAGGCAAAAGAAAACCAACCCATTTATTTCTAGGACAAAAGATTATGAATTCTCACAACACTTGCAGAAAGAGGGCACAAGAAATGAATACATTCTGCTCCCATTCAAACTGATTTCTTTCAAGCAGCTGGTCCTCCTGTTTTCTCTTTCTGCCAGCCTCCCCCACTTCACTCTGCTGTCCTGCTTAATACCTATTTGTCAACCATGTTCTAAATTCTATGCTCTTATTCTTTCAGTGCATAAAAAGTTTTTCTGTATTGCCCAGGAATACATAGCAATTGCTACTGCTGAAATATGGTGAAAGTGCGAAGTATTTTAGGTGGCAACAAAGCACAGAAAAGAGGAAGCGGCACAACACATTTTTTTCAAATTAAATTGTTAGGCTCAAACATATTTCAAAGGTAATTGGGAGGAGAAAACTATTTATAATCTCAGATACTCAATGGTGGAGTCTTGCCAGAAAGCATTTTATTGCCTTTTAAGCAGTGAAGCAGGTGTCAAAATGAAAGATGGAAGAGAAATGTATTTTTAATAAAGTGAGCAAACTATACTCTACTTCATCAAAACAGGAGAAATGTGTCATGAAGAAAAAATGTTCAAGTAAGGGGACTGGTATTTGAAGGGATCCAACCCTTCAATGGACTGTAAACAACGGCAACTGTACTCCTGAGTGGTAGTACCGTACTGGAGATCAGAAAAGAGAACTGAGACAGAGAGAACAGAGAGAAGATTAAAAATACATGGCTGCTCCCCAAACTAAGAAAATAGTTCAGATACTTGAATGTTGTAAGCAAATTGTAACCCTTTCTGTCCCAGAGCCTTCACCCACTCCAAGCTCAAAGATTCTGGCTCTTGCAGCTCTGCAGCACATCCCTCTGCTTCCCACCACCACGCTCCCCAGACTCTTCCTGTCACACTGTCCCTCATCCATTCCCTCCCTTGTGAGCCTCCCAGTCTTGAACACCTCTCCTTTTCCCAATTTGAGAACTGACAACCTAGGGTTCCTCTGCCTCCAACATGTTCTCTTGGCTTCATCCCACTGCCCAGAGCTGCTGGTTCAGAGTCTTGGCGATGCTACTGGCCTCAGCAGCCAGCTCCTCAGCTGTCTCCACAGACACAACGTCCTGATCTCTAGCAGACACGTAGTAAAAATCAAGCCTGAACTGTGATTTCCAAGAAATCACCTACACACAACTCAGAGCAAAACAAGGACACAGCTATGGAAAAAAATAGCTGTACCAGAGTCTTTCCCAAAGCTTCTAGGAATCACAAAACATTAAGACTCTTGCTGCCTTGTACTCCTGAACACCTTGAAACAAGACCTGCTAAGATTAATTTAGCATCAGAACAGTGTAAATTCTATTTGTGGATGTTTCTTTCTGAAAGGTTTCAGTCATAGCTGCACTAGGACAGCACACAAATCAATTTATACAAAAAACCTTGAACGAAGATAACACCTGGGTAAGAAAAAAAGGTGTGTGTGTGAAAGAAACAGCTCCATCTTCATAAGGCTTCCCTCAAAAGCACACAGGCTAATCCACACCCTACTGCATGACCGAGAGATTTCTCCGTGTCAATAAGGCAAACTCCTAGACAACTGCTAGGCTCATCATCTCGTGCTTGACCAGGCCAAGAAGGCCACCCCAAAGAAAAACTGTTCAGCCGCTGCTCTGCTGAGTGAGTGAGCAAAGTAAGGACCCTTTCAAACAAACCATTAACTAAGGCTCAGAAAGGGATCACTACTTGCCTGAAGCTGAAAAGACTTGAGGGAGCAGACAACAATGCTCACTGCTGTAGGCACACACACCATGAAGTCTTCCTTCTCCTCCTAAGCAATTTATATAGAACAAAATTAATTCCTAATGCACAAGATTTAGCAGCAAAAGTGTACGCTTCCCAGAGCACCCAGCAGGGATTCACATACATTGTACTTTTTCAGTACCTAACCTAAAAAATATCAATAATCCTGCAGTGACCACCTCTGATCCTCCTATTGCTATTCCAGTCTAAGACATGAGAATTTCTACAGCTCAGTCCCATTTTTCAGTTGCATACAATTGTATCACCTATAACCAAGTACTGCTCAAATATGTTATCTGGCTTCCAAGTGAAGTTCCTGGTTCTGACTCAGCTTCCAAGAAACATCTGTATTGATGCCACCCCACTGCAAAGAGGTGGCTGATACAGACCCAAGGCAGAACCCCAACTTGTAGCTGAGGACCAGGTTTACCAGTTCTTGTCAGTCCAGTTGTAACTTGCTATAATGCAACAGTCAGTTTGAGATTTCAGTTCAGCCTGACTTAAGAGTGACGTGGCTCTCAAGAATTCACTCTTTATCAGAAAATACAAAGTCACATTGACATTACTGGCTGCACTGGTGTTTTAGCAGGCTCTCCAACCTTATTTCATTCATAGCACACAGTGGTCAACAGAAATGGACAGCAAAGGCCTGAGGATATGACTATTAAATAAATACTAAGCAACCGCGACTGCCTGAAATCCTGTTAGCAGTAATACATGCCTGTCTATATTAACACAGCAGTTTGAAGGCTCTTCCATTAAAGGCCAATCTTTCTGGCTTCTCTGGATTAAGCTAGATACATCTTATTTGGAAACATCCTTAAAAAACAACCAAACAAAAAAGCAAACATCCAAACACAATTCAAATGCAGCCACACATCCTGCCTAACTGGAGTCTTTCCTTGTGTACATCTGCCATGATTACTACTAAAATACTCAAACATTTCAGCATAAGGAAGATTTTGCAGATTGTGGCAAGACTGTGGTTAATTTTTTGGCAGAACAAGTTCTCCACTTTGGAGGTAGCTGGCTCCATACAGGAATACTTAGACAGTTCAGGGTTTGTGCTTGGATAGGAGACAAAAGACCCAAACGATTCCACTATTTCTTATTTCATAGTAAGGCTATTCTTTTCTCACCACCTCCACCAGCTGAATTATATGCATAAAAAACACACGTGCACACTTCAAAATACAAGCTTAACAGCTTCCACAGCTTCTCAGGCCACCCTGGTGGTGTTGCTTCAACCCTGTTTGCAGCATGATTCAGTAAGTTTTACAGCAGTGAACTATGATAGCATGAAGAAAGCATCTGTGTCATCAATGAGCGAACAAAGGAGGATAGTTAAAGTTCAGAAGAAACAATACAAAACCTTCCTACAAAGCCAAACCTTAATACTTCTGTACTTACTCAGGAAAAGTTTTCCACTCCAACTACATTTAAGAGCAATAATGTATTAAGGAGTCTTAGGAAAAAATATTTACACCCATGGACACTATGTATAATCAGTTATTTGTGCCAGAAACATCAATAGACCATCTGTACAACTCTGTTTGCCCATCTGACTGCTGTGACTGCAGAATAATTTCTCAGGTGCCCTCAAAGGGCTATTGTTTCAACAAACTTAGTCATGGTACTGCCTGGCACTAAAATCAACTTTGGTAATTACGTAAAGTGGCAGCAATACCACTTGGAGGGCTTGTTTACCAGCGACATTGCACAATGCAAAATGGAACATGCTCGCCAGATGTGGCTGCAGTTGGAGATGAAAATATGCTTGCAGAGTTATCAGGTGCTCTGAGGTGGTCAGCGATCACTTCAGTAGCTAGAGAGAAAAAGTGTAGGTCTCTGCAATGTATGGAGAGGGAACTCCCTAACCAACACAGAATAACATTATAGCCACTAGTGATGAACAGACATTAATGTAGGAAGTGATGGCTGCAGCTTCATCACTTACAGGATTCAAGAACAAAATAACTGTACAAATGGCAACGTCTATGGCTGTGGAAGTGAGCAAGATGGTACAGCTCAGCAGAAGGCACATCCAAAACTTTTTGATATGCCATTGCTATGCATGAAGGAGTAGGCACACCTCATCCAGCCAGCACAAACCATACCAGCCGGCCTTAGCTGTATATCCCTCTCTCTTGTGCTCCCTGCACTGTGTCAGGCAGAACACACCTACCTGCTATCAGCACCACGTACCTTCTATAGGAAAGGCACCATGAGCTCATTTGTAAATTAAGTTCAGTGAGTAATTCTGCCAAATGAACTATTGTGTGTTAATGCAGCTCATTAAACAACCTCCTGGGAGAGAGCAAGCAGGTGGATATGGAGCACCATGATGAGAAACACAAAGCTGGTTAGGACTTCACAAACAGATCCCAAATTAAAGCTCCTGAGCAAATATGTACACTTTCACTGACATTTGATATTTATTAGGCAGAGCCAAAACAACAAGTAATCATCGTTTCTGCTTAACAACTGGCAAATGTTCAAACACAGGCCAAACAACTCCCATACAAGTTGAAGTGAGATTCAAGGGGTTACAGCAAGATTTTAAGTCATGACCCTCACAAAACAGTTGAAAGAAAAATGGTAGGATCATGAAGGAGAGCTTTGTTCCTTCATTTCTTAAACCTGAAGACTAAAATAAAGCTATTTTCCTCAGGCTCACAAGTGAATGAGAAATTGTTGTCAAAGAGGTTGCTTAGGTCCAAAAAAACTTTTCTCCTTAAACTCCAAATAGCCTAAGATCTACGAGTTTGCCCTCACTAATCTGGTGAGGAATCAAACGTGGACAAAAAGACCTCCCTGACGCTGCTGAAGCAGTCTGTACACCGGTTTTGCAATTGTGCCAGGTCAGATGTCTTGAGCATCAGTTTGTGTATAGCCATCACAACTCTTAGACCTAAATTAAAACCAAACATACCACCTCTCCTAAAAGCAATAAGGTTGGGAAAGTGTCAGCTTTGGTTAAGACTGGTTGATTTAAAAAAGACATATGGGAACTGAAGTAAAGACCTGCTCGTGTCACAAAACAATAAAAACATTGTTCATATCAGAATAAACACATAAAAAGCATCATTTATTACACGTGTGCCAAAGAACAGCTGACTGTGGGGGCCCATTGTACTGTGCAGATGGAGTAAGACTCTTTGCTGCAAAGAACTTCCACTCTAAATCAGCATCTAAATCTAAATCCCTTCTAAGCCTGGCTCCTTTCCCATGACCTCCAAATTCCAGGTATAACATTCTGTTACTTCATTCAGGTTATCAAGATGTTAAAAACAAAAACCTCAAACCAACCAACCAAAAACACCTAAAGAAAACATGATGACATTTAATCATGGGAAATTAATTTTTAATTTCTCAGTTAAATATAAAAATAAGGATTCACTCTGTGCCAAAAATGTGGCCAGGGCACAACAGAGAATTGCCCACTATTACAATAAAAACTTGATTTCAGAGTGATCTATTTTAGTTTTTCTCAGTGTAATCATTTAAAACTATCAAAATAGTTCAGAAGTTTCAGTATCTGCTACAAAGCCCTCAGTAATTCTTTCATGCAAATAAACAGATGCCAGTAAAAGCCACAGATCCACAAGAACTTGCAGCAATGTTTCTCCCTACCACATCCATGTCCAGTGCAGGGAGTCACTTCCATTTTTACTTCTGTAATTCTCAACACCAGAGCAGTCTGAAGTCCAGCACTGGCATTCACTGCTGAAGCTAAGCCAGCCTGCTAACTGGATCACACAACATGTCAGAAACCTTCTGGCCCGCAATCATCATTCAAGATGACCCAGGCTTACAGTTTAATCTAATCATGATTTTAACCATCACAGATGCTGCAAATACACAGGTGACACAGGGTCTTAAAGGCTGGAGGGGGAAGCACCCTTTCAGCTCCAGCAATATACTTCAAAATCCTCAATCAAATGGGTATGAAGCTGTTTTGCTGACACAAGTTCTGACAAACCAGGAGGAGAGAGAATAAGGAAATATCTGTGTCTCTCTTGCAGCCAAATCGGTTTTAAAAAATAAGAAAGAACCAGGCCCTCCGGAAATACAAACTGATTTAGCAGTTCTGTAGGAGGGCTGGTGCCTCGTGACATGCATTGAACAGACCTGTACTGAAGCCTCCAATCTAGAAGCTGAAAACTTGGTTCCTTACCAACTTCACAGCAGGGCTGCAGAGATTAGTGCAGATGAAATGCTTTGAAAAATGAAAAGCATTAGGTAAGTACTAAGATTATTAAAACCCTAAAGATACTTGGGACAGAACAATTATTATTCACTTGAAATTACTGTGAAAATATTATTTTATTTATAAATTAAATTCATTTTATATTTAGCAAAGTGAACCACTGATAAGCCAAGAAAATTGAAGCCTACAGAAAAAAAGAAAGTACAGTACAAAAAAGTACAAGTAACAAACCAAGCTACTTCCATGTCTGATACCAAACAACATGCCTCAGACTCTGACACTCAGAGACAACTTCCAAGAAACCTATTCAAGCACTTTGGGTCCTTCAGTTTGGCCACATATGAACCTATTAGGTCTGTGAGACAGGAAAGAGATTTAGTCACATGGATGGAAATGTTTTCTTTGACTTTTAGTTGGTGAAAAACTGGGCCTGGTTTGGTCATGGGCTGTTTTCATTATTGGTCATTTGTGTCTCTGTCTTCTCCAGGTGAGACAACCTGTTCCTCCTAGAGCTATTTGGTGTGGAAACAGAGCTCAAGTCCCAACCTTTTAGTTGGTCTACTGTGTCCCTCTACAACTGACGTGAGCTGTCAACATCCTGTTGCTCTAAAATATCAAAACCAAAAGATCTAAGTGAGGGGAGAATAGAAAAAACCCAAGAACTTGCCTTCCCAAATGCCCTAGCAGAGCAGTCAAGGACTGATTTCTTCAGATGCATTAGCAACACAGACCTGCAAAATCTGTGGCCTCCAAAACACAAGCCTTTCCACTTGGAACCTCTGAATTTTAGACTCTAGAAGATATGCAGGGGCAATTTTAAATGTACAAGCCAACCCTCTCATTGTATACAGGCATAACACCCACTTTAAGGTGTGTGCCAAAGACAGGGTGCCAAACCAGACCTACCAAAGAGAACACCCTGTTGAAGTCTCTGAAAGAAAAACCTTGCATTTTACAAGATGAAAACCACCACCTCTTAATGCAGAAACTTACTACAGGTGGTAACCTTATTTCTCTAAGTGCACTGCATTGTATGTTCTACAGTTGTCAGGAAGTAACTCTACGCTTTTTTTAATGTATACATCATACTTTACCTACAACAGTAAAATTTTCCAACCTAAGCAGATTTTGTTCCGTTGACTGCACAATGAACAAATAAACCAAAACCACAACTGTTAAAAGACAGTCTCTAACCTTTGTAAAAATTTTGGTCCTGAACTCTGTTCGTGTTTCTAAAACAGGAAAGTGTTTTTTGCATGTGACAATAGTTTCTCTGTACCTTTAAATATCAAGTACTTGCTGTCAACGGCAGTCTTTTAAAAATTCATCTTTGCAGAAAAGCTGAACTTCAGTACGCTTACATCATTGACAAGGTGCTTTGAAGTGTCTGTTTCTAACTCTTCAGTCTGAATGAGAAAGATGTTATTTGCAATTGTGAATCTTCAAAATGCAGGTATGAACTGATGCCTCTGTTTTTGTAACTCATTAGCACAAACTCTGCAACTTACCCTTTACTTAATGTCTTTGTTTCACCGCAAAGTGAAGCACTAGTGCTGTCTCTTAAGATGATTACTCTTGGTGAGCCATTGTTTCCACATGCACATTCTGAGACTCAACAAAAATTACATTTTCAAACGTATCTAAAATAACATTTTCTTTATCTGCTATTATAAAGCGACAGCCACAACCTGGGATCCCTTACTGTTCATGTATTGTACAAGTCTGAAAATAGACGGCAATAAGATTTGCAGCTGGCTGAATGTCTCCAAAGCTGAGATGAATTTTTCTACCAAATTTTACACAAAAGCAGAAACAGGGCTCTGGGCTCCGAAGGCCCCATGATCCAGCAGATGCTGTTTCCAGCTTCAGCAAGTTTTCATTCAGAAGCAATTGCCTCCACATTCAACAGTGCCCCATGGATCACATACAAGATCCTGTCAGCCTGTATAAATGAGAGGCCAGATTTAGAATTACAGCAAAAATACAATACACAACTTTTTTTGGGAGAAGTAAAATACTGTGATATCATTCCTCCCCATCATATCAAAGGGGTGCAAATGTGTGGCTCATGATGCTTCTACATGAGAAGCATCACTCACCAACTGTACCTCTCAATTCCCAAAAACATACACATTTTTTATTGCAATGCTAACACTCCAGTAAAACCTACGCAGGAAAACGCATCTGTGTGTCTTCCCCGTGGCATCTATGAATTTCAAAAGTTACAAATCTTTGTTTCAGGTATGGCTCAAAAAGGAAACGAATCCACAGTTATTATTTCAGCTCTATTTGAGTCAAAAGGGCCTCTTTCGCTTCTGCCTTGGTACCTGTGATGGACTGCTATGGGCCATGGGATGCAGGAGCCCTGCAGCAAAACCAAATCCTGCAGCTCACACCTGCTTCAAATGCCAAGGCCAAGGGTGGAGATGCCAGCCTGGTTTCCCACACATCACAGCCAGGGCAAGAGTTTTCACTCATGTGTAGCCTCACCGTAAAGTGTGACCTCTTGGAGCTTCTGTGGGACGCAGGGGTGGGAGGAGAACAGGCCCAGCACCCTCCCCACTGAACCTGACTGTAGGACCTGCTTGGTCACCCCCACACTCACCCCCTCCTGCCAAACTCCTCACGCACTCTTTTTGCTTTGTACAACAACAGTGTTATACAGCTACAGCCACTAGTTAGGCAGAGCATCCCAGTTTCCCACATCCATTCCCTGCCCAGACTTACTTCTTAGACTCATAGAATGGTTTGTTGGAAGGGACTGTAAAGTCCATCCAGTTCTAACCCTCCTGCCATGAGCAGGGACACCTCCCACCAAACCAAGCTGCTCAAGGCCCCATCCAACCTGGCCTTGAACACCTCCAGGGAGGGGGCATCCACAGCCTTCCCGGGCAACCTGTGCCAGTGTCTCACCATCCTTATTGTGAAGAATTTCTTTTTAATGACTAATCTAAATCTTCCCCCTTCCAGTTTAAAGCCACTCCCTCTCATCCCATCACTACGTGCCCTTTTAGAAAGTCCTTCCCCAGCTTTCTTGTAAGCACTCTTCAGATATAGGAAGTCTGTTATAAGGTCTCGCTGGAACCTTCTCTTATCCATACATCCACCCATCCATTCATCTTTATAGAATCATAGAATAAATCAGGTTGGAAAAGACCTCTGAGAATATCAAGTCCAACCCTTGGTCCAACTCCAGTCCAATTACTAGATCATGGCACTCAGTGCCACATCCAATCTCAGTTTAAAACCCTCCAGGGATGGTGAATCCACCACCTCCCTGGGCAGGCCATTCCAATGCCTAATTACTCTCTCTGTAAAGAATTTTTTTCTGATCTCCAACTTAAATTTTCCCTGGCAGAGCTTAAGCCCATGCCCCCTTGTCCTATGGCCAACTGCCTGCGAGAAGAGACCAACCCCCACCTGGCTATAACTTCCCTTCAGGTAGTTATAGACAGTGATGAGGTCACGTCTAAGCCTCCTCTTCTCCAGGCTAAACAACCCCAGCTCCCTCAGCCTTTCCCCATAGGACTTAAGCTCCAGTCCCTTCACCAGCCTTGTTGCTCTTCTCTGGACCCGCTCCAGCACCTTAATATCTTTCCTAAACGGAGGGACCCAGAACTGAACACAATACTCAAGGTGTGGCCTCACCAGTGCAGAGTACAGTGGAAGGATCACTTCTCTGGTCCCGCTAGCCACGCTGTTTTTGATACAGGACAGGATCCCATTGGCCTTCTTGGCCACCTGGGCACACTGCTGGCTCATGTTTAGCCTCCTGTCAATCAGCACCCCCAGGTCCCTTTCTGCCTGGCTGCTCTCCAGCCACTCTGTCCGGAGCCTGTAGCGCTGCACGGGGTTGTTGTGGCCGAAGTGCAGGACCCGGCACTTGGCCTTGTTGAACCTCATCCCGTTATCAATCCATTCATCTTCATCCCTCCCTCCCTCCCTCCCTCCCTCCCTCCCTCCACCTCTCCCTCCGCCTCGGGTCTCCCCTCGCCCTGGGGACTGCGGGGCGGCCGCAGAGGAGCGGGTGCTGCGGGGGGGAGGCTCCCACCGCCGCCCGCGCTGCCTGCCCGGGCGGGAGCGGCGTGGCCGGGGCCGGGGCTGGGGGGCGGCGGTGCGGCCGCACTCACCTCCTCAAGTCAAAGGGCATGTTGGTGGCGGGCGCCTGGCGGGCTGCGGCCCCCCGCCCCCGGCCCCGGCTCTCGCCTCGCTGCCGCCGGCCGCAGGGCCAGGAAGTGACGGCCCCGCCGCGCTGTACCAGCCCATTGGCGGCTGCGGCCGCCGCGGCTTCCGCCGCCGGGTCACGGGCGGCGCGGGGAGCGGGCGTCGGGGACAGCGGGGCCCAGCGCCTCTTGCCCCGCTCGGCTCCGGCCCCGCCGCGCCTCCCGGTAGCTCCCCGAGGCCGCCGGGCTCCTCGGGGCCAGGGGTCCCCTACGACACCTCCGCTCCAAAGAGCTCCCTTGGTGTCCACGACACCCTCTGGCTCCAAAGAGCTCCGTTGATGCTCACGACACCCCACGGTTACAAAGGGTTCCATTGATGCTCACGACACCCCACGGTTACAAAGGGCTCCCTTGATGCTCACGGTACCCCAGGGTTCCAAAGGGATTCCTCGATGCCCTCCAACACCCCAGCTCCGAAGAGCACCATTGATGCCCATGACAAACCCCAGCTCCAAAGGGTTTTCTTGACACCCATGACACCCCCGGGCTCTAAGGGCCCTGCCAGCACCCCGTGGTGCCTCCCTTATTCCCCTATGGCCCTGTGGCCCCTCAGCTGACCCTTTCGGTGCCCTCAGCACTCTCAGCACCTGTCCGGGCCCTGACAGCACTCCTTGCCCCACAACCACAGGGTTCCAGGGCTGCCCAAGGTGATCCTGCTTGGCAGAGCAGGCCCAGGCCCAATTCTGTCTGCAGTCGCTGCCTGTGTTAGCAAGGCGTGTTGGAGTCTGCCAGTTCCTCCTCAGCTCTCCCGTGCCGCCTGCAGACCTGGGCTGCTGCAGGCTGCAGTGTGGTGGCTCACACAGGTATGGTGTTTCAGGCTTTGTCCAGCATCCCTTGCATTCTCAGCATCACAATAATAACAGCTCAGGTTTGTGTCTGCAGCGTCATCTTTTCTCTGTCTGGAGGCAGAGTTAGGCCACGGTGACCAACAGGGGAAAGTGTTACGCTTCCAAGTGCCCATAAAAGAAAGAGGAGCACCCCTGTGAGAGGAGCACCAGCGAGACGCTTAGCCCTCACCAGCAGAGAATGAACTCCTTGGGTGACAGTATGGCTCTTTCACTTGCTCTTGAAAACCTTTTCTACAGTTTTGTTGGAGGCCGAAGAACTAAAATAAGGAAAAGCTTACCAGCCTGAAGTACTGATGTTTTTGTCTGACTGCATCACTGCCAGATTTAATGCAGTGCACACGGCTAATCCCACTATGCTCTATCCACTACGCTGAGTCCTTCCTTTAATAGCATCAGCCAGGGACTTTTTGCTGCAGGTAAATTGTGACTGCTGCTGTATTAATGAGTGAAGTGGTATCACTCACATATGGTGCATATTAGATTACAGTACAGGGACAAAATACAACTATTCTTGCCTTTTAAGTATAAAAGCAGGGGAAAAGAAAGAGGGAAATGACAGCAATCCAAATATTCTGTCTGCAACACACTGCTTTTCTAATTGATTCTGCTGCTTTCTTCCTCTTCCTCATGCTGTCATCATCTCTGTACTTCGAGATTCACATGTTTCTATTTTTTTCCTTTCACCCAGAAACTAGGCCCATACCCAGATTAAAATAAAAATTCAGATAGAAACAAGCAGAGAAAAACTACTGGAGAGTCAGAGCTGTTAATCAATGCCATAATCTTTCAAAGCAAGAGATAATAATGCATCCTGGGAATATTCAAAAGTAAACTGGAGGAATCTTGGGATGAGGTAACAGAGCACAATCCTTCTGAAGCTCCCAGGGAATAGATAAAAATACCTAATTGGTTTTTTTTGATCTCAGACATCTAAATTATCCAACCGCATTGTGCAAACATATTCCGCACATTGCTAACTGATCAGCCACGAAATCCTGCTGCACTTTGCATTGTGCTCCAAAATTGAACAACCCACTGAAATTAATGAGACAATTCTTATCTCTCATGAGGTCAAATCAATTACATAGGCATAGCCAGGGGGTACTATCTGTAGTGGAAAAAAACAAAAGAGTGCCTATCAAGTTAGAGTTACGCAATCAAGTGCTTGTCTAGGCTCCTGGCAAGGCCCGGGTATCATTAGCTGTTATTAACTGTCTTGTGCAAAGGCATCAGCTCTCTCAGGAGCCAAGAGAGTGCTGAAGTGCTTACCAAAGCACTTCATTTGCACAGTAGACAAATCTTGAGGTGGCCTTGAAGAGTCGTTCCTTTTGCAGGCTCGAGGCTCAGGAGCACAGCACAGTAAGAGCTCACATCATTGAGAAGATTTTATTTGCAACAAAAAGGTCAAACTCTAAAGCAAATAATGGGCTCAAAGCTGTGCCAGGACAGCTTTCCAATTGGGTCCAGCTCACTTACATTGTTGCCAAGGGAAGAAGAAGTTAATGCCCTGAGATAAGACCCTCGTCACAATATTGTTTAATTACATAAGGCTTCTAGTGAGCCTGAGATAAGAACAGGAATTTGTCCACAGTCCAGCTGGGTGCGGCTGCTTAGATCATGTTATGTTTTAGAAGGGGAACTAAAAGCATGGGTTTATTCGAGGTGGTTGTCACATCATTAGAACTGAAATGATTAAACTGATACTGACAACTGGTTTACAAGTTAACACTCTTTTTCAATAAACTAACATTTTCCTGACAAGAGCAGCCCGGGAACTATCTATTGTTTCTCTTCAAATGGCATTAGGAACAGTAATTAAGCCAAACTGCTACTCTGAAATCAGTAAGCAAATATTTTCAGAACTCTTTTATCAATGAAGAAACTGAAGCAGAGGGGTGAACTGACTCACCTAAGACTACAGAATAAGTTCAGCTTCAGCTCTAAAATTAGTGAACAAATCTCCTCATTATAAATTCTGTGTTCATAATTCTTCTTGCAAAAAAGAATATTTGCCTCATTATGGTTCACTTTCTAATAGATAAATGAGATCATGGATGATGACTCTATCTGGATCCTAACTAATGCCTCACAGCAACAAAACTGGTACCTCTTTCTTATTAAAAAAAAGTGGCTAAAAGTTCTTTATTTGAATCATCTTCCTGGATATTTGTTCCATAAAGTTGTTCATGTAGGTAAAATATTTTGTCTCCAAAATTTCCTAGATACTCATAATTTCTAGATTATATGCTATTCTTTAGTTTTGATTTCATGTTTATAGAGTTTATATTAATCCTTGATAATTTTGATTGTCTCTATTTTGTAATCTCAAAATTTTCTCTTTCTTGGAGAAGTGTATACTTGATCCTTACCTGTTGAGCATGGTTTTGTATAATCCTGTAACACTCATGTATGATTTCCTCGTTTTGTTTGTGATTCCTTACACATGGCTGACTTTTATGTTAGTCTCTGGCTTTTGCTATGGCTCTGACATTGGGAATGTATTGTAAGTGCTCTGACTGGGTCATGAGCAGCATTGTTTGCTAAAGGTAAAGCTGGGTACATACAGTCATCCTTTAGGTCAATTAGGTTTCATTCATCAGTTGGGAATGTGCAGTGACTGTTACGGAAGGCACAGTGGTTGTTCACTTGTGCCCGTTCTGCTACTGAGGTGTGTTTGGTCTCAGCTGAACTGTAGTTTTTTGTTTGGGATGTTGTGTAGCAGGGTAAGCACCGTGAGATTTTATTCACAGGATACGCTTGTAGCACTTGTGTCAGGGTGGGTTGCAGACTAAAGTGAGCACATTGCTTTGCAGGGTGTGTTTACTTGATTATGTGTTTTATTCTGCTGGGTGTGTCACTGACTGCATGAAGCATTAAATACAACTGCCGTTCAGGAAAAGAAAAACATTTTAGAGAATGAAGAGAAACTGTTATAAAGCATTTAAAAATATAAATAACAGCATATGAGGAAATCTTTCTGAAGGAGCAGGATGGGCATGTGGGTGAAGAATTCGAGTACTGGGCTAAGTGTAATCAGTAATGAAAGCTCAGCCCTTCCTCTTACAATTTTAGTAAGCTACATGTTGACAGTACTTTCCAAATACCAGGGAACAAGAAAGCAAGCTTTAAGTTTTGTTGTAGTGTATTATGTGTTTATCATTATCACATATGTTATGCTGTCCATCTATTATTGTGAGACTGGACTTTAAATGGGCAGTAGGATAAATTGCTGTCTATCCAACTTACTGCAAAAGGTCCTTCTTTATTGAGTATCTGACATAACAACCACCTCTCTTCTTTCTGCTCAATATACAGAAGAAATAAACTGATCATTGGATAGAAGAGGGGTCTGGCTGTGACTGCTGTGTGTATGTTTGAGTACGGAGAGGGGGTCTGTGCAACATGTGGCCTCTTCCTTGTCCTGTGACAGTGGGCAAGCACATCATTGGGCAATGCTAAGGGGAATCTACTGCTCCTAAAGTCCCTATAAAATTTACCCTGTTTTTAATGTTTTCTCTTTACTTGCTTTTCTGCTTTACTTTTGGGTGTCAGAAAGTTACTACAGCAAACTCACAGTAAGTAGAACATTTTTGTATTTCCTTTCTTTTTTCTCTGTGGAAATGAACTCTACAAAGAAGATTCAGCTTCTGTCACAGGCTTATCTTGTGCTTTTGCAGCATCTGTGTATTGATTAGTGTTAGTGTAGTTAAGGAGACTGCAAACATATGAAAGGTCATGGCTGAAGGGAGATGCAAGTTAACAGTTAACTAGAGCATAATAGAGGACTTTGAACACTGAAACAGAAAGCCAAATCTTAAAGAGATTTGGGATTAGCAGCAAGGAAGAGTCAAGGATTAGCACCTGATTCTCAAAGGGAAAATGCTCTCTAGTGAGTTAAATGCCTAAATTGCCTCTACACTGGAGAGGAATAGTTAGGAACATAAGTACTTGAAATGCCCTTAGCCATCCCACCGAGCGGTGAGATGCTTACATCAGCCAGTAGAAAATACTTAGGGGAAGGGAACATCTGAATATCTCACTGTGAAACTCTGATACAGGACCAAAAAGTGTTTGCTTATGGGTTTAAGTAACGCATTTGGTATGGACAACTGAAGCAGTCCTCTAAGGGAAAATATGCCTGGGAGACGATCCACCCCCTCTACTTTAAATACTCACCAAGCGCTGAAGAATATGGCCCTGGAAGATATTTCTGGACCTTTGAATGAAAAGGGAGTGCTATGAGAAACTTTAGGGCGTTCAGGGGAAGGATGGAAAATGTGTTCTGACCGGCTTCTGGAAGCTGAGCCACAGTGTAACCAGGAGCACAAAATTTCTTGTGTCAGAGGAGGGTGCCTGGTTAGGACTTTTATCTGGGAAACAATGGCAATATTGGGGCTGGGATAATGCTGTGGGGGATGACTTACTGAAGTTAAATATTTATAAGCACATAAGCACTCCTGACAGTTCCCTTCTGCTGTGTACTTTGAGACCTATTCAGTCACAGCATGCCTAGGAAATCGGGCCCTTAAGACCTTACTTGCAAAAAACGTCCCACCTGATTTCTGGATGGATTTAGGCAAGAAGTAGGTGACAGCTTTCAGTCCACCTAGAGCAGTGAGGCTGCTGGGCCCAAAAGGGCGCCAGACCTTTTGGCGCCTCAAGAATCTTTCAGCAGAAACTGTGGGCACTTACAGCATCTGACGTAGCTGAGGAGGGGAGGCAGAGCTTTCCTGGGTTGCTCTCATGAGCACAGGCGCCAGCAGTCTGCATAAGTTGCACTTCGATGCCTGAGTGCTATTTTGGATGTCTCCCAGAGACCTTGCACCGCTATGCTCTCAGTGGGGAGTCAATGCAAAAGCTCAGCAGGGGCTGTGGATGCTAAGTGCCTGCCTTGCTGCATCAAGAATGACCTACTCAGAAAGGGTGGCTTCTTCCTAGGTGTGAGCTGTGGAGCCAGCTCAGGGATCCAAATGCATGGTCAGGCTATGTTCAGGTCTCTGTCTAGCAGGAGGAGTGCTATCCTATGGCCAGCAATACATGGAAACTGGCATTTTTCAACAGAATGAGTATATGAGGATTCAATAGCACTGGGTCATCACAAAGGTCTTCAGGCAGTAAACAAATTAACCAAACCAAAACCCTGACAAGGAGGAATTTTTCAAAGAAGGCACTGGAAGTTTTATTGGAAGACTTGCCAAAGCTTACTACCGCAATCTGTGGGCAGCCAGTCTTGCTACTGCAGCTTAGTAGTTTCTCACCCATCATTTGACCCATTGGAACTGTCTGTGTGCGTGAGATGTTGAATAGCACTTCACCAACTTACTTTTGGCATGCTCGTCTGTGCTGCCTTATCAGCTTTCTCAGTGGTTTCCTCTAGATATTGTGTAGTGTTCAGGGAGCTGGGTAAGACCAGTGGGACATTTTGGACAAGAGATACATACTCTTTTTTCATGTCCTTTGTCATAAGGATATGGATTTTTAATTGCCTCTTCAGTGATTTGCTAGCAGGCTGCTTCTTCTGCAAATGACGCTTGTGTTTTTTCATTCTTGCTTGCTCACGTGACAGTCCCATGACGGTCATTGGATCAGGGAGGGTTTCTCAGTGCTAAAGAATCTGTTGCAGTCAAGGTGTGGCTGGAGAAAAATCCTTTAAAAAGAGGTTTTATTAACCTTCTAAAGAATGAAGCTGGAGGTTGTGGTCTCTGGCCTTGTTTGATTTCACCTGGAGCTAATAGACTTAGCATTTCTGAAGTGTCATTGTTTGAGGGATGATTTTTAAGTATCTGACCTCTGATTTGGAATGGAGTTAATTTTGGATGGTTAACTTCAGATGACTTGTGATCCAGTCTAGCATCTGTCCTTGATGCTATCCTCAGTGATCTGCCATTTGACCAAAGAGAGACTCCCAACTGGTGATTATCTCAAAGTCTTGGCTCTAGCATATGTTAGGTGGAAAGAGCTGTAAATACGCAGAGCACACAAAGGAGTGTGGAAAGATACAAAAGAATGAAGAGGGAAACTGCTTCAGAAGTGAATGGCCAGCAGAATGGAAGTGGGAAGAAATGAGAGCAGATATGTAGGCAGATTCATACAGGAGCATAGAGGTGAGAATAAGAAGTTTCAACCTATGGCAGGAGCTAAAAGGAGGTGTATCTGGGGAGCTGATTCATCAGAAACAAATCTCAAGAGAAAGGTCCCTTTCAGATGACAGTGTGCATAATCAGAAATCACTAAACCAAAATGGCCTGAATAAAGCAGCAGATAAACACTTAGAGAAAAATTGTCCCACCTTTAGAGGAAGCCAGGCCTAGCCGTGTCCAGTCTTCACACTTACCAGAGGAGACCCCTTTCACTCTATCTCCTATGACGACACTTCATGGTTTCTTGCTAAAGCTTCACACAGGAGAGCAAAATACTGCCCTCCTCATGTGATAATAAGCCTGCAGTTGAGTTAGCCAGGGTTTATTTTAATTGGACTTTTTAACTTTTTTCCTGGCACTTTAAAGTTTATGAACGGAAAGGATCAGTCTGACTCAGAGACTGGGCTACTTCCAAATATTAATCTCAGCTGCCATATGTTAATGTAGTTTGGCTCTGCTGCATCCTATGGTGTAAAGCAGGATATCTGTACCCCTTCATCTCTGGTGTCAGAGGCTGCTAAAGGCAATATGTCAAAAGACATGCACAGATTGAGATTGCCTGACACGCAACCTACAGGCATTTGGTGAGGTTCTATGAGTAAGACATGGCCTAGAAAACATCCGTATTCTGTTCTTCTGAAAGTCATATTTTATTATTCTGCAATATTGTTTGCCAAAATGATGATGTCCAGGGCAATGCTTTGGTCCGTGCTGACTCTGAAATCTATATACAGGTTTTGGTTATCACAGTATTAGCCTGAGGTAATAAACCTTGTTGTATTAGATTGGGCTCAGTGGTGCAATATTTAGCCCTTTCTCTTTTGGTTGGGTATAACAAACACATACACAAAGATAACTGTCCTCTTCATCATGATTTTTCCAGCACTGAAATATGAGTCTCTCATCATTGGTGTTTCATTTTCTTCCATTCTCTCTCCCAAATGTTTCCATTCTACTGTAATTATTTTCAAATTTTATACAATCTCTGAGGGTGTACACTCAAAGTAGTTGGTGTTTCCCTGGCCATTCCTCATCTTCTTATTCACAAACTCTCTTCCCTGAAATCATAATGGGAGCAACCCTATGCAAAAAAAAGAGGGAAGTTTCCAATTCTACTTATTTCAATGGACTTTCCCTGCTGCCCTTTTTCTTTATCAGTGGATGTTTTTTGTTGCTGACAGTAGCATGAACCAGGATCTGGAAGATGAAAACTTCATTACCAGGGCATCTGCAAAGGCTAACATTATCCTAATGAAACTAATTTTCCCAGATTCCCTCTCAAACCTTTATACAGGGAAAGGTTTTCTCTGGAGACAGTTAAGAGCAGTAACCTCATTCCATGGAGACCATACAGTATCCAGAGAGATTAACTTCTTGAGCCTAAAACTTAACAGCTTGCAAAGACTGAAAGTCATTCTTGTCTTCAGGGGAGTTACAGCAGACGTATACCTAGTCATGCTGTTGTAGATGTGTCGGTCTTTTGTGCTAAAGTGGAAAAAGATGTTCTGGATTGGCTAACCACTGGTTTAATGTACAGAACAACACCCCTGAGTTCTTTTCCCAGCTCTGCAGCTGATTTTCTAAGCAGTTCTGAGTAAGGAGCCCTCTGGCCTTAGTTTTCTGCATGGGAAATTATGTAAGTTGTTGTGTAAATTAAAATAAAACTTTTCTCCAGTGATTTGATGAACAGCTCTGATGAACATTCAGGTATAGCTAGGAAAGGCTGAAAGTCAAGATGTTGGCTTGTGATAATGTGGATTAACCGTTAACGAGTAGCTCCCTTCCACTGTACGAGAAGACAGACACACAACTTTCCCACACTGCAGGGAAATTTTACATGCACATTTTACATTTTTCTATTTCCCCACTGCAGGCGCTGAAACAGCCAGGCAGACGTTTCTGAGCATATGACTGACGAATGGTACAGTACGTTCACTTGCTGTCCAGAGACTCGTCACAGTGGCAAGTTGGAGCTGTAGAAGATAGAGATGAGTCATGACTGGAGCTTTATGTAAATGAGGAACCTCTTGTGTTGCATTCTGTTGTACCAATGAGGCCACGTAAAGTTCACGTCAGTGGCTTTGCGTTCTCATGTCCCCTCTGTCTTTGAGGCAGGGCAGGGATGTGGGGTAAGATAGGTGTGGTTCCCCCTGAGAGGTCAAGAGGTCAAAACTGGTAGTGAATCTGAATGTGAAAACCCTGGAACATCACATTAAAGATTTGTTCCCAGCAGCAATGCCTGGAGAAATTTTGGTGTTGCCTTTTGCTGTCTGTTGCAAAAGTGATTGAGCCTCTTGCCACTGACTGTAAATTTTCAGGAGGAGACAGATAAGGGGGAAGTAGTGAATTCAGGCAAAGCGTTCTCTCCTTGGCAATTAATCACTTTTAGTAAGATTTATGGGTTATCCGTGACAGAGTGAATAAACTCATTTAGCTTATCCAAAGCACGAGAAATAGTCCTGCTGCTAAGTGGCATAATACTGCATGTGCTCTCCTAATGGCCTCATGTACGCAGTGTATCCTAGGTAAGAGCAATGAGGAGTGGAATTGTATCTGTCCAAAGCCACAGATAATATTATTCCAGGTGGAGGGCCAAATTCTCTGACTCACCCCCACGAAATCACTCTGAAGTTTACTGAAGACAATAGAATTAATCTATTCTAAAACTGATGTGAGAGAGAAGAATACCAACCTCTGAAATGCTGACCTCCTTAGCTGTCTTATTTCTAGGGTGCCATGACTCATGTGTGTGCGTATCACTAGCAGATATAGCACAGCCTGACTACTGCAGAGAGCCAAAAGGTATGAAAACGTCAACAAACTAGAAGGCATTTGCCTTGCTTTAAATATGGTGTTCAAAATCAGAAGGAGGGTTTCATTGACTTCAGTGGGAGTTTTGCCTGAGTAAGGGCTTAGGAGCTGAAATGAGAGATGAAAAACGTTTGCCTTACCAGCCCCGAGCTCACAGAAGAGAAACTCTCTTTATTAACTCTATGTAATTCTGTTGAGACAGATGCAAGTAACTTCCCTCAAATCATTTCAGAGTCCATATCACTTTTTCTCGGTATTCAGCATGTTTCTTCATTCATATGATTGTGTTCCTTTATCTGTAGATGTTATCTGACTGAAACACTATGCAAAATTTTCCTCATCCATTACAGTCAACCTAATTTGATAATGTTCAGTACATTTAGCTTTTTTACCTTTGTCTCATTTTTTCCTTTCCTAAATTGATTCAGACATCCATCTGTGGCAACCACTCCTACCTATTTTAACCCTGGGCTTGTTAGTATTGCAGCTACAAAATTAATGTGTGTTTTAACTTCCAGAGAAGTCTGCATTATATTTCCCAGACAGGTGTTGCATCGATTCAACTCTCTTTTCTCACTGAGTTTAGAGGTCAGTCTTAGGATGCTAAGAGTTCCTCCATGAGCTAAGTTCTTCATATATTTTTGTCTATTTTTCATCCACTCTGTTCTCCACTCTGTCCCACAGTGTAATGGCTGATAATTATGCTCTTTTCAATGGTGTGTCTCCTGGTCCATTGAAGGTAGGACTTTTTTTCTCAGCAGAAAGCTGACTCATAAGGTATGCTGCCTTCTATCCTTAGAAAAAGTGAGTCACTAATGGATTTTTCATTATACATTCAAGTACCACAGACTGAAGTTTTGTCCTACCAGTTTAGTCCTTAGGCAGTGTTTGGGAGTCTTTTTCATTTCGTGTTTTAGTTATGTCTCAGTGAGTCTCTGTGAGATACAATAAGTGCTGAACAAGGAGCTGGTTTGTATTATAGGCTATGAGTATTCCTATTGATTTCAGTAGTGCCATGGTTTCACGCTTTGTGTGCCATTTGCTTCTCTAGCTACAAAATCACAAAACTGCCCTTACACCTGCATCATAACATCTTCAGCATCTATTTTGCTCCAACACAAGCAATTTGCAGTTGTTTTTCAGAGATGTGTGAAAGCTGAGGAGGCTGGGACATAACTAAAACCGTACGAATCCCATTGGTACTATTGCATTAATAGGAATAATCATTTTTTTGGGCAACAATAATTTGGTGATCTTTCAGACACTCATAGGATTCACAGGTTCTCATGATGACTTGTGACAGAAAGCTGAATGCTATTATTTCTATTTTATAAACAAGGGAATTTAGGTTGGGGAAGTTTAAGTTTGGTAGGGAGGCAATGGAAGAATCATGGATAGAATCCAGGGGTCCTGTATATTTTATTCTAATGCATCAACGTTTTGTATCAAAGATTTTGCTGTATTTACAGTCATTGCTATTTCACTTTGAGTGATGTCAATGTGAATGAGCATCTGGCAGGATCTGTGAAGCGTTGCAACATAGTCTGCAGTTCACAGGAGGGTACCAGCTTTGGCCTATCCTTGTTGTACTTTGTTAAACTAGCTTTGCAGGGTATTTTGGGTCTGGTTCTCTCTGATACTGACAGGAGCTGTTATTTAAAACTTTGTGATGAAGATGCAAAAGGGATGCTGTTGGGGTGGTTCTTTGTTTTTCATTACACAGAAGTGGATATGCTGCAATGACAAGTTTGTAAATCATAGCTAGTTCCGTTCTCACACCACCCAATAACCTTACAATCTCTCTGTCAACTTCCTGAAGACCTTGGGAAGCTATAATTTGTGATAAAAATGGGAGCTGAAATGTTACGTGCATATCAAAGCTGAAAATTTGTGGCTGGCTGACCTTTTCATTTTGAGCCAATGCACTCATTTCCTTTACGTTGCTTACTGTTTCCCTCTGGAGCTTGGCATAATAGGAAATCCTCCATGATTGTTCTCCTTAGTCAGTGGCTCCATTGTGCCGGCTTCTGTTCCCTTCAATGAGCACTGCAGAGGATCTCACCATGCTCATAACAGGGCAACGCTCTCTGTGCTGTCAAGCATCAGTGCCCCAGAAACTCAGGCGTGTCAGTGCAGCTGCCACGGGATGAGAGAATGCCACGAGTAGTGTGTGCTAAATTCAGTCTGCTGTCAGAAAAAGGAAACAGACCCCTGATTTTTAGTTTAGAAAAAAAGGAAAAATAAACACGCACTGGATTTTAGTGATATTTCCAAGTGCTTGTGATTAGGCTCAGATGAATAATGAAAATGAGGAGTTTGTAAATTTAGATTTTGTTTCATTTCCATATGCGTGGTAATGTCATTTGTTGTCATGTCACTGCAATATTTGCATAGTCATCTGGCAATTATAAAGATAGCTTATGAATCTTTAGGACAAATAACTTCCCCAGAAATGTATTTTTAAATGCCTTCTAATTATGAATAGCACATCATTTTTCATTTTGTGATTTATTTATCATTGTAATCCAGTCAAGGGACAGAATTTATGTGGCGTGACCGTACACCACAAACCGCAGATGGTGCAGCATTTATATACACGCCTCTTGCTAAAAATTAGGCAAGTACTTAGAAATAAAAGATGTATTGGCAATAGCTTAAAGCAATTTGTGAAATAAAAGGAAAGGTAAAGTTGCCAAAAAAAAGGTGATTTTTATTGGTAACCTTTACTTTGTCAAGCATAACATAAACAAAAACATAGTGACAGCCAGTGCTCAGGAAGAGCTGACGATTCACCAAGTCTTATCTTTTGCTTCCTGTTGCAGCACAGTGATGTTGACATCATGTTCCTGCACATGCAATATGCAAGAAGATCAGGGTTTGTATCTCACTGTTGGCACAAATAGACAATTTTGGCTTGTTGCTATTGATTTTCTGTGGTTCTGCTTTTCTCCAAGAAAAGTGATGTCCGTGGGGAGCCAGGTAGTCAGCCAGTCTCTGTAGGTGTTTTGCAGTACATCCAGTTTTTTGCTTTCCTGTCGTTGCGCTTTCAAGTGCAACTTGCAATAAAAAAACATAGAGCAGTGTCTGGAGGACTTTAGTTAGTGGGTAAACCTTTCCTTATTCAGAAAGTTCCCAGAGAAGAACAGAGGGGCTTGTATGGTTAACAAAAATGGAGTAGCAACCCCGGGATATGGCTTCATGAATTTATACTGGAGTCAAATCTCTAGGGAAATTAGGTTAGGGAAATGAGGTTAGTGGCGGTGATGATGATGATAATAAATAATGCACACTCCCCTTGGATCTTGGCTGACTATCAAGACAGACTTCCTGATGATGAGATGCATATGTCTGTCTCCAGTCTCTTCAAGGTATCTGCGAGGCACCATTTTTTGCAATTACAAAGCACTGTAGATGAGAACATGCACCATAAGAAGCAATCCAGGAGCATTTGTCCCAGACTTCTGTCTCTGATTTCCATAATTGTTCTCATCTCAGCTTCTCAGACATTAGCAAGTCAAATCTCAGAGTAGCTCTGACAAGTGCTGACAGTGGTGGCAGGGGCAACCCAGAACCCTGGAGGCTTTTAGTTTTGCCTGTCATGCTGTGCCTTTTTTGCATGAGGATGATGCAAGAGAGGGAGAGGTCCCTGTCACATCAAGCTGGTAATAGATGGGCTCCCTGAACATAACTCCTTTGCTTCCAGTAGGGACTGGGACTTTGCAGGAACACGTTACCGAGGGGTTCTTCAGGAACATTGCAGAAAACACCTGTCCCAAACTATGCACAACCATTTTCTGGGGAAGTGGCTTTCCGCCAATTGCCAAACAGAACTGAAGCAAGGCCACAGTGATGTTTGTGGTTTTTCTGTTGGCCTTGTTGATGGCAATGCTGCTTCAGGTGGAAAAGAGGAAGGGCAGCCCTGTGGGGGAGCACTGGTTTGGTTGCAAAAAGGCTGGTCTCACCCCAGACCACTGCTCTCCTCCACAGTTGTTCAGCTTCCGCTGTTTTCATTTCTTCCCCGGTAAAGCAGGACCAGCTGTGCTCCCCTTCCTCCCAGGTGCAATATGGGCCATTCTGGTTTCTAAAAGAAGAGCAAAAAGCATCTCAGTGTACTTGCATGTTTACAGGAACACCTCCTTCACTGTTGCAGGGAACACCAAGTTTAATTCCAGTAAATTATTAAACAGGATAAATAGACGTTGGCAATAGCTGGATAGACCTTCCCCCAACTCATGGGCTTACAACACTGGTGTGTGAGAGTAAACAACATTCAACAGATCTCAGGGCACTCAGATATCACTCAAAATATTTCTTCATCTGCTAAAAGCAAACGGAAGTCAGTATTTGCACCAATTTTGGATTAGATTATACTTTTTCTCACTCCTGTCTCATCATGTACTCACCTGAGGCTGGAATGAATGTTTTGGTCTATTCTTAACATATGTGATAACGAAGAAACAAATGCTGCTTGGCCCATCCTCTCTGACTCTCAGGCTGATTTTCTTGTGCTGTTTTTCATAATTTTATCAAAGGTCTCGTGACATTGAGCTGTTCACGTTTAGTCATAGGTGCATTCATCATTCTACATGAATTGCTTAAATAATGTTCAACTGAAAATAACCATTGTTCAAGGCATTTGCTATTGATTCTCGTTTTCATAAGCCGCTGTTAATCAGTGCTGTAAAAAGGGATGACATTTCATGATACTAATCCTAGAAATTGTTTCTAGATCCATTCCCCATGAATTTCTTTGTACCAGCTACACTAAAAAACAATCAGAACTTGTTCCTCTAGTCTCTGCTAGAATGGAAGAGGATTTCTCGAGCACATAGAGCACTAGCAAGGCAGCACAGCTGAAGCCTGAATTGGTAGATCACTCTCAAAATAAATTTTAAAGGATTTTTCGTACCATATTGCTATTGATAACCCCTGAAAACCTTGACAATCTCATTCTTAGACTGCATTGAACTGTCCAATATAAACATTAGGTGATATCTTACAAAGTCACAATGAAACTGGCAGCTTCCCAAGCCTATGAGGTGCTCAGGGCTGTGACAGTGAGTGCTGCTTGGTGGTCTGAGGCAGAGTCCTCTCTGTTCTGCCTCCAGGAGGCAAGGAGTATTCGTGGGCACCTCTAAGGTAGCCCTCTCCCACAGCTGGAAATTGCCTTGCAGATAGAGCAGATTTAGGACTCGACTAGATGCGACTGTCAGCTCATTGCTCTGTCTAGCTTTGTGTAATGCCCTGGCACAGTAATTGCCACATAAACCATCCAGCACCAATTTTGACATAGGTTTTTTGTTTTCAGCATTTGAAAACAAAGTTAAATATAACTATCCTTCTCCTACAGACAGAGAAACTGAGGCACAGATGATCTGAAGGACTTGTACAAAGTTATGGAGCAAGTCACAGGCGATAAATCACCAGGTGTCCTGATTTTCTCTCACCCATATATATCCCCAGAACTCACTATCTCCTGTAATAAAGATTAGCTCAGAGTCTTATTTTGAGAATTAATTAATATGCAAAGTGCTTTGATCCCCTTTGATGAAAAATTCTATGTAATTCGCTATCATATTTTAAAGTAATACCTCTAACTGTTATGCAGCAGTAAAATGAAATACAGATAATTCATTTGGTATTTTTAGGAAAAGAACCAAATATTTCACTCCAGCAGTTTTAGGTTACAGTCATTTTCAAGAGGAGAGCTGTGAGATTTCTGCTGCTGTTCAAACATTTAGAAAGTGAAGATTAGCAAACATACAGTGTGTTCTGGGATACTGGCTTTGTAGGGGTGAGTTGCCCCAAGAGTATGACTAACAGCAGGATGTGGGACATAATTTGCATGTTCTCTGACTCTGCTGCAATCATTTGTGTATTGGATACTTGAATTATACATTTCACAGAAGGTCGCCCACTTGCCAAGCTGACAGCCCTGCTGAACAGTGCATAGCCCTGGATGGGGGCTGAGGGAGGAGGGCTGATGTTATTTCAAGAAATGGTTAGTGTTGGGTTCAAAAAGAAATAACTCTGTATATGAGAGGACTTGGAATTTGTCACTGAATACCTTGAGGGGTTATTTACTCATTCTGCACCACTCTCCTGCTAGCTCTGACTTTCAGGTTTTTTGCATCTGCTTCTATTCTTTTCCTGTGGTGAATCTGATGCTATGGATAGGTGCCATAAATCATCCCTACACGCCCAAATGCTCTCTGTACAGGAGGTTCAGCGTGGGCAGTGGCAGATTTCCCCTGCTCTGCATGCTAAGGCTGCCTCTGTTTTTTCTTAGGGAGAGAAGAGAGTTCCCTGCTGTCATTGCTGCCTACTTGAACTGGGTTTCTTCACTGACACAAAAACACCAACAGGTGCTTTTTCTACTGTCCTGCTCAGTAAAAAAAAAAGGCTAATAAAGACCACAAACTCTTTGTGTAGATCACTTGTCCAGGAGGAAATATCTGAGTAGCATCTCCCATAGCAGCTGCCCTCTCTGAGAAATCACCTTCCACACATTGAAGTTTCAATGAAATACTGATTACATATTTCCCCTTTGAAACAGTTCTTTTTGTCAGTATTGACTGTAAAAAACAAACCAAGAAAAGGAAATTATTTAAAACTAACTGACAGAGTGCACTCATCTAATCATCTGATTAGCTTTCTTGCTAATTGTCATGCAGCCTTCCTGTATTCTGACTTAAAAGTCAAGGTTTTGGGGGCAATAACTGTGTTTTACTGGCTCATTTGTTTATATGGGTCCCTGGCAATACCCTAACTCAGCCAAAAATGCCATTGGCAGGCGATGCTTTGTGAGCTGCAGACTCTGAAAGTTTCTGGCTTATTGGAGAAGGTTTCTAAGCCATCAGGTCACAGTCGAGGTGTCTGGGCTCCTGTGGGTCTGCTGCCAGTTGTGGAGAGGACACAGTCAAGCAAAGCCATTGCTGCTGGTCAGGCTCTGCTGGTGCTCTGTACTCTGACATCCTTTTGAATTC
Source organism: Dromococcyx pavoninus (assembly GCA_033558185.1). Lineage (NCBI taxonomy): Eukaryota > Metazoa > Chordata > Aves > Cuculiformes > Neomorphidae > Dromococcyx > Dromococcyx pavoninus. The sequence goes on from JAUMJL010000838.1 coordinate 99,296, forward strand.
TGTTTCCCAACCAAAAACACTGGTTTTAGTAACAAGTTCCAGTAAGCTGTACTCATTCCTATTGTTTTCCTCTACTTAGGATTGGTTAACTACTGGAAGACCAAAGGCAGTGGGAACAATTTTATCAAATATATTCTTCGGAAACCTGCTTTTGAGCTGGGGTCCATAGGAAAGACAAACAATTTTCTTCAGTATTTCTACTGAGAACTTGAATCTTTTAGTTAAGAACTGTTCATTAGACCACATTCACGTTTCTCTTCCCCACTTCCTTGTATTGGGTGAAACCTGTGCTGAGAAAGCAAATAAGAAACGTGTTTTACCACTGAAAATGCAATACATTGACAAGAATACCATGCAAATGGAAATAAAAAACTATCTATTCAGTCAGATTTCCCTCTGTGACAGTAAATAATGCTTTCTTGAAGAAGAAGTAACATGGTTGACTGGAAGTTTTTCCTTTGATTTCCACCCCAGGGGAAAGTCAGCAGACTTCCATAGCAGCTACTGTTGTCTTGGACATGCCCACTTTGAGCTTCAATAGAGAAAAAAGGTTGTGATCAAACTCCAGCCCATGTATTGCTGCTATTCACAGCTTAGAGGGCTGTCGTGTTTACTGAGCTTTTCCAGCTCCATTGCCCATGGATTCAGTCACCTCAATTCCATGTGCTAGTGGGTCATTCAGCACAGAGGTGTGAGTGGGTGAGAGGAGGACAAGGAGTGGACTTGGAGCTCACCTGGAGTCCACCTCCACTTGCCTTGCAAACCATGGACGCATTTCTTCACTGAAGCTGCATGGCATGACCCCAGAAGCAGAGCTATGTCAGCAGTGAGGAATGTGCACAGGATCTTCAAATGCATGGTCAAGGCAACATTCTTCCGCTTGTGGAGGAATTTCTTGCACTATTATTGTGGCTCTGCCATTGCCAGTGCCTTCGCCATCTCCGACTAAGCCACACTTCTCACCATACTGAGCGTTAGGTTCGGAGATGACAGGTGCCACCTTTACCTTAACTGAGAGGAGACAGACTTGGTTTCAAAGAAACTGCAGACTGCAAACTTCAAACTGAAGCTGCAGAACCCCACGTGCCTATGAGAACCTTTGAACCTTTCGCTGTGGAATGACATTTTTCTGTCCGTATGCTCTGCATGGAACTGGACACCTCTGGCTGATCATCAGAGCTTTCAACATAAAATGTGTTATGATGGGTGATGCTAGATCTGCTTTTCTTGTTTAAGACCCAAATGCCTCCAAGGCTGATATGTTTCTGGGTAGATGACCATGTGCCTCGTAAGCAAAGCCAGCAGAAATCAGAACCTCTCACCTCCACTTAGAGTTATAGACTCAAGGGCCTGTTCCCATAGCTGCCTGCTCTCCTTCTCACCAAGCCAGACTCCTGCCTGGTATAATCAATGTTTTTTCCATTGACTCCAATCCACTATTCCCAAACAGATTTACCAGGAAGACTAGAAGCACTCCACTCCCAATCTTCCCCAAGTGCACTGCTTGGCGTGACACGTGCTGCTGTGATGGGGAAGTTGCTCTGTGGTCCCTGCAGTCCCATGCTGGCTTCGTGCAGTGCTCTGATGGACTCTGGGGGAGCTGCACACATTTACGCCAGGCAAGAAACTGACAAAGAGCAGTAATTCGGATATTTTGTCACTGACACTTTATAAATAAAAGTCATCAGTTTCAGTGTAATGTGCTCTCCTATTTCTAAGTAAAAGATACATCACAAAGTCCTCAGGGAGAAAGGTTGTGAGTAATAGCAATGGCACAGTGCCTGCAACCCAACCAGCATGCCAAACAATATTCCAAGAAAATAGTTCTAAGTTACAGAAATTGCGTAAGAGTGATTATTATTTTTAAAGTACAGAAAACGAAGTCCAATTTCTAAAAAAGCAAACACATATTTTTAACTTTGCCGGTCTCTTGATCTTACACTAATGGGAACCATCTGCACTGAGACTGGCTGACGTTCCTGGTAAATAACCTTTTACTGCAACATTCCAGATGTTTCAAAGGCTTCCTTGCGAAGAAGAGTTTGTCTCCCTGCCTGTCACTCTCCCTTTCTTCCTTTCCTGTCCATGTTTACTTCAGGAATATACATTCTTCCATTAAAAAGTTTTTGTTAAAAATAGCTTGTCAAGATTTTGGCTAATCTTATGATTTTTCCTTGCTAGTGGAGAATGAAAGCTTCCATTCTTTAGTGTTAGTGCTGAAAGACTAAATTGGGATTTTGAGAAGGAAGCTAAAAGATTTAGAGTAAAAAACCCCAAAAAAATAATAACTGGAGATGGATTTCTACCTCATTTTGATTCGTTTGAGTATCCAGCTATTGAAGACACTTCTCTCAATATTGAGAGCTTTTAACGTGACAAGTGAGTATGGAATATACAGATATATGTTATAGGAACAAGATACTTCACTACAAAAACTTTGCAACTCACTATGTAAAAGAGTCCTGTGGTTTGCTTTGCTGCCTCTGCTGTGCTATGTCCTGGCAGTGACGGCCCTTTCTATGCAAAGGAAAGTGTCCCTGGACACATGAGTCACTTTTTTATCCCAGATGAGCTAAGCCGAGATAGAATGGTGGAAGGAAAATAAGGGGATTTTAAACCATCCTTTAACCTTTCTGTTATCTCTGCCTAGAATCTGCCTGAAATTTGATGTGTTACAGCTTCATTAATGCTGTAACTTTGACTCAGGTGCAAAAAGCCATGTTTCCAGTGTCAAACCTCCTACTCAGGCCTCCAACACAATTTCTGTATCATGAGCTAACAGTACACTACCGAACCCTTTGGTGTGTACTCTCCAGTGGGTAATTCTTTTGTTTTAAAAACTTAATGTCACTGCTGAAGTGTAAAAGCTCTAGAGGGTAAAGGAGAGTCTCTCTTTTCATTTCTGAAGGATTTGGGGTTATAAGGCTCTGAAGTGCTCCGTGTGGCTAGGACATTGCAGCTGCAGTTGCAGCAAACTCCAGTTCACTGAGGGTTCTGCAGGCTGGGACACGCAGCAGAGCTGAGCAAGTACAGGGTTTTTAGAAAGATGCCCCTTTGTTCTTTTGTTACCCGTTGTCAATTTTGTTTCATAACAAAAGCTTCCTGAACTTGGGGGTTTTGTGTGTGTTAATACTGGTAATGTGATTTAAATATTCTGATGATTCATTTTCAGTCCAGAGAGCTGAATCAGCCATGTAGAACATAAGTTGCTTCTCCCAAACCGCTACCTTTTCCATCCTTTCTCGTCATTTCTATAAGAGGATGATTCATGCTCCTCTTGTATTTACCATTTGAGAATTTGCCCAGTTCCTTTAGCTAATTTCACTTCTTGTTCCTCTTTTTCAAGAAAGAAAAAATGAGTGCTGAGGAAGGCAAAGTGATTGCTGATTGATGTGACAAATCCCGCTGGTGGACCTTGTATGTGAACTAAACCTGAACAGGGCAGAGAGGAAAGAATACCTTGAATTATTAAATTGATCAAAGCCCAAATGGCAGAATTCAGCCCCTGGCACACATTTCACAGGTTTTTGAAATTATGAGTATTCAAGTGAGGGGTTGTGTTCAAATATAACTCCATTATAATGACCTTATTTTTGCTGGTTTGAAAGCAAAAATATTTTATTTAGTTATGCAATTCTATTCTCTGAAACCTGATTTTGGTTGTGACTGGTTCAATCAATTAATTGGGGGTGTTGGGGTTAATTATTAATTTGCCTGATTACACAAAAGAGCTGTTCTTAGAGATAACCATGAGATAGATAAGAACATAAGGAAATGGGAGGCCTTGGGAAAACACTTGGACTTTTGCCCCCACTTTTTGTCTGAGACACGGTGCTTCCCAGCATAACCTTGCAGTAAGCAGATCAGTTTTAAAATCAGAGAGCATTTGTGCCTTCCCTCTCTCGCTGTCAGTGTAGCAGACCCAGAACTCCCCAGATGTTGCCCCAGGTTGAGGCTTGGCAGGTTCTCCATCCATGCCCATCATGGGGCTCTCTGGATGATTGTGCCATCCAGGAGATGCCATGCTCGAAGGAAAGTCTCCCCCAACTTTCAACCCCTTCCATTTTAGGGGTCCCCTCAGCCTGCTGCTTCTATGGGATGCCTTCTCCTTTTATGGGAAAGGGAGTTTTTTATACCACAGCAGCTGTAAAAAATACTCTCTAAGAAGTGCATTAATGCGAGTGTCCCTTTGGCTGGGCCTCTATCTAAACAGAGCTCAGCATTTTGTGCAGCAGCCGAGGTGAAATCACAGCTTGCGAAGGACTCCAAGAGCCATAGGGCGTCTGGCCACGCGTGTGGCCACCCCCAGGAGAAACGTCCCTTGTTTGGGCAAATTCATTTGAGCCAACACTGCTGGATGACTTCACTCCTCATTCATTCCCATCAAGAAACAGTTTGTCCAGTGCTTCAGAGAAGGACAACACGAACACTTTCGAGACTCACCTGAAAGTTTCACAGCAAGGCAATGAGATCAGCTCAATGCTGAGTTTTAGCAGGTCAAATGGGGCATCAGCAATGCGGGCAAGTCATGGGTGGCTGTGACAAGGCATTTCACGGACAAAGAAATGGGTCATTAGATCCCTCTCCTGGATATCATGCCTGTCCCACTCGAGGTGACACTCAGTGACACTACACTGTGAGTCACTCTGTCCCCAGTGTTCTCATATATTTCTGAAAACAACACAGTGGGCCAAAGTTTGGCTTTTTCCACAGCCTAAAGGTTTTCATATTCAAAACAGTCGTTATTCTCTCATATGACTAATACTGTGTTTTCACTAACCGCTATTACACAAACAACACCTCACTCCATCACATGAGAGAATCATGTCATATTGCAAATATTTTAACAAACTTCATAGCAGAAAATGAATAATCAGTTCTGTGTTTACCAATATGGGGGTATTTTTTAACAGTTACAGATTAAATAAAAAAGTATCTATAAATACCTTGGAAGCTCACACTAAGAAAGCACAGAAAAAGGTAGATAGGTAACAAAGGAACTCTGATGAGTGTGTGCAAAGTAATACCCACTGGAATTTCTTTGTGCTTTGCTTCCCTTACAACTTTAATTTTTTACATCCTCTTATGAACTGTCCCTCTTGGGTCTCCACATTAGTTTACTCCATAGTCCAAGAATGTAGGATCTGTGGCTTTTGATAAGAGAAAACTCACATTATTTCACAATTTGCAGTTTGTTTTGCTGTTACATCCTCCCGTTCTGTCCCCTCAGCAAACAGCCCTTTCAATGCCATTAGGTGGTGAGACAGGTTTAGACCTGGTGCATGGTAGAAATGGTGCAGATGAGCAGTGTGAGTGCACCCCGGACGACCTGACTTCTGGGTCCTTGATGCCTGCACTTAGCACAGGACTTCAAGAGGAGGCAGAAGTACCCTTCTGTCACCTCTGCAGCTTTCAGCCCTGACGGTCCTAAATTATTCCAAGCTGCCTACATCCACCCAAAGTTATTCTTGAGTTGGGAGCAGCTGGTATGTGCAAGGACTCTGAGCCTGAAACTCTTTCCCGGACAGGGTCTTTACGCTGGGGAAATCCCACAGTGGCTGCTTGCACTGACTTTACAGACCCTCTCACCCACGAGCTGGTGTGAGATGTAACTATAGGTAATGGGAAACAGGTTTGCGCTCCCTCCAGGACAGGTAACAAGATGTCAGACTCCAGCTGTATTCCTCCCAGCTTTGCTCCATCCTAATGGGTACAAGCCAGAGTAATTTTAGGCTGAAAATCAGTCCCTCTGCCTTTCTGTTTCTTACTGCGTGCCATGTACTTTTATGAAACCTTCATCTCTCTGTAAAGATACCATAGATAAGCAGAACAGAAGACCAACCTGCAAATGGCAGTGCTTCAGCAGCTTTATCTCAATCTTTATGAGGGCTGATGGTTCTGGAAATCTGAAGCTCATACAGAGTCACTGCGCCCACAAAACACTGACATCACATGACTAGCAATAAACCCGGCTCTCATATTTCTGGACAGGAGAGCACGCCTCTCCCTGCTTCTTGGTGAGAGGTACGTCATTGTTTTCTATTCAAATTCACCCTCCTCCCACGGAAGCTTTGCCTTACCCTAGTAGCCATTAGAGAATGTTATTGAGAAAATAGACATTCAAGCAGTAGGAAGAATAATCTCCCATAAGTATATTTTATTATATATCTAAGACCTTTCATCTTGAAATATGAGAACTTTACAAATACAGTGACTTTATTGAATAAATACCCTTATGCCTAGTGCATGGCATGATTCATAGCAGATTAATAGAGGCAATTAAATGTAAGATTAAATTGCCTAAACCATTTGCCTTACTAAGCTGATCCCAGTGCTGCAAACTGTATCAATGCCACTAGTTCCCAGAGATTTTCCTTTGGAGGCAGGTATTTGATGATTCTGAATATCAAATCCATGGTATCCCAGACTGGCTGTCTAATGCCTGTAATCATGTTAAAACGCAGCACTAAGCAACTTGCCCAAGGCAGCTCAGTGAGTCACTGGAAGAGAAAGCAGAACTTCTGACTGTCATTAGCTGCTCAAGCAGACATGGAGCCACTTGCAAAATTATGATGGGGGGGATCATCCGTGCTGCAGACTTCTCAAGGGTCTTGGGTTTCAGGCCATGAGATGCCATATGTCGGGGCCTGTGACAGGCACACACATGTGTATGGGGTCATATGGTGCCAGACGCGCTGGCCAGGCACCTGGGGTCATGTAACTGAGCAGCAGATGCAGAGCTGACAGCAAGGCCCCATTGCAGAGAAAGGTGAGGATTCTGGAGTCCAGGGAGTGACCATTGTGGTCCACATGTGTGCAGGAAAGGCACCCACTGCTGCCAGCGCCTGCTGTCCCCCCACCCCTGCCTGAGGAGCCGGAGGCAGTGAGCAGCCCGGGGCAGGCAGGCCAGCAGCGAGCTATTTCCATAGGCAGGACTGGGAGAAAGGGGCTTTCCTTATTCCTCAGCTGTACATCTATATGCAGGATGTGTCCTCAGGCGAAACACCCAAGCTGCTACACCAATTCTATCCACTCAGCAAGAAATAGTTACACATCGGGGTTGGCACACAGAAATAAGGCTGTACCAGGTTTTCCAGCCTGTCTCTCCAGGAGTGAGATCTCCAGCTCGGAGCTGGTTTTCATGATGTTGGGACCGAACCTTCTGTCTCCCCATTCCCCCACCTCATCAAGTCCAGCATGAAGACTCTGAGGCAGCCTGAGCTCAGCCAAAACCCAGCAAAAGCGTTAAAACTCAGGATTTAAATGCTTGAAAAATAAAGTTTTCATTGTAGCATGAGTCATCCTTAACTATATTGTTTGTATTCTGTATATTGTAACATTTTATCCCTAAATCTTTCTTTCTTTCTTTCTTTCTTTCTTTCTTTCTTTCTTTCTTTCTTTCTTTCTTTCTTTCTTTCTTTCTTTCTTTCTTTCTTTCTTTCTTTCTTTCTTTCTTTCTTTCTTTCTTTCTTTCTTTCTTTCTTTCTTTCTTTCTTTCTTTCTTTCTTTCTTTCTTTCTTTCTTTCTTTCTTTCTTTCTTTCTTTCTCCCTCCTTCCTTCCTTCCTTCCTTCCTTCCTTCCTTCCTTCCTTCCTTCCTTCCTTCCTTCCTTCCTTCCTTCCTTCCTTCCTTCCTTCCTTCCTTCCTTCCTTCCTTCCTTCCTTCCTTCCTTCCTTCCTTCCTTCCTTCCTTCCTTCCTTCCTTCCTTCCTTCCTTCCTTCCTTCCTTCTTTCTTTTCCCCTCTTTCTTTCCTTCCTTCCTTCCTTTCTTGCTTCCTTCCTTTCTTGCTCCCTTCCTTCTTCCCTTCCTTTCTTCCTTCCTTTTCCCTCTCTCCTTCTCCCCTGCTATCTTGCCTTTCTGTTTCCTTTCTGTTTCTTGTGAATTTGTGTCTCTAAAATCTGTCCAAATATTTACAAAAGGAAATGCTGGGTTGTGAAACTGAATTCGGAGAAAATGTTACACATGCTGAAGAAATGCATCCAGCACAGTTTCCAAATGTTCCCACATGCATTTTTGTTCTGTGTCTCAAGTGTTGAGGCTTGATCCTTCATATCTTTATTCAGACAAAACTTGCACTGCGGGCAGCAAGACCCAGGCTCAGGTCAGGTCCAATGGTACTGTAATTCGGGCTTTGTTGGAACAGTTCAGGACTGATTTTGGCCATGACTGACTAGTTTAAAGGCCTGAATAACAAGTATTCCTGAGTAAGTGGTTTATGCAACAGGCTAGTTCCAGGCCAGGGGTTATCTACACTTGTCACCAAGTTGCTAGCAAATTGGCATCAGTGCCAATCCATACAGAAGCTGTCTGCAATCCTCTATTACCCTCCGAGACAACAACAACCAGGATGCACTGGGAGACCCACAGCCTCTGGAGAAAGCCAGCCAGGACTCAGGTCCTGCTAAGGCAAAGAAAGCATGCTCGGCTCTGAGATGATGAAATTGCTATGAAGTCACTTTACCAAGAAGTCTCTATTGCCATGAGTGCAGTCTCACACTCATAGGGCTTTCATGTCGCTATGGTCTTGTACATATTTTGGTACAGCAACGTGGGAACTGTTAAAATCCAGAAAACAAAGGGGCCCTGAATGCCGGCAGTCAAATCAAATCAAAGCATCACCTCCCACCACTACACTTGATGCTCTTGTTTCTATTATTACCCTTAAAATGACATTGTAGCCTAGTGCAAACACAGATTGTTTTGGAGGAAGGGGTTAATTTTGTCTTTCCTGGCTTTTGTTAAGGCAGGAAATATAACCCTTAAGAAAATCATTCAGGTCAAAGCTAGCTCCCAAAAAACCACTTCAGCCCTGCTTTGTATTTTCATTTCTTTCATTCTTAAGGCAGGTTTATTTAAGAAAAGAAAACAAAAATAGAGTAAAGCAAGGAAATAGCTGGTCCAGGATTGTAAGTGATTAAGTACAGACTGCCACATGTGATGAATTTTTTTCTTCCTGATTTGCACTGGGTGTAAACAAGGCCAGATTCAAAAGCCTCATAATTACATAAGTCCATTGAAGAGCAATTATCATTGTTGTGGAGGCAAATTCCCTCTGCGCAAAGGGCTCAGCTGGGTGTCTTCCCTGGACTGTCTGAAAGCAGCCAAGGTCCACGGTGTCTGGCCCATATTTAATATTTGGATGTTGAGGTTAACATCACAACTGGAATGGTGGTTGGTATTGAGAGCACATTCTCTCTCAGCTGTGCAGGTATCAGACATAGCAATTTCTTTAAACTTGGCAAAAACTGAGGCTGCCAAACTGGAGGAAAAATATCTCAGTCTTTTAGCTTTGTTTTCTGTGTGGGACACTGAGAAGGGTTTGCAACAACAAGAGAAAATAGTGGCATAGGGATACCTGCATCGGCGAGCCAGGGCTGGCTATTCCCACTATCAAGGCACTAGTGGCACAGCACCATTAAAAATATTGCTTTCCATTAAAGTGTTCAAGGGAAGCCTCCCAACTAGTGCTCCTGCTCTTGGAACACACAAGGCTTTGGGCTGGTTGGAAAAGCTTAATATCCCGACCAGTTCCTCTGGGAGAGAGACGTTCCCAGAAGGGTTTCTCTACTTAGGCTCAGCAGACTCCTTGCCTCTCCCATCCTCCTGCCCAGTCGTGCTTTAAATCGCTCTTGCATCACATTCCAAAGGAGTGAAGTGAAGTGATTCCTGGGTATAAACTTACAGAAAGGTCAACATTTGAGGTTCCTATCAAAAGGATGAAATTTTTGTCTAGGAAAAGGTGACGAATAAAGCCCTGTCTTGTGGCCATCTGCTATACTGGTTTCTGCTGCAAAAAGCTGGCAAGCAATCAGTCATTGATAATTCCTGCTGTTCAGGCTCCTTAGAAAAATCTGGGTAGGTTGGTGTTTGACAGATGACGTACAAGGTCACCAGAACTTGGCCATGGCATGGTGTCACAGCAATATCACATCTTGCGAGGGGCTGGCTTGGAGCGCATCAGAGAAGGACAGGCACGCCTTCAGCAAGGCCCATACTCCCTGCCTGCCTCGCACGTGCTCCCGTTGCAGAGGGACATGTGTCACCCTCTGAACTGATGGACCCATGATTCTCACCCAGTGATCCACTGTGGATGGCTGTGGGCTCCCGGAACAGAGTGGGCAATGGTGTGGTCGAGCGGAGTAATTTCCCAGCACAGAAGAGTATGAGTGTTTCTCTCACAATCTGTTTCCAACCCGCTGTTAAATGAACAACAATAAATAAATAGAATGAAAAGTGCAATCCGGTGTTTATTTTTAAGGAATGTGTTGGAAAAACAGATTCGCTTTGAGGCTGCAGTTCTGGCAAAAACCCCACTGCTCAGCAGAGCAGAGACAATCCTGCGATAAGTGCATGAGCTGGCACTGGCACTCGCCTGCCTGTGCCCTTCCACATGTCCCCTCTCTTCCTGGCCACACATGAGAGCCTGGAAAGCCCTGGAGATCTCAGCCAGGCTGTGCTTAGAAGAAGGTCTGATGTAGTTAATGACTGGCGTACATCTGTGAGGGAGCAGCAGGAAAATTTGAAGACTTATGGTTGGCAGCCTGCAAGGCTGGTGGGGTAAGAGGGTGGAAGAGGAGCCCCAGGGCGAAGGGTGGATGGAGAAGCCTTCTCTGAAAGGAGCAGCTGGAGAAGGGAAAACGGAAAACTGCTGAAAGGGACAAGGAAGGTGCAGTGCAGTTGGGGGTGGCAGCACAGTGCAGCGGGAAGAGGAATCCCTGGGAAAGGGCTGGGAGAAAAGGGCAGAAGTGGGAGAGGGTGCTGGGGGGGCAGGAGAGGTCAGAGGTGGTGAGTGGCTGGGAGCCAACAGGGCCAGGGTAGCATTGCGGGGAGGCAGGGGAAGTGGAAGCGCTGCTGCCTGGAAGCCCTGAGTAAGTAACACACGAGTGCCTTGGTGGAAGCCAGTCGCCCACGGGGAAAAGAAAACTTATGGGAAGCGCTGATGCACTACCAAGAGGGGAAAAAAAAGAGAGCTCCCACAACTTCACTGCTGGTTACTGTGCAGCCCCAACTACCAGGGGTGTTCTCAGTGAGGAAAACAAGCTTCACGTGGGCTGCAGGTCTACTACATTTTACATAAAACGTGGTGAGAATGGCTCTCAAGTATGTGTTTACATTATAAATATATATACTTATATATGTATGCACATATGTATTTATAAGTACGTCTGTACATGTGGATATGTCTATGCATGAATACAAATACACATATGTATATTCTCATCTCTTTATTCATATATTTTTGGGGCATAAGCATGTCCGCACCCATGGCTCCACATCCTCACCCAACCCCAGTAGTGCTCTCATTTCTGTCAGGAAGCGGGGAGCGGCCAGTGCTTGACCGGGACAGGACTGGGATGGACAAAAGAAAACTTATGGGAAGCACTGATGCACTACCAAGAGGGGAAAAAAAGAGAGCTCCCACTGCTCCACTGCCAGTTACTGTGTTTATAGGCAAGTGTGCGTGTTTATGTAGGCACCTGTATCTGTTTATGTGTACATGTATATATGTGTGTTTAGGTATGCGAATATGTGTATGTCTATTTATATATGTGTATATTTATATGTGTGTGTGGATAGTACCCAGGTGTAGAAGTGTATACATGTCTATACCTGTGCATATGTATACATTTATCTGTGCATATACATGTTTATATGTATGATGCGTGTACCGTACCCAAGTGTGTTTACACGTCTCTCCGTATGTGTGTACAGCTGCGTGTGGGTTATAGCAGACCTCCAGTACTTAAAGGGGACCTACAGGAAAACTGAGGAGGGACTCTTTGTCAGGGAGCACAGGGACAGGACGAGAGGAGGATGACAGGGGAGATTTAGATTAGACATTAGGAAGAAATGTTTCCCTGTGAGGATATTGAGGCACTGGCACAGGTTGCTCAGAGAAGCTGTGGCTGCCCCATCCCTGGAGGGGTTCAAACGCCAGGCTGGGATGGGGCTTTGAGCAACCTGATCCAGTGGGAGCTGGCAGGGCGATAGACATAGATGGGCTTTGATGTCCCTTCCACCCCAGCCCGTTCCTCCGCGCCTCTACCTACCGCGGGGGGTGCCGGGGCGCGCAGCCCCGTGTTCCCGTGCCCGCGCGCGCGCCCTCGGGCGGCCCCGCAGCGCGGGTGACGTCACTCCGGCGGGGCTGGGCGCGCCCGCGCTGGCGCGGCGCCAGGCGGTGACGTCTTCGCTGGGCGCCCACGTGACGCGCGGGCTCCCATTGAGAAAACGCCGGCGCGGCGGCGCGACCCGGTATAAAAGGGCGCGCGCGGGGCGTGCGGGGTTGGGTTGCGCTGTGTCGTGTCGTTGCTGCTCCTCTCCCGCGGGACACGGGCACCTCCGACACTGACCTCTCCTTCGTTCTTCCCCTCGGCCGGAGCTGCCATGGTGAACCTGCGTGTGTGCGCGCTGGAGTGCGAGGCGCTGCGGGCGCTGCTGCAGGAGCGCGGCGCGCAGTGCCTCGTCCTCGACTGCCGCTCCTTCTTCTCCTTCAACGCCGCGCACATCCGAGGCTCCTGCAACGTCCGCCTCAGCACCATCGTCCGCCGCCGCGCCAAGGGCGCCCTGGCCCTCGAGCACGTCGTCCCCAACGAGGAGCTGCGCGCCCGGCTGCGCCAGGGGCTGGTGCACACCGTGGTTCTGCTGGACGAGCGCAGCGCCGACTTGGAGCTGCTGCCCAAGCGCGACAGCACCCTGCTGCTCGCCCTCGGCACCCTCTGCAGGGAAGCCCGCGGCGCCCGCATCTGCTTCCTCAAGGGTGAGTGGCCCCGGGGTCGCCTGATTTGGGGGTGGAGGGCAGGAAAGGGAGGCGGCGGGGCAGAGGGGTGTTAGGAAGATATTCTTCACACTGAGTGTGGTGAGACAGTGGCACAGGTTACCCCGGGAGGCTGTGGGTGTCTCATCTGTGGAAGTGTTCATGGCCGGGTTGGATGGGGCTTTGGGCAGCCTGGTCTGCTGGGAGATGGATGGGCTGGAACTGGATGGGCTTTAAGGTCCTTTCCAACCCAAGCGGTTTTACGATTCTATGATTCTCTCCCCCCGCAGGAGGTTACGAAGCATTCTCTGCTGCCTGTTCTGAGCTGTGCACCAAGCCAGCTGCTCCCACGGGGCTCAGCCTCCCGCTGAGCGCCAGCAGCGCACCCGGCAGTGCTGACTCGGGGTGCAGCTCCTGTGGGACTCCCCTCTACGACCAGGTGAGCAGGGGGTGGGAAGGTGAGACAGTTATGCTGCTCTCCTGCTGCTTCGTTTGGAAAATGAAGTTAACAGGTCCCCTGTCCTTCCTGTTTTAGGGTGGCCCAGTGGAAATCCTGCCATTCCTCTACTTGGGCAGTGCTTACCATGCCTCCCGAAAAGATATGCTGGATGCTCTGGGGATCACAGCGTTAATCAACGTCTCAGCAAACTGCCCCAACCACTTTGAAGGGCACTACCAGTATAAAAGTATCCCTGTGGAGGACAATCACAAGGCGGACATCAGCTCCTGGTTTAATGAGGCGATTGATTTCATAGGTAAAAAAGCTCTCTTTTCTTTTTCTGGGGTAGGGTACCCTGGGAAGTGATTTTGGGGCGTTGTTTTTTCCAGTAAAACCTACATTTGAGGTTGGGGAATTTCATTCCATAGGAGTGATGGATACATTTGAGGAACGCTTCCATTGATTTTATTCTACTCTGAGGAATAATCTTAGCTTCGCAAAGCTGTTTGAAATCTTGAATCAAGAGGCATTGGTCTTGCAGAAAAGAGCTAGTGAATTAAAGCGGATCAGTATTAATCTTGCAAGACTGCTAAAGTGTCCTGGAGGAGCTATTAGTATAATTGGAATTGGAGCCCAGAATGAAAATAGTTAGACTGCTAGCTCCCTCAGGACAAAGGCTCTCTTTGTCTCAGAAGCACGAGTGTACCTATTAGGCTGAGGAGAGGATGGATTAAAGGAGATGGAAAACAGCAGCCTCTGCTTTCCCACCTCCGGAAGCAGTGGGACTTGTTTGCTGACTGTATTGTTTGTAATTCTTTCAGACTCTGTTAAAAATGATGGAGGAAGGGTATTTGTGCACTGCCAGGCTGGTATTTCCCGGTCAGCAACCATCTGCCTTGCTTATCTTATGAGGACCAACAGAGTCAAGCTGGATGAAGCCTTTGAGTTTGTGAAGCAGAGAAGAAGCATCATCTCCCCAAACTTTAGCTTCATGGGGCAGCTGCTTCAGTTTGAGTCACAGGTCCTTGCCCCTAACTGCTCAGCAGAAGCTGGTAGCCCTGCCATGTCAGTGTTGGACAGAGGATCATCAACCACCACAGTCTTTAACTTTCCAGTCTCCATCCCTGTTCACACCTCATCCAGTGCTTTAAGCTATCTTCAGAGCCCCATCACCACTTCCCCGAGCTGCTAAAAAGCAGGTGAAGATATGGTCAGAACTCAGTCTTACTGTCTCAGAAGTGCAATAACCATGGGGACAGTGTGATCAGTCATTCATGTTTTGTGGGGAACCGTCCATGCACCCTAGAACAGCCTCATAAATGGAGAGGAGCTCACCTGATGCCAGACACTAGGTGTTACTTCTCTGACTTTAAAGCCAATATCTGGATGTCTACACAGAGATCAAAGGACACTGTCTCTTCCTGAGCTGTTCCTCCTTGTTTTCTGTCTGTCCTAAGCCTGCTCCATGTTTAGTAGCATGTTCACCAGTATTCCCATTCCTGGACATCCTGAGCAACACTGATGCTGTCCCCTTTTTGTATGACAGTCCTATTTATTTATTTTTACATTAGTGTGGTTTTTTTGCCTTCACAAACCTAAAGTTTCATTTCTAGAGAAACCAAATACCTCAGTATTTTTTGGTACTGTATTCCTGTGTGTATGTATGTCAGCTTTTCTTGTTTCCCAAGCACTGACGTGAAAGCACCAGATGAGTGCTTTTTGAGTTGCCAAGGGTTGTATGTTTGCTGATTTATTTATGATGTGAAATAATATATTTCTTCTTATGAAGACATAGTTTTGTTACATGATTAACTTTTTTATACAAACGGAATAAATTATGATATTTCTATTGAGCTGGATGATACATTATTTAAAATCTTGGTGTTTTACACTCCCAAAACTCATGTGGAAGCTCCCAGGTTAAAAGCTGTAAGATAAATTGTAATTTTCAATTCTGCTGACCTCAGGTCTTGACTTAACTAGATAGGGAAATGAGTTTAAACAATGTAATTGCCTAGAATCTACTGCTGCTTCTTAACCTGAGCTCTTTGTCCTTACATGATTATATTCAGTGGCAAGGCTGGCTTCTCAGCTGTAAGGTTGATCTGGCTGCAGTGATGTTCACAGAATTGTTATAGATTGAACCAGATGAGACTTGGGCACAGGGCTACAGTGAATTTAAAATAGTCCTTCTCCTAGGAAGAAGATTCCTTCTTGCTTGTTTACTTAAATGCTTCAAGGGTTAAGTCTAAAGATTAACCTGTTTGTTGGTAACAGATCTCCAGTGCTTGTGAGTTTGTGCCAAGATGTTTTATTTTTGACCCACCTCCTTGATTCTTCTTTGCATCTCAAACTCTGATCTGTGCAGTGAAGTATTATATTTGGCTTGCTAGGCTAATTTTGTAAACAAATCAGGGCATAACAAGAGATCAGGTAACCAATAAGTCACTACTTTTTCTTCCCCAGTCCCAAATAAATTCTGTCCTGCTGCAGATCCTCACGGGAGAGACTTTTATCTGATACTTCAGTTGGGGCAATGAAAAAGGTTTTATATAGCGTATCAGAAGTTAGACAGGGGTGTTGGACTCATCGGCAGGAGCTGCAGGGTGAGGGTGATGGGCAAGCAAGAGGTACAGGGTTAAATGCTGTGTAGTGTCACAGAATCCCATATCTCCATGGGGTGTGGGTCAGGATGTATGTGGGGGAAGCTCTTGCTGTGACGATGCCCTTGCCAAGGGAAACTAATGTGGAAGAAACCTAGCTGGAAACCTGCTTTCCCAGGCAGAGTGGTAATACTGGTAACAGGGAGCTGGATGGTGGGGGAGGACTAGGGTATTGGGCATCCTACACCCACTCTGGAAGGGAGCCACCAGTCCTTTCATCTCTGATATTCAAGGAGTTGAATCCTACTTTTGCTCCATCAAAAATAGTTTTACTTGGGCTGATACAGCAGGTTATGACTCTTTGTATAAAATCAAGATGATCCTAAGCTTATTGATGAGGGTTTTTTTTAAAGTGTAAAGCAGCTGCGTTCCTGTCAAGTAACTGGAGACCAGCAAAGCACCACAACTCCTGCTGAAATCCTGTAAGTTACCTGGAGTATTAATGGTATTAAAATTCAGGACTCTTCTCCTGGGAGAAGGTGCCCTTGAAAGATGGGATGATGCACTGCTGCATCTGAAATTCTTCCACATGAGCTACCCCTCTGACGCAGCTCTGTCGTCAGTGCTACGCGTTAACCAAGCTTCAACCTGACACCAAGGGATAAAAAAAGTGGAACAGCTAAAAGGAGGAGAGATCCCTGGGCCCTAAGGAATGAAGTTAGAAACCCTTATTTTCCTAAAGGGTGTGTGAACCTCAAAGTGAATATTCTTCCCCAAAGTCTGTCCCATCCTGCAAAGCCCCTTCATCCATAGAAAGTCCCTTGGCAGGTTGTGCTCCTCCATGGGGCTGTGTCGACCACTGCTCTCCCTGAAAACCACAGAAGGCTGTTTCTGAATATGTGGGCCTTTTTATACCTGCAGTAAACAGGGGAACAAACTCACCTTCAGAGCAAAGCAGAGCTTGCTCAGTGGAAAAATACAACCCTGGCAGTCCTGGCTGTGCAACTGATTGAAAAAAAATTCTCCCTGTTAATCACAATTCAAACAGAAATCTGCTCTCTGTCAGCCAGGGGAGCTTGTTTATGTGTTTCTTGGAACAATAAAACTCATTACCTGGCAGCTGATCAGCTTTTATAACCTAAGCAGGCACCTGACAGAGGGCTGCAAAAGAGAGCTGCTTCAGCACAAAGCCTATTGCGGAAAAGCCAGCCAGTGACAGCAGGGCTGCGGTCCCAGCGAGGCACCGACAGGCACTTCCAGCTCTGTGGGCATGCAGTGTCCTTTTTTGAGTCTTTATCATGAGCCTTCTGCTGTCACCCAGAATCAGTGTCTCACTGTGCCCAGAGCCCCGATTCCTGCAGGCTCTCTGTGGACAGGATCATGCTGGGTCCAAATAAGGGGAGGATAAGGGGGCAAGAACAACAGTGAAAAGTCAGAGAGATCAGAGTGACCACAGTTTTGGGGAGATGCACAGGCTCAGCTAAGGGGTTCACTGGGAGCCAGGGGGGAAGGAGTGGGGTGGCTGACAGGGTGGGGGAGCAGAGGGGGAGGTGTGAACTGGTCAAGGAGGCACGAAGGGCTGAGAAGGGCATGCAATGGTGGAGGTAGAGGATGACTTGGCAACATGGCTGAGCTGAACTTTGCCCACTGTAGGTGCACAAGGGAGGCATTTTCCCTTCTCACCTCTCATTTATTCTTCCTGCTTCACTGTTTGTTTGTTTGGGATATCAAGGCACACGGTTCGCTGTAGTTTATGGCATTGAACTCCCATTTCCTCCAGTTCCCCCATGAGCAGACTCTTCCCCTGTGCTAGCAAGGCTCAGCCAAGACCCTGCCCCTCGTATCCAATCTAAGCCCCCTAGAAAGCCAGCACACAGTGGATGTGTGTAGGGTTTTGAGCTTATATAAACCTGTAGTCCTACAGTTGCATACATCCCCATGGAAACCATGAGGAGTTTCCCCTCGGTGAGGACGGCAGTAACATCACTTCCTGCTGCTGACAAACTGATTTGTCACAAAGTGATAAAAAGGCATGTTTTGTGTTTGCAGGAACTGGCTCAGGGCTTTGTTCCTCCCAAGCCAGAGGCTGCTCACCCGCCCCAAAGGCAAACAATGGCCATTGTGCGCTGCGCAGAACCAGGATGGGGAGATGTGGACGAGCCTTTTGGGCCAACAAAATGTCAGAGACTGGATGACCAACACCATGCAAAGGTTCCAAAAAACATACAGAGAAAGTGTAAGTTGTGGTAGTGTGTAACGCAGCACAGCACATGGGGCTCCATACAGCCCCCATGACAGGTCCCCACAGCCGAGGGGTGTACACAGCCAACCCATGTGGGGACACAGCACATGAGCCGTGCGTAATACCCCCAGAAAAATGCAATACTCAGGGTGTGCATTATACCCAGTTATCACATGACAGCCACAGAGCTCCAGATTAGATGCGTCTCTGGTAATCCCCTTGTCTCAAAGCTTTTGCCTTTCTTTTGCAATCAGCGCTTCGAAAGGCACTGGGTGTACTCAGTCTTAGGGACTATCCTGCATTAGTCACCCCCAGTATCAGACTAGCAGGACCACAAGGATATGTTATGCCATTACGCTGAAAAAAGGACATTACATCCAGATCACAGGCAAGTCTAGTTTGCCAGTTTACCAGCTGGGGTTTTTCCTCTGTCTGGCTCCAGGGCAGCAGAAAGGAGAGTGGGAGTCATTTGCCAGTGGTGTTTATGAGCAGCCTTGGAGAGCTCACTCCCCAGCTCCACAGAAGGATTGCAGCGTGATGGGGAAGGGGAAAAGGTAATGGTGGACTTGGAAAAGGACTGTTTAGTCAGTGTGTCTAGAAGTCATTATGCCTCAAACCTCATCTAAACCTGTTTCTTACCCTTTCCCTCATTCAGCAATCATGTCTATGACAGACCCCTACATGCAGTGTAGCCAATGAGTCTCCACCCAGGGATTTGATTTCCCCACATCTGCTCCAATCCAAGGCTATAGGGAAAACAGCTAAAATCCAGGCTCAAACCCACTCATGCTGAAAGAACAAATTAGCCATGAGGTTTATGCTGTGTGAGGCCTTCCTGCTACACACTATTTACTGTCGTGCAGAGCCAGTGGCCATGGCTCTTTGTGGGGCTGGCAGCCCAGCTAAGAGACATGGCCAAGATGCCCTGCCAGGTGGGTCTGTTAGCACCCATCAGGGGCATAAAAGGTTAAGTGGGACCAAGACAGAGACCCGAGTGCTTGGAGAGAAGCAGGGTCTGCTGATTTAATTGGCATTGCTGTGAGGACTTACAAAGAAATTCTTCACAATGAGAGTGGTGAAACACTGGCAGAGGTTGCCCAGGGAAGCTGTGGTTGCCTCCTCCCTGAAAGTGTTCAAGGCCAGGTTGGATGAGGTCTTGAGCAGCCTGTTCTGGTGGGAGGTGTCCCTGCCCATGGCAGGGGAATTGAACTGGATGGCCTGTAAGGTCCCTTTCAGCCCAAACCTTTATATGATTGTATGACTTCATCCTGGTCAACCAGCCCTGCTGGGGACCTGGCTCTATGTCTGACTCAGGTCTTTGTGTCCTGTGTTTGTTCAGGCTGAGAGCAGCCTTCAAGGGACGAACCCTGGTACCTGAAAGGAAGTGGATGAGTTGTTCTGCCACTGAGGTGAGTAAAGGATTCCTGGTTTTGAGAGGTATTTCCCATTTCGGAAGTGCAGTTGTACAAACCTGTGCCTGTCTGGAGAGCAGTGCCAAGGTCCTGTGTGGACCTGACACTGTTAGACTGGCACAGAGCAAGCTGGCTCTACCATCGTAAGACTAGTGGCCAAAACTAGAGGAAAAGGCAGGCTTGTTCTTTGTCCTTATGTGGTGTGGGACAGCTTCATCTCCAGGTGTGGATTTGGGTTGTATTTCTCTCCCTGGGAGTTTCCGTTTCCAGGGTTTTCCAGCTGCTGTGTGTGGCTGTGAGCCCCTCCTGCAGTGCCAGGCTGTGCCTGCCCTTCGCACTGAACCTCGTCAGCACCCACGACACAACTGATGGGTGGCTGAGGTCCCTGGGAGGCTGCTGGGCTGGGGGTTTCCTGAGCCGTGCTCTCAGGCTCTTGCATTTGCGTGCGTTTCCTGCTAGACAGAAATGACTTGGTCTGGGCTTCCCCTCCTTGGTGCTGCTGGCTGACAGGGGAGCGGGTGAGATAGGGCACCAGCACAGCCCCTGGGCAACTTCCACCTCACCTTCCAGCAGCCAGGGCTGGCAGAGGTGGGTATGTCCTCCAGGTGGGTGCTCAGCAGTGATGTGCTGCTGGCTTTTAATAGGCTGGAGGGTCAAAAATGTTCGGCAGGGAAAGCAAGAAGAGAAGGTGCTTGTGAACATACTCTGTGTACAGGAAGAGGGGTTAAGCACAGCTAATAGCAGTAGACATTAGTAACCCATTACTTCTTATCAAGGTCTTGTTTGGTGTTCAGGCTGGGTGAGTCAGGGCTATGGGAACACTAATTTAATGAGCCATTTCATTCCAAAATCTGTATTGTATGGACCACGTAGGGCCTTCAGAAAATGCTTCATTTCTCATAAAAAGGTTATGTATGACACCAATCCTTCTCATTTCAATACCTTTTGGTTCCCAGACTATAGGCCATGTTTAAAAATAAACTCTTAGAGAACCCTAATATGACGTAGGTGCCTTCTAACTCGGTAACCAGTTGGCTCCAAATTACCAAATTTTTCAGTTATAGTCTTTGTCTCAGAGCCAAATGTAGGTCCCATCTGTACTAAAATAATAAGCTACAGTGTGATTTTTAAACTTCTAATTTCTGATATACTTTAATTTATTTGAAAGGGGTTTTTTTCCCCAGGTATTGTGGAGGAGATGTCTAAAAATGTCTTTTTCAAGTCTTCTGCATACAGAAAAGAGATGGTTTCTTTGTAGTGTCTTCCCTAAATTCCTGATGAAATAGCACCTATGGTAGATGTGTTCCCACATCAGTATCTTGCTCTTTCAAATCTTGTTAAGGTTTTGCTAACTGGCAACTGGGTCATAGCACTATATGGTTTCAATGGTAGGTTTTTCTAATTTATGGAAGATATAAACTGCAGATGTTCAGTAACTCTAATAGTCCTTTGTGATACTCTGTGATACTTACAGATCAGCTAGTAGCTGATTGTTTATTGTCTTCTGCAGTGAAATCTTGATGTTGGCAGATATATATTTCGAGGCTTTTGCTTAACAGGTATTTTAAAAATTACATCTATGAGATTGTTTTCAATCCTGTATCCTTGTACAATCCTTCTTACATATAAAATATGCAACAGAAAGGTGTGAGCTTTCTGCTTTTCAGTGGTTTGAAGTGCCCAGCACTGGTTCCCATTAGCCAGGCAATGGGGACACTGTTCATATAAACAAGTGGCATAAACTACGTAACCATGTCTGGTGGGTCTTTCTTTTTTAATCACTTAAGTGCTAGTTTAAATGTTACATTACGGGATGTTTTCTTGGTCTTTCTTGTTAAAACAAAAAGTCAGCAGCCCTGTATGGGTGTTGGCTGTGATAGCATCAGTTGTGAACTTGATCTGTGTCTGGGCTCACGTGGCATTTCCTCTACATCACTGGGCTTTAGTGGGAGATCAAAGCTGCTGGCTGAGGGCCCCGGTGCCAGCCTGGCTCTTCTGCACCCCGGTGGAATCCTATAACCATGTCTGTGCAATGGCCACTTCTCCCACTCCCGAGTCTTGGTGGATCACATCTGGCACCTCAGGGGAGGAGATGACCTCTGGAAGCATCATTAGGCCTCGTTGGCAGCTGAGTGTGAGGAATCCAACTGCTCAAGGCGTTTCAAGATGCACTAATGTAAACTGCAGCATCTGCTGAGATTAGAGCACGTGGAGCAGGATGGTCAAAGCCAGCCAAACACTGTAACCCTGTTGACTGCTGTATCTTGGCTAGAACCACTGATGCGTCACTGGGATGTTTTGAGCCAAAGGATTCTGGCTGCCCTGGGAGCCGTTCAAGGAGCCAGCTGAACAGCAGATTGCACAGTATTGAACAATAGTTCCCACCCTTTCCTACTGACTGGGAGGAACAGAAAGGAACAAAGCCATTCGCAAGGAGGAAAAAAAATCCTTTCGATCTTTGTCTTTTGCTCTTCCTACTCCCTTAGGAGAGTTTCCTCCCTCCTAGAACCCACAGACATCTCAACACTAAACAACTCCCAAATTTCAGCACCTTCCCTTGTTCCTCTTTGTTCTTTAAATGCTTGTCCATGGGCGCCAATGAAGATGTTCATTTATAACTGCCTTTTGTTCCTCTGTTTACAGCTTCCCTTCCAGACTCCTGGGACAGCTGACGTCAGGGTGCTACATTTGGGCTCGTTGTACTTTTATCTGGTGTTAATGCCTTCCATGAGCAGCAGGAATGTGAACTGCAAGGCTAGCTGCCTGGGGGGATGTTGGGAGAGGGGGCCCCGGGAGGGCAGAAGGCAGGCAGGCAGCACTGAGTCGGGGCATAGCGTGATGCTGCCCACCCTGCTCTCCCTGCCAGGCACCAATTGGTTTGCTGGAGAGTACTATGGTCATTTATGGCCTTGTGCAGGGATGGCCTGCCCACTGGCACCCTGTCTGTCTGTCCAGGCAGCTGGCAGAGCCGTTTGTGGTACCACGAGCTACGCGCTGAGCTATTTTTAAGATGCCTGGGCTGCATCCCAAGTATAGCATGCTCTATTTCTGGTGCAAAATGATCTTCCTGGGTGGGGGATGCAGAGATAATTTTCATCTGAAACTCCTGGGGTTGGAGGCAGTGAGAGAAAGAAATGGCTGGGCATGACTGGAGGAGAGGCATTATAAAAAGTGGAGAGAGCTGGTGGCCATGGAGGTCTCACCCAGAGGGAGAGCTCTGTGCTCACAGCCGCTGTTCAATGCTCATTGCCAACAGTTTGCTCATGGAACAGGAATTAAAAAGGCCAGGGTTTGGTTTACAGCTGGGGTTTATTGAGGACACTGGAAGGCTTTGCATTTGTTTGAAATAGGCTGCTGGGGGAGTTTGAGATTCCAAAACATTCAATGAGTCTGACAGGGATGAACAGGGATGCTAAATGCAGAGCTGTAAACTTGCTAGTTGCTTTCACCAATTTTGGATCCATCTCTCACTCCAGATGAACTGGCTCTCAAGGGCAGCAGAACACCATTTGTTCACCAGGGCTTAAAGAAATTCCTAAAAAGAAATAATCAAAAGGAGTGTTTGTTTACTACATGCCTTGTAGTAATAGCAGGAGGCTCTGAATAGTGCTTCGGCTCCATTACAGTGGGCATGTAACATTCACAGGTTATTGAGGGGAATTAGGTCTGCAGAAAAGACAGGACCATCACCTGTGGCCTGCCAGGCTGCTTAGTCAATATTTTACAGGTGGAAAGTGATATATGGGACTATGGATTGATTCCCCATGGCTGTGGGTCTTGTCAGTACAATCTTCACACCTACATCTGCAACTGGAGTTCTGAGGTGTTTCATCGTCTCACACACACATAGGCTGGTGATGACACAAAGGCTTCTGAGAAGATGGAGAAGGATGTAAAAGAGTTTTCAAGTTTAAGAAGAATTTGCCATTCTTAGTTTTTCCAGTACGTTCTTGGGACCCATTCTTCAGCTGCAAGTGGCACAAAAAATGCCATGGCTGTGGAATTAATCAGGGCACTGCTGAAAGTCCTGTTCTCTGAAACCTATCACTCCATTACCTCCACTCACCTGTGACCAGGAAGAGCTTTTCCTCAATTATAAATCCAAAGCGGAAATATTTGATATGTCCTAAGCCCAGCACAAGATTGATGACAGCTTTTCCTTTGCTATGTTCTTTTGGAGGAATTTGTAAGTTTTTCAGAGGTTGAATGAAAATTTTCCACTTCCTGATTTCCAATCAGGGCTGATTTCATACTTTTTCTGTATAAAAAAAAAATGGCTTCCAAGGACAGGAGAGAAAATACTTGCACCTATTACCAAAACACAGAAGAAAGGAGTGAACAATAACATTAAGAAAGAGAAATAGGTCTGTTTGCAGGCAGAGACAATCGGGTCTGGCAGACTAGGCTTGAGGTGATATTTCTCATCAGCTTTTCCTGTTTTCCAAGGGTAGCAAAGGTAAAGATACAAACTGATTACTAAGGCCAGAAGAGACTATTTTGATTATGAACTTGAAGTCCTGCTTAATGTAAGCAAAACTCGTGGATGGAAAAAAGCCTATTCTTTAGAAGAACACTGTCCTGACAAACAGTTTTAAATCATGGAGATGTAATTTTCAAGGAGGAAGAATCTTTGGGTAGTGTTTTGGAGGAAAGAGCAGATGGCAGAGTCAGAAATCATCGATTCTCAAAATGATTCTATGTTCCTTTCACCAATCCATCTCCTGTTTTTTCTACTTCAGTTTACTTTTTTCTATAATGAAGACTGTAATATTATGCCTTGATATAAGCAGATTTAATTAGGCTGTTCACCAGCTGGTGACAGACAAACAGCTCTCTGGTGAGAGCACACATCCATCAAGCTTTTTCTGGTGAAGCACATTGAGCGTTTTTTGGGTACAATGGTGGTGAAATCTCACCATTGCCTTAATGTTAATTTTTGTACCTAGAACAGTTATTCTCTCTCCCCAGGGGTGCTGGGATGATGGGCTTGCACGGAGGGTGCAGGTGGCTGTGCTAAAGGCCTCACAAACTTGGAGAAGTGGCTCCTGAGCTTGGCTTGGAAGTGACCTTGGCAAGAGTGGGTCCAGCTAAACACAAGGGTGGAAGTGGGGAACAGATCTGGAGCAGGAAAACCCTGGACAGAGATTGCAGCTGGTGTGAAGTGATGAGTGGAGTCAGGGATGGTGGATTTTAGGGTGAGGGAGAAGTAAAACATTTGTCTTGGGGGGGGGGGAGGAATCGGGAGCTGATCAGAAATGGGGAGGCATAAGGGGGGATGCAGATGGGAGCAAGGGAGGTGTGAGGACATGTGAGGTCACTGGGGAAGCTGGTGAGGCAAGGGAGTCAGTGACATCTGTGTTTGGCAAGAGGAGATGGAGGGAGTTACTGGAGAAGAAGCAAGGGCAAACTGAAGGAGAAGGAAAGTTTCTTCATATTTGTAGTGGTTTCCTCTTGCACAGTGTGGTAAGGTTCTAGGTGGAGAGAGACATGGCTGGCAGCAGAAGGGAGACTTTGGTGGGTGAACAATGAGAATTTGTGAAGAGAGATAGTGAAAAGGCAGCTGCTGGAGGCCATCAAACCATTTGGTGAGGAAGAGGGTAGAGCTGATACAGGAGAGACCCAAGCTGCAGTGGGGGAAATAGTTCCTGGATGCCAGAAACTCTCCACAATGTGAAGAAAGAAACAGACATAAATCTGGATATTATCAAGCAGAGCTCCATGATGGGAGAAAGGACAACAAATTTGATGGGAAAGAAAAAGAAGCATGAAAGAATCAAAGGTATTTGTAATAAAGACAAGGAAAATGAAGTAGAAAGGATGGAGCTGAGAGCAGGGAAGTCACTGAGTGATCAGTTGTGATAGATGGAGCTCTCACCACCCTATTCAGACCAGGCTGGAGAGGGGACATTGAGTGACATGAGAAAGTGAGGTTATTTGCTCATGTTTTAAAGAAGTGTTGTTGCCCTTGCGCAAAAGGGAACAAACCTGACTCCTCAAATTCCGAGGAGGATTGTAGCTTATCTAAATCAGGACAGAAAGGGTCATAACAAGGTGAGAGATGGGCAGCTTGTGTTCTTATTTAGAGCTCAGCATTCAGGTCATGATGGGGTCCTTCCGGGAGAGAGCTCTCCATTTCTACGGGCTGTTTGTCAGGGAGGTCTCCTTTCACCCACAACAACCTGGTCCACGCTGAGCTGTGCACTGCTACAGCTGCATTTCTCTCTTGCAATGAGCTGGGCCGCTTCTCTCCCCCTGACAGGTGCTGCGTGTAGTCCTGCAGCACTTCCAGACTTTGAAACCTTGTTCATTCCTTATGCAAGTGGGAGACACAGAAATACAGAGGGAAGATGGAGTTGAGTGCAGGTGAAGCAGCAGAGCCATATGCCGTATGTTGGTGGTGTAAGGATGCACTGGAGAGTGTTCAATTTGCCCAGGCCTCTCACCCACTGTTGCAGCTTGTTGCTCCATTTCCCCCTTCCACTGCAAATGCCAGTTTCCTTTCTGAAAGACAGTTTAACCCGTAGAGAGGAGGAGCTGATTCTCTCTTGTTTTGCCCTTCCCACCACGACATAATTGGGTATAAGATAACACCACACCACTAGCGGGACCAGTTGCTCAAGGCTGTCCCCCTTACAACCTGGCTTTCCACCAAATTGCCAGTCCAGGATCTGGCTGGAGATCCCCATTTTCCCACCTTCCTCCTCTCCTTCAAGCCAGTAATGGATCTCTGAGAGGCAGCAAGAAATGGCTTTGTGAGAAGGAGGCTGCCTGTGGGAGCACAGTGGCTGAGCAGTCACTTGTCATGGCCGATGGCACCGGGCCCTGTTTACAGATGCACTGTGCTGTTTGCCCTGTTGCCTGGTGGCTGTTGTGATATGTGCATCCTCTTCCTGAGCTGTTCCCTCATGTTGCAAAGTTCAGGTGGCATGCCAGAGCTCACAGGCTATAAAAAGCGATGGCCCAGCTGGTGTGCCAACTGCTCTGTCAGAGCACCTCATACAAGTGCACCTGGGGGTGCAGATCCTGTGTTGGGAGCAAGGGGTGCGTGGGTGCTGTAGGGTCAGCTCTCCGGCTGACTACCAAGCTCCTCCCATGTGGTGTCCATGCTGGCTGTCACTACCTGCACAGAAATTTGTTGCCAGCTGAGTTGACGACTCCTTGCTGAGCTGTCCCTGTGCATGGCTGACACGTGTGCATGGGGTGTTCTGTGACCCCTGGACTGTGTGCACTTTGGCAGAGAGGGCAGGGAACAGCCTACTCCTGCTGAGCACATAACAGAAGCGGCCAGACAGACCAACAGCCACCCAGCCCTTCTCTGAGGAAAGAGGTGGTGGGAGAGCAACCGATTGGGTGTGCTGGATGTCTCCTCTCCAGTGAAGGTGGAGCAGCTGCTCGGCAACAGCCATGTACACCCTGGAGGAGCCCCTTGCATGACCCTCAGGGTTCCCATGTGAGACCAGGTTGTGAGCCCACTGGTCTTACAGGTTTCACTGGCTTTGTGAGACCACTGGTCTCACCGGGAGAAGTGTGCATTTCCTGGCCCTGCTTTAGCTTTAGCTCCCCATCAGCCATGGGGAGCAGCTGGCTGCATAGGCTCATGTATTTCCCACCTGTCCCCTGGCTCCCCAAGAGAGAGGCTATTTGTGTGGGGCTGAACACAGGATTTGTGCTGGAGGAGGGTGGACCAGAGGGTCTGTGCAAGCCTTCCTGCCTGGCTTCTTCACTGCACGGTGACGTTGGCTCCGCAGGAAGGAACAGCGAGTTCCTGAGGGGACATTCCTCCCATAGCTGCACCACCCGCCACGGCCCCCTCCCCGCCACGGCCCCCCCCAGCACACAAGCCTGTCTCCAGCAGCTATTATTGAAACCCATTTCCATGGCACATTTCCAAACCCATATATCTTTTCACACGCCAGGGTGGAAACAAGCCCCGCCCCCCCACCCTGAAGCGTTCATCCAGAGACTTCTGTGTTCGTCCAGAGACTTCTCGCAAGGGCTGTACTTTTCCAGTGTGCACAGAGCGAGCATCGCTGTGCCTCCTGGGCTGGAGGATGCCCTGCGGGTTTGTCGAGGACTCCTGTGAAGCAGACAGGAGGGATGCACAGGGTGATGTTTAAATTCAGGTTCCCCACAATTAAAGGCATCTATATCCCCTCTTTTTCTCCTTATTTCCTGATTAAGATGTAACTAGTGTCCAGAGATTGCTTTGAGAATAGAATTTATGTAAAAGGTCTGTTTCTCACTGCATTTTGCTCAGTTTTCTACTTGAAAACATTGTCTCTTTTTTTTTTTTGCATTTTTCTCACTTTTCTGCTTGCAAACACTCTACTTTTTGCAGCATTTCTTTCATTTATCTTGCAAGAATGTGAATGATTTTTTGGCCAGAAGTATGTCAGCAGCTGTAGGAAAGTTACAGAAAGGGGAGTGTGTGCTTGTCCCTGCCACATCTGCCTTGTGAGGCCAGGCTTGGTCCTGCCAGCCCAGCACAGCACCAGTGGTGATGATGCCAATCTCTGTATATAGACATTTCTGCCCTAGATAGCTGCAGCGCTGAGCTCTCTCAGGGCTTTTTAGCCACACAACAGACACCATGTCCCTCTGAAATGTAGTGCTTGAGGCTGAAATTGAAAGTTTGGAGAGAATTAGTCACTCTTGTACCCTAGTAACGCTGGCAAAAACCAGCCTCAAACACGGCGCAGGCAAGTGTTTTGCAATCCCAGCAGCAGCCCCATGCTTCTCCTGATGCAAGGGGGGCTGGTGGGAAGAATGCTGAGCTGAAATGCACACCAGCCCTTCCCCTTGCTTTGTACACCCCACATCAGGCCAAGCCCCAAAGGTGGGAGTGGGGTGACAAGGAACTGGTGGGATGGCAGAGCACCTTCTTTTGCCTTGGTGCTGCCTGGTACGGGGTCTGACATCATGTGTGAAACAACAAACTCAGCCCTGAAAGCTTTGGGTGACGTCCCTGTGGGGTGCCAGACTCAGGGACCTACCCTGGGAACAGTGTTCCCCTGGGAACGCAATCCACCTGCAGCGTTGCCAGCATACTCAGGCCAACCTCAGCGTGGAGGATCCATAAATTTACTATCCTCAGGAAGACTTTGAATTGAGCTCCAGCTCTTTTGGGCCAGCCATTGGCCACAGCATTCCCTGAAAAGTTTGATGTTCTTTGCAAGGAGGAGCTGCTGCTGTGCTTCTCCTCTCCCGGTCTTTCTGGGGGGGTGCTGGGGGTGTGAGGAAGCGGCTGTGGGGCAGGAGTGGCTGCCACGCTCTCCCTGCAGCGCTGCGGAGCCGGTTTAACTTGTTCCAGATTTGCAGGGCTCACGTCAGCGCCTTGAAATGAGAACTGTGCTGTACTTAACCACCGCAAAACATAGCAACGGCACAGCAGAGCTGGCACCCGTGCAAAGAGAAAAAAAATAATAAAAAATCTACATGAAACAGAACCAAACTGGTTTTTCAGGCTTGCCTGGACTTTGCAGAGCAGAAAAAGGCAAAGTTTCCAGGATGTGGGCCCACGGAGGGACTCTTATGGATTTTCTGAAAACTCCCACCCGTTTCAACAAGGAGTGCTTTAGGCAGTGCTGCTGCGGTCCTAGCAGTCAAGGAATCTCCCTGGCTCTGCTGTCCCCTGGAACCGGCTGTGCAGGCAGGTCTGGGCAGGGCAGGCAGTGGGCAGGAGCCTCCCCTGCCTCCTGCACTGCTTGCTCAGCACTGACCTCCCATTCATCACCATTCAGGCATGGCTTGGCCCTCTGGTCACAGGGTTGCTACAAGTTCAAGGCATCTGCTGTCCCCCTCAAGCCATCAGAGGATCAAGGGGAGTAGTAAAGGGGTTAATTACTGCCCCATGAGAAAGTCTTGTTTGGATCTCAAGTCCAGAGGATTCCTGAGTCCTGGCACCCACTGCAGCAAAGCCACAGGGAGCTCCAGGGGAATGTGTACCCATGTCTGTCTCTATTGTGGGCCCAACTGGTCTTCTCTCTTGGACCATCCTGAAGTGAGGGAGCTCAGAAAAGGGGCTCCAGACCTACATCTAAGAGAGAGAGACACAAGTCCTTGTGCCCTTCATGGCCTCCCTTCTAACCCCCCAACCTCAGCCCCACAACCTTCCTAGAGGACACTTTGCCTTGCACCTCATGCCAGTCCCAGCCACCCCAGAGATACCAGTCCTCATTCCAGTGCATAGAAACTGGGATCAGTGGTGCAGGAGAGATTTCTGCCTCCGTGCAAACTTGGCACAGGGAAGGTGGTATCCTCTGTTTGACATTCTTCTCTGAGGAACATAGGCAGTGTTCTGGGTGACAGAGAAAACTGGGAGATGAGGGAGTGGGTGCAGATGGGCATGTCAGGAAGGGAAGCCCTCACATTGGATCATATCCTCTGCTCAGACCAGTATCCTGCCTCTGACATGGATAGAAATCACCAACATAGCTGGCTCTAATGGTGCTGCTAGAGAAGGAGGTAGAGGGAGGCCTGTTGGACCAGCTGCTGCACTGCAACTGGAGGTGAGGCTAATGCTGTCATAACTTCAAATGCTATTAGTAGTTAGGAAAAACCAGACAGTCCTTTAAAAATCCACTTGCACAGTTTGGGTCTCTTGGCCCTTCTGGCCATATATTCTCAGGCTTGCTAAGTGCTGCAGGACACAGTGTGTCCTTTCATTGCTTCTCAGTTGACCAACCATTTATAGCTTCCACCTCTGACTGCTTGGGTCTCATATTTTGAAGTGGTGCAAAAGAGTGGGATGGATCAGGTTTCCTTCTCTGCCTCCTCCCACATACCTTGGTCATGCTACCTTCAGCACTTCCCCTTCCCACGCTAAATGAGCTCTTGTGGCAGGGCAAGCACAGCCCACAATGCTACTTTTATTCGCTGATTGATCTTTTTTTTTCTGGATTTTACCAGCATTTGCTGGATAAAGCAAGGCCTCTCCCTGCGTGTGCTCTCAGTGCTGGGAGAGGTTTGTTTCAGCTGTGCTGTTGCGGTGTCACTTGTGTCACCAGACCTATCCTCTGTCTGATCTTAGAGCTGCATGTTCACAGGACACCAGAAAATGTATGCTTGGACAGCTTAAGGTTTTCACAGTGGAAACCTAGAAGTGAATCCACACTGCAGAGAGAACTAGGGAGGAGAAAAGCAGGTTGTGACTCACTGACTTGCACCTCCAGAGCTATGATGGGATATTAACAGGCTACTTAGAGCCTGTTAGTGAAACAAAAGAAGTCCAGCTGCCCTGCAAGCCCAGGAGGAACCCTCTGCTCTACCCCTGGGAAAGGCCTCTCTCTGGAAGGCAGATCCCCAGCCCAACAGTGTCAACTCAGAAGGGCACTGCTGAGTGACCAGGGTACATGGTTTTTCAGTAAACACTTTGTCATGCTGTGAGATGTTGCATCAGCACAGTGACCACCACAGAGGTATGACCGGGTTTAAGTGATCTCAAGCTCTTATTCAGACAGTAGTCACATCAACTGTAGATCCTGACGTGCTTTATCAAGGTGAGTCTCCATCATCTTTTCACAGAAAATAGAGGTGACTAAGTCATGTAGTAACTTGTTAAAAATCATCCAGAAAGGCAATGAAGGAGAGAGAGGCAGATAGAGAGAAATGAGGCTCAGGTCTCTGGAGTACCTCTGCCAAGCCTGCCAGTGCTTTTATCAGCTTTCATTCACTTCAAAATATTCCCCAGCACATCTTCCACCATTTCTTTCCACTTGAAAGGAGAGGCCATTAAATTCCATGACTTACAGGAGTGACAGAATGACTCATGCTAAGCCAAAGCAGAAGTTGCTTTCAGACACCTTACACATCTGGACTTCCAGCCTCATGTCAAACGGTTGCTGACACTTCTCAGGGTTGCTCTGAACCTGCGACACTACCCCACTATTACATGGCATTAAGAGGTGTATCAGCAGTAGTAAACAACATATGGTTGGTGTAATGAGAAAATGTCATACCCTGATTTTCAGTCTGGTAGAAAGGTATGTGAGAAACCTGATAAATGTGATTTGACTTGTGGTTTTTCATCTCCTGACTTAGAGTGGTGTATGGTACTGCTGTCACCATCAAACTGTTCACTCCAGAGAGGTGGGTGTAAGCCAGCACACCCACAGCAGACACAATCCCACCATCAGAGACGCATCTTGTCTAGCTTTGCTGTCACATCAGCCGAGAGGTTTTATTTTAGGTTGCCTCTCATATGACAACCTCTAAAATAGCTAGGGTAAAATGAATAAATAAATAACTGCCAGGAGTTTAAATAAGGCTACCTTACTCATCGTGTTCTCTTCAAGTATCTAATTTCCTACATAGGAATCCTTTTTCCAGGCTGAATTTAAGGAGCTGGGACAGTCATCTGCAATTCCTGGACATCGTGAGGCCTGAACAGTGTTTATCCAAGAAGGCTGTGGGCAGTTGGGAGCTGCCAAGGAGAGGTTTGCTGTGGCTAAGGGGACAATGAATGGGTCCAAGGAGCAGCTCTCACTATGGGCAGGCTGCACAGATTGCACGTGAGTCCTCAGGGCAGTGCATGTACACTTGTCTGCGCCCACTGAACATAAAAAGCGTTTGTTTCAGTGTATATACACCAGGCCAGAAATGGACATGTCTAGCCTTGAAATGTCTCTAGCGTGAAAAGTGCCATAGAAATATCATCCCGTCATGCTCAGCCTCAGAGTTGTGACTGGGAGGCATTGGGTACTGCTCTGCGAGTCATAACCAAGTCTATAATTAATAGCATGTTCTTCTCCATCACTGTATGTCCTTCTGCCATCTGCTGGGCTTTGAGGCAGAAGATAGGATCGTTCCCAGTGGCTGGCCGGCGCTGGCTTGGCTGGTCTCTGGGGACAAAACCCTGGGACCAGGGGTGGGGAACTGCTGGTGACTTCATTTTATGTGGCACACAGCCATGGGGGTTGTGGATTTTTGTTGTTGTTGTTGTTGTATTCCATGCTCTTATCAAGATGACATTTAGGTGAGTGTATGCATGACCTGCCAGAAATGTCTGAAAAATGTGCTGCAGCCTCAGCAAGGACGTCTCCTTCCTTCCTGCCCACTCCCACCCTAGGAAAGATTGTTTGCAGAAGGCAGCAGTGAAATGTGAAGGGAAGTCTGCGTGATATCACCTCCCTTCCCTACTCCTGTGGGGTCTTTAGTTACTCCAGAAAGCTACTCCATCCTCTAACCTTTCCTGGAGTTTTGACATCTTGCAAAACACTATAACATCACAAGTGTTCAGCTTTGTCTGGGGAGGACCCTGGACTAGCTCATTGAAAGGATGTCATCCTTCTTCAGCTGTTACTGGCTGTCTTGACATCCTTTTGTGCATCCAGAGTGCCAACGTTTACTCCCAGAGGTGAACTGTGCAGCACTGGCAGAGCTATGGGTGTGCATGCCCCCGCCGGCAGACGCGTTCCCAAGTGACACAAGCAAAACCGAGAGAGAAGCTCTTCCACTCGACCCAGAGTGCTGGCCAGGAGCGTTGGCGGTGCAAATCCTTCTCTGTTTAGACTTGGAAAAGCTTTTCCTGCAGCAATAGCTGGACGCTTGGTTTGTAGGGAAAAGCCCCCCTCTAGTGGGGGATGCCAGCAGTGCCAGGCGCTGAGCGCCGCCCGGGCCAGAGTAAGTAACCCTCTCACTGAGGGCTGTAAGAAATTCAAAGCAGAGACATTTACTGCATAGCTATACACGATCAGCACAAGAGCGTCTGTAACTGAGTTTATTGTCTGTAATGAGAACAACAATAATGATGGAATTGAGCTATCCAGTTGTTATAACTGTGTTTTCAGAGAATTTTTAATCTTTTATTTTCTGAACAATAAGTGGCTGTTTAATTCCCACAACATCTAATTCCAAATTGTTGTTATCTGCTTTTTATAGAGGAAGAAAACACTGGAAAAACAGCGGAAGGACCTTGCCTGGTGAAGTCATCTGAGGTCAATATTCAAGAGATGCTGGAGGGAGCATCGCTTGAATCGGCTCTGCTGATCTGTCACATCACTCAGCTGTTCTCCACAGAAAGAACAAAGTTTTGTCATTTTGCTAGTGGCCCTTATCAGAGCTGTGTGCTGAAAAATATAAAGTGACTAAATGTAAACTCTTTGCTCTTCAGTAACATCTTCAAGGAGGGGAGCAGGCACTCAAAACTGTCCAAGGTTTGAACTGGAGAATACAAAACCAGTCTGAGTATTGGGAAACGTGAGGTTTGTACCATAACTGCCACTGAGCAACCATGATGAAAACATTCCTTCTGTTCCCTGGGGATGGGGTTCTCTTTGGTTTGGGGACAAAGGTTTGTGGAGTGCTTTGAGACCTGCTGATAAAATTGTTACAAAGGCAAGCTAAGCATTATTACTATTATTGCAATTATCAGAGTTTCAGAAAGGAAAATATTTTTTTTTCCAGGATCACACTGTGACAGAACCAAAAACATTACTTTGTTGGTGAGGGCAAGATTCTTGTTGCTACACATTGCTCAAGCCAGAATGTCTTCTGCATCTGTGTGTCTGCACCTTTTCCAGCTGCTGTGCAAGCATCTCTCCGGCAGAGCAAAGGGACAGGGAATCTCGAGGTCTTCTCCATAACCACCTGCCAGTGCACAAGCACCTGAAGACTGGCAAGAGAACTGCACTGCATGCAACTGCAGGGACTGGGCTGAGCCCCAGAGTGCCCTGGGCAATAGCTCCAGTGTTTTGTTTGTGTAAGGGCTGCTCTCATTTCTGTTCTTTTTGTGTATTGAGTTATTCTTCCAGTGCTTCCAGAGCAAGGGCTTATGGCGACAGGCGATGAGTGCAAAGAGCATGTTTTGTTACTCACAGAAGGCACAGATGTCACAGTGAAGTTACATGGGTTCCGTGAGTTCCCTGGTACTGGGGTGATTACCTGGCAGCAGGCAATTCTGCACATGCTGCCTCTCCATTCAGGTTCCTGCTGCACCTGCTCAGGTGGAAGCAACTTCCCTGTTATTAGAGGGCTGCAAAAGCTGCTCTGTGTGCTACTCACTCTCCTTAGGAATGAGAGTTTTCTGGGAACAAACAGCACAAAAAGTCTCCTCCCTTTT
This sequence comes from Dromococcyx pavoninus, assembly GCA_033558185.1. NCBI lineage: Eukaryota > Metazoa > Chordata > Aves > Cuculiformes > Neomorphidae > Dromococcyx > Dromococcyx pavoninus. Next base: position 133,803 of record JAUMJL010000838.1, read on the forward strand.
GCTTTGAGAAAGTCTGAGAAATCAGTGCCCTTTTGTTGTAACAGCTGGTGTAACTGAGGGCTGCAGCTCAAGTCCTGCCGCCAGTCCTGACTTGCTCAGGATCTACTGTGAACACTCAGTGGTTCTTCTGCCTCGTGCTGCTGTTATTATTGCTGTTGCAAGGGTTATTATTAGAAACCAAAGCCACATTAATGACCCCAAACCTGGCGATGAGGTGACTGTAAACTGTCATGTGTGATGATAGCACCATTGGCTCAGGAGCCTGCTTTGAAGGTTGCTCAAGTGCTAGAGACCTTGCCATATTGCTGTCACCTAACGGAGAAGATAAAAAGTGCATTAGCAGCTAGATAAGGAGTATCCGCATGTCAGAGTCACTCCCCTGCTCACATTCAAGCAAGACATCCCTTCCTCAGTTGGGCTCTCAACGCATAACCAAGGTGTCTGATAAAGGGCACTGGGATGGCAGGGAAGCAGGAAGGCAGCAGCACTCCTGCAAAGGCATAGCTGTTGTTTTGCTCTTGTATTCAGCCCTTTCTGATGCAGCTGATGCAGCTACACAGCTGTCTGCACATCATGTTCCCATTAGTTTGCTTATGGTTTTCAGGGTAGGAAGTGTCTTAATCTGCATTTAAACAATTCAAAGCTCTTGGCACTCAGTAACGATGCTCTAGATGCAGCTGTGGAAGAAGAAATGGGCACTAGGATAAATGATGGCCTCCCTACTGTCATTTTCCTTCATTCTCTCTGTTATTCCCAGCGTGGCTGGGCTGCTGTGACAGTAGAAACACTCAGGAATCTCCAGCCCTCTGTTTTGCTCTTTTACTTTCTCTGAAGTCCACAAGTCCTATGCAAAATGTAACAGCAAGTGAGATAACGTGGAACAGAGTGTCCCGGGGCAGCGGGATTCATCCCTATTATAAATCTCACAGCTTTGTGGCACAAGAGAACCACAGGCTGGCTGAAATGGGGAAGAAATCTTCACCCTGTTATTTGACAGTGGCCTTTCCTGCTCTTTCCTAGAAGCAGCCACGTGCGCTGGTGAAGATTACTGCAGGGGGACCACTAGTTTACACAAGTACTGTGGTTTGTTTGGGTTTTTTTAAAGTCTTTTCAGAAGAGGAAGCAATTCTAATATATTACTTTTATCAGCATTGTGCAGGGACCATGGAGAAGCCCTTCCTGTTGCCTCGTGCCTGTAGTCTGTTAATTCAAAATGCTAAGGCATGTGACACTGCCATTGGGCAGGCGTGGGCGCAGACAGCTTGTCTGTGAGTACAGCTGCAAAAATAACTGCCTTTATTGGCTGACAGCATGGTTATGGCCAGAGGCACCTGGGCTTTGACACCTGGCAGTAGTGAATGTGCCCTTTACAGGGTGACACGGGTGCTGGGGTGCAGGAACCTCTTTCTGCAGACTGATGTAGAATCATAGAATGGTTTGGGTTGGAAGGGACGTTAAAAGGGTGCAGCCACCTCCTTCTGCAGGCTGTCATGGGTGTAGACACTGCCTTTAGAGCTGACAAGGATGCTTGGGGCACAGACAACTCCCTCTGTGGGCTGACACCGATGTACACACATCCAGACAGGGGCACATGGGGGTGCAGACACCACCTCTCCTTTGGGATAGAAGCTGGGGACTGCCTCTGAGTCATAGAATCATAGAATGGTTTGGTTTCAAAGGGACATTAAAGTCCATCCAGTTCCAACCCCTTGCCATGGGCGGGGACACCTCCCACCAGACCAGGCTGCTCAAGGCCCCATCCAACCTGACCTTGAACACCTCCAGGGAGGGGACATCCACAGCCTCCCTGGACAACCTTTGCCAGTGCCTCACCACCCTCATCGTGAAGAATTTCTTCCTAATGTCTAATTTAAATCTTCCTTTTCCAGTTTAAAAACATTCCTCCTTGTCCCGTCGCTACTTGCCCTTATAAAAAGACCCTCCCCAGCTTTCCTGTAGCCCGTTCAGGTACTGGAAGGCTGCTCTAAGGTCTCCCCGCAGCCTTCTCTTCTCCAGGCTGAGTAAGCCCAACTCTCTCAGCCTGTCCTCATAGCAGAGGTGCTCCAGCCCTTGGATCATCTCTGTAGCCTCCTCTGGGCCAGGTTCAACAGTTCCACGTCCTTCTTATGTTGGGGATTCCAGAACTGGACACAGCACTCCAGGTAGGGTCTCATGAGAGTGAAGCAGAGGGGGACAACCCCCTCCCTCACCCTGCTGGCCACGGTTCTTTGGATGCAGCCCAGGACTCGGTTGGTTTGTGGGCTGGGAGCGCACGATGTCGGCTCGCGTCGAGCTTCTCATCAACCAGCACACCCAAGCTCTTCTCTGCAGGGCTGATCTCAATCGTATCATCCCTCATCCTGTATTGAAACCGCCCCGAGCCACCCCGGCCCGCCCCGCCCCGCCCGCCGGCGCTGGTTGGCGGTGGCGGCGCTGGGCGGGACGGGCGGCAGCTTCGAATCGGCGGCGCGGGGGGAAGAGCGGTGCTGCCCGTTCGCCTCGCACTGCTCCGCTCTCCGCTCCGCTCCCCGCTCCGCCCGACCATGGGGAACGCCGAGTCCGTCCCGCGCGGTAAGTGCCGTGTCCCCGCGCCCCGGCCGCTCCCCCAGCTCCTCGCGTGCGGGGAGAGCATCGCTGTGCCCTGCGCTCGGTAGGGAAACCTAAGAGACTGCCCAGTGGTGTCCTTAGGGTGGGGAGAGTGTGACAGTGCCAGGTGACATGCACGGAGCTGGCAGGTAAAATAGAGCCATGGAATGGTTTGAGTTGGAAGGGACCTCAAAACCCACCCAGTTCCAGTCCCCTGACATCTCCCTCTAGACCAGGATGCTCAAAACCTCATCCAGCCTGGCCTTGAACACCACCGCGGGGGGCCATCCACAGCAACTTGTGTCAGGGTCTCACCACCCTCATCGTGAAGATTGTCTTCCTAAAGTCTAATCTAAATCTTCCTCCTTCCAATTTAAAGATATTCCCCCTCATCCTATTAGTACTTGTCATCATTGTAAAAACTCCCTTCTACCCTCCCAAGTTTGTTTTTAAGGCAAATACGCTCAATGTACCAATTGAGCTGTGGCCATGCTGCAGAGACGAGAGGTATCTGGTGGTCTGAGACCCTGCCTTCATTTGTGATCATTATTGAGCACCACAGAGCGCTGTATGGGGGGTTCTTTTTCTCTCCCCCCTCCTCCCAAGCGAGAGCTGTGGCAACAGAAGCAGTTTCGTCCTTTGCGGTTACTGCACGGGCAGCAGTCCCGCCAAATCCACCCACTGGAATTCAAAGTCCTTCGCTCCAAAATTGCCTGCCAATCCCAGCTCGCAGGCTGGGAAAACAGACCTAAGAAAACAAATGGAGTTCTGCTGGCTGAGCCGCAGGGTGTCAGGTTCTTGTTGCCTTTTATGCGTCGTGTGTGTGTCCAAAAAGTCCAACAGTCGTCAGCCTGGTTGGCTGGATTTGAAGGGAGCTGATAACTGAACTCAGCCAACTGGTATGAGGTGCCAGCACTCCAGAATACAAATAATCCTGGGTGGGAATAAGAAAAGTATTGAGTAACATCCAAGCTGGTGTGAAACATCATTGTTACTAGTATTGCTATACAGTAGTGAGTTTCAGCAAGATTGAACTTGTTTCTTGTTAACCTCTCCTTGGCCTCAGGCCTTGGGGATCTGCATACTGATTTTCAGGTGCATGTGACCTGCTACAGTTTAATTTTCATATCAAATGTTGTCATTATTCACAGCTAACTCTTAATGGTGTTATTAGAAATTTGATTTTTTTTAGGCATTTATATCTTCATCTGATTTAATGACTTCTTTCTAAAACTTTTAGTATTTTGTTTTGTTTTCTCTACTTTTGGGGAAACCTGAAATATGTTGCTACTGCAAGTATGAGAGTGTAGTTATTTACTTGATATATAAGAACAGTAGCGTGATGCTCAGCAGGGTGATCTGTGAGGCTGCACTGCTAGTTTCTCATGCCTGAGCCTCTCTACAGGTATGTGTAGCACGGAGGGGAGGGAAAGGTCCATTGAGGGCTGTTCCAGGAACCTTTGGAGGACAAGGTTGCATTGACTTCCTCTCTACTGAACAGTGAATGCTTTTTCAGACATCCAGTTGTCACATGTTGAGCAGGTTGATGCTAAGTTGAGCACATTGATGCTAAGTGCCACCTACAGCAGAAGAAAAAGGGATATGGGACTATGCAGAGTATCATTTGGGTGTGTAGATCTGCAGTAAATACTTTTTGCTTCAGGAAATGGGTAATTGCAGGCAGAGGACAAAACAAACAAAACCAAGGGGGAAAAAAAACAAAGAAACCTCCAAACCAACAAAACAAACAAAACCCCAAACAAATAATTTTTGAGCCTTGTTTCCTTCTGGCTACTGCTCTTAGGTGTGTGGAGCAATATTGAGTTCAAGACTGTACATACGTTAAGGGAGGACCTCTGCTATTCTATGGGGTGTTGTTAACCCCAGCAGATTAAGGGCTGATTATTGTGTTCCTAATGAATAAACGTTCTGGGTGCAGGCTATGTGGGTTCTTGTGTTTCTTGTGTTTCTTTCTCCTGGGAGCTGCTAATGCTGTGTTTAATTTTGGGGCAGTGAATCACCATCAGATTTACATGTTTGCTATATAATGGAAGAGGGTTTTTTTTAACTGATGCATAACTGTGCTCCCCAATGTTGGGTTTTGTTTTGAAATAAAGTCAGTTCTGCAAAATAATACAGGAGAAAATATTTTTAATGCTAATGCACTATCAGGCAAGTCAGACCACAATAATACATTATATCAATGATTACTGCTGCACTGGTATTTGCTTCACAGAAGAAGGTAAATAAATGCATTTGGTGATACTTCCAGTATTGTTGCAAGGATTTGAGCCAAGATGGAATTAACGGTCAAGGACTGAGAAAGAACACATAAAAAATTCAGTTTGTCTCAATGTGAAGCAATTTCTCCATTTGCACAGTATTGTCATTGGAAACTGGAGAACCCCCTTCCCCAGCCAGTAGCCCTACCTGTGTCCCAGTTCCAAAAACTCAAACTGCTTTCTATACCTTTCCTATTGCTGGTATTTCAGCCGTGCCCCTTTCCCATTCTGAAGCCACCCACCATCTTCAACAGAACTTCACCCTGCAGCTGCACTCTTTGCAGCCCGATCTCTTTTAGGGATAAGGAGATATCGGGGTTAGCAAAAGCAAACAAATCCAAGCTACTGAGCACCCCTTCTGCTAAGATCCTGTGCTGCTGGCACCATTCTCCACCTGCCCTAACGTGTGCAGAGAGATGCTCTGGCCAACCACTCACGTACACTCTACCTGCAGTAGGGCCTGGAGCTTGGTGGGTTGGTGGCAATACCTGATTTTCTGTATTTCTGGTATAGGGTAATCCTCACTGGAAGGGCTAATCTCTCTGGAATGAGAAAGGGAATATAAAATCTCCGTTAATAGCAAGTGCATTATTGCTGTGGCTAGGAAATTTGCTCATCTGTAGCCTTCACTGAACTGACCTGAGTGAAGCATTTTTCCTCTGGGCCAAAGCCCACGTTGGCTCTAGGATATTTATAAAACCTAGAAAATGTTGGGGAAACATTTAACTACTTGACTTCCACCCACTACTGTGAATTTCTGGTTCTGCTGGAGCTGAGGGCCAAGAGCTTTTTTCCTTGTAGCTGTGTTTGTGGTACCAGGATTTGGGCAGAAAACAAGAATGTGGATTAAAAAAAAATCAGTAAATCCTTAAAAGCTGGATCTGTCAATGAAGTATGAGGGTCAATATGGAAATATTTCTTCGTACATCTTTTACACAGAGTACAGAGTGTGTGGAGCAATATTGAGTTCAAGACTGTACTTGGGCTCGGGCTCTATAGCAAGGTCAGTGTGCTGTCCCCAGGTCTGGTCCTGGCCAGGAGAGCTCCGGGTGAGCAGAAGGGCACCGGGGATGGTTTTGTCACTAGAGGGCAGCCGGGATTAAAAAATCGGCGCTCGTACTCGTTGACTACCCACACACCCACCCCCCGTGAATAAATGCCAGGAAAAGGACACTGTGAAGTGTTCCTTAATGGATTGAACCTGTTTGAAAGAAGAGCAAATAACCATGCAGCACCTGATCCCCAGGAGAGGAAATATCTCCTAGCAGCTGAGGAGGACACAGCTGAGAGTGGTTCTTGTTCCTTGGATATGCATGTGCACCTGTGCTATGGGGAAGGTACAGGCTTGTGATGCTTTATCTGTGCTTGTAGCATGAACACTTGTTATATATGGATGGATATTTAATTCTTCTGCTCAGAGTGTGGTGCCTTCCTTGATAGCTGACACAGCCGTGAGCTGGGGTCTGATACTCGTATGAGACAATTTGGTTATTTACCTGAGATTTGTACAGGATGTTTGGAAAACCCAAGCTCTCCTTTAGCTTCTGGAAAAGTTTGTGATGGACAGGCAAGTGTCCAAGGAGTAATTATCTTTAGATACAAAGAAGCACTCCTTTTAGTGAGACTACAAGGAGAGCTTCTGGCTGCACTATGTCACCTTTCTTTTTTTATTCCTTTTTCTTCCTTCAGAACAACTGAACAAATGCAGTTCTGTCCAGGAACAACGTGCACCCTTTTAAACAGCAGAAAGCCTCTCCAGTTAGGAGCTTTGAATTATTTGCATCTTCTGCAGCTCAAAATGTCAAAAGTCACTGAAAGTTTTCTTCATGTAATACAAATTCACTTATGTCTTCATTGGACAATCATTCGCTGAGTGAACTCTGTTAATGGTCTTTGAGCGTAAAACCAAGTTGCAATGTTAGGGTGTGTTATGGCTCTGTGCTGAGTTACCTTTTGGCTATTGGTCTGAAAACTCCAGTTAGAAATCAGTTGGGCTGGAGTGCTGGTTGTGTTCCTTGTATTCATGTATTTGTGGGCAGATCATGAAAATGATGGCAAATGTTGGCAGGCATGTAAATCCCTCTTGTTTTGCTTAGTCCTTCTCCACTTGGTCAGCAGTTCCTTCACAGTAGCAGTGTCTGATGAGTGCAGCTTCTGTCCTTCCTTTCCCATCCTTCAATCAGGAGCTCCCTCTAACCCTGCATCTCCATGCCTCTGTCTCTCCAGCTTGCATGTGTTGTCCTGCCCCCTGTAATATTTGTCAGTGAGTGTGGTCTGCCAGTGAGTAACTTTGAGCAAGTACGTCTCTGAATCTGGTCCTTGTGGCTCATCAGGTCTTTGAGACTTGTTTTTGAGTCTTATGACCACCTTGCAAGGGCTTTTGGGGCCCACCCTGAGTTGGTCTTCCTGCAACTTTCAGGCATTTGAAATTCCAGTTTGTGGAAATCTTTCCTGGACCCAGTTTTCAACTGGATAGTGATGAGGAAATATTCAAGAATTCCCTGATATCTGGCAAGAGAGTTCTTGGGTTCTGAACAGTTAAAGGAAAAGCCCTTACAACTTTTCTGAACTCCCCCAGCTCTTTGGTGGATCTGACCTTACTTCAGTGATTGGGTTTCTCCAAAAGCATCTTTCCTGGCCTTCTGTCACCTCTTAGCTTCCAGATTTCTTCTTCTGTGGAGCGTTCTCCTGATAGACCTGGTGCTGTAGAAGCAAAAAGTTTTTGTGATAGAAAGGTTTTGCTATAGAAAGTGCTCTGCTCTGAAGTGAACCAGACCCTTTCTGGGCTCAGGTGGCGCCGTACCCTCAAGAAAGTCCCCTCCTGAGCTCTGCACTCCCCCAGGCTGCTGCTCCACCATGGACCTGGAGCTCAGCACTTTGCCTGTTTCTTGCCTCTTATCCTGGGAGCAGCAGATCTGGGCTCAGCCCACCTCTTACCTATATGGTTTATGCAGATGGTGAGCAGAGGCGAAGCTGGCTCTATTTTGTGGATTCAAGCATAACGTTTGGCTGGTAACTTGCGATTCACACAGCTGGGAACTTACTTATGCATGCTTTGTCCTTACTGCTGTGCTTCTTACTCTGAGTTGCTGTACCCAGCTGCCAAAATATTCTGTACCACAGCAAAATCCCGCATGGACTGTGTTTGCTTGCATTGCCTGTCGTGCATGGATTAAATGTGGTGGTACATTTCTGAGTTAACCTGCACACATTAGGCTCTAGGTGGCCTCAGCTGTGGGCAAAATAGTACATTATCTTCCTGTTAAGCAGGGTTTACTCAAAACCACTTTCATTTCACACTGTAGAGTCTGTTTTCCTATTAACAAATCTCTTCTGCAGAACTGCAGTTTAGCACTTTACAAAATGCTGTAGGCTGTGCCAGGTTCAGCTCACTGTGGGACTTTACTGTATGTGGTAGCCTTTGGTGGATTTTTACTGATAAATGAGCAATGTTTTTGTGGATTTATCACAAAGGTAATGGTAGGGAGTACATGTTGTGCTTCCTCTTTAGTGCACAGTGCTGCTTCTAATCAGCCTAGAAGTTTGTGTGTGTGGGATTCCCTGCAGCTGCACTGAGTTGTGAGGCTCAGGGGAAGTTGGTGCTTAGTAGTGATGCCTTTTTTTCAGATCTGGATTAATTGTGGTTCAGATGTTGGCTGGCAGGTGCCTTTGCATTGCTCTGTGACAAACACTAAGTGCTCTGTGGGCAGGTTCACTTTGTAACAGTCCTCCACTGGGTAGGGGACAGTTCTGAGGAGCAGGACACCCAACACAGTGGCACCTTGCTGTAGGTCACCTGTTGCTTAACAGTCTAGTGTACAAAGGCAAGAGAGGTTTCTTTCTCTTCAGAGTGGAAAAACTTGAGTGACTGATGCACTTGTTTGTATTTCTGTGTGGCTCTGAAATGCAGGTTACAGGACTTGTTCATGAGGCTTCTCCCTTCTGCTCGCCTTTTCTCTTTCTTGCGCTCTGCAATACAGCTCAGACACTGTAACAGCCTTTCTCCTCCCAGCATCGCTCTTGTTGCAGTCCCACCACTGCATAGGCTGTATCCTTGGGCTAAATGCCTGCACAGTACTCCCTTCCACAAGTTGTTCTTATGTCTCCTGTAGCTGCTTTCTGGGAAATTAGAGAATGAAGGGAACCTAAAACCTGTTTGCTGTACAAAATGTGGGCCAAGTGCGTTTGGACCCAGATGAAGTGACTAATTACAGACCTGAGGGGCAGATGGCAATTCCCTTATGGGTGTGTTCCCATTATGTCACCCTGTTGTACCCCTGTGTGGGGCTCTTCACTGGGAGCAAGCATCTTATCTTTTCTGCAGGCTGCTACACATACCAAAAAAGGACCATCCGTATACCCTGCCTAGAAAGGACTCCAGTTTTCGGAGTTTGGCATTCAAGTAGCACAGTTATAAATGTCTGCTCCTGCCTTGAACTGGAACATAAATGTTTATAACTTCTGTTTACTGTCTAGACAGTTTTCCCATTACTTTAGTACTGAGAAACCCTTCCATTTCTAACTACATTTGGGTACCAGCCTGAAGTCTGTTAAAGTTGCAGACTTTTTCCCCATCAAGGACAAAAGCTTTGGTTTTACAATCCTGCCCTTAATTTGCGGAGGTGAAGTTTCTGTCGCAAGTGCCACTTTCTCTGAGCACCTCTTGCCTTCCCAGTAGAGATCACTTCTCTGGGTCTGATAGGCTGTCAAGGAGTGTGTACTGGTGGCTCCTTGGATGCAGGTACAAATCCTGCATTAGAGGGCAAGATGGGGCAAGGGCAGAAAAGAAACTTCAGGTCCTAAAATGATGTTAACATGTCCACCCAACCCACCATTGTCTCTATTTCTGGGCCTCCGATAAAACTAAATCTCTATTTTAAATAATGTGCAGTATTTCAACAAGGAAAAGCAAGACAAAGAGGCTATTTAAAGCTCCCGTCTTTCCATGGCTTGGCTCACAGGCTCTGCTTCTTTTGTGTCATTGTGTCTATGGAAAACACATACAAGAGGCTAGCGAAATACAATGTGCACTTCTAAGTACAAATTTAGAATGCATGCAAAGGTCAGATGTGGTGCACGCTTGGGTTTGGGGAGACAGAGGCTTTGGGCTGATGCAAGTTAACTTGGATGTCCATAATGCAAGGAGGAATTTATAAATGGACAGTGAAAGAATACTTAATCACCTTTTACACAATATACTACAGCCTATGCCATAGAATAACCTGCATGGCCTATTCCTGAGTGCTCTTTTTTTGGTCTGAAGTTGAGGCATCTTCCACTCATAGCTCTGCTCTGTCTTGCTCTTCGAATATTGGATAAGCCTTTTACACTGGTAGTGTCCTTCAATGTCCTTGGTTGTATAATGAGTCTGGGAGTATATACGTAAAACATTTTGAGATCCATAAATATAAATGCTAAGTGTCACAACATGTGCCTGGCTTGAAAGCAGCTACAAAACTGTCAGAGGCTGCTAACCTGGAACATCTTTGTTCTGGCAATAGGAAGAATACAATAAAAGGACTTGTTAAAGGCTGTGCTGAAGGGACCTTGTTGTCACAGATAGAGAGGACAGTGCATAGGAGTGGGGCTGGAAATACCCTGAGGAAAGAGGAGCATGGAGGGATGTGTTGGAGATTACAGCTAGCAAGGTTATGCTATGCTGGTGGGAGGGGGAGAACCTGCCTGAATACTAGATTTGCACAAGCTGGAAAGAGCTTGTTGCAAGTTGGAAGGACAGCCTGAAAACTGAGCAGATTTTGGAATTCTGAAGGAGTCCATATAAAAAAAATAAATCTGAAGAGCTTTGCCAAGGAGAAGGGACACAGTATTTTTTGGTTTGGTGTTTAGGTTTTTTTGAAGGTGGGTGATACAGATACATGTGCCACTGTGTTTTCCTGCACGTAAAGCGTGCGTGTGTATTAAGAGGTTACACGAGAACCTCAGTGCTCTTATGTACCCCTCGAGGATGGAACCCCAGACTGGCAAAGCCAACAAGGCAGAACATGACGAAGTAACGTTGCTTAAGATATTGGGGAGAGGTTCATGGAGTTTGGCTGTAGGGTGACAGCGCTGTATTCCCAGTAGGAAATGATGCTAAAGTGAGCACAGGAAAGGTGGAGATAGGAACAATGTATGCTACACCCCAGATCACTATGGCTGCTTCAAATGCTGGATTTTCAGGGCACAACACTGATTCCAAACATATTGCATAACATGACACGATCTTATGAAAATCCACAGTTGTAGGGTTGTCCTACTATCTTGATTATGTGAAGGGGAAATTAAGGCATGAAATGATGCAACTTATCTGTAGCAGTTTATAATACCCATTGTGGATGCAGGGTTTCTATTCTCCTAGTTGCAGCAATTGCCAAAGCTTGGGTGAGTTCAGGAGTTCTGGTTAGGATCCCTGCTATCATCTCTGAACTCTGCTGCCTTCCCAGTGCCTAGGGGTATAAACACAGCACATACATTTTAAAGCCTTATCTGTGCCTTCTTTCTTCAGCATTGTGATGGATTTTTGGCCTTGTTAAAGTAATCTTCTGCAAGGATTTATATATTTTTCATGTGTCAGAGATAATTTTGGTTTTTTAGAAATCCTTCATGCTGAATTAATTTCTTCTGTCAAACCTGTTTTGTTTTCTGCTTGAGCCCTATAAGTGGGAGAATCCAAATCCCAGAAAAGTGTGTGCATCTTTCCTCCTGCATGTGGCACTCCTGTGCCAATAAATTCAAACCATCAACCTGCAAAACCCTCTGAAGAAACACAGCCTTCCATGTCTCAAATGCACCCGGCAGGGATGGCTTGGGACCCCAGCTCAGAGACCACCCCTATATGATGGGGTTCAAACAAGTGCAATTCATCATTTGAGCCATATGTGATCTTCCATTTGGGCAGGAAAAAAACCTTGTGTTTTGGGATATCTGAAGCCCTCACTTTCCTCTCCTGTCTGCTCATTCCTTGCAGAATGAAGCCGAAGGCAATGGAACACTGTGGGGACATGAGCTGTTTTATAATTTATCCAAACCAGAATAATGTGGTTTATCTCTCAGGAAATTAAAGCCTATATTGCAAACTAGTAAAGCAGATTGGTCAGAGCCTGTGAGCTGCTACTCTTTCTTTTTTATTTTTCTTTTCCCCTTTATTTGTGATTTGTTGAATGCTGATGGGGCTGGGACCAAAAACATTCGTAAATGCGATACAGTAACAATAACCCAAGTATTTCCTGCTGTGGGCTGTGACCAGTGGGGGGTGTGTGGGGTGTGCTGCCTGGTCCCTGTCCCTTGGGAATGGTTTGAATTGTCACAGCCACTCCTGGCCTCACGAAAACTTGGGACCAATCTGTCACAGCCCACTGGGTTTGGAGGATGGTGGTCTGGGGATACCGAGTACAGCTCACTAGGAATTAACTGGACCTCTCATTCTGACTGAGGATTTGTGATTGATGTTGTTAACCTCTCCATTAGGAGGAGTGCATTCAACAGTGATTTTAAGAGGTGTCCTGCTGATACCAGGGATGCGTATTCCAGTTTTACTCCATATCCATACCTGTATGCATACAAAGCAAGGGCAAAAAAGCATCTGTGCCATAAACTATGGCAGGATCAGGCCAGGGCCTGTGCCATGTGGTTGCTGAAGTTTATGCATGGCATGAGGAGGGAGCTGTCTGGGTAATGGAGAAGGCTGGAAAGTTCGAGGAGGAGGGAAGGTCTCTCACTTCTCTTGTTCCCCTCACCCTGATGTGGAGAAACAAATATAAACAAAGCTGTCCTGGCCGTGCTGTTGAGCTATGCTGTAACAATTGCCCTGTGGGATTTTCCCCTTCCCCACCTGCATGTTTTTGCTGGCACTAGGTGCTCCTTGCTGGCTCTGTGCTGTTGACAGTGTGACAGCATTGGGCAGGGATGGGAAGGTCCCTGGGGCACTGGGTGTGGAGAGCACCTGGGGTGAGAGCTGAGGGTGAACGGGATTTGCGAGAGGATGGCAGAGGAGATGCAGAATAGAGAAACAAGAAGCAGTTGTTTTGTTAAGCTGCCTCATTCTCTATTTCTGTAGCTAACCTTTTGCTTCTCGAAGCAATAAAAAAACCCTTCAAAAATATTGCAGGGTGTTTGTGTGCTTTGACTAAGCTGTTCCTCATAAACCAGCGGCTTTTGCGTAAACACAGCCACGGCAGGCAAAATTATCTGTTTTTTTTTCAGCTGTCAAGTATCTTCACTCCCCCTGTAATGTATAAACAGGGAGAGAGAGGCTGGGATAGGCAAGTCCCAACAGTGTGGGGTGCCCTCCTTTCCCAGTGACCCTCTGGTCCCAGCTCCTCCGAAGGGAGAGGACTGTGATTGTTGCTGGATGCATGGGGCTGGGTGGTCATCAAATCCAGCCATGGGGAAACATCGGGTTGGCTCCAGGGACTCCCAGGCTGAACATTAAACTGTCCAGGGATATGAGAGAGGGAGGGAGGGATACTGAGAAACCCCCATGGGATGGGTCTTTGGGGAAGAACATTCTCAGGACTAGAAATATACAGCTGGGGATGGGTATCACTGGCTTCCTTCTGCACTTTTAATTGCTAGCCAGTGCTCGAGCCTCCCAGCAGAGCCGAGGTGGCAGCAGAAGCTGTTTGTTTGCTAATTGCTGTGTCTCTGCCCCCCTTGTCGATTCCAGTCAAAGCTGACATGCTAAATCCAGTATCTGCTGGAGATTAGGGGGACTTCCCTTTCACCTCTGTTGGCTGGGTCTGTGGGCTTCAGTGACTTTTTTTACAGATAAAATGAACAAAAATTCTATGTCTCGTGATGCCTCTGATAAGCTGGAGGCTCCAGACGTGGCACAATACAGACTGCCCATTATAGGCCTTTGTTTATTGGAGGAAAAGAAAAAGAAATGCGTAACCTCACTATCTTGATTATGGAAAAAAATATATAAATGTGCCAGAAGCATAATTCGTGCCAGTGGAAATCAAAAATGACCCTTTGCTTCCCCATCCACCCACCTTTTTCACAGTATAGTAGTTTGCTGGAAGGGAGCTTTTCTAAGGCAGTGGTGGATTGCTGCAGAGATCCTTCCTGCTGGACCTGTAGAGCCCCCTCCAGATGTTACTTGTCTCAGATGCTTCAGGGGATGGTGAAAAGGAAGCTGGTAAAAGTCCAGGTAGAATCCGCCCCTGACTATCAAATTGTCATTTGAAACCTTTTGAGGCTCTCTTAAGGGCAGTAGTAACATGCCCTAGAAACACTTATAAAAATTTCATTATCAGCATCTTTTATAATGCTGAATAGTCCTGCTATTTAGGTAATTGTGCCGACTGTTCCCTTTGAGCCTGTCTTGCTGATTGCTGGCCGTGGGGACTGATACCGTGTTATCAGCTTTGCATAGCTCTTCAGATGTGCCGAAGGACCCATTGTGTCTGGGCTGGTGGTGGGAACAGATGGTTTCTGGGTGCCTTTCCTGCCCGATTTAGGGCTTGCAGCACTCTCATCTCTGCTCCTGGGACGCTCCATGGCTTCTCAGCCCTGGGAGAGGGGAAAGGGATAGAAGAGCAATTCAAGATAGCCCCAAGCCCCCTCAACTGCTGCTGCCTCTTTTCTTCTGTAAGACATTTTTCTGGGCTGGTGGCTCTCTCCCACTACCAACTAATGCAGGTTTAGCTCTGCCAACCCTCTTGATGAAGATGTGACAACTGGTGCCACACATGGTCTGAGCAAGCTTTGCTGTTGCTCTCTGTGGGTGAGCTGCACGCATGGGGCCTGTGTCAAGCCTAGTGGTCCTCGTGGTCATAATGAGTAAGGTGAAAGCCAGCACTGGGATGACTGTGGAGGCTGGGCTGGGCCTTTGTGGTTCTCACTGACTTTTTCTGGGGGGCCCTGTGGTGATGGCGCATTAAGTGATGTATTTCATAGCAGCATTATTGCAATGAAACACAATGTGCTTTTGTGCAATTATACAGTGTCTTTTAAATCATTTCCTCTAACAAGTCTGTCTACACCCAAAGAAAAATAAACATTTTGAAAGGCTACAAAGATAAACACACAAACGTTACCCTTAAATGCATCTTCCCCTCCCCAACTCCAGCCCCCCTGACACTTGCTCAATTCCCTAGACAGGATGAGCACTGAGGATAGCTGAGTTAAGACTACCTAACAAACTTTGGCAACTGTTGACTTTCTAATCCTTCATTTCATAGCCTCAATATACTTTGTAATGAGTGACTTTTTTGGAAAGGAGAAAGTAAAAGCTGGGACTTATTCTGTCACCTGCTTGCTCTGCCTTTTTAAGGTGATTTAAGGTGAACACTTTCCTCTAATCCCTTTGAGGCCCCATTCCATTCTCAGAGCTGAAGTTGATGGGGATAGACTGGGCTCGCAAACCTTATTCCAAATGGAGCACACCACTAAGGTGCTTTATTTCCAGGTTGCTCTCACCCATTTTTGGGTATGGGTTGTCTGTGAGCTGTCCCAGACCCCTTCTTGCACAGATGCTGACAATGTTGTTGGTGAACAAATGAGATTTTTATTTCCACTTTTGTCAGTTTGGCAGTAGCCACCACTCCCAGCAGCTGCTGTTGTCTTGCCCCCTGGAAGTTTTCCTACCTTTCCTTTGGGAATAATTCAGAGGAGGGAGTGGAGATTTTGACCC
This sequence comes from Dromococcyx pavoninus, assembly GCA_033558185.1. NCBI lineage: Eukaryota > Metazoa > Chordata > Aves > Cuculiformes > Neomorphidae > Dromococcyx > Dromococcyx pavoninus. Next base: position 149,307 of record JAUMJL010000838.1, read on the forward strand.
TTCCTCCCTCAGCCTCTTTTCTAGGCTGATAAACCAGTGATTGGCAAGGGGAGCTGGTCTTTTAAAGTGAGGAAATTGCCCTAATGAAGCTGCCTGCTTATTTCTCCCCTTTATCCCCTCCCTAACTCATTTGCTTCTTTGCCATTTTCCGTGACTGCGTGGTTTCTTTAACAGCCTCTTGTGGAGGGTCTCATCAAAGATATCATGAAAATCTAACTGCATTGTCAATCAGCACTCTTGTATTGCCTTCTTTATTCACCCATCCCCTTTCCCTGGTGAGACTTCTGCCTGTCTCTACTTGAACCCCAGATGGGAAAGTGCTCTGCTTTTAATTAGCATCTTAATTAGTTTATTGGGGGTTGGCACAATGCTAACTGACTTGTTGTTCCTGGATGCACTTTTCAGTAGAGATGTCATTCTCGCTATCCTGTAGAGCTTCAGTTATTTTAGTTATTGCAAAGTGCATCTTTTAACTGGTTCAGGAAGGTATTCCTCTGAAATTCAGTGTTTGTTGGTTTAGCTGGGCGATATATCCTTTTTAATCCAAGTAACTAAATCACTTCAGTTTTTCTTCTGCCCAGTTCCAGATAGTGCCTCATCATTAATCCCAGAAATGTGCTACGGTAGGGAAGTTGTATCTTGTGACATATAAAATTGACTGACATAAATAATTTAGTTCCTCTGAACCCTCCTTTTCTTCCTTAACTAATGGAGACTGAGGTGACCCACAGAGCCACCTGAAATTCTCCTGCAAATAATCTCATTGTTTGACTTTGTTTTCATCTGTTTGTTAGATATAATTTATGGTCACGCTACACTGGCTTCAATAAGATTATAATGTATATTTTTGTATCATTTTTCTGCTACACTAAGTAAAGAAAAAACCAGATATTTTGCCTGTTTACTTTTTTTGTGTGTGATCCAAGCTCTGAATACTGGATTTTTCCCTCACCCCTTTCCCAATTGATTTTGTCTCCCACGTGTCATCTTTATCTTTCTGGTGATGGACTCCCTCTGTTATCTTTATCTTCTGGCTTTTTGCTGGGAATTGTCATTTCAGTCATTGTCATTGATTTCCTCTTGGTTAGCCAGGATTTTTTTCCTCTTTAATGGTAGAGTGTTGCCTGGGGTTTTGTTCCAGAATTACTGTGACCCTTGGGACTATTAAATAGGAACGGAGCTGGAACAGTAGTTCTGTCTTTCCCATGGCCTACCCACTGTGCATTGGTGGCAAACAAAGAATTTGGCCACAAGAGGAGACTGAACTGGAAACGCCAGGGCTGAGGTAGCCTGTGAGCAAAGTTTTTCATCAGTGATCACTACCTGTGTGGCCATAACAGGGACCCTGCTGCACTGGTTGAACTGGAAGATCAGATGCTGAGGGTCTTGGTGGCACTGGCCATTTTGCTGTTGACCCTGATTCCAAAACTTCTGGATGGTCCATGTCTGTCTGGCCTGGTACCAGGTTCTTCTCCTAAGGACCTGAATATCCTGAGGAATATTCTTTCTTCTTCTTCCTAGAGGTTTTCCCAGGCAGCTTTGCACCCAGAGGGCTGCAAACATGGGTTAGATCCTGCCTAAGACCCTGGTTAAAGCCTGAACTCCATCAAAGGCAATGTAAGGAGGTGAGAGAGCTCCAGGGAGCCCGTTTTCTGGTGATCCCGTGCAGTTTGCTCAGCAGTATAACCTCACCAGTCTCTTTGTGTCTTTGCCAGAAAACCCTCCCTCATTGCATTCAGTCCCATGTTTCTCCCAGAGGGAGGTTCATCCGCCTCTACCTGACGTGTTGGTAGGCAAAAAAACTGAGTCCAGATGACCAATCCTTCCTCGCCAGCTCTCCTAATTCAAGGGAGAGTAACATGAATTATTCCTAAGCTAGCACGGCCCCTTAGCAAGGGTTTTGGCAGAGCTGAATCAGCCAGGCAGCTGTGGTGTGTCAGTGTGGCGTGAATGTATTTCTGGCAGAGGTTTGTGTTATCTCAGGGGTGGTGGATTTACAGCCTGTGAGAATCAAACTGCTGCATATGCTTTGAACATTGAGGGGAAAAAAACCCCACTATACTGGCCTTTTGCTTGTGATTTCACTGGGAATCCAGGAAGTTTGCAGCTGATAGGGAGTGTCTTGGCTGCTGACCCTGGAATGGGGTGGGGGGATTCAAGCAGAGCTTTCTTATTTCATCTTTATGTTCATGACTCACTTTATTCTTTGATTGTGATGTTTTAATGTGAGACTTTGCAGATGGAGAGCTGATGCTAATGGAGCAAGGTCATTTTGTTCAATTGGTGTGAAGAGATCTAACCCAGGCTTTGATAGCCCTTAGCCCTTGTCAGGTTTCTGTGCCAGCCGTTCCCCAACTTCAGATCTGATCGTTTTCCCAGGGATAGCAATGGAAACTCTGTCTCATGAGATGCTGTTCTTAGCTATCCAATTCTTTGTAGATCAGGGTATAGAGCATGCCTGTTGCTGATCTTCTCTACCTGAAAAGGACATCCATCTAGCACTGGCTAAAGCTGACGTGGCTTTTGGCTGCTGGGGTTGTGCTTGGTGTAGTGTCTGGCCTGTTTCCTGCAGGTAAAGTAGGTGGTGGTTGAGAGCACCCAGTGCCTCACTTGAACAAGGTTGTCTGCATTTCCATGTCTCTGTTTTCTAGCTATTAATAGGGATACAGTTGATGTTGTCAGTGTTTTCTAAAGCATATTGAAAGTGCACTGAAAACTGCTGAGAAAAAATGTTTGCAGGTATATTTAAGATATAGGGTTAGCACTCAGCCTGGCCTCTGGCTTGATGTGAGTCATAGTTTCACATAGCTTTTCCTATCTGGCTTACATATTACGCAGCATTTCTTCTTGACTCGAAGATTTGGTAGGGAGAGAGATATCTGTGGGGTGAGAAGGATGCCACAATTGTCTTCCAAGGTCCTGGGCTGTCTGAAAGATAGTTAGGGTAGACAAAACTTATGCTGTAAAATTGGCACTGGGCATTTTATGTATTTAAATAGCTTTAAAAATTATCTCTATAGGGCTGCTATCCTCACTGCTGTCACCAAATCCACTGAATGCAGGACTATGCCCAACACCTGATTCAATTCCTGATGAATCATTACTTCAACTACTTGGGGTTTTTTTGTAATTGCTTTTGCTAATCCTCATCTGCATTTTCATTTGCTTAGTGCTCACCATCCCCTTCATCCATGGGTACAACTCATGAGGTGTCCAGATCCTGCTTGTGTCTCTTGTGATGCTTGGTGGAGCTGTAAACACAGGAGAAAATGGTCTTTGGCTGGCGTAACTTAGCAAAGCTGTGCTGATATGAGAGAACCAATAGCAATTTACACCAATTTCAGAACTGTCTGCAGGATATTTCATTCCTGCTGTCTGGAAGAGCAGAAAGCTCCTGGAAAATGGCCTTATTCAAACATACCTGACATAATTGCTCAGCTGTCTGTCTTATTTGCCCCTTTGTTTTGGTCTGTTGAGGTTTTGGGCTTCTATGCTTATTCCTGCATAGTCAGGAGTTTTACAGTCCACTTGGACTCACTGGTACCCCATACAGATGCTCACTGGCAACAAATAGTGGTGTACTTGCAATGAAAAGGATTGCCAAGTTAATTAAAGTTCAGCTGCTTAAAAGATGAAAGAAAAACCAGAAACAGAGTTCAGATCTGTAATTCTTACTTTTTCCAGCACTGATTCCATTTGGGTTCCCTGCAATTTCTTAAGGGATGGGAAGGCAGAGGGTTTGTTTGGATTCTATTTCATTAATCCAACAGTCCTGCTTGAGATCAGTAAATACTGAAGGAAGAAAAAGGTATCCCTATCAAAACCTTGTTGTCATAATGAAAGAAAACGATCCCTTTTGAACTTAAGCTGAATTTGAAAGATGTCCTCACCCCAATGTGTGTCACCAAAGCTATTCCAAACAGGGTCACTTGTAAACAACTTTTTCATTCAGCTCCCCACGGAATAGGAGGACAATGGGGCCCAGGAAAGTGTATTGAATGGAAAAGGACAAGATATTACTTTTTTTCTTTTAATAAATCACCCCTTCCCAGCTTCTCAGAAGGAATTGCAAGCAATGGAGGTGAATGTGAAACCCAACATGCAAAATTATCTCCTGAAATTAACTCCCCTCCCTAGACTGCTGAGCTCCTGCAGCCATCCAGCCTTGGGACTTGCTGCTGGCTAGCACCAGGCACATCATTTTCCCTCCGTGCTCTGCAGCTGAATATATGTATATGTGTGTTTCTCCCCGTTTCTCCCCCCACTTTCATTCAGGAGAAATGTTGCCAGTGGGCAAACACTAATCCATCCTGACAGCTCTACCCATCTTCCTGCTTTGGTCTGGCATCCAACAAACAGCTTGATTAAGGTCCCTGGGGCTTTATTAGTGCAGCTTGTTGCCTGCAAATTAATCAACAGGTTGCATGTGTTTAACTCTTTGCTGGAGCTGACTGAGAAATGTTTTACATTGCCGTGGGCATTGAATCAAATCTTTTGAACTGGCTTTTAAATACAATATAGCATAAACAGCCTGAAGTGGCATTATGGTCTCGATCTTTTGGGGCAGGAGGTAAAGCGATCCCGTGGGCTCTGCAGGTGCTGTTAATACACCTTCCGATCTCCAATAGCAATTTTAGACTCTATTTCTTTTGGCCATTCACCCACCCCCTGTAAAATGTCCATTATTCATGCAGAGGACAGCCTGATGAAACCTGTGCTTTGCTTAAATATCCGTAAGTAGTCATATGCCCTCTGGGCCCCTCCAAAGTGGAAATGCATGCAGGAATGGCACTTCCTCGCTGGTTCGAGGCTTTACCTGGAGCACATGCAAAAATTGCCTGTATGTGGTATTTTGTAGTGATATCTTTCAGACTTTTGGGCTTGTTCTTCAACTGGATTATGTGAAAAATAACTATGTAGTTTCTTAGTTTTATACTTGAGCTTTGATAATGAGCATAAGGTATGGGGACCGTACATTGAATTCCCAGTTGGCTGTACTGATACCAAAATGGAAAGGACTGATGTATGGATATACTGGGTTGAATATTCTGTGATTTTTGAAATAATAAGAGGTTTTCTAGCTTTTTGCTTGCGTGTACATGGGGAGACCCAGCTCCTTATCTCCATTTTCCATTTCTATACATGACCTCTCATCTCCCAGCTGCTGGTGGCCCATTTGGTGCATCATATCGCTGTGCGCACTCGTGCCTGTTAGCAGTGCGTGTCTCTGGACAGATACCGACAGCACTCCCACACGGAGTGAGACCTGAGGGGGCCAGCAGCACTCTGCAGATGGAATTAAATTCGATCTGATCTGGACTTCACCCCACAGTGAACAATGGTGAGAACAGCCTGAGCCACGTAGCTCGTATCGATTATTTTTAGCAACAATCAAAGATAAAAGAAGAATGTGCCTATATGGTGGTTGTCTCCTGTCTCAGTGGAAGGAGAACAGCCAGCGCAAGGAGAGCTGCCCAGGCTCGTGGCTCTATCCGTGTTCCCCCAGGAAGGATGTATTTTCTGCAGTTTGCTCCAAGTTGGAGAAGAGTAGTGCACAGTGGGGAATTTGCCAACCCTCTGTCTTCAGCAGCTGGCCAACATCTGTCTTCTGCATGATGTAAAAATTCTTACAACTTGATAATAATTTTCATGCCTATTTTAACACATGGTTTTAGACCATCTCAGTCCTTGATTTGACTTTGTTGCACCCAGGTGAGAGCAGTTTTGACACTCTGTATGCCAGCAGAGGGGATGAGAGACACAAAGCAGACCTGGGCTGCTCCAAGAGTCTGCAGACAGTGGTGATCCCTGTACCTCTTCTGGGATCTCCCACCTGACCTCTCCATGAGCTCCTGCTGGGAGCTCTCCTGCCTGGGACACAGCCCTTTGCCTGGGTGAAGGATGGTCTGTGCAATTCCACTGTAGGGCTTTCCCTCTTGCCACTTTCTCTCTTCTCCTCTGACTGACCTTGGGCTCTCCTGCAGGGAGCTGACTGTTCTGTGCAGATGCTGATCCTTCAGCCTTACTTTTACACTGATGATGGCAATTCTGAGATAGCCAGAGACAGTAAAGGTAAAGCTGCTTTCTGGGGACAAGCTGGGGAGCTGAAGACTTGTGACTCCTTTGTGCTTTACACATTTCTGGCCTCCAGACCCATTCATACCCTGTGATTGCAGCAAGGCTTTTAACAGCAGCAGAAAAACAAAAATTAAACACTTCTCTTTTATTCTTTTGCTTGTGGTCTGACCTTTCATTGCTGCAATAACCAGTTGCACTAATCCATATGGGGTGTGAAGGGCTATTGATAGAGAGGCAGTGGTCCCTACGAGGTTTGTATCCTTGTCATCTGTGAGTGAAGCAGCTTGTGAGGAACAAGAGGCAAAACTTGTATGTACCTGTACCACCAGTAAGAGGTCCCTGGCAGAAGGCTGAAACACCTGCAGGCTCCCATGTCTGAGCAGAGGCTCACCCACGTTGCTGCCTAAGGACCTTTCCAGGTGTCAGCAGAAAAGCATGTGCAGAGGAATCGCTTTATCTACTACTTCAAATGCTGTAACAGTTAATGTGTTCTTATGAGGAGGTTCTTTGGTGCAGATGGAGGGAGAAGTGGCATTTCTAAAGGGAGATTCTAACCCAAGTCACTCCTGGCCTCTGTAGCCTTGTGGATCTAGGAAGTTTTGGGAGAGCATTGAGAGGGCAAGCACCAGCAGAGCTGAAAAAAATATACCTTCCCTAGGGATTTCCTTAGCACAGTTCTGGATATCTTCTTGCTAAGTCTTGCCTTTGCTTCAGAGGTACAGCAGCCGATTCCCTCATCTTCCATCAGTGGAGACCTTGCCTATAGGAGAAAGATGAGATTCCACCTCTGTCCAGCCCTCAGGATATTTGTGTTTTTGTTGATGACTTACAAGCTCAGTCTCTTATTTCCACCCCCCTTTAACAGCAGGGAATAACAAAAAGAAACCTTCAAACCTGAAAGCTGCGGGGTTTGGGAGGGGGAAAGTGAACAATACATCAGCTCAGTGTTGTGCTAAAGCTGGTGCAGCTGACTGGGGCACATCCCTGCATCTGAGGTCTGTCACATCCCCAGCCACTTCTGTTGTAGTAACTGCTGGCCTTTGCATGGCAGTGTGACAGCGTGGTGGCAGCTGTGACGCATTGATCAGCCATGCCCGCTGCTGAGCGTTCATTCCCGTTGCCAGGCAAAGAAGAGTGACCTTTTGGGAGAGGAGGAGGAGATGGTGGAGAGAGTGATGGGTGGGTGGGAGGCAGTGGCAGCCCTGAATGAGGCTCCTGGGGCTGTATTTTGCAGGGGGGCTCAAGTCAGATGTGGGGGTTTGGATGCATGGAGCAAAGCTGACTGTGCTTCCCTGCTTTTCTTGATTTCGTGGGTGCAGAAAGCCCCATCCCCTCATGCCTGTGTGGATTGAGATGAAGCTTTCCCCATGGTGTCTCCAACTCTGTGGGATGTGAAGCCTGAATTAAGAAAGGAAGTATCAGAATGATGCTTGGTAAAAGCTATTTATGGGCTGCTGCAGATCTGACTGTATTGCCTCTGAAGCAGGAAATATCAGGGTACTACAGCCTCCCTCCCTTTCCCTGCTGAGCCTGACTTGAGCCACTGAGCAGCTGTCACTGGCAGTAGGGATCTGGGTCTTGTGCCTTCCACTGTGACTCATGCATGAAATTGTCATATCGGTTTTGCTGTGCTCCTGTGGCTCTGGGACCTGGACAGTGCTCTGCTCTGTGTGTGTCAGGAGTAAAACCTTAGGTGGCTTCTCTGGAAAAGAAAACCTTTTCCAGGTGTTTGAGGGCAGGATGAAATGGGAAAAAATTATGAGCCTGTAAGTCTGGATCGGTGCGAATGGCACCATCAAGCCACTGAGACAGAGCCCTGTGTGAAGGGGTGAGGTGGAATGGTACCAGACATAACCTGAAATGACTTAACAAGCTGCCAAAGTTTTTAAATACATGTGTCATCTTTTTTCAATTTAAATTTCCTCTGACATTTCATAGGCTTCACCACTCAACGTGAAGCCAAATCCATGTGAGTGTGTGTGGCAGGATTGTTTTTAAATTTTATTTTAAATACAGATGTCTGGAATAACTTTTTTGCACACACTGTAGGAGTGTAAAGGTTTCTAAGCAACATCATTTCATGCTGTTTGCATTAGAGAATGTAAAACAGGGTTCCTTTTTTTAAAAGTCTCTGCAGTGCAGGCATAATTACAGGAACCCATTATGCAGCATTGTGTCTAGGTGAAGCCTGCCCTAATGGAATATTCTGCCTTATGCTGAAGTCTTACCTGCATTTTACCGAGACATTTAAGGACTTAATTAGCGTCATTATAGACTACCACCCCCTTCCTCAGCCCTGTTCATGAAGGGATAATGATCTGTCCAAGCTAGCGTGTTTGCTTCCCATGGTTAACAGCACTGCATGAAGGGAGCGTTTCGTAGCTCGCTGCTGCTATCTTGAAATGAACATGGAGGAGGGGGGGGAAATTAAAGCATTGCCTAGGAGCAATAAATACACTCTGTGTTTATGTGGCCTGGTCTTAGCCATTGAGCTGGGCTGCTGTGTGTCACTGACTCTCCTCCATGTAATGCTGCCTCACGTACTGCCCTGGCTACCTTATCTGACCGACCACTTTGTGAAGCAGTGCCAGGCAGCCTCTGTGCTCAGTCCTGCAGGTGTGTGTTGCAGGACACCTGCATGCACTCTGTTCTTCAAAAGAGTCCCCAGGAGACAGCAGGAGCCATGCGGATACAGCAAGCCCAGGTCTCGTCTTTCCATGATGCCTGTGTGGTTGTGCGGCGTGTGGTCAGCATCTTCCCCTTACCTGCATATACATACACACATATGTGTGTGCTGTTCCTGCCTGCTAACACTCCTGACAATTCCTGACAACATTCCTGTTGTCATTGCAATGAAAGCCAATGTGTTTAATGGGTTGGAGTGACAGGAGGTGGTGGGCTTGAGGGCACATTGCACCGGTGCCAAGGGAAGGTGGAGAGGATCACACTGCTGCTACGTGACTGCAGCTACAAAACTCGTGTTAGCTGGATGGGCAGTTTTGATCCCTAATACTTTAATGGTAAAGAAAACTTGTGCTGAACTTCCCAACAGAGTTTTATAAACATCTGTGGGCTTTTTGCATTTTACGAGATGAAGATTGTTGGCTTTTGTACCTGAGCCTGGGCCAAAGAGGTTTTCGTTGCTGGTTAGGTAACTTCTCTGGCACATTACATCAGGAGCTCCAGACATTATTAATGAGGTGTGTGTGTATTATGGTGCATGTGGAATTTTGTGTAATGGCTGTTGCTGCTGCACTGTATGTTAGGGGTGTAGCCATGACATTTTCCTACAGGTGTACAGCTCTCAGCCACCTTCATCTCTGTCCATTCTGTGCTGTTCTTTCAACTGTACTTGCTTCAGGTTAGTGCTCCCCCATCAAGTTTTCCCTGGAGGCTTACTGGTATTTTGCAGGGAGGAAAATTGACCTGTAACTTCTGCTCTTTGTACTTCTTGGTGGCAGTGGAAAAGGGCACTACGTGAGTGATTAGTGGTTGGGAGCTTGTGGGATGTGGCACTCCTGAGCTTGTAGCTCAGCTGCATTCTGAGGAGCTGCTTGAAGGCTTGTGGTCCCATTTCTTGTGCCATGTGAAGACAAGAAGGAGCTGTGGTGCTAATGGATTTCCTCTGTTTCCCCTGACTCAGTCAGAGTCCTGAATGTCACCTGCTTGCTCCTTTGCCTCATCAACTGATGTCTTGCCTGGGCTGATGCAAGGAAGTTGCCCATGCTGGTAAGAGCTGATAGCTGATCCTGGGTCTTACCATCTCCTTTTCTCCTTTGCTTATTCAGGGTGACTCTCCTACATTGTCTGTCCTACGGAGGACTGCTGCAGTGATGCACAGCCTGTTATTTTTCACAAGAGCCATTTGACTTTTCTGGCTCTTCCAGCCTCTACCCTCAAGAAGCTGTGTGTGATCCCTGCTCAAATAGTTGGGGATACCTCCTCAAGCCCCCCACCCAGCTGCACGCAGCAGTGTTTGACACAGCATGTCCAGCATGGGAAGTCACAGGCAGTCCTGGGCCTCAAGCACAAAGCCCATCCAAGCTACAGCTGTCCTTTGTGCTTTCCAATGGTTGGAGGACTTGGGCAGTGCTTGTTCCATTTTCTTTCATAAACACTGCAAATGGTGCCAGATGGGGCTTCATAGGATCACATCCTCTGCCCTGTGCTCTGTGTATTTTAAACAAACCTGGGAGGGGGTCTGGGCTGGATCCTTGTTTGTTCTTAAAGGAACTGATGTGGGCTTCAGAATCCTCATCCATCCATCTCCCATATGGAGATAAAAAGTTTTGGCTGAACACTGCTAAATGTGCTGTCATCTATCACAGCGGAGGCGGGATTGTGTCAAGGAAAAATAATCCACCATCAGGCTCAAAAGAAGAAGGAAAAAAAAAAGAAGAAAGAAATAAGATTTCCAGTGAAATGCATTGCTTTTAAAAATCCAATTCACTCTTTGCCAAGTCATTGTTTGGTTTTAGACTTGTTTCACATGAAAGCAACCTTTAAAGGTTACTTTTATCCCTCTTTAATGAGCTATAGAAATGAGCCTGGTCTGCTACAGGGCAGAGGCCAGGGGATGGGACTGTGTGTGGAGCTGATGCATCCCCTTTGGAGCGGCTGTGTGAGCTATACCACCAGCTCCCTGGCTGCCAGATTCTGTCGCCAGCAGCTTTCAGCAAGAATAATGAAAGAGGATCATTGATATATATCTCTCCTCTTGCTGCGGTGGAAATTATATATGCTGCAGTCTGCGGGGGAGAGAGAATATACATTGCTGTGTATATTTTTCTGAAGCATTCTGGATCATGGGGTTTGCACCCTGGGGGACAGGTTTTCCAAAGCCCCTCTTGTGCTGGATGCTGAGCTGTTTGGAGATGTGTCCCAGCAAGAGCTCTTGGAAATGTAACCCCTGTAGTGCACATTAGCTGTCTACAGACCTGGTCCCCATCCTGCCCACGTGAGCAAGGGAAGCTTCCTTCTCCCTCCCAAGGTGAAGCACCAAGTGCTGGAGCCTGTGCTGCCCCTTCTGTCCTCTGCATTGCCCGGGTGTATTTGGGTGACAGCCAGAGTGTCTGAGCACCACTGCAATGATGGGCTGTCCCAGCCCTGACCAGCAGGCGATTGTCTGACTCATTAAAAGGGCTCTGCTACAGGGCACCATGAAGGAGAGGTGGGAAGGGTGGGCATAGGGCAAAGCTGCTTGGCACTCCACGTGTGGGCTGTGAGGAGCACAAGTGGGGCTCCCTCAGCTTCATGCAGCAATGTGGCTGCATGAGCTAATGGGCTAAATGGGTACTTACAAAGGCAGCAGCAGAGTCTCTAAACAAGGCTCATCACTGTATATCTGTGGATTGACCTCTTCTACCTCCTCCCTATCTCCAGGTAATCCTTTCTGCCCAGGCATTGTGCACAAGCAGCTTCAAACTTCCCCAGCCCAGCCGGGAAACCTCCCAAGCCACAGCACAGCCGTTCCAGTCTGAGGGCTCCTGCATTTTCTCACTTAGCTCACAACAGCTGTGCCATTATAACATTTCTCGCATTTTTCTTCCGATGCACATCATGCTGCTTGAAGCTTGACTGATACAGTAAGAGCAGAAGCAGGGAGTAAATGAGTGGTGCCATAGATCTATATAGGTGTATAGAAAACGCAGTGCACTTGTGTTTCAGTGTGCTGGTGTGGATGTGGCCTTCCTGAGCCCAGGCGGTGTGGCTGTGCAAGGTGGTCTTCTTGCTAGGTCTCCTGACTTCCAGCCCATGTTCCCTCTGGAATATTTATACCCACTTGTTTTGGCTTGGGCAGATTTTGAACATGAATAGATAGCTTGATGTGCAATTGCTGCTTGTGGTCACGGTGTTCAGGGAGCTGAGGACCTGCTGGGTATTTGAGGAAGCAGAGAGGAAGTCACTAGCTGCCCAATTCTTGCTCAACATTCTTTGTCCCAAGAGGCTTGAGGTGACGAGGCAGCTGTATGTATGGACATGGTTTCTCTTCTCCTTTTCTATTTTCTTATTAGTGTCCCTAGGCCTGTTCTGGGCTTGCTCTGCTTGTATTCAAGTTGTGGGATTTTTAATTCCCTCTCTGTGCTGCTCTTACAGGAGTTGGAATTGGCTGCACATTCTCCCTCTGCACCTTCTGGTGTCTCCTGCATTGGGCAGAAGCAGGGGCTGAAGGGTGCTTCAGTCGTTCTGTGTGTTGGCTGCCCTGAGGTTTTTTGTCTCTTTATTTTGAGCCCAAAACAACTCATGCAGTCTGGTTGTGATGTCTCTGTGGGTGACATCAGGGAAGATTAAGCCTTTCTCACACCCATCATTACCTGGCATGTTATCTCCATGCTTCATTAAAAGGAGGGTGCTTTGGATGGTGTTTGCTTGGCCAGTGGGTTGTCCTGGGCCAACGGCCCCTTGGGACAAATGGTGTAATGAGCCAAGTGACAAGAGGGTAATTGCAGGAAGCACAAACTATGGTCACATTGCACAAAACTCTATCCCACAGCAAGGACAGAAAGGGAAGAAACGAGCTGGGGCCAATAAGGACAGTTAATGGCAGAGCAGCTGTGGCCCATGGGTGGTCTTAGCTTCCCAATGCATTTCCCAATATGATCTCCCAGAATCACAAGTCCTCTGGTCCCACAAGCTGCTCCTGGGACAAGGACATTCCTGTCAGTAGATCTACCGTGTCTTCTGGTGTGGCTGCAGTGCTCAGACTGCTGCCCTCAGTGATATTCTCCTAGAGGCATTTTTCCTGAATTCCCTTTCCAAGCAGAAACCATCTCTGTCCTCTGTATTGGTCCTATTTGTAAGAGAGGGAGTTTGCAGAGTTTGCTCTATTTGCTGCTGTTGTGATAAGGCTGTCGGGTGCTTTGCTCCCCAGCAGGACCAATCATCCAGGGATGCTCTGCATGAGCGGGATGTGGTGTTTAGAGAGAGGCTGTCTACCAGGGAGCTGCCAGCATAGAAGGCGCTCTTGGGAAAATCCCTGTGAATCAGAACTGAGGATGCTGCTGTTTTCTGTAGAAGTGTCAGAAGGCCTCTGGAGGCAGTGGGCAAGGGAGAACAACTTTCCTATGGGAAAGTAAAGACTTGTTCCATTTTTAACCCTTGCTAATTGAGTCCAGGGTGAAATGTGACCCCAGGTTACATAGTTGTAATGCCTTCCCTATGTGCTGGGCTCTGGGCCCTCAGGAGGGGGAAGGAGCAGTAGTTTGCTGGTTTTGGCCATGCTCCACGAAGAAGCAAATTTTTAGCGGCTGTAAATAAGGAAGATCGAGAGGCAGGAAGCAGACATCTCCTTAACAGACATCAGAGCTGACAGCCCTGTACGTGGCCTCAGGGATGCCCGCCTGGGCCAGCGTGTGTGGTTCAGGCAGAAGAAAGCACGGGAGAGTGGCAGGGGAGTTCGGGGTCCCTGGTGCAGCCAGAAGGTGGGAGCACGTCCTGGGAAACATGTGAACTGGCCTTGGACTGCCGTGGCAGGAAGGAAGACAGCCCAGATAGGCAGGGGTTTTTGGCAGGGGTCTTCTCTCCCCACTCAGCACAGGTATAATGAGCTTTCCATGCACTTCACTTTACAGACGTTCATGAATGGAGTTGTTCTGCAGAGGTATGAAAGTAGTGCTAATCCTGTGCGATTAACGGGAGCTGAGCTGAATGCTGGTGCTGTTACAAACCTGACCTCTGGATCTGGGAGCCCCACAGGCATCTCCAGTGTCTGGGGAAGGGCTGGAAGTGGCACCCAACACAGGTACCTCATAGCAGCAGCCTGCATGGGAGGCATGTTATCCAGGGTGACTGGGATCTCCTCCCACTCCCTGTTGCGTCTTCTTTCCAGGAGAATTTGTAATTTGATCATTAGCCCAAGACAGAAGTGATAAATTATTTATTTGAGCATTGTCATTGAAAATAGGTGGCTGTAGTCTAAAGGTAACTTGTGGGGTAATTTTGCCTGCTGTTTTGCTTTCTTATGAAACCTGAAAGTTATTGTTTTTTTTTAAGTACTGCTGCTTTTTTCCTCCATTTTTACTTCTTTTTTTTTTCAACTTTACAAATATTAAATATGCTGTGTCAGACTGGTTTTACTGGAGTCTCTTAGGAAGATCTGCCCGTTAGGAACTTCCTTGGCCTTGAGGATGTCAACAGAACACTTTTTCTCTGTGAAGAAAACAAGGAACATGAGTGTAAAATGAGAACTTATTAAAAAAAAGGCAAAATGGAGCGTTAGCAACAGACAGCAGTTGCACTGGACTTGCTTCTCCAAATACCCTTGCACTAAATTCCCTGTTGCTTGCAGAGACTTTGAGGGGAAAAACGGCAGGGTAGGCAAGATCTCAGGTTTTGGTGTTGAATACTTGCAGACCTACTCAGGTCATCAGGAAGGAGCAGGCCAGTTGCTGGAAGGAATAGATCTTCCATGTCTGAGCGGGACAGCTTTTATCAGTCTTGTCCCCCAAAATGGCTTGAGGTTCATCTCTGAGGCTACCCAGGAATATGGGGTGGGGAAGAAGAAATGGCAAGAGGTCAGTGGAAAGCCCAAAGGATCCTTAGCTCTATGTGTGAGTGTCCAGGCATAGGACTTGTTGCAGGTAGGCCAGGACTTGACAAGAAGCATATGGGTTTGCTTGCCATCTCCACTGTCTCTGGGGGCAGCTGAGGAGGCTTTCTCTTAGAGGTTTAGTCATTGCTGAAGATCCACACCAGAAGCTGCAAAGGCTGGATGAGACAGGCTGGCTTCATTCCCCCTAGTGCAGCAGTCACTTCAGAGCAGCATGGGCTGGGTGGAGGTGTGTTAGCTGCCTCTCAAACTGCCAAGGCTGCTCTCAGATGCAGCCCTTTTGAGCTGCAGATCACCAAAATGAAAGTGCCAAGAGGGCTGGAATGGGATAAGGGAGCGTGTTGCAGCAGGGTGGCTGGTGTGCTGCAGGAGCAGGGCTGGAGATGGGGAAGACAAGCTGGAAGGGAGCGTGGCACGTGGTCCAGGGCACAGCAATGACAAAAGGGGGGTGGCAGTGGGGTGCAGTGGCAGAAGCTCCATCACCTGCGTGAAAGTGCCTGGAAAGTATCACATCACTGCAGGGTGATGTTGCCGGTGTAGGTCATGTTGCAGTGTGCAGAGCTTCCCCAAAACCAGGGAGTCATCCCTTTTGTTCTTGAAGACAAAGGCGCTCTCTGGATTTCTTCCAGAACTTAATGATTTGGTATGGAACAAGAAATGCTCTGTTAACCCTACTCCCTTCTTGGCTGATAAACAGGAGGCGCCGAGCAATCTACTCGCTCACCTCTTCCGCCTCTCGGAAATCCTGGGAAATAAATGTTTTGCTGTTAGCACAAAACAATTAGAAATGGGGATTTGTGTTTTCTTGCTGGATGTGCCTTTTCCCACCTCCTTGATTAATCTTGGATGCAGATGCTAGTCATTAGCTGCACAGCTCAGGATTTGCTGTGTGTTGCCAGGATTGACCAGTGCATCTTGTAGTAACAAAACCAGATTAAACATCTGGTCAGGGAGGGGAAAACCCCCCTGTGGAGCTTCCTGGCAGCTTGGCTAGGAAGGAGGAAGGGACAGGCGGGTGGAGAGGGCACAAACAAGATCAAGATAGTGTTCAGGGTGGAAAAATGTGATCTGGATTCTCCATAACAAACTTGTCTGGTCTCCCAGAGGTTCCCTGAGCCAGCATGAACAGGATTTTTGCAATGACTGGAAAGTCCAAGCCTCCCAGTCCCTGAGGATGATGAGGGGCAGTTTGTGGCTAGGCACGGGTGGGTGGGAACGTCCTTCCCAAATTCTCTTGGGAGGTGTTGATGAGGGCCACTGCTGTTATAGGTGATTGACTGCTGCTGAGCAGGGAAAAAATGGGGATGTCAGATGAAAGCCATGAACCAGGCGGGGGGACAGGGGTGTGTGACTCTGTGACACCACATTGAGGATATTAATTCTCAGTTAACTGTTATTGCTGAAAAGCTGTATTGCTCCTCAGGGATAATGATCTACATCATCCTCATTATTTCAGCTGGTGATTCCCTGGTGGTCACTGGGAACAGAACCTCTTGGCATTGTTGCTGGTGGTGATGGCGCAATGTCTGCCAGGGGTGGCTCTTGAGTGCTTTCACATCGGTGGCAGCCCTGTCCCAACCTCACCTGACGTGTCAGGCAGGCATGGAGCAGCCCAGGCATGACTGAGCAACCTCTGCTACCAGCCTGTGTGTGGGCTGAGTATGTTAGCTGTGTCTTGTTTGGGGCTGAGAAGAGCATGTTCAGGGCAATGCAGGGTGATGTGTATTTTCAGGCAATGTCTGAGCATGGGGGAATTGAAAAGGATGATCCTAGTGCTTTGCTGGGGAAAGGAATGCTCTAGCAAATGAGCCAGTGGGATCCCTGAAGGTTGACAAAGCATTGTGGACAACAGTGGATGTGTTTCAGACGGATCAGCAGACACAGGTATACCGGATGGTGAGAGGAGCCAGGGAGCTGGTGTGTTCAAGCTTGGGAAAGACTCCTGCAAAACTGAAGTTCACTTTGTCTAGAAATTTGTTTTCAGTCCGACTGATGGAGCCTGTGACTGCCCTTAGTTTCACAGGACAGAAAGGAGTGTTTTCTGTAGGACTTTCTCCTTCTCTTCCTAGAGTGGCTGCAATGTTAGACTCTCTTCAGAGTTTGACAAGTCATCTTGCAAAAGGTGAAATAAGTTGCTATTTGCAGAAAGGTTTTGCGGAAAAGGCTCTTATTTCAGGAAGAGGGCTGGTTTCCAGAACAGTCAGCTTTGAGTGGACAGCATGTACATCTTCATATGCAAGGGTTGCAAAGCTAAGCTTTCCTCTGTAGACATCAAAGATAATAGCATTTTAAGAAAGGGATAAACCAAAATAAAATGAGGAGGTAAGGCCCTTGTCCATGACCACAAGCAAATCAGTGTAGAGTTTCAAAAGGGCAATCAGCTCCTGGCAGGCAGCTTCATGTGCAAGTCCCTTGAGTGTCCTGCCTGCCCCAGGCTGAGCTGCCGGTGTCTGGGAAGAGGATGAAAGCAGCAAAGAGTTGATGGCTGAAAATTTCCTTCCTGATGCTGGAAAGGACGATCAGTTTTTCCTCAGGGCAAATCACACTCCCATGCTAAGCATCTAATCCTGCCGACTGTGCCTGTCCACTGATAAGCTATCCAGCCAGCTCTGATAAGTTTCCAGCAACTTCATTAGAAAAATGTTAGAAGCGATTGGAAGTCAATTATGTTTTATGTGACTAATGCTGTTAATTATTATAACTGTTGTTAGTTTGCCTAATCCATCAGGATTCTCCAATTAATAGACATTACTAATTTGTACCTACAGTGCACTGACTTCCACCAGTGGATTTTAGAGCATTTCCCCAAACTGTCCTCTATTTTGTATTTACTGTAGATTAATACTTTATTTAAAGTAAATTATCTTGAGCTGTAAATTTCCATGCTGTCCTATAAACATCAACCAAGCTTTGCAGTCTGGGTTATTTTTACAATGTGTCAGGCAAAGAAACACAAGATAGCAGTTTGGGAATACTGGAGGACATATTAAAACTGGCTGATAAATGAGCTGGAATAGTGTACCCCTCTCCACGCAGGAGGTAAATACCGTGCTGGGTGTGGGTGGAGGAAAAAGGCTCAGGGAAAACTTAAATCATGTGCCCACAGACACAGAGTGACTTCCCCACTGTGCATGGGGTTCTCTGATACTTCTCTGTGTTTTGGTGTAAGATGGAGCCACAGCTCAGGAACTGGTGGTTTAGCACAAGGAGTTTAAGGACCAGTAAGAGTGTAGGCTGGACGTGGAAGAAAATTCTTTGATCAAAGCTTTTATTACGATTTCTTTTTTCCCCCTTTTTCCTTCTTTATTTTTCTCCATCAGCAACTGCACTGGGACAATCCAAGAGATCTCCTTGCGTGCGCCAGCTGGCAGGGCTTGAGGCACAGCAGCCGGCTGGCAAACCGACCTGTTTGTTGTGTGGTTGTTAGCAATGCCCTTTGCAACACCCGGTGCTACTGGGTGGGACTGTTTGAATGCAGCCTGCAAAGAGCATGGTTTAAAAATGGATCAGGGGCTTCAGGCAATCTCTGTAACTTTAACGTGTGTTCAGGCAAACTGTGTGCATAATTCAGCACGTTTAGTTGTGTTAACAGAGCTCCTTGCCAGAGAGCAGAGTGTTTGTTTGGAGATGGCATTGTGATCCCTGTGTATCTGTGCAAGGATTATTTTCATTCCTAAAAGAAAACAAACCACAAAACTATGGCATTTATCCTATAGAAGCAGCAGTAGGAGGTCAGGGGTTGTCTTAGCACAGCATCAGGGGCTCTGCTTGTTGTGTTTGGCTTTGAGAGAGATTCGCCGTGTGATTTCTTTTTAGGGCAGCAATTGATCCCCATCTGGTTTAGCTTCCTCCTTTGGTGGAGTAACAATACGTGTCTGTGTTGCAAGGTAGATTGCTCAGTGGGCCCAATGCAGGATCACACTGTGGGGGTTGCCAGTGGTGAGGATGGCACAAGAAGCCCTAGCTTGTCCAAAACGGCTTGGCTCACCGGATGGTCAGTAATTTGTGTTGTGTGTGTGGTGTTTCTTTAGTTTGGTTTGTTTATTTGGTTTTTTTTAAGCACAGTTCTATCATTGAGTATAAATACATTGCTTAATTGTGTATAGTTGAATTAGTTTTGTACAGCTGAGAGTAGACTTACTCCGTCCCTTGCATCATGACTGATTTGCTGTGTGTCTTTGGTCAGGTCACTCAGCTTCCTGCTCTGCTGCAGTTCTCCACCTCAAATTGGCACAATGCTAATTTATTTCTCAGTTTAAATTTTGAGTGCAAACTTACTGGAAATGTTAATCTACAGTGAGTATTTAATAGAGTGTAATTTGACAAAATGCTCACAGATTTTCCATATGGTTATCAAATAGCGACTGTTAAAAAACAGACCTCTACCAGATCTAAGCTAATGAAGGTCATAAGAATGGTTAGTGAGAACAAAAGTAATTTGCAGTCGGTTGATGTTCCATGTGATTATTTATGGGGATATTTATAATGGTCTCATGAGAAGTACTATAAACTTTGTGATTAGTTACTGAGAGAAATCACCTATTGTGACATGTTAATATCGTACTTTCTCTGCCTGAGGGGTCGTGCCCTGCAGCCCTCCTCAGCTCTACTTGTGGGACTGGGCATCAGTGTCACAAAAATTGCACTTCAAAGTAACAAAGAAAAATGTCTTTTTATTTATTTATGTCTTGTCTTTCCTAATGCCTTCCTGTTGACGATGGGAAGCTGATGGGAAGCTCTCACAGTGCCATTTGGGGAGTGTGCCAGGCACTGCAGGAACCAGTGCACAGTGCATAGACACTGAGCAAACACCTGGGCAGGTTTTCAGGCAGGGATGTGGGCACCTGATCAGCACTTCAAATGCATCCCTTGTGCTGTCCTTGCTATTATCCACTGCTTTGGAGAGCTGTACGCCTCAGGCATTGCTCAGGTGCTTGCCAGTCCTTTTGCAATGGCAGAGGAAGGATGCTTGCTCTGTTATGGGACTGCCCCTTTCCTGCCTCCTGCTTCCACTGTGAGTTTAGATGGATCACTTACTCCAACTCTGCTTTGGTTTCCTATCTCAAAAATAGAGCAGTAGCCAGCTTTGTACATTTAAATTCAGAGATCCGCGCTATAGATGTGGAGAAGGTGTGGATGGAATGAGGTCTCTTCTCTTACCCTGCATCCAACTGGCTCTATGCGAGTGGCCTGTCCAGAGCATGGAGTTTATGTGAAAAGGTTTTTGGGAGGTGGTGTGGTGAAAGCAAGGCGAGATGAGCATTATTAACTGGTCAGAGCAGCTGGTTGTTTTGGAGGGGGAGCCCAACAGGATGTCTCCTGGCTATGTTCTCACCACAGCCCTGTACACTGGTAACCAGCACAGGAACACAGTGTAACTCAGCCTTGCCTTTTTTCTTAGGAAGAAAAACGTTTGCTCTGAAGTCTTGTGTTAGGTGCAGATGTTTTGTGTCTCTCATCCATTGAGGTCAGTTGGAGTTCTGCCAACATGAGTGACGTGTATGTGGAAGAGGCCAAAATCCTCCCGCAGACGAGCGCCGTGGGAGTTGTCCATGCACTCTGAAAGATGGTAGCGTGGCCCTTACAGCATCACAGCACAGACAGGGCGTGAGGCTGAACTGGTGACATAGGTGCAAATTCAGGATAAGAAGATATTACGTAGCACCGCTGGTGCCCATGCCAGGCCTGCCCAGTCTTCATGGAAAGTTTGAGATGACTGATTTCCCCTGTGAATTTGTTTGCTCTTTGTCCCTCATCCCTTTGGGCATCTTGCTGCTGGCACTGGTCTTCTGACTTGCCTGCATGATGCTCTTTGCTTTCTAGCTTTATTTATGGGGAATTTAATAAGATTTAATTATAAGGATTTAATAAGATAACAATTAAGGAAATGAAAACATACTGAAGATGTCTGTTAGTGGAAAATCTGGAGTGAGGCAAGGTTATTGGTAGCAGTTGTTTAAAATCTTGTCAGCTCTTTTTATAGACTGTTGCTGTGGGACTGCTGAGCTGCACCTATGTGCTGGAGCACCCTGCCCCTCTGCTGGGCCCATCATGTTGGGTGGTTCCTGCCTCCCCTACTTGTTATAAAGGGGAGAGAGGCTGATGACAGAAGTGAACTTGAGGGAGTCCCTCCTTGTAAAGAACATGCTGGATAGAGACTGCTCATTAGCTCTTGTGAATAAATGTTTTCCTGTTTGCATCCAGTGGGTTTGGGGAATATGGTATTTATGGTCCTATGGGGAGGATGTGAGCTGGCATGGAGAGAGGAGATTTCTGTTCCTTCA
Source organism: Dromococcyx pavoninus (assembly GCA_033558185.1). Taxonomy (NCBI): domain Eukaryota; kingdom Metazoa; phylum Chordata; class Aves; order Cuculiformes; family Neomorphidae; genus Dromococcyx; species Dromococcyx pavoninus. Next base: position 170,217 of record JAUMJL010000838.1, read on the forward strand.
GAGTTTTATGACCCTCTTTCCTCTTGAAAACTCCAGCTGTGGGGAGACCAGGAAATTGGAGATTTATTTCTGAGTGAATTAGCGTCTGTCTCTCTAAAATCTATTTCTATATAAGTTTTGCTGCACCCTAAGCATTATTTTGGCTTGCTGCCTCGCACCTCTGCAGTGTCACCATTGGGAGAGCTTCCCACTGCAGTAAGAGACCACTCGACATAATCAACAGTCTCTGAGTCTCTCTGGGGTCTGTGGTGTGTTTAGTTGTCCTGTGGTTTCAAGAAAGTGGAGGTGAACATGCAGAAATCATCTGGTCAGGGTTCCTCCAGGCTAGGATCTCCTCTCCAGAAGGGTCAGTGTGCAGAGAACCAAGGGTGTGCCAGCACTGCCCTCATGCTCCTGGCATCCCTGTGCCCTTCTTCCAAAGTTACCTGGAAGTGCATTATTTATCTTTAAAACTTGGAGCTGCTTCAGCTCTGTATTTCCAACCTCATGATGTTAACTCTTGTCTGGTGTTATCCCTGGGGAAACTGATGTACAAAGCAGAGACTTAATTGTCTTTTCGTAGATGAAGTTTTAACCTCACTTTGTCTTTTCCTAGATGAAGTCTTAACCTCTCTTGTCTCTACTGTTATTGTCATCCCTTTCTGATCTTTTCTGCTCCTTTTGCTGCATTCATCAGCTCCTGTTGTGGCTGCATCTGTTCCAGCTGTTTTTTATTTGTCAGGTACTTCTTCTCTCCTCCACTTCACCCCTCCAAAAATTTACCACACAGGGCAAATCATCTCCACCAGCCTTATTAGAAACATGACGTATGTATGTGCATGGCTCCTGGGTTCTGTTTGATATTGTTTGATCAGTTGAGAGCAAGAGGAAGGAAAGTGCTGAGTTGAGGGAATTCAATAGGCACTGTTAAAAAAAGATGTGTCCAAAAACACAAACATGATCTCATGCAACATAGATGTTGTGATCTGGGAACTACAAAGGGCTGAGTCTTTGTGTCTGGGCAAACAAAGGAACAGAAATAGCAACCCAGAAATATTAGTTCATTGCCAAAATGATCCTCACTCCCTGGCCATATGATTTATATGGAGCAAAAGACATGGCAGCTCTGTTTTACTGCTTTATGTAAATGAAGAAGAGCAAAAGATCATTGAAAATCCCTGTGCTAGATTTAGATCTGGGTGCTTCTGTAGCATCAGAGAAAAAGCACTGCTGTGGTCTCTAAGTCACCACAGTGGCTTCTTCATGCCTACAGTAGAAAATCACTCTTCAAGTCATGCTATGGCTGAAATGCATCTGGTGCCACAGCAGCTTCTAATTTAGGAGTGTCACTTGGAGGTTATTAAATAAGCAATACTTCGATCCTGCCTTGCCATTTGTACAACCAGCAGCATCTTGGGTGCTCTTCTTGCCAGCTGTCTCCCATAACCATTTCTTACCAGGCAAAGAACATCCACGGAAAAAGAGCTGTGAAGGAGAACCAGTACAAAATGTGTTTACAAAAGATACTGGGGGAAAGGGGAGTGTGAGAGAAGGAAGTGTATTTCAGAGGTTGGTCTCAGTCTAGTTTAATTTATTTGGACTGTCCAAAACTATCCCAATCCCTGTATAACCTCTGGTTCACTTCTATCCAGTAACAACCTTGGACCAGCCCTGTGATGGGCCCTGGAAAGCCATGGATAACAAGGGTGAGGAGCTGTTAAAAATGTGTTGAGAGGTAAAACTGGCATTATGCTCGTGGGTCAGAATGAGATCCTCTCCACTGAACAATCTTCTTTTTGTCTTCCTGTTTTCTGTGGAACATCTCCTTTTTCCTCAGGATCTTTTTTTTTTTCAATTTGGACGCTTGGGTCTGTGCAGATCAAACAAGATACTTCCATCATTACAAGCCAGTGAGTCATAATGACTCTATCTTAAAAATAACCCCAAAGCCCTTAGTGCAATTGCTGTACAGGCTGGGATGTGTTCTTGCATTCCCCAGGGAAAGCTGGAGGCAGACTGAGGAAGAGACCTGGGGAGAGAAGTCATTCTCGTGATTAGGCTTTGATGACTTTTTATATCTGCATTTTGTCCTCTTTGCAGCTCAGATTTATGCTCTGATGTTAGCTCTCTGAAATGGATGCTTCCTTTCAACCCTCCTCCACCTCCATTCCTTTTGCCTTTGTCTCCTCTACTTTCCTCTACATCCTTTTTTGGGGGGGAGGGAGGTTTAGAAATGTCTCATCGGCTAATGAAATCGTGCTTGCTCCAGCCACTTTAGCATTAGGGCAAAACAAATGATGTTTGAAATAGCTCTTTTCTCTTCCAGGCAATGAGAGGGAGTTGAAGAGCAGAGGCAAGGCTGTTTCCTGGTGATGCTCTATTGATAATGAGTTTTGCATCAAGCTTGAGCCTAGTGCATAGATAAATGTGCAGACTCCCAGTATGGAGTACCTGGGGAAACAGAGTGCTATCCTGAAGGATGTCGTATTCCCTGGCCCAACATGGGCACACCTGAGTGTCTGCCTCAGGGTTCAGTTGAGGAGAGGCAGAGCATGCTGAACAGTTGGGGTGCTCACCCTACTTGCAGGGCTGATGCAATTCAAGGGTACTCCAGCAATAATGGAAAAGTAGGCACTAGTGCAGCTCAGTTTTGGGGTGACTCAACCTCTTCTGAAATTGTTCTCCTCATTGGTAAAATAGCACATAATGCCTCTCCCTTCCTAAAAATTGCTCAGTTGTTCAGTTTTTTTTGATGTCTGGACACATGGCACCCTTAGGTCCCCTAACAAAAGAGACTCCAGTGCAGAGGCAGTAATTTTTCCATGAGTCTTTCCTAAGGCAGGACAGTAAAGCAGAGACAGCACATTCATGTTTATTCCCAAACTGTGAATGGGTTACAATGATGCAGGAGAGTGATGGCAGCCCTGGTCCACGCACGGGGAAAGCAGTGGTCAGACCTGCCCCGAGTTCCTCTCTGTTGGTGTGTCATGTGCTCTTTCGTTTAGAGCCTGCTCCTGTCAGAGCTGGTAGGGGCTTGTTATCAATTAAATGGGGAGCTGGAGCCCCCAGCTTGAGAACCTGTGCCCTTTTTTTCTTACATGTAAAATAGCTGCAGGTCTCATCTCTTGAGACCTAATGCACCAATTATATCCATGACTTGTTTTAAGCTGCTGATCCCTTCAAGTCCTTTTGTGACCCTAGGAGTGACCCCACTAGGACAAGGACTGCGTGAGGTGAAGTGGCACATACCATCACCTGCATATCTTCAGAGACATGTGCTGATGGCCTCAGCTTTATCTTCTTTTTCAGTGTCATCAGACAAGGGTGGTGTTGGAAAGGGGCTATCCCAGAATAATCCAGCAATAGTAAACTTAAGCATAAGATGAGGCTTACTTTACAGATGCAGGAAAATATTTAATGACACATAGACACAACAGGTCACAAGTCAGGGTTTCTTTAATTTTATTTTTTGGTGAAATTTAATATATGAAAAATGGGGAATGGAACTGTCCTTCCTCAGCCTCTTCTTGGTTTTCCCGACTATTTCTGCTTTTTTACTGCTCAGGGCAGAAAGCGTGTCTCTTCCAGCTGCCTAGTCTCAAGTTCTTCTCTGAATATCTGTGTCTTCTGCTGTATTTCCTGCAGGTCTTCTTTGTGACTCCCTAAAACCTCATTGCCCAGACATACAGCGGGTGTTTCTTTCACACTGATTAGTTATGGGAAAAGCACTTGTCAGAAAGATTTGTAGGTAGTTGGAGGGTGTTCATACCCTTGGGTGCAGCAATAACTTTTGAAGGAAAAATACCAGACCCTCAGTCCAGAGCACCCTCAAAGCCTCAGGAAGATTTAGATCTCCTTCCATAAATTTCAATGCTCTTAATTCAAAAGAAAATGCTGGCTCCCCGAGTTTAGCCAGCATATATGCTCCAGCTGTGGGCTTTCCACCAGCTCCTCAAGTACATTGACTGTCACCTGCGCCATGTCTGCTTTTGGCTCTGGGCTTTGGCCCAGGAGAACTATACATCATACTCAGTTGTGTCATATTGTACCGACTGCTTTTGGGAAGAAAAATGCTGAACTCATTTTGCCTCTGGCCTGAGCAGATAGACAGAGAGGTCTCTAGCTGGGCAGCCAAAGGTCTGTGCTAAGCACTGGTGCTCCACCTCATTCTAATCTGCCTTTTCTAGGCAAAGCCTTAGATCTCTGAGGCATGAGTTAGACCTTTGCTCCTTCCCCAGATGCTCTACAAAGCAGTGAGCTCACCCTGTTTACATCCCAAGTGAAGTTTCTTATCAGCTGCCCACTTCAGCCCGAGGGGCTGGTTGATACTGAGCTGGTGCTGGAAATGTGTGGTCGGAAGCTGCTAATTGTTTAATGCATGGTGTTATCACTGGCCTAGTAATAGCGATGGTGCAAAGCGAAGTGAACAACTCCTTGCTCTCTCTTTCCCAGGAACTCCTAACCTCCTCAGTGCTGTGTTGTTCTTCCCATTGCTTTCTCACCAGGGAAGCTACGGCACTGACTCCAGTCTCTTACCTGTGTATGTGCCATTTGGATGCTTCCCTTGCTGACATTGCTTCCAAGTCTTATCCTTTAGATTTAGAAAAGCAAATTTCACAGAATAAGAATGACTGCTTGCCCCACCAAGAACAACACTGCTTCTCCCCTCAACAAAATAGTCGTCCTACTTGAAAATAAGTAATTGCTGGGAAACTGTGGTTCTTGAAGTGGGTCCCTGCAGTGGTGTGTTTTGTCCAGCTGGGTCATCAGCCAGCAAGGCCTTCAGGAAGCTAAGCTTCTCGGAATCAGTTCTCCTAAGGATATAGGCGTTGGGTATTTTTCTTTTTCTTGCATGTGTTTGGCATGTGATATCTCTTAAAACAAGTTTCTTTGAGTATTTATAAATTATTAACAGCTGTAGCTAATTAATCTTGCCAGTTTACTGGTAAGATTGTCTAGCACATAAAATAAGTTCATTCTTTTTACTTGAGCATTTTTTAACTGTTTTTTAATATTTTTTACTAGTTACTTAGTGTAATAACTTGGGCAAGTCAATATATCCTTTGTGACTGACTTTATTCCACAGAATGCTAATTTTGGTGGCTCTTACGGGCTTTTGTGGGCTGCTTTGAAATTCTATGAGATTAAAAACATAAATAAGCTAGTAATTAGCCTTGCCATAAATCTATAAATAATGTATCTATTGATATGGATATTGGCTTGATATAAAAGTATCATTCTGTCTGGTGGTGATATTACTGGAATGAGGTTTTAATCCAGAACTGTGAGGACAAATTAGACTTTTTCAAAGGAATATCTTCTCTTGGATCATTCACTGGCCTTGAAGATCTAGATTTTGAAAGTCTGCTTGTGACATGGTTTTTATTTATTTCTTTGGCTGGTAGTTAAGTCATAGAATCATAGAATGCTGAGAGGAACCACAATCATGCTCTCAAAAGTGTCTTTTCTTTTTATACCTTAAAAATAAATGGGATTCAAGCACCTAAATTAGTTAAATGATTTTGCTTTTTTTTTTTGGTGTGTGTGTGTGCCATTTTAATTAAGTTGTATTCTGTGTAGTAGCAGGAGAACATCCTGTGATCAGCCTCAGTCAGACACACTCGCTGTTCTACCTACATATGCTAAATGTATAGAGATCATGTCTTTACCAGTGGGCGTTTGACATTCTGGATAAGGACCTGCCTCTGAGTCAGCTCTAATGGATTTAATTCTCCTGCTCAAGCAATAGTGCCTTACACTTCTAAAGTGAAAAGCCCTTCTGGGTTGTGTTGCTCTAGATAAAGTATTACATGTTGTACAAACCCATAGTATGCTTCAAAGACTGATTTAAAAACCACGCTACGCTCTCAGCTTTAATGTGCTAAAGAACAGCCAGGATCTCGACAGCTTGCTAAATAGAAGTAGGGATTTGGAACCGTTATTTGCAGAGTGTATGTGCCTGGCAGAACAGCCCAAATTGTAGCCTCTGTAAGAGTGGTTGCAATTAATTACATATTGCTGTGAGGTTCTGGCCTGGATTTCTGCCTCAGTCCCACATAGGAAACAAGCATGAAACTGACAGAGTGGCATGAAGCAAACCAGAAAATCGAGAGGATGTAAAGCCTTGCTGGTGATTAGGTGGGCAGGGTAGAGGGAGAGGGAAGGAGAGGAGGAGAGATGGGTATTTGCTAGTGATACGGGGCCTGAGAAAAGATGCTGGCTGGGGATGTGACTGTGTGCAGTCATGCCCTGAGACCAGGAGCTGTCAAGCAGGAACCCTCCTCTGCTCTACAGTTGCGTGAAAGAGTGGATTTAGACCAGAAATGAGCAGATATTTTCTTGTTTCCTAACTTTAGTAGACTGATCACACTTTAGCTGTGAAATCTCTGGAACTCTTGTTATCAAAATATGTAGTGCAGATTTTGACTGTCCTGGACACTGATTCAGTCACCGTGGTTTGCTCTAGCACAGGTTTTATGGAGATGCTGGAGTCCCGCATGCATACAGAAAAGCCTTTTCTTTCAGTTTGAAGTACTCCTCTGAGGAGCAAAAGCTATGAGACTGCAGTCCAAGCAATTTATATATTAACTATGATGCTGGGTTTTGGGGACATGTAGTCTTTTGCCCACTTGGAGCTAAATGGGCCTGCACAGACCTATTTCTGAAGGATGCTCGTTTATCAAAGTACATGACTTGACTAGCAAACAGTTGCCAGCTGTAGGACAGGATTTCCTGGACCCACTGAAATCAATAGCAATACTCACGTGGCCTCTCTGAGCAGAGGCTGTAATGAAGCAGCAGCAGCAGGACCATCACTCCTCGAGTAGGATAGGAGGCAGACAATCACGATGTTTCTGGAACATTGCAGGCACCTCTGGATAAGTTTTTTGTTCTTGGTGGTTGTTTTTTTGTCTGCCTTATTCACTAAGTGCTTGTTGCTTTTCCTTTTGAGTTTCTTTACATTGCTGCTTATCTGCCTGATAAGTATGTCTATGTGAGTTAGATAAAAAAGGTTATTCTTTTAAGTATCTAAGTTAAGATTTAAAAAAAAATCAGAATATTCTTCACGGACACGATAGTAACATCTAAACCTGTTCTTAAAAGCTCATGTCTAAACAATCTTGTTGTGCTTAACAGTTGAAATGTAGATGTCTTTCTGAACAAATATAGCCTCAGATAATTAACCTTCACAGCACCGCTGAGACCTGTAAAGGTCTTGCTGTGAGCAGCAGGAAGTTAGGTGAACTGCCTCAGGTCAGAGGGAATTGGTGCTGGTGCTGGGATTGGATCCAGTCCTCCTGAGGCAATATGAAGTCTGGTTCTTGAGGAATGTCTCTAAGTACATCTGGAGAGTTAATTTGTATTTTAGAAAAACCCACAACAAGGACTATTCATAGCAGCATAGCCATTGCAGAAACAGCATCTATTTGCTCAGCATTAAGAATAAGTTTTTTAATTGCTTGATGGAAAGGCTGCAAAGAATTTTCCTTATAGCTGTAACCCTCTAATGGCTATTGCAAACCTCTCCTCTGAGGTGGTTACATCTTTGTACGGGAAAATTGAATTAGAGGTTCTTACTTCTAAATGGCTCCAAGGAGACTTGAGTAACTCAGCTGCAGCTCCCTTGGGTAAATGCATGTTTGCCTGTGTGAAATGTCTCTGCTCTTCCCTGGTCCCAAAGACCACCACAGGCATCTCGTTGGCCTCCTGGCTGATACCTTCAGCAAAATAACACAGGGCACAGGGTGGAATTTTGGCTTAGATACTGTCAGTGTGAAATTCTAGGGTCCTTATAGCACTATAAGGAGGAAACCTTCATTTCCAAGGTTGCTGGAAACGTTCTCTTGCACTGAAAAACACCTGCATCTCCTGTTCCCTATTAATTATTAGAGATGTTCAGCTGACACAGTATAGGGGTGGATTCTCTTTTGTGGTGATGGTTTAAAACTGGTTCTCTCCAGAACTGCTGCGTGGTTCACAAATTGCTCCTCTGTTCCTACTGACTGATGGGTGCCAAGCCCATGTTGTGCAGTGAGCAGTGCATGGTCATGAATGTGGATGGTGCTTGCTTAATATCTTGGCTTCTGTGTTTTTTTGTGAATTAGTGGAAGTTTCTTGTGGAAAAAGGATGCCTCCATTTTCCCACTCACAGAATGGAAGTTCTGCTTCTCTAAATCTCATAGTACTTGCCAAATGTTTATAGATAAGCAGATGAAAGGGAGCTTAGAGGAGGGATCTCCAGGGATATGAATTAAATATCAATGGACCTTCAACTGAAGTTAATGAGATGGAGAATTAATAACCCCTTGGGTGGTCAACCAAAACTAACTATGTACTTCTTTGCATAATTGATGATCCCTTCAGTGCAGAGATCTGCTCGCCAGTGTCCTGGCTCAGGTTATGAATACTCAGTCACCTGGCACAGCTGTAATGAATCCCTCCATGCCCATATGGTAGGCAGGTGCCACAGCTTTCCATCAAGGATTTGATCCTGTTCTTGCTGGTGGTGTTGTGTTTCCTGTGAGAGGCTGAGACACAGGGCCAGGGTGCTGCCTGCTCAGCTCATGGGAATGTGTTTTGGTGTCTGAGAGCTGTAACCAGAGCCAGGACCTGCTGCTGGGCTCTGAACTGCTCCTTGGAGGGTGGGTGTGAGAGCACTGAGGGAATTCCTTGCGTTCTGTGATGGAAAGCATCTCTCTGTCAATAAGCAACTGAGGAAATTATCTGGTCATGTATGGCACGATGTCTCTGAGGAATGAAGCAAAGAGAGGGAAGTGCAGCAGCTTCCAAGGTAAGAATGCCAATTTGGCCCTAAAACTGAAATTAACATATCCAGGTGTTTGGCACAGTGCTTATTTGTTGTGCTGGGAGTACATGCAATCCTTGTAAAAGAAGGAACAGAACAGTTGGATAACAATTACAAAAAGCTGCTTAAAACTTCTCACATTTTTCTTATGGTAGCTATGAGAGCGTTGTGTTCTGGACAAATTTTAGTGACTTTTTTTTGAGTCCTGAGAAAAAACCTGTAGTTTCTCCTGCTTTTACAGCTTTCTCCATTTGCAGTGGCTAAAGCAATTTATGCCTTCTGCTTCTGTAGCAATGGCTTTGTGCTGGAGGGTAAAACAATCCTCCCAGAGCATTAAAATCTTCTGTGATGAAAGGGACTAGACAGACTGTACAAGCCACTGTTTATATTCCAGATAGGACGTGCTACACCCAAACCTGAGTAACACATGTGAATTAAAACACTCCTGGTAGGGTGATGCACCTCAACTGACTGCTGCGGAGGTGCCTGGAATTACGTAAGCTGATGATCTGGCTCTCTATCAATTTGGGTTGCTTTCTTTCTAGACCCTCCTATGCGATTACCAAGGGGAAGGAACTGCACTTTCCCCCACTGGCTGGGCTGGTGAGTTGGAGCATGCAATGTTTGGCTTCTGCAGAAAGCCTGGGCTGCCTCTGCCTGCTCTCCTCCCCCAGTGCTGCTCGGGGCTCTGGCTGTGCTGCAAGTCGTGAAGAAGTCCAGCTCTGAGCAGGATGATTTCTGGATCAGGGTCAGATTCTTAAGCTGTCTCCTTCCTAGTAAATTAGGTGATATTTTGTCAGAGGGTGGCCTCTGGGCCCAGCTACTTGATTTTCAACTTCTCCAGCATGCTCTGGGCTCCTGCAAGGGAATTGATAATATTTAGAACTTGTCTTAGTAAGTTCAGTTTAAAAGAAATCAAGCCCAGTTTGTCTTTGCAATGTGCCAATTACTTATTAGGATGAAGAGAATTTCCCTGTAGTGTGTCCTGGTCAAGTCAAATATTTGCATTTCTGACATGTTCAGGGCCCTCAGAAACAGAGTTTTGCTGCATATCACCCACAATGCTCCCAAAGCCTGCAGGCACCTCCTGTGACTATGCATCTTCTTGTCACTCAGGAAGCAGGTACATGCAGAATAGGGATGAAACCGCCCTAGGGATGGAACAGGGAGATGAACATAGGAGACCACTGTGTCCCATTTCTTTGCTCTGTCATCTACAGGTTTCCTTTACCTCATTTGTGGTGTTTTGAGGGCTGGTTGGAGACACTTGCGAACGAATTGATTGTGATTGATTTCAGCAACTCTCATATTACACCCTCCTGATAAGCATCCTGCTGCAGAGGCCTTAATAGCTTTCAGGTGATGGACATGGTATGAAACTTGAAGAGCAAGCAGCAGGGCCATGGTTCATTGGTCAGGGCATTTAATCTTCATGGTTTGTATTGAGTTTTGTGTTAGGAGACTTCGACTGTAAATGTGACAAGGGTTGATCCAGTGCCTTGTCACATGCTGTGTAAAACAAGACAGACGTGCGGTATCTGAAATTCTCTGCCTACCAGGTCATTAGAATGGGATTCTTAAAGTAGTCAAACTTTTCCCCCCTCACTGTTCCTAGATCTAAAGAAACCATGTGCATTTCTGCTGTGACAATGAATATCTCTTTTTCTGGAGCTCTTTTGTAGGCTTCTGTTTTCAGAAGGCCATGAAAGAAATCCCTTTCAAATCTGGGATAGTAAGCTCTGTTAAGAAAGCTCAATTTCTGAAGAAAAAAATGCTACTTCCCTCAGCCAAGTATTTCCACCAGCCCCTGAACCATCAGCAAAAATGCATCTGTTGAACTGTTAACCAACCTTTGCACCCATCTCCATATGTACAGTGGTAATTTGAAGGATTTTCCTTCAGACTGCAGGGCTGATGACCTCCTCTGAAAGCTCTCTTCACCTTGCTTGCTTTCCAGGAGCAGCCTAGATAAATTAAATCTCTTTGAAAACAGAAGTCCTTCTTTTAGGAGCACCTGCCCAAGGACATGTTTTCCACAATTAATATTTGCAGCTTTTCTCTAGAAGATGATTTCTGCTGTAGCAGCAGGGGGAGGAAGGAACTGAGATCTTGGAGGTGCTGGGCATTGTGTCCCAAAGCCCAGACTGAGGGCTCCTTCCAATTCAAAGGTTTGTGGCGTGCACATACACAGAACCTGCACTTAGGTTTTAGTGTGCTTACAAAAGCAGCTCTTCCAACGATGCAGTGATACACTTGGAGGTAGGCCAGCTGTCTGCATTTTGGAGAGAGGTTCAAAGCACTCTTCTCATTGTGTACCTCCCACAGCACGCCCAAAGCCTGCAGACACCTGCTCCAACCATACGCCTCATTGTTGTGGGTATGGGCTTAGGTAACAGCACAGCTTCTGTTCCTTTCAGGAAGAAACAGGGAGATGAATACAGGAGGCCACGTGTACCTAATTTATTCATTCTGTCATCTCCCTGGTTTCTCTTTATTCCCTTCTTGTTTTGTTGAAGGCTGTTTGAAGACACTTGGGAACAAATCAGCAACAGCACAGTACATGCCGTGCACTTAGTGATTACTTTGGATGCAGGATAAACATAATATCTCCAACAAAATTCATTTCTTTTTGGTGAATTTATCTGGCCACAACCAGCAGGGGTTGAGACCAGTGAAATACAACACGCGTTGCAAATGCAGCATGTGGGGTAGGCTGTGAATTTACACCTTTGCTTGCCCACTCAGGCACCACACTTCTTTCTTCCTTTCCACTTTGTTTTATTCTTTTCTGTCCCTAGAATAGTAATCAGCTGGAGATCAGTTTTCTATCCACTGTTTTTCTTGGAGGAGTTGTGTTGGTTTAATGGATGCTGTGTGTGATAAACCCTCCTCCAAAACATGGATATTTAAAATAGCCAACTTTGGAGTTCCTCATTCCTTTTGTTTCCCTCCCAGTCTTTATTAAGAGAAAAGTGAGATGTGGTCGAGTCTTAAAAGGCACTGTCTGAGCACCTCTATCTCTGAGCCGTCCTCCTGCCTTGTGTTGAAGTGAGCTGGAGGAGAAGCAGCAGGACTTATGCTTGACCGTTTGGATCTCGAGTCATAGAATCATAGAATGGCCTGGTTGGAAAAGTCACACACTTGCCTTGATCGTTTCTTATTTCGGGGGGTTTGACCTTTCCCCCTTGAAGGTGAGGGTGTTCATAGTGTCTATGTGTGTTAAGGCATGCTGTGCACTCTTCTGCACAAGACCTACTGCTGGTACACAAGCCATTCCTCAGGCAGGTAGCCTGCTGCTGTCAGCAGGATTGCTCAGCCAGCCACACTCATTTCCTGAAAACTCAGGTGATTTTGCTCAGTGATGAATGTGGGAATTCCTTCCCCTCTTTTGGGTTTTTCACGTGTTTTTCTTTGGTTTGTTTTTTTTTCCCCTCTTCATATATTGACTGTTTCTGACATTTTTTGAGAGAAGCCAGTGTTAACACTGTGAAAATAACTAAACCACCAACCAAAAAGCATGAGAAAAATTCCAAGGAATCAGAGAAAACTTGTTTTCATTTAAGTTAGCAAATTCAGTAAAGAATGAGCAGGAAAACATTATCTTCCCTGTTGTCATTTCCTTATAAGAAACAGAAAACTGATCACTTGGTTTTAGGTCTTTCCCCCCTAATTTTGTTTTAGAAAGAGTGAAATCTTTACTAACCCACCAAGCACAACCAACAGTGGAGTGTCCTGTCGCCTGCAAGTCTGCCCCTGTCAGTCGTTCTCTGCTCAGGGGTCATCTCTGGGGTTAGAGCCCAGCCTGAGGTTTGGAAAACTTTGCATTCACAATTTAGAATACTATAATAAACAAGCAAATAACAGCCTTTTCCCAGACACACACATATGCATGTACACATATACACATGGAGCAACGCTTGATTCTTGTTGTCTGCAGGCCTGGAGGCTGTTTATATACAGCATTGCATGTTTATATATGGAGTTCATCTCCTAAAGTGAAGACAGATTAAGCAGCGGGGTGAATAGACCAGTTATGTGAACTATGGGATTTCTAACCTAGAAATATTGCCAAGACCAAGCCAGACAAATTGGTAGCACAGCAGTGTTTCTCATTAATGTACATGGAAAGCTGTGCCTTGCTGACAATGCACAACAGAACCCTGTTGGGAGGTTTAGGAACCCATCTGGGAACAACTATCAGAGCTGTATTCCAGGCTGAGCTGAGTCTTCTTGCTTTCTTGTGTGTTTTCTCCTCTGAGAATCTTGCAGAGGGGAAAAAAAAATGTGCAACTCCCCTTCATTGACATCTTGAAGTCTGTGGGAATATTAGTATGTGAGTGGTATGGCTTGCTTATAAGATTATAGCTTCCCTTCCCTGCCTGCTGTACATTCTTTACTGGGTAAGTGATTGTGGTTCCCATCTTCCATCCCAGGACAAATTATTTCAAATTTGAAAATAAGATTACCTTCCATAATTGCATGTGGTGGTTTTCCTTGCTGCTGAAGTGTTGATGCTGATGCAGAGATTTGTGGGTTGGCTTGTTCCGTATTCTGCTCTCCTATTCTCCCCAGTCTCTGCACTTTTAACACTTCACCTTCTCCCAGAGACAGCAGAAAATAGTGACAAGCTTGTGGTGATGCTGAGCTAACCTGGGAATCAGTTGCTGATTCTGCTGGGAACTTCTAGGGAAACACTGGAGAAAAGAACTGTTTCCATGTTTCCACTCCTAACCATCCTTTTCCCATATTTTTTCCAAGATAAGGAAGGAGAAAAAAATATATTTGTGGTCCAAATACTTATTTATGTCAGACTCTGGAGCACAGGGTGTGCCTCCAATGTCTGGCACAAAAGGTTACAGTCACCATCAACCAAATAACAAGAAACTCCCCTTGGTCTCATTGTTCAGGAACCAGTGTCAGGTGGGTAAAGAAAAACCCCAGCAATCCCTGGTGGGCTGAATTTGGAAATACCCTTGTATTTTCCCTTGGAAAGCATTTTGTGTCTTCACATTGGAGCCTGGACTTCAGACTTGCTCTCCCTTGCTGCTTGTGATGTGCACCTCCAAGATGCCATGTTTTTTGCCCTTCTTTAAAACACAGCTGCTATTTTTGGCAAGTGCACACGTGTGTCTCTGTGTGTTGGAGTTGTGGGGAAAATCCCTGATAAGGAACACAATTGTAGCACAGCCAGGATAGCCGAGGGGATTTTGTCTGCTGCTGGCCAGACAGCACGGCTGGTTCCAGCGGTGTTTGCGTTGGGACCTTCTTGCCTTTCTTTGTGTTGGAGGAGGAAGCTGGCAAAGGTCTTGAATTGTTCATGGATGGAGAACAACAGCTCCTGGCTTGGGTGGGACCTGGCTGGAGCTTTGACTTATACCATCATGATGGACTGAGAGGAATAGTGCATTAGTCTGTCTTGGAGGATGATTAGAAACTAGAAAAACTTTCCTTTTCTGGCAGAGGCTATTTGAGCTAAGCACCAGGAAACTGCATCAGATGAGCAACCCCTCTCTCTTACCTGGCTGATAGCACCTGCCTGCTGTTTGCAGAAGTGGCATAATTGCAGTATGAAGCAATAATGCCTAAAGGGTCTGCATATTTTGAGCCATTTTGTATCCCATTAACAGCTTTCTCACTGCCCATTAGTGACTGATGTCATTGGAGTTTCATTAGGATCAATGTGGGTTTGCTTTTTGGAGAGCTAAGAAGTTTTAGCTGGCATTATTTTCTCCTTCCCCAATGACTTTTCCTGAGGGGGTTATGTTGCTTCAGGATATGAATAATATGGGTCAGCCTGTCCCAAAATCCATCTGAATTCTTTCTAGTAACTGTCACGTCTACAGCTGCTTCATTGTGCCTGACTGCTGAAATGACAGAAAAGAGTTATCTGTGATTCATGGGAGTTAAGAAAGGCAACTAAAGTTAAGAGCTTTGAATCAACATAGAGATACAAAAGAAATGCCTAGGTATGAGTAAATATAGTTTAGGCCATGAAATGAGAGTAATCTGCATGGGTAGACCTTACCCTACAGGGCAGCTTGGATTCAGAACATTATCTGGAGATGGGTGAGGTGCCCAATTGCTGCAGATCTTCAGTGGTCCCATTTTTACTGGAGAGTAATCACTGTCTGATGTCTGTCCAGCATTGCTCATGCAGAATGGCCCAGGATGAGTCCAGGAGTGTTGTCCACTTAGCTGGAGTAAATCTAGGGGAATATTTATGTGCCAGTGACTGATTCTCAGCTCTTTAGAGAGCTGGGCCTCATTGCCATCTCAGTATCCAGTCTTTGCTGAAACCATGCAAGGCCAGGTCAAAATGGGAAGCTACAGACAGGTTTGGGCAATGCAAACTCCCTGATGGGGAGGCATGGCTATGTTCTACGTAAAAACTTCATGGTGCTCTATGCAAGAATTAATCGCCTTATCACTTACCCTCTGGTGGAGAGTGAGCCGTGCTGCCTGCCCCGTGCTTGGAGTGGGTTTGTACAGTGCTCCAACTTGGCAAGAAAGTCCTCTTGGCTCTTCAGTATTTTTTCCTTCAGAAGGAACAGTCCTTATCTTGTGAAAATATAGATATTTCTCCATAAAGACAACTTCCCTAGTTAAACATCCTGGCTCATCTGCTCCAAGAAACATCCTCCCTTCACTATTTGGGTCTATTTGCCAGATTTTTATAATTATTAAATAGAACGTGGAACAGTGAAAATAACACTTTATGGGATTGGTTCAATTTTATAAGATCTTGATTCTGTGAAAGCACCCTTCTGACTTGCCATCCTCTGTCAGGAGTTGCATAGCAACTACCTGCCCTCATAGGTCCTGTCTGGAATGGAATGTTTTTTGTGGAGAAGATGAACTTGATTTAAAAATAGGTATTTTGCCCCTGTTGAGTCATTTTTCACTGGGAGAATATGCAGTTGGATTATGACTGAATTTTTAAAAATTTGATTGACAATAGACGTTTCTTGACATTTCTGTGATGTTTTGGTTTGGGACAGCTGAACTGAGTGATGTTCACCTCTCATCCAGAGGTCTGAGGGTGTCCATGGCATGGACAAAAATGCATTTTTGCAATTCACTCTTTTGGCCAAAGGATGTTACCTTGCCCCCACAGCAGAAGCTGTTTTGATTGGCATCACATGGGAGGATCACATGAAGGGTTCCACGTGATGTGAAACGCGTGTGTTTGCATGGGATCATCTCTCAGGTGAGCTCTCTAACCACTGGGGTTGAGAAATCAGAGAAACTTGTCTTCCAGCTCTTCTGGAAGAATCTAGTCCTTTTGGAGTCTAATCCTTTGTTTGCCTTTGCCAAAGTTCCCCAAATGTTTTGCTCAGGGACAAACAAAACACTGTATCTGAGCCAGATTAATGGTTCACATTTTTCAGTCCAACAAGGAGGAGAAAATAAAGTATTTTTGGGTCACTCTGAAATTACACTACTTAAAAATTGGCTCTTTCCTTGGTTCTTTCCTTCTTCTCTTTGCGGGAGCCAGAGCAAAGTACTACTGATTTGCACAGCCGTATTTTAAAATACATGGACAGAGTAGAAAAGAGGCCTCGTGCTCTCCAAGTGCCTTGTAACCTGAGGGTACTTTACAGCCCTGTTTAATCTCTCTTTGGAGAGTCATTCTCTCCACTTGGCTCCAGAGAGGTGGGGGGTGAGGTTATCTCCTGAATATTGAGGGACACCAGTGGAAGGAGGTGGCAGAGATGAAAGCATTAAGAGGAGGTTGATGAGAATAATTTGGTGAAATGACAGCTAACTTCTCACAGATGCTCATGGCAAAGGCTGGCACCTGATGCAAGTTATACCAGAGCAGGTTTTCCTCAGCTTTTTGAAGAAGTTTGGCTCTTCTACCTTTGTGTTAGCACCTCGGGTCCTCCAGGATGGGAAAGAAATAGCTGCAGTGGTGGGCTGTGGGTGTACGTACTCAGTCCCCTGCCATGAGAGAGCCAAGTTGTGGCTGACAGCAAAGGCAGTTTGTGCATCCCTAATTAGTGTGATCACTTGTAGCTTTCAGGTACAGCAACCTCTCCTCCCAAGCCCAAAGGAGCTGCAGTGCTGCCAGCAGCATGGTCCTACAGTGGTCCCCTCCCACTGCTCCAGCCCACGAGGAGCATGATGTGCTCGATGATGGCATGATGTGCTTCAGTCCCTGCTTTTCTGGATCTGTGCCCACTTTGAGGAGAGGAGAGTGGATGTTGAGAACTGCAGTGGGGTAAATAAGATGAACATTTCTTACCACAGGAGATTTAAAGTACTTGACCTAAGGAAAGCATTGAGTGTCCCCGTGCTTTACACACTTGTAATGAGCTCAGGTGAAGTCCCCAGACAGCAGCCCACTGTTTGTGGAGAAAACATTACTGTCTTCAAGTTGTGTGAGTGGTGACAGTAGGAATAGTGTCCCTGGTTGAGCATTGCATTGCTTCACTCAGTCATTTTTCCTGCAAAATATAACAGGTTGGATTTGCTGAGGCTGTGAGACCCAAAGTTGTTCATCCTATGGTGGTTACACTATGCTGCATACAGATAAAACAGAGAGGTGAAGCCTCTGCCTGAGTTCCTCTCAGCATGGTGTGGTTTTTCACTCTGACAAGACAGCTCAGCCACAGCTCTTATTTTTCCTGTAAGCCTTTCTTCATCTCACTTTCTGCAAACTGTATAAAAACCCATTCATAACAGGACTTTCACATTGTGCAAATATGTTTTTATCTAGTTATGTCTGGTTTGTCTCATGGGATTTTTCTCTGAAATCCATTTGGTAAATGAGTCTTTCATCCCCTAAGGCCCTGCAAATTTCTTGTGCGATCTCTGTCTTTGTGTTTTGTGTTATGATTTTTTTTTTAGGTTAAGCAGATAACCTTGAGACCCAATGTAATTTTCTTTCTATGTTAGTCCTTCTACAATATCATGGGACTCTGAAATATGTATTCTTCAGTGGTTATAAGAAAAATAAAAATTCCAAGTATCCCCGAGGAGGGGAAATAAAGGCAGCAGCAGGGATTTGTTAACATTTAGGTAGAATCAGCCAAGAGACTGACACTGGCCAGATGGAAAGGCCCACTTCCTGGCTGTAAAGATAACTCACTAAAGGAAATATTAGCTGTGGCTGCACTGGCGATGAGAAATACAACCACTGCCAAGAATTCACCCCAAGCTGCCTCTTTTTCTTTCCCCTTTTACTAAGGGTTCAAGTTTACTTAGTTGGGAAATATGCCTTGCATTTCCTGTAGAGAAATGGTGGCCCTGTGGGTGAAGCACTCATGTGGACTCACAAGAGCTGGGGCTGATTTCTTGCTGTGCAAGAGACTGTGGGTGACCATAGGGAAGCGGTGTAGGTCTAGGTTTGCTAAGGTGTGGATGCTGAGCTCCCTGCTGGAACTGCTGGTACTGGTCCACTAAGTCCTGTATCGCTCCCTGGCTGGGAGCTGCTGGCGGTGCTTAGGATATTGGAGACAATAAGAGCATGTCATGGAAATCTCTGTGACAGATGTGTACACAGGGTGCTTGGAGCCTACGTATCCTGAGCAGCTTTGTGGTATCTTGGCTCCGTGATAGCCAAAAGCGAAGCAACGCAGGTGTCAGATTTTATAATTGTGTCTCTCTGCATCAGCTATTTCAGAACTTCCCTTAGGAAGATGCTACTTAGCAAAAAGGGGAGGTAGATGTGAACAAAGACCAAAGGTTTTTAGGTTTGTTTGGGGAAGGGCTATCTGCTTGGGAACAGCTGAACTGGCTGTGCTAATGCTTCAGTAGCAGCCAGCGGGCAGAGCATCTGATGAGATATTATATTCATCTGTGTAGTTTTCTTTCCCCAAGGTATTCAATAGGCTTTTAAGCTACAAAATTAACTGAGCAAATTGAATACGAGGCCATAGATCAAGAATTATTGGCTGGTAATTTAGTGTGGAGGTGAACACAAGATGCATTGCAGTGTGTGTTTAACTCCAAATTCAGACCACCTCACTGTGACATCCACAGCACATTAATTCTCTTACTCAAAATAACTGAATTCATCACAGTCTTGATGCTTGGTTGCAGCTAGTGGGTGTGCCTCAGACTGTAGGTGTTTCACAGCTTTTTCTTTGTTGCCATGGCAGGGATAAATACTTTAATGCTCTTGGTTTGGGGTGTTTGAGATTTTCCTGGATGTCAAATTGAAACTAATGCGTAGGACAAATTTAACCTAATGTGTAGGATAAATTTAAAACCTATTCTTCTCTGTGTATGTGTTTGTAGTTGGGTGGCTTGTTCTACCTGGGAGCCTCCCTTTGTTAACCAGGCATGGCATTTTTCTGAGTACTAGAAGTTAAGTCTTGAAAATATCCTCTAAGTGGGATCTATTTTGGTTTGAATTTTTATAGAATTTTATAAATTTTATTTTTACTCTTTAACAGATCTGGATTCAAATACTTCTTGATCATCTTGGTTTTACAGGCAAGATGACGTATACAGTGGCACTAAGCACGCAGTTTATCTGGGAAAACTAAGAGCTTGTGAGTATTTGCAGGGGGATGAAGATGGATATATTTGTTTCTTTAGGACAAGGTTTTTGGAATAATTTGCCCAGTTCTGAGTGTTACAAACACAATACAAAGAAACAACCTTTTGATGCCAGCATGTATTGGAAATTAGTTTCTTAACCATCCTTCCCATTAAGTGATGATCACTCACCACAAAGTTCTCCAGGCAAATGTTCCACACAAACTTTGGCTTTTCCAGCCTTACTTGAGGCTGGAGCTGCATCAGAAGACCAGGGCTATCTTCTTCTGTCAAGTACTTCTAAAACTTCCGGGCTTCCTCTCTTTTTTTGCACCAAGTCACTAAAAAACTTCTTTAACTTTCTCATAAATTGAAAGGAGTCCAGCAATTCTGCTTTTCTATTTATGAATTTTTCTGTTGTCCAGTCAAAACTGGTTAGGATCTGATGTGTCACGAGTTCGCTATTGTCTTCTGGCCCCCTTGTTAAGGGCATAATTTGTGACATTGAGATCTGGAACAGGTCCATGTTGCACTTGTTGGTGCTTGATCACCCTTTGTAGCACAGGGCAGAGCCAGTACAGTCCCACAGTGGGAAGAGCAGCTTTACTGTGGCCTAGGAATTTTTTTACTAGTTTAATATTAGGCTTTCTCTCTTCTGTGTTTTTTTTCCATCTGACATGCCGGAGAGGTTGTGTAAGTAACTCGCACAGGAAGAACCTGGGCTCCCATCAATTTCGAGACCACTGGGGAAAATAGTATTTGTTTCTTGAAAAGGATACTTCTATCTAACAGAAACAGATGTGCAATGTGGGTCAGTGCAACATGACTGGCAGTCACTCTAGGAAGGAATCAAACAAAAACTGTTACAAGTGAATACTGAGGTGTTTTGTCCAAGTGCCAGGAAAAAGAAACAGAAGAAAAGCAATGGCAGAGAATATTGCAGATCAGAACTGAGAGACAAATGGGAGCTACTATGGGGACGTGGTAAGAGGATGGATAGCTGATGTTTTATGTTGGGAGGACCTTAGTGGGAGATGGAGAGACAGAGGAGTGACTGGTCAAAATGACAGGCTGAGGAGAACACTGTAGTGGTGGCGTGGTTGCACATCAATGGGGCCAGGGCTTGGTTTGCCCAGGGTGGGAAGGAGGAAGGAGGTTGTGGGGCTGGACTTCTCCCTGAGTGACAGCATTGCTCTGCTGGGCTTTACAGGAGAGAGGAAGACATACATGACTGAGTTACAATGCAAAAACTATACAAACTCAAGGGGCACATTCTCTTAGAGAAGAAAATGTTGAACTTGCTAATAGAGCACCACTCTGAGAGGGCTTTGCAGTGCCTTCAAGGAGAGTCCACAGGGCAGGTGAGCACTAGAACAGGCTGCTGGAGCTGCTGAGATTTACTACTGGTCATGTGTGAGCTGGGAAGGATGCTTGTTGGTAAACAACTTTGCTGACAGCAGCAGAACGTTATTAATTCTCTTCAGCCACTTTAATTTGCTGTTTTACATGGCTGACATTCTACAAACAACCCATAGGTGCGAAGCACCCTACGAGGAGTATGCTTGTGCCTTCAGGGGAGTTCATGCTTGGCTGCAGCCACAAGAGAGCTTTACACACTAGTTTGTTTATTGCTAGATTCCCAGTCGTGCTAGCCCTGGGATTGCAGTATCAGACTGGGATGCAAAGGTCCCTTTTCTTTCCAGGGCAGAGGCTCCTCATGCTACCACCTTTGAGATGCCATGGTTACTGGGATATCTGGGAATCATTTTTGAGGTTGTGGAGGAGTGCACAGGGGCACACATGCTTACTTTAAAATATGAATCTCCTTTTAGGAGCATTTAATAATCTTGTTGCAGAAGAGCAGTAGTCTGTTAGTAAATGCTTGGCTTTCAGTGAACTGTGGGATCCCAGTGGCTCAACTGGGGCTGTGGAGGTGACATGGGAGGTAAATGATGTACCATGTATGCAGAAATTCATGATGAGCTGTCAGAAGAGAGGAAGACATGGGCAATAATTTGTTACTCAAGGAGTCAAGGGTAAATAGCCTTGCCTTTGTGCCTGGATCCAAGGATAGTAAAAGCCCATCATAAATGCTCTTGGATATTTAGGCTCTCCAGGCTTCCCATGCTGCCAAGGAAAACGGATGCATAAAGTACATAAAATTTCTCAGGCCCCTGGGGTGTTACCAGCACTGTCCTTTACAAAGCTAATCACGTACTAGGGGATATATTAGGGCTTTTGCTGGACTTGGAGAGATTGGCTCTTCCTTGCTGGGTCCTGCGGCTTGTGGTTTGCACTGTGCCTCCCTCTGTGGCAGCAGCTGGGCAGTCCAGGCTTCACGTGGGCTCGTGCAGGTCCTACAGAAACGCTCCCTTGGGATGTGGGTGATGTGTTGAGCTTTCTTTCATTTTGTTTATGTGCTGATAAGCTCAGTGTAAGCAGCGGATGAAGACCCACAATTTATTTATGGTTTCATCTGAGATCTTCCCATGCCTGAAAGGCACTGTGCCTGACTTAGCATTTCCAAGATGCTGCCAAGCACAGCAAAGCATGGAGGAAATGCCTCCTGCCTGCATAAACAGAAGGCCGGCAGAAAAGAAAGCCAGGCTAATGCTTTATGAGGCATTTCAGTGCTGAGGCTCTAGTTGTGTTTGGCCCACAAGTGATTCTACAGTCCCATAATCTGTTGTTTTCCTCTAATGAATGCAAGATTTGGGATTGAACCCCATAACATGCTGTGTACTTCATGTTGAAGGTGACTGGGGAAAGAGTAGAGGCACTGACCCTTGTGCCCTTCTTCACAGTATATAAAGGGAGTCTGAAAATGTGCATGTTTTTAAAGCTTTTCTTCCCTGTTTGGTTTTCCTGAGAAGGGAAGACAAACTGATATGGTTGTACTCCTGATTCTCTGCTCTCGGATGAGAATGTCAGAAATGAACCACAACATTTTCATTGAAAAGTGCAAAGAAAAACATTGAATATGAAATCTCCTTAGCCTGAATATCTGTCTTGAAGTTAAGCAAGTGAGGAAAGCATCCCATGCTCTTTTCCATCTTCCTTCTGGGCGTATTTGTGTGTTAAGGGTATTTTCTGCTTCTTATTGCTGAGCCTCCTGTTGTTCATTTCATTCCCATCAATTCTTTCAGGACCTCCAAGAAATTTTCTGGCAATACTGAGGAGAGCTGAGAGATTACAACAACCAAAGGGAAGGTCCTCCACCTCTCCCTTGTGCTGATATGCCACATAGGTAATATGATGCCAGCAGTGTCTCCTCTCTGCAGCTTGTGTTTCAAGGATGTGAACTCACAGCCAGGCAGACACACCAGACTCTAGGGGGAAAATAGAGTGGGCGGATTTTTGAAAAGGGCTAGGATTAATCTGACAACCTCTGCAGCTATAGATAGAGAGATGTCTGATAAAGCTGCTTCTTTCGGGGCGTAGGCAGAGGAGAAGGGATTTTCACCCCCAAATGTATCATAAAAGATGCAGTAAAGTCTCTTGTATCCTCATAGCTTTGTTAAAGGACTGTCTCCTGTGGGGAGCATGTGTTCATTAGGTATGTAAGTAACTGACTATGTGCTGGGTTGAACAGGCACAGCCAGAACTTGCATGCTAGGAAGGGATTTCTTGTTCACCTCTATCTCATCTGTGTTAGAACAGACTGGCTTCTCAAGTCCTGTTCGTGCTTCATCTTATCTGCATTCAAACAGTGCATGGCTGTTAACTAGCTGACCTCTTGCAAGGCTTCCTCTTTTCCAGTCTAATCCTTGATTTGATGTTCTTTCATCTTAGCCATATCTGTCCCTTGTAATTCCTCTCCTTGTTAAAGCATCACAAAGCAAGGGTTAAGTTACTACACAGTCCTTCATTTCTGTAGATGCAGCCTGTAGAGGATATGGGTTTTATACCCATGATGTTCAGGCGTAGTGTGTGTGGCCTGCAATTAGATTTGAAAAGAAGGACAGGATATTTTAAATAGCTTGATCTAAAATTGATACCAATCTGTCTCTTTGTGGCAGCAGGCTAAAATAATAACATTTCCAGGCAGGTGAGGATGCCTGATGTGGAATTAGAGTGTGATTGTGACTGACATGGATTTTGGGGCTGTTCCAAGGAGAAGACTTGTATAAGTAAATTCTCTGGCAGCTCAGCTGCAGAGTGACTTAGTGTCTGGGTAAAAGATTGCAAGAGGTGAGATCTCAAGAATAATAAAGCACCAGAAAGACTCTATAGCAAGGAGATGCATCTGTGCAATAAATGTCAGGCTCCAAAAATCAGCCTCTCGCATATAACTGAGCCCAGGGCTGAGAACACTCTGAGCAGTTGTCCCAGGAAGTGGAATATACCCCAAAACAAGCTGTACAAACCATCCATGTGACTTTCTGGTGCTGAAAGAACTCCCTAAACAGGCAGGATATCATGGCCATACAGCATGTTTAGAAGTCACAGCACCCCTGGGAAGAGGAGGAGGATGCCTGGGAGGCATGACCTGTTTTGCAATCATGCCTTGGAGCCTGTGGTCTTCCTGATTTTACTCAAAAATTATTCAAAAGCTCAGATGGTAAACAGAGAGGCACCCGATTCAAATGGTTGGTTGTCTTTCTGAACGGCTTTGTTTCCGCTCTGGTAGTTTTAAAGTGAGGCAGAATAAGAATGTAAAGAGGAAATTACTGTCAAACAGACCTTTCTAAATTGCTGTCAGTGAGTGGCAGGAGATGAGCCAAAGAGATCCTGTTCTTGTCAGCCTCACTCAAGTAACACGCTGTCCTCATTCAAGAAGAGCCCTTGTCTTTTTGAGCTGTGTGTAGGTTGAACCAAATAGTAAGCCATGTAAATGGTTGATTTGCTTTACTGCAAATGATTGAAATGTGGCAAAGTGGCAGGAAAAAGTAGCTTGAAATGGATGAATAATGAATGAGGAAATAGTTTTCTTGTGATTTGTAGCCCCTGATTTTCAGCTGAAGTTCCAGGTCTCCATCACATTCTGGCCTTGCTTTGTAATGCACAGGGAGAGATGAGTGCGACCATGAAGCCCATGCGCAGGTGGCAGTACTGGTGCTTGTGTCATGCTGGCTGATGGATCACCTCTCCTCACTGTACCTTTTGCTGCATGTTTGCACATGCACTGATGCACATACACAACTGCAGCAGTGATGGGTGTGAGCAGCTTTTCAGCTGGGACCTCAGCCTGGGTTAGACATCATGGCAGGAGGCTGTTGATTAACAAAGTGTGAGTGAATGAGCTTTCAGTCTTTCATCTTCTCTTATGCCAAGTTTTTGGTGTCATTTTCCTGGGGTCGATAGGCTCCCTTTCCTCTTCCCTTCAAAGGCTGCTTTTGCACCTCTCCATTTCTTACTGTCAGTCCAGTATTAGAAGCAAAAATAATAGCCAGCCCAAATCCTCAGGATGGCGAATGACCGGGATGCTGGCTTCCCACCACAACATCAGGGACAGGACCACAGTGAAGGATTTTGGGACTGAAGAGCACTGGCCCAGATTCAGATGCCCTAATTTCCACCTTTGTTTCTGTCTGTTGTTTTCTATTGGCAGATGCTGCTGAAAGCTGTGGGTCTTCCCATGGACCACACTGGGCTGGGAAATTGGGCAGAATTTAGGTCAGCTGAACCTGTGCCAAATTGTGTCTAACTATTAATTTGATACAGTCCATCTCTTTGAGAACACATCTTCCTGCTTGAGAATATGGCATCTGCTTCCTGGCGGGGGTAAGAGAAGAGGTGCTTCTCAGTCAGCAGATTTTCTCCAGCTGGATGGAAATAAGATCCTGGCCTAGGGGACACAAAGACACAAACTGGGAGCAGTGAGCCAAGAGATGTGCATGGGCACAAAGAGAATTAGGTGAGATAATGTATCAGCAACGATCTCTCCTTATCCCCAGTCTTAGAGAATTTTCTGTCCTCAAATTTTTTGATGGTAATTATAATTCTGCGATTCTATGGTTCTTGGTTTGAGCTTGCTGTATCCAACCATGTCTGCTGAGAAGGCCAAGCAGTTTCAAGAACCATAGAATCGCAGAATGTTTTTTGTTGGAAGGGAACTTTTAGAGGTTGCCTAGTCCAAGTCCCCTACAATAAACAGGGACACTTTCACCCAGACCAGGTTGCTCAGAACCCTGTCCAACCTGACCTTAAATGTTTCCAGGCATGTGCTATCTACCACCTCTCTGGGCAAACTGTTCTAATGTTTTACCACCCTCATCATGAAAAAAATTTTCCTTATCTAGTCTAAATCTACCCTCTTATAGTTTAAAACTGTTATCCCTTGTCTTATAGCCTCACTAAAAACTGTGTCCTCATCTTTCTTATAAGCCCCCTTTAAGTATCAGGGGTAGTTTGCTGACTGGCATGGCAAAGCTAGTCCACTTATACTCCTTGATCACTGGATGCTTAAAGGGTTCACAAAGGTTTTCTGCTGAATACAAACTTCTTGCTGCTGCAGCATCATCACTGCTTACCAGAGAAGAGATGACACCAGCCCTTCAGGTGGCTACTCACATGGAAGCAGCTTTGCGTCCATCTCTGGTTCTCGGCAATGACTTCCCTCATCTTGGAGCTCACTCTTGATGAAGACTCATTTGTATCCTTCAGCTCTGACCCAGCCTTGATCCCCTTTATGAAGATGCTCTCAAAGCACTGTGGGTCAGTCGGTTAAATGCATTTTTGTATTCTGCAGAGCCCAACTCTGATATGGGACCCAAGACCTGCATTAAAGGGCCTTGTCCACATTGAACTGTGCAGCTATGCCTCTAGCAGTGCAGCAGCAGCAGGTAGCTCATGGCATGCTGCCTGCATGAATGTGTTCTTTCTTGGCCAGATTTTGAACTGAGCTCCAACCTGCTACAGCTCCACTCTTGTCAGTACTCTCTCCAGTCAGTATAAAGTTAGCTCAGACACAGCTCCATGAGCTGCAATTGTGCTGCTGGTTGGCTGCTCTGCAGCTGTCCCTGTGAGTGGGAGCAGTGCCCCAAACACTTAAACAAATGGGGACATCATTAAAAAGGAGCAGCAGACAAGGAGGGGATGTTGCACAGGCCAGCTGGAGTGCGTGAAGGCAAATGGAGTTGCTGGGAGGGACGGGAGGCCTGGAAGGTGGCTAAGCTTGTCTAGACAGTGTCTGTAGTTTTTTGATTTTTTTTTTCTCCTAAAACCTACACCACATTGGAAATTACAAATTAAAGTGTGTTCTCTGGGTTGTCAGTGTAGCCTTGGCTCCCACGCCGAACTCACAGGGCTCTCCAGAGGAGAAAGCCTGTAAGGTAGCACTGGGAGACTTCTCTCTGTTCCTCCCTCACCTTTGGTGAGGCTGAAGGGGAGAGGATTTGGGTTGAGTCCTGCTTGAGAAAGGCTAGAGGGCTGTCACCCCTAAACTCAAGATGCACGTGTAGTTCAGCTGTGGAGACAAAGTGCTTTGACAACTTTTCTTTCTCTCCTTGTCTTTAGTTTCTGTTCTTTCTTTGGAGAGTTTCCCTGCCCTTGTGGCTCTGTCTTGCAGTAACGTGTCATCTGAATCCAGCCTGAGTCAGTCAGTGGTGGCTCCTGAATGCTGTCAGGGACCTGGGTGAACAATCCCCCTCTGCTCTGGGGCAAAGGGCTTGGGAGCAACTGTTGCAGCCTGGCTCTGGCTGGGCCCAGCAGCCCCTCCTGGGGCTGGACTGAGCACCCAGACCAGGCAGGGCTGCGGCCACTGCTGAGCTGGTACCTGTCAGAGACAGCAGCCCAGAGGAAGGGGGACTGTTTGTTTTCAAAATGAAAATAATTATTTGCTTTTCATGGGATGTGGAAAGTGTTTCACTTCAGATACCTTGCACAGTTGACACTGGGTTGTGTTGGCTTGACAGCTGTCAGTCGTAGTGGTTTGATGTACCAATTAGCAAGTTCCATCAAGGGTTTTAGGGCTGGTTGTGAGGACTGTGTTGGCAAAAGCAATCATGTTTAGTTACCCAAAACTCCACCTTCTCCATGCCAGATTGGGAGGTACTGGGGCAGCAGCCCTGCTAACAGCCTCAACAGCCTGAAATACTTGGGTGTGTGCTTTTGCTGGGCCCCTCTTCTGCAGCTCAAGAAGCCTGCCTGAGTCTTTCATTTCTTGTCTGTATCGTTTTCTCTTGGTTTTCCCCTCATCTTTCACACTAGCAGAGAGCACAATTCAGTGCTTTTCATAGGGGAAAAAAAAAATCCCATTTCTGACATACAATGTTTTTTGACACACCAGTCAGCAAAGCCTCTCCACAATTGTCCAAAGCTTTGCTGTACTCTTGTCTGGGATGTATTTCAGCTCAACAAGAGAGCTTTCCTCATAGTTTAATCACTTTAATGCTTAATTAGAAAAATTCTATATTTCCTTGGGGAAGAGTGAAATGTATTGTAACTGAGGGCAGGCCAGGCACACTGTGCTTCATCAGCCTGGCACAGCATCCCCATGGAAATGCAGTGTGGGAGAGCAGAGCTCTCCGGAGATGCAGGTTGTTTCTTGGGGTTTTTTTGCCCTTTGTTCTCTTGGGCAGGACTGGAGAGCTTGTTCTGAATTTGGGCATCTATGAAGGAGCAGCTGGATTGCAGTCAGATGCCTTGCAGCCCACGGGATCTCCTTCCTTGGTTGTTCTGGTTTGAGCAAGAGGTAAATTTTCATTTTAGAAAATAGTTTTTTATTCTGTCAGGCTAATGAGAAAGGTCTTTATGCTAAATGTGTGTAAAATAATTGAGGGCTGAATAAAGAACAATAAAAAATAATTTCCTTGTTTAACACTCTTCTGAACCCTAGAGTAAACAAACTAAATGTTAGTCACTGTAGTACTTTCAGATCCTTTCCACAAGTACTACTCAGTCCAACATATATTTGTCCTTTTTTACAAAATCCCCACATATCTTACAGGAATAATCAACTGCAAACTTATGCTGCTTAATTTTCTTTTTCCTGAGTTACCAGCTCTACTGTAACCTTGAAAGGATCTTCCAAATGCCACAAGATATCATCTTTGAGATTGGAAATCAATCTCAGTCTATTGCTTCCAGCCCCATAGAGTATGTATGGTACTGCTCTCCTGCATTTCCCCCGGACAGCTTTGGCCATGAGAAGTCTCTCTCTTGCCATTTCTATAGCTTAGAACCAGTCCCAGATATGTAGTACTTGATCTTTGTCCAGAGTCAGCACCAGGGAAACTCGGCCTCTGCAATACTCCGGTAGCAAGAGCTGGATGTGGCAACAGTTACTACAGGACCTGAACATCCTGGTTGCTGAAACAAACTATTGCTTTTTATCAGATTATGTGCTCCCTCTTAAGCCAGGGGATTTCTTCTTACCTGGAAATCCCAGGCAGCTCAGCAACATAACTCTTGCAGATGCCAGGCTGAAAGTGAGAGCTATCTTTTTTACCTTAGTCCAGACTGATATTGAGTACCAGCCATTAGAATATACCTTTAAAGCTGAAATATTTGTCCAAGCTTGAAAATTAAATACTTTTCGAATGGCTTCCACCACTTACTTAAAGTTCTTTGTACTTAAACAGTGGAAAACCCCACTATGACAGTTAACTCCAGTATAAATGTGCAGCGAGAGCTATGGGGTACTGGTGTAACATCACTGCAGCCCTATGCCTCTGCAGACTTCCCCAGAAACCCCTACCAGTTCTGGGCTAACAGGGAGAAAATGCAAATTTCTTCTTATGCATAGCCTTTCCAGCCCTAGTAACCTGGGGAAGTCAAGGAAACTCAAGGTGAAGAGTAGGGAGCCTGGTCTTTCTCCTAAAGGTTCCAACCAGTGAGCTCACAGTACTTGCCAAACACGGATGAGATCTGGTCTGCCTCCTGCTATGCTGAGGTTGGAGAACAGCAGACAGAGCCATGATGAGGAATGACACCCAAAGGGGCTCAAAGGTCTTTCAGAGGAGGAGCAATGTTAAATTCTCTGGTTCCTGCTGGAGTTTTGTTTATCATGTAGTTTCACATATCTCAGTGTCAGGTAGATGTGGAAATGCAGGCAGAAAACCAGATATTATCAACCTGGTAGGGAGCCTGGGGGAGGGATGTCAAATCCAGAGGTGGCAGGTGCTGAGGATTTCAAGCAGTGGTTGAAATGCTCCTCATTGTCACGGTCTGAAAATAGCTCGTGGATAACACGTTCCCAACACAAAGCTGAGAGTACTGTGAGCCAGTGCTGAGAGCCGTGCGGAAACCATGTAGGAGCAGACCAAACCGCCTATTCTGACTTCATTCCCAGAGTCTAATATTAGCTCACCTGAGGGTATGACAGCTCTCCTGGCAGGCAGCCACAAGGCTTTTTTTTTTCCTCTCCCGGCTCTTACAGTTCCCTTTTGGCAGTGACAATCCAATTAGCCGTGCTTTTCCCATCTTCTCTGCTCCTGTTGACTTGGCTTGTGCTGAAGCGTTCTTGGGGAAAGATCAGTGTGTTTTAGCAGATGGACAAAGGCTGGAGAGCAAATTGTTTTAATCAATCTCCCCTTTTGGGGGGACACAGAGTACTTACTGAAGTGGTAAAACAGCATTCGTAATTTCACAAGGCAGCAGCTTGTCTCTAAGGAGCTTCTGTGGTTTTTTGGATGCCGTGGATACGGGCAATTAGCTCGCAACACAAACTTGGCCTTTCCCCGGGGGCATTTGTACTTGCTGCCTGTTCCAGAATATGTGGGGGATCTATAGATTGCATAAGCTGGTGGACAAAAAAGGGCCAGCTTCTCCAGTCCTTCTAGGCATTGTGCTCCTCTGCATGAGATCACAGAATGGTCAAGGCTGGAATTGACCTCTGGAGAGCATATGGGCCAGCTCTCTTGCTGAAGCATGTTCATCAGGTTGTTTAGTGGTGTTGGGGACCATGAGTGGTGGTCCCATCTGGATAGCCAGCAAGGTGGCCATTTTAAAGCAGTGATGCAGATGGTGTGGCAAACGTTGTTTTCAGTGGCAAAAATAAAGACAGAAAACTTGCTTCCTGCCCCAGCTGGCTGATGGGAGTTTCCAGGAGTGGTTCCCTTCTGAGCAGGGCTGCATGGTGAGCCTCATTTGGTGTGGCTTAGGAGCAAGCAGAATTGAGTCTTCTCGAGATCAGAAAAAATAAAGATAATTTTCTGTGGATGTGATCAGAATCTGGTCACTTGATGGAGATCTAAAACCTGGTTTAGTTTGTATGCATCATCGCTAGTGAGGTATTCCCTTTAGTGAATCCTGCTAAATAAGTGAGCTGCTGTATAGTAGCTGATTTTCTCTGGTTTTGGGTTTTTTTTGACTCTGGGGGTAGGCAGGGATCCATGGGCCCTGAAAAAGAAAAGTCCACTGGCTGGCAGTGCAAGGAGGCAGACAACTAGGAGGACTGGGAAGTCCAATGCACCCACTCTCTTTTTAGCAGCTGTTTCCACAAAGGACATTATTATACTGCTAAGAGGCAGCCTGGGAACCATCCTATCTGCTCCCAGCCTGAAGGAGGGCAGTCCAAATTTACTTTGTCTTGGAAGTGATAGTGTAATAAGGGCAAGTGCTCCAGATGTCAGCCAGTGCCTTGTACCCCTGTGCTTTTGGCTGTCCGAGGCAGCCCAGTCCAGCCCCTGGGACAAGCAGATGTCTTGAAGTTATCAGGATGTTTCTGGGGCCTGAGCAGACACTCATCACTCCTGGTAGTGTTAGCAGAGTCTCAGCAGCATGGTGGGAATTAGCATGTGGGCTAATTCTTGTGGTTCCTGACAGGGATGAAATCATTTTGTCAACCCGCTTGCCTTTTCTCCCATCCTTTTTTGTTGCCACCCTGCTTGTGGGAAGATTCCTCGGGTCCAGAAACTAAGGCTTGACGACTCTCACTGGTCATATCCCAGCAGCATTACTCCTACTCCATTCCCATAGCTGGATACTCGAGCTATTTGCCTTGGTTCCTGTGGGTATGCATGTGTGGCTAGAAGGGGGGGCAATATGAATTGTGAAGCACCGATGACTTTTCTTTGCATGAAATAAGCTGCATGCAAGGGAAACTGTTAATTATCACTGCACATGTTTTTATTGCTAATGATTTGGGTTGTTCTCTGTGGCAATAGGAACAGTCTGGGGGTGTGTGGGTGGATAACAGATACTTAGGAGATGTTATAATTTGTATTCCTGCTTTTGCTTGGCCAAGACTGTCATGGATCTGCTCTGTTTGTTGCTGCCTCCTGTAACAGTTAAGCAAGGCTGTCATTTATGCTGTGCTGGATTTTGTACAGCAAGAAAGAGAATTTCCAAACTTGCCCAAGGAATTGATCACCTGATGATAATTGTGGGGATTGGCATCCTGGAAGATATTTGCTCATTTATAGATCCAAAAAAGCCGTATCAGTTTGGCCTCATGTATCAAAGATATTAGATGCAGGTTGTGCTTGATCCTGTCGTCCCCCTTTTCCAGTGCTTCACACCTGGGCACTTCAGTGATGTGGGCGGTTTTTCTCCAGGGCCGTGGTGCTAGGGAAGATGCTCTGCACCTTTTCTTTCACTATGCACCCTCTTGTGCCTAGGAGCTGCCTTCACCCCCTCCTGCCACAAATGCCTGCAGCCAATATGATGCATTCCTCTGAACACGGCCCATCTTTACCAGCTATCACTCAGCCCCTGTGCTCCTGCCATGGCACACTGTGTCAAAAAGGACACATGGTTCCCTTCTTCTCTCCTGTATGTTTATAAAATGAATTAAGACTGAAAGGAGAACAACCTGAAAATGTCCTCTGGGGCTGGGTGTCTGGCCCCAATGTTACTGGGTGCTGCAGTTCATCAGGGCTTTGAGCCCCCATTGAAGGGACATCAACAAAGAAGCCTCATGGAGACAAAAAAGGTCTTTTCTGCCTGATACCCTCCTCTTTCCACTTTAGTTGTGTTTTTGACTTTGCATGGTTGGTTTGTGTATATGCACTGAAATAGTTGTCAGGGTGTGCTTCTGCATCACCCGAAGGAAAGGAAAAAACGATGGAGGGGGTGAAATGCAGCCCTCCACCCCAGCTCCGTGTTATGTTGCTACTGTTAAAATATGACTAATGCTAAAAATAATTCTAGTGTTGCTATAGAAACTTGCACTGTTGCTACGTGTGAACCTGGAGAGAGTTGTATCCTCCCCAGTACCTTGTTTTTCTGTTCTCAGCCATGCTCACCCCAAGCAGTACAAACAGACCTTGCCTGCTTCTTGGCACAGCCTTGCTGGGTTGCCCATAGTTGTTTTTTTTTGTTGTGCTGGGGAATGGGAAGGGAGGTCATTATTTAACCTGTTATCTATCTACCTACCTACCTATTTCAATTTTTCAGTGCTTCCAGCCCCCTCTAATGTAGTTTTCAAGTCTGTGTCTATCTGGTTTGTTGGTCTCCTTTTGCTCCTTTCTTAGATCTGGTGAGGCTTTGGCCAGTGCACACAGGGAGTGGGAAGAATAGGTCCCCTTCTTACTCTTTCAGTGCCTTGCTTGGACCTCCTCAATGCACTTCCAGGTTTTCCTTGACTTCCATCTGTAGTGGAGGAAGAGAATCTGTTGCAAACTTCCTTTAGGTCTAGAGATGAAAAGGGCTTTTGTATTTGTTAACTTTTTAACGGTGCCCCAATCTGCCATCCCAATCTTCCTGTCCCTCCCAGCTTTGGTAGCTCATTTGCAGGAAGCTGAAGTCTTCCAGACTTTTTAGAAGAAACCAGCCAAGGGATCAGTTTACATTTTCCAAGTTGGAATGACAAATGCTGGAAACTTCTATTCAATTTGAAAAAGAAGCTGGGATTAACCTAGATATTGAAAGATCACAGCCCCCAAAGGCCAGTCTGGCTCCTACACAAATTACCCTCCAAGGCAGTGTGAAATTTTCCCTTCAGTCCTGCCAGAGCTTTTTCTTAACTGCATTGATCACCATGGCTTGATATTTAGGAAAGAGGGATGACCTCTTGCCTCTGCTCCAGATTTATAGCTCATCCCCAACGTGAGGTGGAATAGAGCATGGACTGTGCCAGCCCTCATGGTCAAATTCACTGTCATAATGTATCTCACAGCAGTGACCTGGGAATGATGTAGAGCAAAGCAGAGAAAGAGGAATTTTGTTTCCTGGAAAAAAATATCTTTTAAATCCCTCTCAAGTCTGATGATTTGAAAGTCTTCTTTACCCTGGGAATTTTAAATGGGTTTTAGGATTTCTTGTCTCAGACTTGAGGGTTTGCATCCCTCTAGCACTGATGCAAGTCAGTACCTGGAGGTGACTCATAGCAGCAGAGGGTCACTGAGGCTGGCAGGGACCTCTGGAGACTGTTGAGTCCTGCCTCTGCTCAAAGCTGGGTCAGTGAGAGCTGTGCTTGTGTGATAAAAGCTGACTCTTCCCCAGGGAAGAGAGGAGCAACATGATGAGAAATGAGATTCATGATGCCAGAATGACTTTTCAGACATGAACACAGACCTTTAATCAAACCTTTAGTTATCTACAAATGGTAGCTGTGACCAAGGGATGGATATGCTTTCATGCACAAGCTTTCTTACACCACTGCACACAGTTTAATGTCCTCCGTTTAACAGTGCTGCACTGGATTAGATGAAGCATGGAGCCAGTGCACCTTCCTTTGGCTTTGTAAATATTTATCTGAGTCTTTCCTTTTTCTGAAACACTGTACTGGTCTTTGCAATGTGTGTAACATGTTGCTGAGCTGAGGACTGGCAACTGGAGCATTAGCTGGGTGATGGAGGGGAGAGATTTTCCTCCAGCTCTAGCCTTGGATCCTGCTCTGGAAGCACTTGTGACTTGTTTACATCCTAGCCCATTTCTCTGTAAACAAGGCTTTGGGGCTGATCCAACTAGCATCATACTGGGAAAACTCTTTCGGCTATCGCCCTTCCTGTGCTGGAGAGACAAATGGTCCTGCTCGCTGTCAGGCTTGGAATGGCTGGCTTTTCCAAATTGTTTTTTTCTGCAGAGCAACTCTTCTACCAATATTCAGACTTGTGAGGATGCCAGAGAAGGGTTAAGAATAGAAAGAGAGATGAGGCAAGCTTCTGGGAACTTCCCCTTCCACTGAGACACAGGAACATGTGTTATTCTCTGCCCCTTTGGCAAACATGGACAACATGACTCTCCCCACCTACGCATGCTTGCCAGCTGGTCTGTCTTTCAGCACCAGGCTTGTCAAACCTGCCCTGCAGTCACTCCATCAAGTTCTTCTCCCAGCTTGGTGACACCTCATTCCCCACCTTTCGATAGAGGAGAGGGTTGTTCTCTCTGCAGGGAAAGATCCCTTGTGTTTGATGTTGCAGTGCAAGAGGCTGCCCAGTGAGAACAGGTTGTGTCCCCTCCATCTCTGCGTTAGATGGCCTGTACACAGTGCTCTTTTGTTTAAAACTTGGCAACTCAGCATTGCTTGCAGTGAGAGGTGAACCATCAAATAGTTTGGTTAAATATCATACTGTGATTCGGCTTGTCCAAACATTGTTGAAGCTGGATGGAGTCTTGTTTAAGATGATGGCTTGATGAACCAGAATCCAAAGATCTAACATGTTCTGTGGTTTTTAATGTGACTATTTGGCTTCATATTCCTTCTTTTGAAGCCAGTGAAAGTAGGATCCAGCCCATTTGCTGTGCTTAGGGCAAGTAGATTTGGACACAGTAGGAACCAGCCCAGACCTATGTATCAACCTTGATCTGAGTTTCCTGAGAAGTCTGAATCAAAAAAAAAAAAAGAAAAACTAGCTTGGCTTTTCTTTAAGTTGTTTCTACTTTCATGATAATCTGCAATTTCTGATGTCATGCTCCTGACAGACACTGTCCTATGGGAATTCCAGTCTGACTGGAAGTAGGACCTAAATTGCAAGGAATTTGTTCACAAGATTTATGGCCAGTGGTACGGATGCCAAGGATTTCATTGCAGTAGTATCTAACACTTTTGTGCCTAGCATTTTGAGTATTAATACTCAAACATAAGTGGGGTAAGGACTGAACAGCCGAGCATGAATCTAAATGCCTTTCCTTGGCTGAAGTTATCTGGTTTAGTCTTTTAATTACATAACTGAGACATTTTCATCTGGATGGAGTATCGGGAACTGGAGTTGTAACTTGAGCTCTCCTTATTTTTCCTGTTGATTGCTGGAGCAAACCCAAAAGGTACAGAGCTGGATTTCCTTCAAAGGTCTTTGGACCATTGGACAGCCTGAACATCCTAAATGTAGGATGGAAAACTCCATGAGAACCAGCTCTCTTGTGGTATCCCAGTGTTTGGTGTCATCATCCCATATAAGTATAAATAAGCCCTTCCAGAAGTCTCGATTCAAGTTCAGTTCCAAAAGTGGCCCTAGGCCAGCGTTTCTGTTGGGAAAAATTTCTGGCAAAACTTTCCCAGCTTTACTCCTTACCAGTTTCACTGATCAGTAATCCTGGACTCCTCAGATCTGTTGGCCTGCATTACAACGCGGGTAATTAAGTTTGGCAAGGAGGACGTTGCTAATGTGTCATTCTAGCACAGAGTTTCAAAGAGAGGAAAGTGTTTTGATCTAAAGGAACAGGGCTGGCTTTCCTACAGAACTTCATGCACTCTCTGTATTTCATACACACGTATGCTCTCTTTGCCTCAATTTTCCATTTGTAGTTTGGATGTACTAACACGTTTCTTCTATCATACTTCATCAGTCTTCTTTAATTAACTGGTAAGATCATCAGGGTAAGAATATTTAGCACATAAGGCAGCTCCAGTACATTTAATGAATATTAACAGATGCAGTTTTCTAATTTTTTTCCCCTACATACTCTCTTACAAAAGAATGTGCTGTTAGCTTCTTCAGCAATGTGCCCTACAACTGCCCTAGGGGCAGGGATTCTGAATGGGTTTTGCCACTGTAGCCTGTGTTTCTTCTTCTGGCATTGGGTTACTCGTTTTGCTTGGGCTGCCCTATTTCACTGTGTATTGATTATCACACAGAGAAGGGGCTCCAGGATGCTCAGCTTCTCTTACAGAATGCTTTGAGATCAATGGAAGAAAGCTGTCATGTCTTAGGAAGTAGTTGCATTAAAGTGGTGATTCTTGGTGTTTAAACAGGATCTGATGACAGATGGGATTAAACGCAAAGCAGCTTGTTACAAGGTTTTAATAACTGTGACAGACCTGGGGAAAGTGGTGTGGGGTGTGGAAGTGAGCCAGTGAAGGCAGAAGCACATGATGCTAGATGACAGCTGATAGCATTGCCCAGGAGGGAGATAAGATTATTTTGCAAGAAATTGTGTGAGTGTCTGCGGAGAAGGGAAAAGGGGGAAAAAAAAATAAACACCAAACAAGAAACCAAACCCAAACAGAGGAGAACTTGACATACCCACTCTTCTGTCATCTAACAGAGCTACTCCTGACAGCACACGTTAGTGCCAGATAATGTGGCCACTAAATATAGGGGGAAATATGTCACTGTTATTTTTGGGCTGGGAACTAAGGGAACAAGAGACTCCTTCCTGGTAAACCAGGGGACGGCAGAATTTGCAGGTTGAAAACCGATGAAGTTGTCATCTCCTTCAGGTGTTTTCCCTAGTCCTCATTCTTTCTTGTGGCATCTCCCTGGGGGTGAGGAGGGGATGTCCCTCAGAGCTGAAAATTGTGACTTCATGCTTTGTGGAGAGCAGTTGTGGTGCAGTGCATTTACAAAGACATTGCTATGCAGTAAGGAAGCGTGTGGGGTTGTGCCT
The DNA here is from genome assembly GCA_033558185.1 of Dromococcyx pavoninus. Lineage (NCBI taxonomy): Eukaryota > Metazoa > Chordata > Aves > Cuculiformes > Neomorphidae > Dromococcyx > Dromococcyx pavoninus. The sequence goes on from JAUMJL010000838.1 coordinate 207,142, forward strand.
GCCTGGTTTCGTTGAGGAAGAGGCTTATGGGGCTGGAGGTGATGGCTTGCTTTCTTGCAGAAGTCCCCTCTTAGGTCCACAATTTTTGCTGTCAGAGAGGAAGGAATCACAGCAGCTCACACAGGCAATAGGATCTGTGTGTATCTGGATCAGCAGCACTCAGGTCATAAATGTAGAGAAAGAAAGGCCATGAAGGAAGCTTAGAAGTGGAGAGAGAAAAAAGCCCTCTGCCCATGGTGGGATAGAGTTGAGTGGGGGAGGGTTGTGTTGGAAAAGACAGGACCAGCATTTCTGAAAGGCAAAACTGATAATAGAGATGGCTCAGGTTGTTGCAAGGCTCCATTCTCTACCCCTCTGCCTATCGTTGCTGTTGACAGTAGTGCTCTGATAATGCTGCAGAAAGGCAACGTTCTCTCACTAAATCTTCTGTTGATGAACTAAATGTCATCAGTAGCCCTTGTTTGGACCCAGTGCTTTTAATAATCATAAAAGAACTTGATATAGTCTTCCACTGGGCTTGTGAATAGCACAGCTTTGGCTCCATCACAACAGTTTGAACTTTAAACAGCTGAGGTTTGCAATGACCAATAAAACACCAGGCCCATCATTGAAAATGAGTCTGTGACTGGGTATATTTTGAACTACTAATGTTTTGGCCTTTTGCAGCAGCATCAGGATGCAGCCTGGTGGCTACACTGCTCCAGCCCTGAAATATCTCCATGATCAGAGCTAGGGACACCACAAATGCATGTGAGGCAGGGCTGCATCAGCTAGCTTGCAGGGGACTCGCAGGTTTCTGCTATGATACAGAGTAGAAGACAGCTGCTTCTGCTTTTAATGTGAAATTGAGTTTCATCTAAGCAACAGATCCCATTTTGTAGCATGCATCCTTTATCTAGGAACATCCAAGATGGAGCCTGTGGTTCCCAGGAGCTACTCTTGTGTGCCAAGAGAAGAGGCAGCTCCTCAGCTGAGGTCCCAGATGCATTCTGCCTATTCAGAAACTAGGATGTAGTTAAAGTGTTGATCTGGGTCTACCCAATTCAGGAAGCGTGGAGTCCTGACTGCTGGCAAATTTCAATGGCAGAGCACAGCAGGAAATAAATTGGCTCTAAGCCTTAAAGGCTGCAGGGATCTGTCCTTATATATATCCTCTCTACGTATGTGTATATACATTTATACTTATACATCTTTTTAGGTCATTTGAGATACTTCCTGGTCTATGGCAATTCCAAAAAAGTTGTACAGCCTTCAGCCAACTGTTATGGAGCAGATGATCTACTGGTGTCAGGGTGATTCTCTTCCCTAGACAGCTTGCTTCTATATTTCTTGCATGGGAATTTTTTTCCTTCTGATACTATATTCTGTTGAAGACAGCTACATGGAACTAGAGTCTCAGTTGAACTTTTTGCTCATTTCCACCCACAGAAGTCTGTTTTTTTAATATCCTAAATACCCTGGTGACAAGATCATGGTTCTTGATTTGAAATGAATCTTTAAAAGACAATCTTTTTCTCCTCTCTTCCTTCTTCCAGATCTGAACGCTATCACAGAGGTAAAGACATGCACCTTCATGCACTGAGAGGCTTTCAGAACCCAGGTTTCCTTTGGTATCTTTTCTGACAGGGAATTTAATCCAGCTTCTTATTCCCCTCGGACGAAGTCTGGTAATTCAAAGCACTGGAGTGAAGGAGAGTATCTGTCTTTTGCTCTCATCCAAAGCACTGTGAAGCCAGTGTAAAGCCTGGCATTGACTTCAAGGGATGTTAGCTCTGATTTCTGGTCTGTAGCTGTGCAAGTTTTATCCCACTGTGAGCCCTGGGCTTCTGATGGGACCATCTGAAAGCAACTCTTTCTGCCCAGCTGTCAGGGGTAGCTGTCCCTGCTGCTCGGTCCCAAACGCCATCTATCAGCCTGGAACCTCCCTCCTTCCCAACAGGCAGGTCTTTCACCCCCTGCAGCAGGACAGCAGCCAGAGTTGGGGCTGGCACCCTTAGCCCTTTTCTTTGTGCCGTGCTGGAGCTCATGGCCATTTGCTGGTCTCCACAGCAACGCTTTCTGAAGTCTTGGCAGGAAAGCAGAGATAAATATGTGCAGAAATGGGGATTCTTTTGATAGAGGAAGATGTTTCTTACTAGAAAGCAAGTAAAAATAACACAGAGAATAGTCCACAATCTGCAAAATGCTCTCTGAATTTAGGTCTGGAGTTTTAGACCCTCAGCAGTGGGTCTAAAGGATATGTCAGCTTTGCATGGCCCTGGGATTCTGGCAAATGCATGTGTATCTTAAATTAATGGAAATTAATTGTATTCATGGAGTTTGGTTTTGGTTTTATTTCTGTTAGTTTGCTTTTGAGAGAGAAGAGTTTTCTTTTCGTGGAATTTTAGTGCTTTGAAGTGTGATTCCTGATGATAGCTTCTTGCTTGGTGGTTTCTAATCCAAACCTGTCTTGAACACCTTGAAAGCTGCAGTATAGAATCAGATATGGACCTGGTGGGATGTGGTGATGTGGGAAAGATCGCAACAACAGGCTGACATTGTGAGGTGCATACTGCAAGATACATACAGAGCCAGAAGTTTATGGTGTCCCAGGAAGAGAGAGGCATAAAGATATGAGGATCATTGAGATCCAAACCTGCTCTCAAGTAATAGAAAATGACCCTATACAACAGCAGACAACTGGGTTGCAATTAGATATACAGGTGTTTGTAGGGCTAACATCTGAACATAACTGCTCCAGGTGTCTGGTGGATGATAACACTGTAGGGTGCGTGATGCAATTGCATAGTTTCAAGCAAACTTCCCTGAACACTTTGCATGATTGTATAGCTTCATGAACTGAAGCAGGAATGCCTGTGTTATGATAAAGTGACTAACGCTCATGAAAAGAGAAGGTGGGGTCAGCTGTTCACAGGACTGCACAGACATTCAAACAGCCTGTACAGGGCAATGAGTCAGGGATATCAGTAACACTGCAAAAAGATTTGTCTTAGTAAAGACATGGGAAATGGTCTGAGATCGTCTAGCATGAGCTCTCATTGCCTTGTAAAATCCTATGGTTCATAAGCAATATCAGATGTGACTAAGGCAGCCAGGTGAATTAGTATCTCTGTCTGTCCCACAGGTAACCCCACGCTTTTGGAAATTGTCAGCAAAATCTGACTTAATGAGCACAAAGTCCTTTTGGATAGGGGTGTGGGGAGCAGACTTCTTGCTTTTCTAGATTCTTCCTTCTCTGTCACAACAGTTATGAGCTTTCTTTGCCTTAGTGCTTACTGTGCTATCAGACCAAGGAAAGGCCTAGTCTGCTACCCTCCATTGTAGCTGACAGATACCAAATGGGAGGTCAGATCCCAGAGACAACCCTCTTTATAAATCAGTCCTTCCCTTCCAGTTTCACCCTGCAGATCTCACCCATTGGTCCTAATTTTAATTTGTCCTTCTCTGTTACTTTTATTTTTGTTTTCTTTTTTTTTTTCAAAAAATGTCATTCTAGTGACCAGAACAGCTCTTGGGGCTACTCCCGGTGGAATGGGGAGCAGGATATAGACTCCAACTGGTTTTAGACTCTGTCCTGAGGAACTGTAAAACTTTGGCAATTACAACTTCGGCCCTTCCATCTTTGTTTCATTAGCATCCTTATTTCCCATAGGCTTTATGTAGAGGAAGTTTTTAACACTTATGACTGTGAAGCAAACAAACTCTATTGAAGTAGAAGAGCTATACGAGTTGATGGCTATTGTCAATATACTTTGGAGTAATTTGCCTTTTACCTGCCCATCTATATTTCTAGCTAGCAGATAGTGTAGCCAGAAGCATAGGTATTTGGCCACCCTGGATTCAGTGGGACAATCTGTTTCACTGAATTTAACGGTGAGTTCTCTTTTGAGGACAAATATTTCAGCTGAGCTCATGTTAGGACAAACCCCAGCCAGCTCAGGATCACTTAACCTTGCTCCTTGGAAAGATGAAGGGCAATGGCTATTAAACTGCATTTTTATTCAAGGAAACAGAATTGACAATTATACTTCAAAAACTAAATTAAAAGAACTAGATTAAATACTATCTATAAGCAAAATGTAAGTGAAAAAGGAATTTGTTTTTTTGAAGGGATTTATGAAGGGAGGTGATGTTAAGATAGAAAAGTGTTCTCATGTGGCTGGTTTTATGAGAAATTGCAGCAACCAGGGAGCGACAATTACTTAGAGCAAAGTAATAAAGAGCCCTGAGGAAACTGTGCATGGAAGATGTGGCAACTGTTAAGAAAACGACTGTAAAAATCACTGCTTTGTTATTAATAGCACCCCTCCTTTCTTCTGGGTCAACACAATGCATGTGTTTACCAAACTAACAGAAATGGTCAGCTGGATTTCATATCACTTTATGCATCTACAGCAGCTAAGTCTCAATTACTAATTCTTTATTCCAGGGGATGATCCAAGATGTGGGAAAAATATGACTGGGTGATTTTAGCTGTTTATAGGATCCATAATTAGAACAGGCAAGGAGGGCATCCTGACCTCTCTCCTGACCATCACTGCAGCCAAAAGGGTGTCTCTGCAACCCTGCAGGATTTGTGCTCTCCTTTGTGAGCAGAGCATGCCTTGCTAATTAAGAAGTTGTGTTTCCAGGGTGTCGCTAGTGTTGATGGGGAAGTATTGACGCTGCTCTTGGATAAAGAGACGAACAAGGCAGAGCTCTTCTGGCACGTGGCCCCTGAGAAAGAGAAGTCATTGCTCAGGCTGATACTTTTCGAGTGGAAAGGAATGAAATCAATGGGGAAAAGAGTAATTCCTAGTTCAGAAGAGCACGTTCCAGACTGTGGGGAGGAAAGCCCATTTTCCAAGGGAAATGTGGCTGAGCATTTTTCAGCTGAAGGATCCTAAAAGTAGATATAATTGATTATGTCCACTTGGAGGTAAAACCTAAGATAACCATACTAAAAAAACCCATGGTGATGTAAAGGCTTTTTCTACTCACAATATTTTTTCCTTATCTGATCCCCACCTGCAGCTGGGAGTTGGCTTGTTTTTATTGCATTGAGAGATCTAGTTAGCCTGAGATCCTTCCAGTAACGCTTGCAGCAAGGGTTTCCTTCCAGATTGTTGTCATTAGTTTTCAGATACATCTGGATCTGTGTGAAAATTCAGCTTTCTACCACACGCATTCTCAGTGACCAAAATACAGCACTGTTTGAAATTTTTAGGGACAGAACAAAGCAAACCAGATTTCCACCAATCAGCGTGATTGCTGGCCTTGCCATAATGCGGGCTTTGGGGGGAGTGTGCATGTCAAAAACCATTTATGCCCCACAGGATGGACAGAAACTTCCACATGCTAAGATGAGGTTGTAAAGGAAAGCAGAGAATGTTTTTCAGATTTAATTTGGGACTAGCCCAAAGGATACCCATGAGAGAGGCAGGAGGAAGGAAATGTCAAAACGCAGCTTTCCAGCAATGCTGATTCTTTTGCATTTTGTAGATAATGGTTAAAAGAAGATCTTTATATTTATGGTACATCAGACATCTGCTTCGTGCCCACAGACATAACTTAAATGCCATGTCCTTGCCCGAAGGAGCCTTCTATTGAACTCAGTCCCTTTTTTATACAGAGACATGTCTGCTAATAAACAAATTGCACTTAGTTTGTCTTTCCACTCATGCAAGCACTTACTGTACACAACATGAAATTTGACCAATTGGTTGTATTTTCAAGTTCTTCCATCTTTGCAGATGCTGCCCACAGGGATGTTCACCAGGGCACAGCTGGGCATCTCCTGAGAAGTAGTAACATCAGGCTTTAGTAGGGGAGTTTAATTCCCATAATTTTCTGGTCTCCAGGTACCTACAAGGATTCATCTGTACAACATCTTAAATGGACCCAGAGTCTCATCTATACGTAAACTCTGACTGCAGCATCCTTGAGAGAGGGAAGCAGTAAGACAGTAAAAACATTCAGAGAGGAAAGTGATCTGTGGCAAAAGAGATGGGAGGGATGCTGGATGTGCTCTGATTATTAGTGATATGGCTTTTATTGTCATATTTTTATTGTCCTCGTAGCCACAAGGAAAATTTAGCCAGGCATGTGTACTTAGGAATGGGCTTCTCCTAAAGACTCCAATGTCCTGATGTGAGGGATGTCTAGAGAATGTGAGACACCAGGTTCAAAAGCATCTGCACAGTGCCAGGAACAAGGATGAGCACCCATCTCTCCAGAAGCTGTGATACAAACTCATGTGCTCGCTTTTCTTGTTGACTGACTATATTTTATACAACACTGCTCATGACCCTCAATTTCTGTTTCAGGTAATCCTTTTTTGCCAGCCTCTGAAGCAGTCATGAAAAATTTGCTGCTCCCAAGCGTATTAGTAAACTGAGCTGTGATGAAGGTGGCTCCACATCTGGCATGGGATAGTCACAGCTCTCTGTTGACATTTGTTAATTTTCTTCCCCAGTCATAAGCATTTGTGATCATTTAAGGCTGAGGAGTTTGTTTTCCTGGTCATTATTTCTCCTAACACCAGCTCTACCATGCATGTAATTTCTGCTGGCTTCCTGCTAGATAACTGCTCTGTTTTCTGTATTAAATGGGGAATAGCATACATCTTTCTCAGTCAAATATTCTTCTCAGTACTGGCTGTACAAGAACGTCATCCTTGCTGGGTGTTTATCTGCCTTAAGTTTCTATGGCCACCTTGTTTCTGTGTCACCTCGGTGTGTGGGGAACAGCTCCTTCAGCAGTGTTTGAGGAGAGCAGGACCCCAAGCTCTGACCTCCTGTTGGAGATTTGGGGGAGAGGTGGTTGTGTGCAGCTGCAGATCTGTGTTTGCATAAGGAGAGCAATAAATTTCCAACTCTCACGTCATTAAATTGTGCAGTTTGGTCTGAGATTCTGTCCTGATCTCAACAACTGTTTGTTAATTGTTAAGAAGGCCTTGACAGATTCTTAACTGATTAATAAATAACTTGGGGAGGAGAAGGTTTGTTTTCTAAATTACAGGTTAGTTTGCTTTATTTTTAATGATGTTCCTCACATATGCCGTATAAAATTTCTTGAGAGTGTGAGTCAAACAGCAACAGGCCAGTGGCACTGAAATCACTTGCATTTTTTTTTTGTTAAGCCAAGGCAACTCTTAGTCACTCACCTCCTATGAAATATGTTATAGGATTAAATATGCTATTGTAATTAAAGATTGAAAAGGCCTATGGAACTTGGCCACAGAGTCTGTCCTCTTGCAAAATTGGATTACAAATTCAAGGTGATGTCATCTCAGGTATGAAATACTTCCAGCCAGAAGATATCAGCTTATTTTTGTAATAGCATTCCTGAGAACAACTGCCCATGAAGCCTGGATTCTGCAATTGATTTTGTTTCTCCATATGTTGAAACAGCTGTAGCAAAGAGTCTATCTCCCATCTCCCTGGATTATTTGGTGAACTTTTCTTTTATCACAGGCAGACAATCACCAGCTCACAAGGTGTCATGTACCAGCTAGTGAATATAGAGCTGTAAGGAGCAGAAAACGCAGGCTCTGCTTCTTTAATTAATTCATGCATCTGCTTTGTTAGCTGAAGTCCAAAAGCATAAGGAATATTTGGCCCAGGACATTGATAGCCATGCAGTGAGATCATCAACAATTCTTTCCAAGACTGAAGGTTAAGGAGTTCTCCTCCTAGCTCTCAAAATAGACTTCCTGTTGAGAACCCAGATAGTTACACTATTGCAGTATCACAGAAATGCATCTTGCCATTATGAAGAGAGTTGTGAACCTTGGTGGAGTTTGTAGCCTGGTGCAAATGACTTCCAATAGACCCTTATTAATGGCTGAAGTTCAGTGATCTCGGCACTCTTGCTGTCTCACAGCTGTGCAGGTGTGTCCTTCATAAGCTGCTGTTTCTTGGTTCTGATACATGTCCCAAGAGGGCATAGATGGTCCAGGCATCCAAAACACGGTTTTGTTTGTTGGTTGATGTAAAGGCTTGAATAGTGTATGGAAAGGGGTAAGATCAAAGATATTTGTATCAGCTTTTAGTATGCCTTGGAGAAGGTATGTTGGGGTTTGTTAGGAGCAGCAGATAGAACCTTCTCTGAATGTGAACAGGAAAAGCAACATGAAACAAAAACTGTGCAGTGCAGGATTTTTTGTAGTCATTTTGTAGCTCATGTCTAGAAGGAAGTCTAAAACTCTGCAGCCAGCATGTATGTTTTTGTAAGCAGATATGGACATAGGGAAGACACTGAGACACTGAGTGCGTATTCTTGCTAAATATGAGGTGTCTTGTTTTCAGAAACAAGAGCAATGTGCATATTTTTCACACATTTTAAGTCATCCATCCATCTTTTGAATGTCTAACTACCTTAACTTTGTACCTTTTGCAAGTCTGAAAAGCAGCTCTGTAAAATGACAAACCATATGCATAGAAGCAACCAAGTCTCTTCTCCCAGCCAAGTTGTTCTTGTTTGGCACCAGCCTCACTCAGAGCAGCGTTACCTTTACTCTCCCAGTGCAAACAGGCTTGAAATGGCCAATATTCACCACTGCCCTGCTCATGTTGGACTTCCCAGGCTGGTTTAACCTCTTTTACCTCCAGCTCTCTTGAACTCTAGTGGTAGGCACAGACCTACCTGATGACAAGGGCTACTTCTAGGCCTAACTTAAAGCTGAGAACTTGGCCTCACCCTCAGCTTCCCCACTGAAATTTGTAGGGAGTAATTCTGCAGCTGGGAGTTGAACAGAAAGGAAGCATGGAGGAAGCACATTGCCTCCTCCCAGGTCTGAGTGCTGCATGGATGCCTTGGGTTAAGAAGAACAAGGTCTGATGACTGTGGGTTATGTCCACATCCTGCCTACCACAGAATGATACGTTTAGTGCTCCCATTTCCAAGTGTATCCGTTCTATCTTTAGGTTTTGGGTTGGAAATGTCATTTTCTTGAACTGCCCAGGAACTGTAGGGCAGATACTCTAGTTAGGGATTTGGATTTCAAGGGCTGGTGATGCCAGACTAGGACAATCTGGGCACAATGTCTCTCTGGCACTGGAGCATTTTCTTTAGGCCCTAATCAAACCATTCTCATCCACTGTGAGCTGACCTGCAGATTGTATTTAAAGCAATAGATTTATACTATAAATCGCTTGCTGGAGGCACCATATTATTCCTAGTCCCATGCCAAGACCTACTTGCCTGCACCTGCACTGTGAATTGGAATAGAATCTTTTCTGCAAGGTGGACCAGTTTTATTTCTGTGGTTTGCAGGACTCCCAGGGCAGTTCTATTGAAACAAGTGGGGAAGGGAATATAGACATGTTTTGGCAGTGTACAAGGGTGGGAATGAGCAGCAAGGCCTGCAGGCATCTGAATCTTGCACTGCTGCTGAATGCTTTGTATCCTGTGCCCAGAAACCCAGACGAAGGGATGAGAGCAGAGAACCAGGGAGGGAAGGCGAGGCTGGGTGATGCCACATACCAGTGCTGCTTTTTGCCTCCTGTCCTTGCATACCAGGCGCATCACTGTCCCGAAAGGGCAAACTGGAGCAAAGTTAAGCCAGGCCTGGTATGCAGGCAGAAGCACATGCACAGACACAGCAGTGTTGGCAGACACACAGATACAGATCTGTACTTTGCAAGTTGTCTCAGTCACACAAAATGGCAAACCTGTCCCAGGCGAGATGTTTAAATTCTCTCCAACTTCTCCTGGGAGGAGACAAGTGGAGTGAAGGGCCCCACCTCATAATTAATGGCATCAGAGATGAGGGACAGGTAAAACAATCATTCTTAATTAGTAGCTGCGTGGGTTAAATGCGGTCTTAGTTTTCCTTCTTGGTGGCAAGGAGAGCATATGGCAGAAAGCCCTTGTCTTGCTGAGATGGAACAGGTTGGACTGCAGCTTTCTCCTTCCCATTAGGAGAGTTCTTTGATGTCTCTGAGCCCTGATTCTCAGCCCATTAATTTCAGGCAGTTTTCGATCTGAGGTGAATGGCAGGCACAAGACAAATAGATGTCAAAATTTCTGCCCTTCCCTGCAGTCATGAGCAGAGGCTTGAGCACATCTTTTGGGGTTTTTAAATACATATAAGTATTCTGTGTGTCATTTTGTTTCTTGTCTTCCTGTTCAGTGACATCTTCTGATGGTCTTCGGAGAACAAGGGGACTATTCTTGGAGATCATCCTCATCCTAGAAATTATAAACCTGGCAGCTATCCTAGCCCTCTCTTATTGCATGCGACCCTATCTGAAATGCTTATGGCACATCAAAGGAGCCAACACGCGCTCACGAAGAGTCTGCTCTCTGTTGAGGACATAAGCGTCCTGTCCTCACACATCGAGCTACTCATAGCTTGTGTTCTCACTGCTCAGTCACTTTTTACTGCATCTCCCTGACCTGTGAGCTGCCAGAAGCCTTACATCTTTAAAAGGGAGTATTTGAAAAACAAAGTCAGTCTAGGATAAATCACAGGGAACAACATTAACATGTGAATAATATGGACAGGAGAAATTGGGTTGTATAACTAAAAGCTCTGTGGATGGGATTTCATACTCCTGCTGCCCAGAGTTCCATCTATATAAAATGACAGCTGTGCTCTCTCTCTTTTCCTCTTTTTTCTTTTTTCGGTTTATAATTTTAAGAGGAGTCTTTTGGTTCACCCCCATCAGCATATTCTTAATAGGAATCCTTTCTCTGCACCAGTGCTTTTAAAGATTAAGAATGAGACAATGGAGGAGTGAATCACCTCACGGTCTCCACCTTGTGCACCCAGGTGCAAAGGGCAGAGGCAAGAGAGTCCAGGACACTGACCAAAGTGTGATGGCTCAAACACAGGCACACTGGTCTCCTAAGGGACCTTTTGGGTCTTGAAGGAAACCAAGTTAAACGGGTGATATATTAGTTGTTTTAGCTGTGCAGGGTGTGTCTTAGCCCTGTCAAGGATGTAGGCTGGGTCCTCAGTGCCCCAGGCACTGTTGCAATTGAGGCCACGTGAGCTCCCACCAGGAACCCACATTTGAGCCTCAACCCCTTGTGCCTCTTGATAGTGATGTCTGTTGTCCTGCAAAAGCAGGTTTTGAAGCACTGTGAGCAGGGTGGATGGGGGTAGCTGCAGGCTGAGTCCTGCTCCAGCTTATGCCAATGGAAACCTAGAGAAACTGTGTAGCCATGGCCTTGAACCTGTCCACACGCTTCACGTGCAGGGGCCAGAGCCAAAGGAAAATCTGTAATCACTTCAGGGACATCACTCTGCATCTACCTGAACATATTTATTATCAGTTTGCCCTGCCTGAAAAAAACCCAAACAAATGGTTAATTTAAAAAATTGCTATTTATTTTCAAACCATGCAAAACCGTGTGGGTTTGACCCACACAGAGATGAAGCAGTAAGGTGGAAGTTACTTTTCACTCTTCCACTGTTTGCACTAGATGCCTTTGCTGGCACAGAGAACGCCTAAGGGCAGGGTTTTACTTGCACTTTGAGGGGCAAAAGCCACATCTTCCATGGGAAGATGCAATCTTGATGATGATCCTGCCCTCATGCTGACTCCTCCCATGTGAGTAAGTGGGTGAACTGATTAGATAAGTGACCTAGGTTACAGCTAACCTGAAGGGACAGGTGGGTAAGATTAAAAGAACAATGAATTAATTTCATCAGTGTTGGGTTAGACTGACTATGAATGTTCATGAGGGCTGCAGCCTGTGAGACCTTGGGTCTGTGGCAGCGTTCACAGCAGGGCTCACGGGAGTGTTAGCTGCCAAGCGATGCATGTACCTGGAGGCTTTGTAATCAAAGGTGTTTGTGGTGTTCTTTCTCTCTCTTTGTGGTTTTTTTTTCAATTGTCCTAATTAATTAAGCAGCTGATGGAATGGCAGGGCAAGAACATAGTGCAAAAACTCAATGCTGCACACGTTTTCAGTGTGAACTTGATGAAATAACTTCACGTACTCTACTGTCTCACTAGCATAATTAACTCTGCTCTGAGTCAACTGGACTCAGTAGGTTGACCATTTTCAAAGCAGAAGCAATTTTATGAGGGCAAAGTTGATATTGGAGTACATGAAATGCTGATGAAACACCTTTTCTTTCCAAAATGATTCTGAGTTTTTGAACAGAAGTGTTGTTATTGCTGTGGGATTTTTTTTTAATTGTAATTGAACATTTTGACAGAGAATTCACCTTGTTTTCATTAATTTTTTGGCAGGGGAAAGGTCAGCATTTTCTCAGTGAGAACTCAGTGAAGCAGAGAAGCAAGGCTGGGTAAAGGAGCGAGCCTAACACCAGCATAATAACTGAGAAAAGACGAAGTGTGTAGTGAGCAAGTGCGTCTTTGGTTTAGTGATTTAACAAATTATCAAAATAAACCTGAGTTATTCCTGAGATTTTATTTCACATAAGTCAGTTTAATTCCACGGTGACCTCTAGGCACAAACTCTGCTGAGGCCCTGGCTTGAATAAGGAAGCAAGTGCAGACCAGGTTTGGCCGCCCACTGTTGCCGGCTTTGCTCAGTGAGTAGCATTGATGTAAGCACTGTCATTACAGTGAGACTTAGTTAAGGGTTTGAGGTTGAAGATCCAGAGCAGCAGATATTGGGTATATGGTATATTTTGGGGATAACAGTGTTTGAAGGACAAGCAGTTTGAATTTGGTCCTGGGAAAATCTGCAAACCAAAGGATGGAAGCTTTGCTTCATTGCATGACATTTTCTTCCTGCAACTGGGTTTCAGGGGGGCAGGATCTGAGAGGCTGTTATCAGGGCAGACTCCAGAGATATAGGTGCTGTATTTGGGTCAATCACCCAACGTAAAAGTCCAAGTTCCTTTTCTGGTCTTTCCTACCCTTCTGCAGATAACCTGAGACCTGTTGCAGTGTGTATAAAATTGGGAACAGCTTTTGTCTTAGACCTGTTGGACCTCCTGGAAACCTGGCTTTAATGAAGGGACCACTGTCCTGTATCTATGGGGAAGCTGGCATGGTGGATCACTCTGATAATGGTCAATCTCCACAGCACAGAAGTGACCCTCTAACAGTTTGATTCTAGCAGTCAGCTGTCAACACAGGTGGCAATGGGTCGGGGAAGCTCAGGTGTCATTGGAAACCATCCCGCAAAGCGTGATGCTGGGTAGATGTAAGTTGTCCTTGAATCCTACCCTCCTGCAGATCCGGAGGGAGAAGGAGGTGCTGCTATGTAACCAATGGAGCATGACCTTGCCTAGTGCTGTCCCTCATTCTCCCAATCCCCACCCCATGGCTGCAATGAGCATAGCACAGCTGTAAAATCATAATATTTCATCTCTAAAGAAAAATGTTCTGAAAACATCTCCATGTACACTGGAAGGGCCTGTGCCAGAGCACCAGGGAAAGTTTTCTCCCCTGGTGTTTGGCAGGCACAGTGGCTGCAGAGGCCACGATACAGTAAGCTGATAGCGTGCTCGTGAGTCACTTCTCAAACACAGAACTGGCAAAACAGGCTGCACGAGACCTCATCAGCGCTCAGGATATTGTCATTACCATGGCCTAGCTCACTGAGGGAGGGTAAACACGTGATTATTTATAAGGCAACATTAGTGCATTCATATTCTCCTGGGGAAACCCACGACTGCTGTTGGGACACGGCCACAGCCTCACTGGGGAAGCAAAGATGACCCTTTGATGTCCTTGCTTTATTTGTCTTTTTAGAAATTCTGTTCACCAGGAACATTTGTGGTTGAAATGTTCTCTTGATGATTTTTCTCTTACCTTTTATTGACCTGCTTACGCTTCAGCAAACCTGTTCACCCCTCTGCTAAGTAGTTTCTTGAATGAAGACTTGTGGTAAAGTTCCACTTTGCTACAACCACCTTGATTTTTAAGAGTGAGCAATTGTCCCCTGTGTCAGGCAGAGGGGTTTTGCACTGGCCTGGAGCAGTGTTTGTATGTGCTGCTGGAGACTCTCTGTGTGTGCAGTGCCCAAGCCTGTGCCACTCAAATTCTGGCTCCAGCAAAGGTCTAAGCAGAGTCTTCTGCACAGCCCGTTATTCAGGTTGGTGCACATTCCTGGGAGCAGCAATTCACCCTTTTATAGCTCTGGCTTCAGCTGCAGTCTACAACGGTATTTTCCCCACTGATTCTCAAGAACAAATCCTTTCTATCGTTAACCATCCAGTTAGATTAAAAGACGGTAAAACAAGGGGGTCTGAGTTGGGACAAGAGGAAGGCAGAGCCATATGCAAGGTATGAGACTTTTGAGAGCTTGCCCCAGCCATGGTGTCCTCTTGTATGGCCTGGGAACAGTGAATGTTGGGGACAGCAGATGAGCTCTGGAGGCAGCAGCCCTGGTAAAGGTCTGAACTGAGCAGGTCTGGGTGAACACACAAAAGCACCAGCACCACAGGTGATCATACTCTCTCCATCAGCTCTCATGGATGTCTGCTGTGTTCTCCAGGGTTCAGCTTGTTTCTGGTAGGTGCGTAGATACAGTCAGTTGGTTTGAGCTGATTCGCTGTGCAGGGGTGGAGGGCTGTGGGGCACAAAGGGCTGTGCCACAGCCTCTGTGTGCTTGGCCAGGGCTGAACACGCCAGGAAGCAGGGTCAGCAGCAGCAATGCAGTCCATGGCACCAACCCGTTGTATACCTGCACTCTGTGTGTGTGTGAGACTTTATGGTGGTGTCTCATTCCCCAGAAAAGAAGGTTTTGAGATACTTTTTCTTCCTACATAAAGAAAGATGTGTGGGGAAAATAGGAAGAATATTTTTGTCTCCTATGGGTTTTTTTAAAATCATCCTCCATGAAAAAAAGAGGCCCTTGAGTTTAGACTTACAGCAGCCTGAGCTATTATACATCTGTATCTAACATCTGCAGCTCTCAAGGAATCTCTTGGTTCCTTAGCCTCACACGTTTTCTTTTCTGATAGTCACAGGTGTATGTGCAGGTGTGTGGCTTGTTTATACCTCCTGATTTAGGTGATACGGTCTTTTAAACTTGGACTGAATTCCCATTAACTCCCACTGGACAAGAAGCGTGTCCTGCTCAGCATCACTTGTATTATTTTGAAAGGAGAGGAGGGTCAGCATAGTGCCTGGGCTAATCTCTCATGACCAGAATATCTATATGTAGCTGGTTTTATCTTTGGAGACTTGTCTAAGTCTGTTCTAGAGCTGATGACGCCGACTCACATGAGGTGGGCAAACTGCAGAGGGAATTAGTGCCAGAGAGAGGCAGGGTTTGGCTGTGCCCCATTCCCAGCGCTATGCATGGACCACCTCATTCTCTGAGCTTGTGTCTGGCTGAAGTATGTGTCTGAGGAAGGCTGTGCTTGGGCTGCATTTACCTTTCCTGAACTCTACTGACAGCTCACCAGCCTCACAGTGGGCTGCTGTGGCTTGTAGTCATTCTCTGCAAGAGCATATGAGTGGCCACTTTCCTGTCCCCAAACATCCTTCCTACTCATAGAAAAGGATGGAGAAGGAGCTAAGAAGTATCTTTTTGCTTTATGTGACAAGACAGCATCCACGCAACAGGGTTGTGGCACTTGAACTGAGTCCTCAATGTTGCCCACTGCAAAGGGTAATGAATTGCTCCCAAGTGACAAGCCCTGTCTTTCATTTTAAACCTATTTGTGAAAGGAGGGGTATTTTAATTTTTTTTCTTTCTTCTTTTGATGCCAATCTCTATTGTTTGAAGAAACTTTTGCTAGGAAACCGGAACTGGGGAAAAGGAAACTCAAAGACAGAGCAGCCAAACCCTTTGCAGGAATCTGCTCTCTTCTGAAGGTTAAAGCTTGTCATTTTATGATTTACTGGAAATGATTGGTGTTTCCTTTGTTCTTCTTTGCGGTGGCTGCTCTGATAAGCCCTGAGGGATGCCTTCCTTGGATAGATCTGAAATAGTTAAAGCAAAAGAAATAAGGAAAGTAAAACCATGTCCTGTTTTTCCTTATTCCATTTCTTGTTAATCAGCAATTTGCCTTGTTTCAGAGAGGGAATCAGGACTCTGCTTCTCTGCCAGGGACTTTAAATGGCTGCAGACCTAGAAATACCATCCACTACAGACTGCTGCGATGACAGTGTTACTGAATGCATGCTGTGGTCGGACCTTTTGATTCTGGGACTGACACAGATGACAGTCCTTTCCAAGCCCAATCTGAAGCTTGTCAGCAGAGCAGAGCCCTTTCCACACGCAGTGCAATCCTGAGTCCTTCCAGGACTTGGATAGTAGAGTGCTGTAGTTCCAGGCTGAGCAGGGCTGTGTATGGCCCAGAAACATGTGAGGAGACGTTCTTGGTTGAAGTCCATTGATAAAACACCTCTGACTCTGCGAATAAATAACTTTCACCAGGCCTGTTCCCTCCTGACGTGGGGTCTTCTTGCACCCCAGGGGAACTGTTTGACAGGGTGCCATTCCCCTGTTTGTGCAATAGCAAACGTGACTTAGCTGTGCCAGGGGATTCCCCACCTGGAGAAGGCTGGAGGCCCCAACCCATGTTCCCACTGAAGAAGTAGGAGACTTAACCAGTGACTTCAGAGGGCGGCAACCAGCTTCATGACACCTCTGTACCTTGTTTCTCCATGCAGAAATGCAATACAACAGCCACCACCTCCTCAGAGTGCTCTAAGGCTTGTTGGTATTTTATGAAGCACTGAGATGCGTGGGAAAAATGTATCATGAAAACCCCTCCTGAGAGGGCGCAGCCTGAGCAATTGTGACTGTTGTTTCTTTGAGCTACAGGGACAAGCCCTGAGTATGATATTACTTGCTGTGGGCAGCTTTGCTTGGAAGAAGGAAGAAGAGGGAACCACTGTCTTCCTATTTGGGTAGACCTCAGACCGACACAATCTTTGTTGGGGTGACAATAGCTGTACCCCTTTTGTCCACTCTTCCTCCATCTCTCCCTACAGCTTCATGGCCCAGGCCAGGCCATGATGAGTTGTTCCGTGCTGTGCTGACTGCTGCAGTACAAATACAGCCCACAGAGTGTGGGGGAACATGAGGAACCAGGAGCTGGTATAGTTACCACCCTTGTGCCTTCTTCCTCTACTAGTCTTTAACGCCAAGCTGCAGGGTGATGGCAGTGCCCACCAAATGCTACAGATGCCCCAGAAACCTTCCCTGTATTTTTTTTTTCAGCTGGCACACAGCTGACAGCTAGATGGAGGGAGCAGCTGGAAAAAGATACCCGGCAGCACTGTTCATAAAAGTCCAGATGAAGGATTGAAACACCTGCAAGCACCGGGAAAAATGTTTGCTATGGGACATTAGGAATTACACCCTGTGGTGCACATGGCTGCTCGCATGCATAATTTCCTCATCATTGCCAGTTAAAAAGGCAGGTGATGGATGGACTAGTGTAAGCCAAAAGCATAGTGAAGGCAGCAGGCTCAGCCTTGCCAGGCAGTGGAGATTATGCCTTGCAAACTGTTGTCTTTGATACCTGGATGTATCACAAGTACTGTGAGACATCGGCCTCCTTTTCACTGCACAGAGATATGTAATAGATGCTGCTTCCTCTTTTCTTTAAATAAACCCCTTCAGTAACAAGAATGCAAGAATAGATGTGCCTCCTGCAGCCCTCTGCCAGCACATGGTTCAGTTCACTTGCATGCATTTCCCCATCCTTTAGCACATCCAGGGGCAGCAGCAGCTCTCCTAGATCCATCCCAGCTCACGTGCACATAGCTGGGGTGTCCCAGCATCACCTCACAGGTCAGTCCAGAAAGCCTGCTTCTCTTCCTGGCCAGTGTCACCATCCTCCTCGGGGAGCTGTGGCTCACCTCGCTGCTCTGGATGTGTTGCCTGGGCACTGAAATAGGAAAACCTTTAAAAAAATGTTTTGTAGGCATTGCTGCTTCAAGAGGCCTTGATTTTCTCAGGTCTGTGTGAGATGCTTTGGAAAGAGACCGTTTGACACGATGATGTCAGAGGTCTTTTCCAATCAGATGATTCTACGATTGTGAGACATTTTCCAGGCTCTGCTGAGTCCTTCTCCTGGGAAAGTCAGCTGCCAGGAGTGCACATCAGCTTGGGCACACGTTGGTGCTGGCTGCTTCAGAACAGCTTGACCACTGCCTTATCTCTCGCCCCTGTGCTGGCTTTGGTGTGTGTCTCACAAGGCGTGGAATGCACTGAGTGACTTGCCAGCGTGGTCCTCGTTTGTGACCAGGCAAAGCTGCGCATGAGGCTCAGGTTTCTCAAAGGGAAGGGTTGAAAGTGAAGCAAGAAGGCTGGTTCTCTGGCATCACAAAAGAAAGGCTTTAATGTCCTACTAAGTTTTGTAACATCCTTGTCATCTGAAACTTCTATGAGCCCAAACCCAGCTTGAGGGCATAATGAATTCAGTGTTCACTCTCTATTAGACAGCTCTGATTTCTGCAATTTTGTAAACATCCCCAAATCCACGTGGTGCTGTAGTAGTTGTCTCTCAGCTGCCTGTCTCAAAGTGCCTCTCAAAGGAAGAGAGAAATTCTGTATCCCACACCAAGTCACGGAGGAAAAGGCATCAAGATTCAGTTCTCAGCCTTGTATATGGGAGAAAAAACAACCAGACATGGGTGTTGGCTTTTAACTGGTGTGCCCGCTGGTACACAGCCCTCTGAGTGAAGTGCAGCCTGAGTAGATGGTCCTCCTGACGTTACCCATGGGGAACCTGAACCGACAGGCAGGTCCCTTTCTGCACGCACCCACAAAGATGTGGATGCATGTGCTGCCATCAGAAACTGGCTCTGGGACACTTCCCTGCTCTCACAGTTAGTCTCAGGCCTGGGATTCATGACTACAAATCATTAAAAATTAATATCTAGGTAAATAGCCGTAAATATGGTCACTGAGTTCAGGGAGAAAAAGCAAATGCCAGGCTTATCATAGAGCTACTCCAATGTTATCGCTGATCTTCAGGAGGGCTGGTGTTCCTCTGATGTCTCTGCTATAAGATGAGCTGGGACAATACACTTCCCACCCGTGTTGAGTGCCCTATGGCAGGAGCTGCATGGAAGCAGAGCAGAAAGTTGGGTGATGCAGAGGTGTGTGTTGTTTAAAAGGATGGATTTCTGCAGACGGCTGGTGGAAAATGGCTTCTCCATGAACAGAAAATGAAGGGTTTGCCTAGCATATGCAATACTGAGACAAGATTTAGTTACTGGAGCTATTTATTCGAGTCTCTTTAAAAGTACGTTTCATGGCTGCAAGGCTCTTATCTTCAGTCTAAGTTGTTGAGTCTCATGAGGGTGTTTTTTTTTTTTTTAAATAAAATATCCTATCTCCTTATTTAATAACTGAGATAGCAGGTTTAGGCCAGTATCTCCTGCGAAGTCTCTGAATTTAGTGGCTAAAAAGAATCAGTAGATTTTTTAAGTATTATTGATACTTTATAGAACATGGATGGGCATTTGATTTGGAGACAATTCTGCAGATGTAGCATATCTGGAAATTGTTTTCTCTGCTTTTTATTTTGCTAATAAGAATGCATGGAATCAGGAACATAATTCATTAGGAACCTTTCTGGTTTATTCCTTTTGCCTGTTCCTTACTGATCTCCTAACCCTCTCCCAAAGGTACATGGAGATCTCCACATGTCTGTGTTCCCGCAATCCAAGCGTACAAACGCCTGCTGGGGCAAGTCAGCCAGGTTTTTACACTGGTCATTCTGCAGTGGTTTAAGATCACCAGTTACAGTGGAATCACCTTTGTTTTCTATGATCTCCCTACTCAAGTTCCAACATGTTTCCTCATTATGGGGATGCATAGAAAAGGCATGGCTGGACTGTTGCTGGGGCCATCACTGCCATCAGTGGCATCAGAGGACAGGGACGGACTGAAGCTTGCTCTGCCGGCCATTTGCCCTTCTATCAGCTCTCCAAGGACAGCAATGATGAATGAAGCCCTTAGACTTGAATGTGTGTAGCAGCTTTGATCCTGCTGTCACCTATGTTATGTCCAAGAGAGCTACACTTGGTTTCACAAAGTCCTTATGAGAGATGAATTAGATGTTTCTTGGAAGGGTTATTATTGCTACTGTGGTTATAAATGAGTGCACTACAGCCCCAGCCACGTACTGGGAATCCCTGCTTTGCTTGGTGCTGGACTAGAGAATAAGATGGACAATGCCCTGGAGAGCTACCTGCCCTTTAGGTTGCTGTCAAGGTATAGTTTGTTTTTCATTCTACACAAGCACTAGATAAACTTCTACAAATTTCTGCACTGAGCCTTCTGCACAAAAGGTCTAACCTGAAGCCTCTTGCAGATTTTTTTTTAAATAAATAAGCTACTATGATTTTTTTCATGGCAGGGGAAGAGGACCTCTAGACTACCTGCTGTAGAAGAAAAAAACAGGCACCATATGCAATGTAACTATTGCTTGCTCTATCTCAAAAATGCCGAGCTATGGGATAGAATTCATCCCACCAAACGCCCACTAAGCACATTTTTTAAATCTGGTTTCTCAGCCTTTCAGGAAAGGAAAATCAAAATCTAGCTATGTTCTTCTTGCCTGCTGGAACTGGGCCCTGTTTCATGAAATTAAATGGCTAAGGAAGAAAAAAAATATATCCAAGGCAAAGATGCTATTCTCAACAAAGGGAACAGTATATGCAACAACTTCTGCAGCATTCCTGCAACATGATGTCTTTCCCTGCAGACTCTCAGTTAGGGATTGATTGTCTAAGCAGAGAATTGCCCAATTCAGAAAGGCTTAAGGCACACTTCATGAACTGTTTGCTAAGAGGATGAATAGATGGGCATGTGTGTATATAGATCTATAAATCATGTCTTGTTCTGCCCAGAAGAGGACAGCTGAGGTTGGATTCTTTGTCATTTGATTTCATGTTCTCGGGGCTAGGGATAAAGGCAGCAGTGTTTCACACACGGGGTCAGGATTCGATGCCTCAGCTCCAGAAGGACGATCTGTGGAAAACAGGAGATAACATTTATTGTGAGTGCTAGAGCTAGAGACTGCAAAGGGAATGAAAACATTCAGCCTGCTCTGATGTGCTCACAGTTAAGAGAAAGCCTGGTGAGTTTGTCTCATTTGTTTCTCCTCTATATTAATGGGCCTTTTTTATATGAACAATGCACGGGTATTGGTTTGAAACGATGGGGTGTTTGGTGGCAACACAGCCATAAGCAATTGCTGTCCATCCAAGTCCTTGCACCACCATGTCCACTGCTGCCTCATCCTGCCCTTCTGCTCAGAGATCCTCTGCTGTGTTTGTGCTGATTTGGCAGGACTTTTTGACAGGCATTGCCACACTTTGGCATGAGTGCATTTGAGGAGAGCCATAATGGGTGCTGAGAAAGGGCCGTGCAAGCACAGGGAGCACCTGTACCATGTCCAGAGGTGCTCTGAGAGATGCTCTGAGCAGGGATGCGAGGCTGAAGCCTGAGGAGGGAGGGTTCAGTAGCTGGCTATCTGGGGAGCTACCACATTTGTCCCCCAGAGACCCTCCTGCTCCTCAAGCCAGTGGCCTTCACGCAGCACTGGAGTACCATGGGTGCCTATGCGAGCACATGTGAACCCCAGGCCAAGAGCAGTGCTGCAGCTGTGGGACATCCTGAGCCTGCTCTCACACTGGTTTAGATTTTCTCCAGAAATCCCTATGCGATTGTGGTGACTCTGTCTCCCTGGCAGTTCCAGGTGCAGCAGGCACAGGTGGTGGGCTGCAGGCTCCTTTGCTAAGCACACCGTGCAGGCAGCAGGGGTGAGGCAGGCGCTGATGTCACCCTAACCAGGAGCACGGTGACTGAGCCCTTGAAGAGGTGCATCCAGCGTGAGAGCTTTGACTCATCTCTCGCCTCGCTTGTGCTGGGTGCTCTGAATGAAACTTGGAAGGTGTGTGGAACAAAAGGCTTTGCTCATTTCTACGTGGATCCTCTATCCGCCTCGCTGGCTGCGGCGTGCGTTCCTCCTCCGAGATGACGCGCTGGTGGAGAGCCGCGTGTGCCTGTGCAGCCCTGGCACGGCAGATCCAGCCGAGTGGAGGTGCAGGGGTTTGGTGGGCTGTACTCTGCCTCCAGTCCACGCAGTTCTCCTGCCACCCACGAGGCAACAGCTTTGTGCCTCAATAGCTGGCACGGCAGCACAGACATCATTAACTATGAGCCATCAAAGGTCAACTCCCTTTTGCTACCATCTGTGTGAAAAGATTGGGAAGGTCAAGAAAGAAGTGAAAGATGTTTCTTCCCTTGATGGTTTTCTGCACTATCCAGTATCCCTCTGCCCTCTCTTCCTCTTTCTTTTCAAGAGAATATCTCCCAGGTAGAGACTGAAGAAGTCGGTCCCGTGTTTAGGAGGTGTCAGAAGTATTATTACGTGGGTTTTGGTTTGGGCTTTTTTTCCCATGAGCTCCTAAGATGTAAAATATTATCAGCTGCTGCACTTAAAGTGGTGTTTCAGAGTACCAGGTGAGAGAGCTCAGAACACCAACAGCCGTCCTATGGTTGTGTTTCTCACTTGTCATCCCTTACCCAGAGAACTCCCAGAGGCCAACCCTGCTGTCTGCCTGCTTCATCTGTCACAGCAACCTCTCTTCCTTTACTAGGAAAAAGTTGGGTTTTAGTCAGCCCCAGGGGAAGGCCAGTTATCTACCCCAGATGCATCCCAATTCTAACAGAATTGCAGCAACATGCTGCTTTTCAAAGAGCTCAGAAGAAACCTTACTGCCAGTAAATGTAGATTGGGGTTTTTCCTATTTCTTCTGGGTGGATTTCTTTTTCTCTCTGCGGAGGATTTCTCAGTCTCCCCAAATTCTTCACGTGTTTTTGTTGTCTTATAAAGTGCATCCTCCTTGCCTGTAGAAGTACTGCTCCCTGCTAATTTCACACCAGGGACTGTGTGAACAGCACAGACAAAGCCAGGTTTCATGGACTCAGAAGGCGGAGAGCCAAAAGGAATGGCATAGCTTTGGAAATGGGTATCGTGTCTCCTCCCTGCCTAGTGACCCTTTGCTAAATATGGGCCAGTTTATATTTATCAAAAGCAGAGGGAATTGAAAGCTTAGGAGGGTCAGGAGTAAGCGTTGCAGATGTTAGGCTCTGGGTTTGTTTGTTTGTATTTCCAGAACACACTCTGATTCCAAATTTTCTACTCTGGAGGGTGGGACTGGGTAAGTGGACTCTGGTACTTTTAGTCCAGCTTCAGGTGGATGAGTGTCCACAGCTCCTGATTGATGTGTGCTTCCATTTTCTCCAGGGTGGCTGCTCAGTCATCCCAATTCCTTGTCACGCTACCTGCCAAGCGCAGCCTCTGCCCCTGGAGGTAGCAAGTCCTCCTTCAGCTGCCCCTACCCAGGCTTCTCTGTCAGCAAATGATAGCTGACCTCACTTCCAGGCTGCTGAGCTAACATTGCTTGTCTAGACTACATTACTTTGGTATCTGGGGAATGGGAGAGGAATTACCCCAAGGGTTCTTATTTATCTTCTGCATATCAATGTTTATCAGAAATTATGCTCGTTTTCTGAAGAGTTCCAGTCTGCAAAACTCTAGGTTCCCTGCTAGCACTTTCTATTCCTCATGTTCCTGAAAATCATTCATTATCTCTAATTAGGTTGTGACTGGTATACAGCACCCAGAGTGTGTGTCCTGGTAGTGCTGACAGTACTTCCCAAGATCAGCCTGTTGCATCTGGAACAAAGTCCTTTTCCTTTTCTTCTCTTATTAAAATAATAATTTGCACTTACATAATGTTCTTCAGATCTCCTGTGCGAATATTAGCTTACCCTGCTGTAAGACACAGGCGTGTTTCTGCTTTGCAGATGAAGAAAGTAAGACAGAAGAAGGGTAACTAATTTGTGAAGGTCACTCAGCAAAGCAGGAGCAGAGCTAGCACTGTAATTCAGAAAACCTGCTCCTTTGCTGCCGCTTCAGTCAATGATGCACAGCACTAACAGTCCAAATTAAGAGATTATAATGCATAATCCATACTGCTGTGCCAAGAATTCTCTAAATCCTATTACACTGTCACATAAAATGATGACTCATTTGATAACACAGCCCACAACCAGTTCCTTTATGTTAAAATTACGTGGACGAGACTGGATTTAAAAAAGAAAAAGGAGAGCTTGTTATGTGTGTAGTGCTTGCTGAGTTATAGATGCTTTCATGGATTTTATTTTGGCTGATGCTGAAGGAGCATTTGTGAGCTTGTTTGTTGACAGTAGGGCTTCGGACCAGAGATGCTGACACTCCACTAGCAATAATAGGAACTGCCTCTGTTTGTTTCAAAATTGGAAATTCTTCCTTACACAGGCCCAACCCACCCTCCGCCTCTGCTGAACGAAAGGGCATTCGTCTGGGACTTGCGAATGGAGCATCTTCCAGCAGTGCCTGTGCCTCTGGGGCTGCAGGGTCAGGCCTGTGTTCAGTCATTGACAGAAGTCCTTCCTTCCATGCCCTGTGGAAAGGGTGGAGAACAAACCAAGGTGGTGCTTTCAGGTTTTCTGGAAAGTGCTGTTTATCTAAAGCAATTAATAACATGGCAGAGCAATCAGCCCAATCACACTCTTCCCAGAAAAAAGGCACTTTCACCAAGTCTCCCCGTTGATGCCTCCTCTCTCCTGGCTCTTCTCTCCTTGCTCCCCCCCAGCCTTATCATCCTTGCTACAACCCTGGCTTCTGCTCTTCGTGACTGCCTCTGCTGCTGTTTGGGGACTGTGTTATTACGCTTACCAAAACCATTTGGGATGTGGCTTGTGCAAATTACACCGAACCGCATTTGGCCGCACTATGGTTTCACCATTTCCTTTTCCTCTTACTGCTTGGGTTGTAATTCTTGTGACTGAGAAATCCATCACAGAGTAATTTTTGCCAGGAATGCCCACACATTATCCAGCTGAGAGCTGCTCTGGCATCTCATAAGAGATTACTTTTCCATATACTGCATGGCCGGTGCATCCCAAAGCCACTTGCTGCACTTTGAAGATAGAAGTGTGGTCAAGGCAGATGGTCACTGCTGCTTTAGAAGCCACAAAGATCTCCTAAATGGGACGGGTCCATCTTTGCAAGTTGCATTTCCCTGTCTGCATGAGATCACATGGGTCACCTCTGGCCCAACATCACTCCGCCACATCTCCCAGAAAATGTGGTTTAATCTCCCCAGCTTTGGGTAAATAAGCCTCACAGTAGCCAAATCTCCAGCAGGCAGTAAGAACTCGGATCAGGAAACAGCTTCAATTGCTGCAGAGTCAAGGCCAGTTCAAGAAGCTCTTTGGAAGATTTTCCTAGTGTTGTTCTGGAAGCTCCTGCTTCCCTTGATTTCTTACAGGAAGAAAAAAAAGAAAGTAAAACCCAGTTTCTGTGCGTGACCTTTGGAGACCTGGCGCATCCTGTGCTAGGGCTGAGAGCAGGGGAGGAAAGTAATTGCTTTCAGCAGTTGGAAGACGTGGGTGGCAGGATGGCTTTGCATGGTGCTGGAGGACGCTCCGTACGCGCATCCCTCCTAAACAAATACCTCTTCAAATATGTATTACAGGAATTCAGGGAACAGCTTTTTTTCTTTTCTTTTTCCTTTTCCAAGAAGCAGTGAGACTTGTTTGTACTCTCTTTCCATAAGTAACGTTCAAAGGCTGGGAAGTTGTGAGACGAGTAACGTTTGTTTTTATCAGTTGAATCTGCTCTCTCCTGGACAGTCACTTGACCCAGCAGAATGAGGAAAGGAAACACGAGGTGCTGGTGGTAGCATGACTTCTACAGGGGGAAGCATGTGGCACCATTCAGCTACAGAAACAAGCGCCTTGCTGTGCATGTGTCAGCAGGAATTATTTCTGTAATACTGCTTGGTGCATCAATCCTGGACGTGTATTTGTTGAAGATGATGTGTTATATGTCACTGGTGCGCACATCAGAGTAACTGTACTCTCGTAGACATGCTGGTATTTACATGCTGGAAGAGCATTGTAGGCTCAAACAGCTAACTCACATATTTTTTCCAGGGTATCTTTGTCTGCAGTCTCTGAGAATTCCCAGGGAGCTCCTGCTAAGTAGGGAAGGGAAAGGGAGGTTTCAAGGTGAGATGTGAGGGAAGTGGAAGTGTTTCAGACAATCTCAGAGCTTCAGACAGATGGGGCTGAAAGAGAAATAGATGCTCCAAGTGTCTACTCAGATTCAGAGTCACAGGGTAAAGCCACAAAAGAAGAACTGAAGGTGCAGGGGTGTGGAACTGGAGTGAGAGCTGACAGCCCCCAGGAGCTGGGTTATACACAGCTCTGGAGGGAAATGTCTGCAAGCAGCAATCTGGCCTTTGGTAAACAACAGAGATTTAGGGAGGCCCACAGTGGAGCTCAGCTGAGAACAAGGCAGAATTGGCCAGTTGGAGAGTTCAGGGGTAAGCAGCCAGCAGCAGGGGTGAGTGCAGCCTTGCTCTGTGGGCCAGGGAAGGTGCACCCCAAGTGCAGCTGTGATCAGGGATCGGAGGAGATTGCACCGCTCAAGCACAGGAGGGCTTTCTGCCCTGAGGGGAAAAGACAGACACATTTTTCAGTGTTTTATCTAACTGTTGCTGAAAGAGACGAGTCTGTCATTATTTACTGCCATCTGTTAGATAGACAAGAATGGCAGCTGTTAATGGTGATACCTTACAACTCATAACGTCTTTCATCCCCCAAAACCTGAGCACCCAAGGGATTTTCACTGACAGTGAACCCATTTGATGCCACAACAAGAGTTACGACTCAGGCAATTGTAAATCAGTGGAAATTTAGCTGTTCTTTGTAAGCTATTTGCATCTCCGGAAACATCACATTTATAGGAGTGTGTTTATGTGACTGCTAATGTTCAGTACAGCCCATACCCTCTCATGAGAGGTCTGGCCTGTGGACGTGGGTGTAGGAGGGTTTGCATTGCATCCACCTCTGTGGCAAACCTCAGGTGGAATTCATCACATTTTTGATTCAGAAAGGAATTTGTCTCTCTTTTCTCTTTTTGTCCCATATTTTAAAGGCCTGGATACACATCCACACACAGTAAGATTTAGAGGTGATTAAAGTGGGCAGGGAAGCAGACGTCTGACATCATGTAATATGGAACATCTTACAAAGACTTTGTTCCTTGCATGGTATTACCCTGATCTTACTCCACCACTCCCACTAAGATGAATTTGTTAGCAAGGCGAGGGTTCACAGAAAATAGAGAGGGAGAAGAAGCAGTACAGTGTTCTTCCCTAAAAGTGTCCGGTCTTGTGAGCAGAATCCAACACACTGTTTTGTGGCTTCTCTGTTCCTCAGTCTGCCAATGGTTGATGCGCTGACCTCCTATGCCTCTCCTGGATTCTTCATGCCTCAGTTTCATCTCTTATAAAGCAAGGATAATGTTACTCACCTTGTCTGCCAAATGGTTTATGATTCAGTGATGAAAAATACTAGGAAAGAACTTAAGAGATATTACTATGTTATAGCTATAAGTGAGAATGCAGACATCAACGGAAATGACAGGCGATGGAGGTCATCCTGTCCCTTGACCAAAATTGAGGGGAGAGAGGGAAGGGGGCTTCTTCAGAGCAGCAGCCACCTGTCAGGTTTACAGAAGAAATTACTGAAGTGTGTTATCAATAGTTATCAAAACGTGCTGGAGTGGAAAGGATTTTAACACGCTAATGAGCATTCATTTATGGTTTCTTGCTCAGGACAGTTGGCTTCCTTTCTGCATTTCTCCAGGCTAAGCAGTGACTTCGCCTCTCAGTCCCCGCTCAGTGTGGTTTTCTAGTTCTCTTGTACTCGCTCAGTGTGGTTTCTGGGGAGGGTGAAGTCATCCTTGCTGAACTATTTCTCAAGCTTATTGTTTTGTATCGTGTGAAGCGGGTTATTTTAACAAACTCTACGTTTTTACAATGCCAAGAAGTAGGAGCGTTGATTGCATTCCTGGAGGCTGCCTCTGTGTCCTAAGGATATGCATTTCCATTTTATTGTCTTCTATTTTTACCTCATTTTTGGGGAGGAGGAAGGGCTGGAGCACTCTTGGGAAAGGCAGCAACAGTCTCTGGACTGGTGTGGTCAGGGTGTGGAAAGAGGGACACAGCATGTCTCCCCTGGGGAGGTGGCACACAGCCCACACATGGCAAGCACAGCAGCTTCCCTGGCAGCCCCAGGCAGCTGCAGACACACAGCTGTGGAGAACCCCTCAGCCACCTCAGGCTTTTTAAGCCTTATTTAAGCCCTAAAATAACAACTACCACTCCCTGCTGAGGGAAACCATCCAGGATTAACCAAAGCCTCCCATTCCCCGCTGTCTAGTGAAACAAGGACTTTCCCCTGTGTAAAGAAGATGACTTTGCTCCCTTCTCCTTCTCCCTGAAGGGGAGCACTGTACTTCAGTGTGCTCGGTCCTGCCCTCTGACAGCTCCTGCCTGTGGTGTACAGTTCAGGGTGCTGAAGACAGTGGGAGACACATGCTAACCTAAGAAGACAGCAAATGGGTGCAAGCACTTTTAAGAACAGCTGCTGGTGTCTCATTCGATAATCCCATTTTTAACACATCCATATGATGGCATAGAACACTGGAAATTAGGTTTTTCTGTCCCCTCTCATCTCTCGAGCCATACTTGACCTGTTCAACTTGATCTAGGGATTAAAGCCTTGTTATTTTAGCTTCCTTACAATAGATCACAGCCCGATCTCTGCCAGGCCATTGAGCGTCTGGTGCTTGGCTCTCTGCCTCTTTCCAGTTTTTTGTGTCCCAGGACATGTGATAGTCCACAGATGTGACTTCAGCTAAGGGACACGGTGGCCTTTTCCAAGCACTATGAACCGCAGCATCAACCCAATATTTGGTTGTAGCACATTTTGCAGCTCTGATTTTCTTGCTTCTTCATTCTTAAAATTAAGAAAACAGCCTCAGAGAAGAAAGGCTTTGTAGCATCACCCTCCAGCAGCACAAATGCCATTAGGAAGAAAAAGAAAGCCCTTGCTCTTCTCTAATGGGTCTATAAAGATGCTTTTACATCTGAGATTAGAAGAGAAAAAAATTGTGAGGCAAATCTTGTCAATACTGCACTTCAGGCTGTCGGCTGAGGTGTCCTTCGTCACCATGGTATCGGTGTGCTTCAAACTAATAACGAATTTGCCAATACAACACTCCTGCTAATATCCTCAATTCCCAGATGGGGAAGCCGTGTCACTGAGATGCAAAGTGGCTTATCCAAGGTCACCCTGTAAGTAAATAACACGGAGGCGAAAAGGAAATGGGGTTTATCGACTCCCAGTGTTTCCCAGTGCAGCTTGGTATCCTTTGGAAAGGTTTTGGTGACAGAAAGGGCTGTTTGCAGGATAAAGCTGGAATATATAAAGCTGGAATTGCCATAGAAAGGGCTGTTCTGAGGATAAAGCTGGAATTGCCATAGAAAGGGCTGTTCTGAGGATGAAGCTGGAATTGCCATAGAAAGGGCTGTCCTGAGGATGAAGTTGGAATTACCATAGAAAGGGTTGTTCTGAGGATGAAGCTGGAATGGATAAAGCTGGAATTGCCAGCCATGCCCTCCAAACCATTATTTTATTGTCTAAGGGAGAAAGAATATATTTTTTTTTTCAAAAAGTAGTTTTCTGGGGTCGGCAAGAGCCAGTCCCCGGCTGGGGTCTCTGCCAGTCCCCGGCGGGGGTCTCAGAAGCAGCGGCTGCCCCCCGCCGGTGCCCGCAGCTCCCCCCGCTCCTACCCCGCCGTTCCGGGCTGACGGGGCGGGGCCGGGGGCGGGGCCGCGGGGGGCGGCGGGAGGCGGGCGCTGTCCATGGCCCTGCGAGCGCCGGGCGGCCCCGGGCCCCGCCGCGCCGAGCCGAGCCATGGGCAACGCGGGGCACAAGACCCTGGCAGGTACCGGGGGATGCGGGGGGCGGGGGGCAGCGACCCGGGGCGGGCGGGCTGGGCTGTGCCGCTCCCAGCGCCTGCGGAACCGCTGGCAGAAACCCTGTGTATATTTTTAATTATTATGTTGGTTTTTAATTGTGAGCAGCGGGGATGCAGAAGCGGCGGGAGCTCTTCTCGCTGGGAGCCCCTGCTTCTCAGTGGAACCCTTTGAGGGGCTTTCTTTTTCCTTTCCCCTTCTTTTTTTATTTTTAATTTAAATGCAACTTTTTAACGTTAGTTGTTCAGAGTCGCCAGAAGAAAACTATTTGAAAGCAGGTCTGAAATGTTTGGTGCGCTGCCGTGCTTTTAAACTGCCTTTTCAGCGAGTCCTGCTCTTACACAGGAGATGTACGGGTTCTTTTCCTTTGCAACTTCATAATTGTGGAGATTTTTTCCTCCTCAGAGAATCGGTAAATAATAAAAGCAGTTGGTCTCTATAGAATCAAAAGTATTGAATTACTGAGCTCTTGCCAGTCTGTGTCTTCAGCTAGTTTGCTTTTCTTTTCTGCTTTTGCAGAGCTCCAGCGTTGCATCCTTTGTACTTCAGGCTCCCATAAATAAAAAGGGTATTATTAAACTTATTTAAAGAAGCAGGAGGACCTATTGAACACATGCACATGCCTCCCTGTAATCAGCCAGGGAGCTGAATATAGAAATAAAGAGAGGAATAGATTTGCATTTGGATGTGCTGTATATTGTCTTTGCAAAGAGAGAATGCTTGAGACCTTCAAGGCACAAAAGAAAGCTGCTAGGCTTGTGGTTTAGTTAGGAACCTGTGAATAGATTTCTAGTTGCATCTCCTCTCGTCCTCTATTACATTTAAATGGGAAATGAGCTCCTTTCACAATAAGGAAGTTTTCTTTTTTATTAACATACCTCACCAGCTGACAAATAAATGCATTTAAGGAGTGCATGACCTTGGTGAAAATTCATTTTGTGGCTTGGCTTTTCAGCTAGAGGCTACATCAAGGGACACATGCAAAAATCCCGGGAGAAGCAGAGAAAAATTCTTGGGTCAGGGGAGGTTACCTCAGCAGGGCTAGAACTTCCCAAAGAAAAAATATCTGTACCTGCTGGGATGTGGGATCTAGCTGTGAGCTCTGTTCCAGAAGGCTGAGAGTTGTATCAGCCGTTCTGCCTATTGCTAGAACAGTCTCTGCTAAGCAGCCTTCATATGCTCAGCCTTACACACGTGAATTTAAAAAAAGGGATGACATCAGTTATACTGCAGTTCTGTGATTAAAGAGTTCCTAGCAGTGGTTTCAAAAGAAGTCATTAAGAAAGAGGAAACGTTTGATAGAAAAAAATCAAGACTTGATTTATGTAGACCTCCCAACTTTTAACCTTGTACTAGTGACCTAGAAAAATCTCAGTCCTGTCATGCCAGGTGGAGACTGTCTGTAAGGATTGCTTTGGGGACAGTCCATTTGAAAATATTTGTCGAATTGCGCAAGGCAAAAACACTCAAGACACTTGAACACCATTTGCTAATGTGATGGAAGATGATGAAAATGTGTCTTTTCCCCAAATTCAGTTTTGTTCAGTTTTCACAGAGTAATGACATTCAAAAGAAGCTGTTAACCTGTGGCTGCAGAAGAGATTCTGGATATTTGCAGTTTGGGATTTTATAAACATATATTGTCAATTTGGAAACACTTCAGCAATTTTTCATATTGATATGCTTGGAGGCGTTGTTTGTGTTTCATTATCCAAATGACATTACAGAGGGAAGCAGGTTTAGGACTGTTCTTGGAACAGTCCTTTTGAAAATTATAGAGTTTCTCTGGAAGACTGAATTGTTGGATGAAATCCTGCTTATAAATGCTACGTCTGTTTAGAATTACTCAAAGATAATCAATCAGAATTAAGGCTTTCCTCTTCTTTGTCCAAAGTGCACCTCTTTCTTCAGCCATACACTTTCACTCTCATTTTAACTAACAGAGGAATTGCTCTCCCCTGTCCCATGAACCAAAGTAATTTATTATTAAAAAAGCAAACAGAATACCCTCAAACTAAAATATGCCTATCTTTTGTGTTAAATCAATTAGCTACAGATGTTGTTCCCCTTTTTCATTTCATTCACCATCAATAGCTGAAGGTGGAAAATGTCTTTCCATTCTAACTGAATGTAGAGGAAGTGTGGAGGGACGTTCATCATTTAGCTTCTGGAAAAGCTAAACAATCAACAAGTTGGGTTTTGTAAAGAAATGGAAAAACTCTTTTCAAATAGTGGAATTCAATTTAAAATCCTATAGAATGTAGTTCACCTCATTTTTATACCTAAATGTGTTTGAATATATTTTCTGTGCTTGTTGCATCTTTAAATCCTTGCCCAGCCTCCCCCTTTCCGTGTTTCTTTGCAATGATACGAGTGCACATGCTATCGGTGCCGGCAAAATTTGTATCGGAAGCTCAGGAAACTTGTGTTTGCCAAGTGTCTGATGGTTAACACACAATGGATGAGGGCTTTGTCAAATTAACAGCGAGGTTTCTAACCAGAGTGGTATTGAAATGAGTAATACACTAGGGCTAATGAAAGGCAGCTTCTATATTTGAACTGGTTGAGGAGGCATTTGAATGAAAAAGAGCTGAGATGTGTCAGATATGCTTAACAACGGTCCTGAGGTGGTGGTGGAAATCTCTCTTATCTAGATGACAGCTAAATGATACATGACACATTCCTCCTGCAGGACGGTTGCCTCCTGTGGCTGGCCTGACCCGGGAGGGGTGAGCAGGACCTCTTTGCCTTTGGGCTCTTCCATGGTGCCAGCCGCTGCCGCTCAGCACTAGCCCATTGCTGACCTTTCCTGCATCTCCAGTGGGAGAGTCTCCCACTGCATCTCCAGTGCAGTGTGGGAATTTACGCTTGGATGTCAACATTTTCTTGGCTCCCTCCCCTTAACCACTGCTCATTGTTCAAGATGATATGCAGGCAGGTGGTTAGGCAAGAGTGAATTCTTTATTATTGAGGCACGCCGCTTTTGTGTCTCCTACAGGTGACAAACTAGGTGTGCAGCATTGCAGCCGATGGGTGAAACTTGTCCTGACATACAGAGTGGGCTGGGAGGCCGCGTGGATGTTGATAGTGGAGGAGTTGCATACTGGCATTGGGCTTTATGGCTTTGTGGCTGCTCTTACCTGCGGTGCTCTGCAGACGAGTTGCTCTCTTGAGTTAACTCACTGGTGAGTGAGGCAGCAAGCCGTGCACATCTGCACCTGAATGCTGTGGATGGTGCTGATTTATCTGTGCTAATTGCTCTCCTTGGAAGAGACTTTGAAGAGGGCTCAGAAAACAGTGGCCAGATGGGAAGCCTTCCCTGAAAATGCAGGGAGCCCTTGAGGATTGGCAGGCTGGGAGAGGTGAAAATCCCCCTGACCTGACGAAGCCCTTACATGAGGCTGCAGGGTGCAGGAGAGAACGAGGAGCAACATCTAGGAGAGAGAGGCAGGCAGCAAGTGTCCTTGTGCTCAGCAGCCTGTCGTGGCGGGGTGAGCACAGGCAGCTGCTACCACCGGTGGGCAGGAGGCACCCGCCAGCCAAAGCACAAGCAAAGGACTTTCCATTTGGGATCCAGTTGTTGATCCTGGACCAAATAGGGTCATCGGTATTTAACAAAGGAGCCAAATTCCCTTTTAAGAATCCGGCTGGGATCTGATTGCAGGGCTTCTCCCACAGCTTTCCTCACAACTGCGAGGAATACCAAGTATGAGTGGCATTTGTGTCTGGTAAACACAAGGAAGAATAGGGCTTGTTCTGGAAGAAGTGACTTCAATCTCTTACTTTCAATAAATTATTTCTTAAGAAAAATGCTTTTAATAATTAACTCTTTCTCAGCAAGTCAAGAAATCCCAATTTTAGACCTTCACCAGGGCGATGCTTCTGTCTGCCAGTCTGTTGCAAAACAGTGATGGTCATAGAGTCCCTGTTACAGTATAGCAGCAGGAATTTATAACTTGTGGGTAAAAGATGATGTTTCTGTGTATCCTTTTAACCATTGTATGATTCTATAAATACTGATGCCTGTTAATATACACACTTCATTTGTAAGAAATGAGTAGCAAAAACCATGTAGTAGGAAAAATGTCTACTTTTTCCAGGAGCTAACATCTCAGCTTCAAGGAACATTTGTGTTCAGAATCATTCTCTGGTCCCTCCTCCCCCTTTAGGTGCTAGTGATACAGCACAGGAGGAGTTCTCAGTACTGTGCTCAGGGAATTAGTTTGGTAAATTGTTTGATTTGTTTCCAGTCTGCCTTCAACAAACCTACAAAATAACACCTCAGGTTGTTCTGGTTTAAGTGAAAAAAGGTACCTGTTACGACTAGTTTTTGGTTTGGGGTTGGTTCAACTCTGGTTTGGAGTTGGTTCAACTCTGTGATTACAGGTATTAATCCTACCTCAATAACAGCTCTTTGTTGCCTGGTTTTCTGCCTCTTTTAGTTCAGGAGTTGAGGTTTCTAGAGTCTGTTGTTGATTTTGCTACTGACTCCCTGAGTGACCTTTGAGCAAGTGGCTTATCGTCGTCTTGCTTTGTATCTAGGGGAGGTAGGAAATACTGGCTCATATAGGTATGCGAGGGTTAATTAATTAACATGCAAGCAAGAAGCATCTCCAGGAAGAAGGTCACAGAAGTGCAAAAGAATAGATTAATTCGCTGCTTCTTTTATAGCTTTCTGCTTTTCTGCTCTTCAAAAGGAAACCTGTGAAGCTGCTCAGCTTTCGCTGTGATTTAGAGCTGGAACAGGTTGATCGTATACTGAGGACTATCTTTAACCAGCCTCACACAGTACATACCCAAAAATGTGCTGCAGCCAACTGGCCTGATTAATTCAGCGCTATCGTTGGTATCTCGGTTGTTGAGACTGGAGAAACAACTGTACTTGAATCCAGGAAGGCATGGCCTATCAAGACAGTGCTAAGTGGAGCTGTGTGTCATGCCCTGTGGCCACTGTGCTATCAGACGCACACAGCGCATTGCCAAGTGTGCCATTAAAGGGAGAGCTTTTTGTTCCTCTCCACTCTCGCACAGGATGGTGCTGGACAGGTGCCCTCTCTTCTATTTTGTTGATACTCTAGAGGGGAATTGCTTTACTAAGAGGCAGGATATCTGGCAAATAGCACTTTTACTCTGTTTTATTTCTCTAGATATTTGCCGCAGGTCAGAATGACTTTTGTGTCACCGTCTGACCTTGCTGTAAATGCTTAAAATCACACACCTAAGTCTGTGTGTGTAGGCAAAACTCTTAGAGAGCCCTTACCGAAGGCAAAGGAAATTGCAGCTTCCCAGCACGTTGTAATTTGACAGCCTATGGGGGTGCATAAGTATGTTTAAGGTGCTTAAGTATGTTTAAGGTGCTTAACTTTAGGCAGTCAAGTTTGACTGTGCGAGCATTAGTGTTTATTTGACATGAAAAGGATGAGTCACCTTGAAGCTTATGCTGTGATTCTCTTCCCATTTTAGTAAGGATCCTCCTTGCTATCACATTCAGTGGCTTTTCAATTAGGAATGCAAAAAAAGCACCTAAGCTCCAGTGGATTTAACATTCAAACTCATTGAGTTTTGGAGTTGCACTTTTGGACAGTCAGTGTTCTGCCGCACAGTTTGCCTTGAAAGGAAACATTTTCTTTCTCATCAGCATCCTGCTGTTTACAGAGCCTATCTGTGTGGGTTGGTAGCTAAAATAAGAGCAGGCTTTCCTAAGGTAGAGAGTGCATGTCACCGTGATGGATGTGTGGTGGGTTCAGAAGAGAAGCAGGGAAGCAAATGTGCTGATCCAGGCGGGGGGAAGAACTATCGAGAAGCCAGGAGCAGTGGCTTCATGAGCTGCGAGATGGGATGAAGCCAGGTGTCATCCCCTGAAACACGTGTCAGGTCCCGTCTGAATTTCCTTATGGGGAAGTTGTGTGCTATCTCCTCTATCTCTTTTTGTTTTTCCATCTATCTTATCTCCTTTGTTTGTCTTCTTTCTTGTGCCCGGAGCAGTTTGGCATCCTGTGCCCGGTGCTGCTTCTTGCCACAGCAGCCAAACCGCACGGCTGACTCATGACGTGCACCTTCCCTGCTCCTCACGAGCTCCTCAGCCACACGCTTATTTGGGGCTTCATGGCATAAAAATACAGCTTGGCTGGGAAACCATTCTCCAGACTTTGCCCAGAGGGCAGATGTGGGCTCACTTACCAACAAGCGCAAAAAGAGATGGCAGCCCAAAGAGCTGTTGGAAGGAACCTGGCTCCATGGCAGATCCTGGGGAGGCTTTTCTGTCTGTGGCAGCTGGAGGAAGTTTTGGTGTAGGAGCATTTTCATACTTTGTTCTCGTTTAGGCAGCTTCTCCACCCTTACCCTTGGTGTCATTAACCTGCTATGTCCTGGAGGGGACTGACCCTGAGTAAATGCTCCATATGTCTATTTGAAGTCCTGCCACCTCTGAAGACCTCCCCATTCCACCTCTTCGCATGCTGTTAATACAGCAGGACTGCCTAGAGGCAATAGCTGGGGCAGCCGCTTCCTGGTGTTCCTTTAGATAAGGTGTATGCCCATGGGAGGACATGCTTGGTGGGAAAGGAGATGCTATTTACTCTGACTTATTCTATATCTTGATGATGGCTGTATTTTTCCCTCTATACCTTAAAAAGCGTGAATCACTGACACTGAGACGTCTTCTTGAAAGCTTTATCTCACAGCATACCTCTGCCAGCTTTTCCCTTCAGACCTGGCTGCCCTGTTGTCTCAATTACTGAGTGCTGGAACATTAAATTCTTGATGTCTGAACAGCTGAAGCAGTGCTTTGGGGAGGAATGAGGGAGGGGAAAGTGATTTCTTGCTTGTTAATTTGTTTTTCCCCTCTGTGTCCAGGGAGATATCTTCCTCTGCTTTGTATAAGCAAGGCTTGCTTTCCACCCTGGAGCTTTTTCTCTTGATTCTTCCAGACCTCTGGCAGTGGAGCAGCTCAGAGAGCTCCTGAGAGGATCAGACCCCATACCTTTCCCTGCTCCAGAAAAAAAAAAAAGGTCCTTTTTCCCTTTATACACCAACAGGACTGTAGTAAAGAAACCAAATCGGAAGATAAGAAATGACTTCCCGCTTGCTACTGGAATTGCACAGGAAGATTCTTTAAAGAAAAAACATTTAACTGCATTTCAAAGCTTTTCAGTGCAGCAGGGAAATCACATTTAGGATTTTTTTAAGACGTACCGATGCTTTGAAGGGAAAAAAATGGATGCAGATGTGTTTGTAGACTTGTCAGTTAGATAGTTGCATATAACAGGTTTTCTTTTCTCAGTTTTCTTGTTTCACTGTAGATATTTACATAATAATGAGACTTTTGTACTTTAGGAATTCTCCTATTTTAGCCATTATTTGTTTGTGACTCCAGGTTTCTTGTGATTGCACTCCTGATGGCATAATTTCATGTGGCTGTGTGGGAGAAAAAAATAGACCATGTAAAAACAAAGCTCTGTTTTTTCATAGTTTGTGTAGAAACACAGGGAAAACAGTCAAGAGAGAATTTCTCTGAGTGAAAGTTTTCCATCAGGTTTCCAGATGTCAGGGAAAAAAGTTGTTTGATTTTTGCCCTTCTCCATGTTACATCTGCCAAGCCCTGCCTTGACAAGTCAAAGATAGAAGATAGAATATCCCATTTGGCAGCAGAAATGAAATAATTTCATTCAGGTTTATCTCTCTTTCCTGAGTGATAACTAGCACCGTGGCAACAGCTTTTCTCAGCCTGTTATCTGTTTTGGTCTCATCGGGACACCAACTTCTCAGCTTAACATGTTCTGTAATTTATGGAGTGGAGTTCAAAAGTTGTCTCCTTGGTGTGACCCTGAGGTTGAAGGCATAATTCCTAATGAGGGGAAACTAGTGTTTCTTGGGGTCTTGATCTTGACACAGTTGGATGGAGGGGTTTTTTTGGTAACAGAAAACACTTGGCACTGGAGATCTGTCTGGTCTAGTGTCCTGACAGTGGTCAAAATTGTGCTAAGAGGAGCAGCTAAGAGGTTGTAATGAATTACAGGGTTTTTTTTGAGGAGACTGCACCAGGACCTCTGAGCCTGTGCTCTCCAGAAGGCGGCTGGGCAGGTTAACACCGAAGCCTTGATAGAGTACAGTAAATTGAAATAGCTATATCACTAGAGGTCTTAAAGATTGTTATTCATCGGCTAGGAATGGCATTGGTAGAACTGGGCCCATCCAAGGGCAAAGGTGGGCTAGATAATTCCTGTGGATCCTGCCAAAGACGTGTTCCTCCAAGAAATCCCTCTTTAAAGGGCTGTTCTTTGGCAGTACATTCCTTGGGATGCCATCAAAAACTCTTGATTAATTTGTCCTGCAAAGTGAAAGGGTTTCTAAGTATGAAAACTAAATAATTTATTCACTGTATGTTACTTCAGAGCATTAGGTAATATATTGTGTGGTGGCCATTGTGCTAACTTATAAAACAGAGATAACTTTCATATGGTGGTTAATGGGGACAAACTACACAATGGGAAGAGTGTTTAAGTGGCTTAACTTTTATCTGAGAATCAATGTTGGACTAGCGCTGGGGCGCTGTGCCTCTTGGGACTCCAATGGCTGTGTGGGCTGGGAACAAGCTTGTGGGGACACAGTGACACAGCACAGGGTCTGCACAAGAGCCTTGTCAGCAGTTAGGGCTGAAAAATAAAAGTTGAACATCTAGACCGTGTGTGTGGGGAGGGAAAGCTTGATGCCAGTGGAGCTTGCACTTGCATTGAAGAAGGCTTGCAGATGTTTCAGTATGCCAGACATTTTGGTTGATCTGTCCTGGAAAGGAGGTGTCCTCTGAAGAGTATGAAGCCGATCTTCATGCTGGCATCTGATTTGTGAGTCTTAAATAGCAATTACTGGGTGATTTGCCAGCAGCAGAACAGCACTGCTTGTGCTGTCGATGTGATCAAAGGGAGAGGGTGAGAAGGACAGATGCTTCACAAGTCAGAATTTCAAGAAAATCCATCTCAGTTAAAGTTTATAAAAACTAATCTTAGCCAACAGACCCCATAGCGTATCTTTAAATACCACAGCCTTGAACAGCAGTGTGTACTGAGTCACGCCTGGGGATTACTGTTATTAGGGGATATTATGAGGATTAGGAAAAGACAGAGTGAGATACAACCACACGCACACACTCAAAAAGACCAAATGCAGTTACATAGCCAAAATCAGTCTTCTGAGTCTGGAGTCGGAGTATTTTGGGGCAGCCGTATTGTGCTTGCAGTTCGTTTGCCCATCAGCAGTGGTGGTTGTGTAGCACTGTGGGTGCTGGTCTCATATGGGCTGGCTTGGCAGCTGCCACTCAACACAGGAAAACTTATCTTTCACCTCACCTTGTAGGTTCAGAGATCTGGCATCAAGAACTTTTAAGTAAGACCTTTTGTATACATGAAATTGTGCAGGAAGAAAGATTTCTTCTGAAATAAGAATGCCTTCTTCCACATTAGCTTAGTCTGTTGCTTGTTATCAGCTTTGAAAAGGCATGTGAGCATGCCAAATGCCAGTGTCTGCACATAGAAACTGGCAATAATGAATCTGCTGTCCATTTGCACCCTGCCTTATTCCAAAATAACTTTCATGTCTGGACAAAGGATGCATCTCACCTGCGGTGCTCGGCTACCCCCTCTGTTTGTTTTACTATTGCATAGTAATTAAGATATTAGTTTATTTTAAAGGGTTCCAAGAAATGCTTCTGCAACCCCAATGTTTATGTGAGAGAGAGAGAAATTCATAATTTATTGAATTTGTGTGTGTTCTGCTGGGATTATTCATTGGAGGAATGTACTAAGTGATTTTTTGTATCCTAGTAACCAACTGCGGTTGGTTTTCCATGAATAATCTTTGTGGTTTAACTTGACCAGACAAATCTAGAAGGGAAAACTCAAGTAAGTTGAATTTATCAAGGCAAATAATTACAAGGCACAGATAGTTTTTTGCAGGTGAGAGAGAACAATTTTTTTTCTCCCTCATTTAACTACATAATAATCAGATTGACAGATGCTGTCTGGAGAGTCTGATTTTACCGAGCAGAACAATAGCGGAAGTTTGAGTCGTTATGAACTAAACTTCAAAACTTGATTTGTTTGATATTCGTAATTAAT
Organism: Dromococcyx pavoninus; assembly: GCA_033558185.1. Lineage (NCBI taxonomy): Eukaryota > Metazoa > Chordata > Aves > Cuculiformes > Neomorphidae > Dromococcyx > Dromococcyx pavoninus. The sequence continues at coordinate 247,031 of JAUMJL010000838.1, forward strand.
GAAGTGGTTAAACCAGTCCTTTCCTCCCTCAAACAAGCAATGTGATGGTTTCCAGTGCTTCATAATGGCAGTGTGTATTATGTCTCTTCTGTGGGTGCTGGTTTGCGAGCCTGGGGTGGGGGTCTTCTGCAGCACAGAGTTTGTGGCTCTGCTGCTGGCTTGTCTGCCTGACAAGGACAATGCAAGGCTTAGTTAGCAAAATGCTTTGTGAAGCCCTTTCTCCCTGAAATGCCAACCCCACATGGAACAGCAGGAGTTTATCACTTAGTAGAACTGTTCACATTTTTCTCCTGTAAAGTTTATTTTGATTAAAAATTAGCCCCTTTTCAAAATTGAGTTTCAAGGCATCCTGTTTCTTCTGAAATGCCTCTTGATTTTAGAAATATTGAAAGCTAGTTTTAGAAGCAAAACAAAAATAAAAATGTGCTTTCCATCTCCCTGAAAATGTTTTCTATTTCTCCCACCCTCTTCAAGCATTCAGCCGACCATCCCTAAGCAGAGGGCAGAGGTACATTCCTCCCAGAGAGGTCAAAACCACTTCTCATTTTAAAACAATTTGCAAACCATCTTTTTGTATGCATTCCTGTTTAGTAAATATTTATAGACACATGCAAGAAACCTGTACTCCTGTAAATACTGAAATCTGTGAGCATGCCAGTAGAATCAATTACCAAACCACATTAAGTAGCCCTTAGCAAGTTGCTCAGATTTTCCTTTGAGATGAGATTAATGATACAACCTCATGAGGCAGTCCCAGAAGGAGAGAGAAGCTTTCCTTGTGTGCCTCTGGATCTTGACCATATTTTTCCCCTCACTGATTAGGCCCCTGCCTCTTGTGTCTTGAACATAGACATGAATTGAGCAGCCCTTGTTTCTTCCTTTCAAATGGACTAAAGGTAGGGGCAGAAATGTTAAGTAGGTCAGTGCTGAGGACCCTTCTGTGCTTACAATCCTATATTTTCCCTTTCTATATCTATATTCCTGTACTGAGTCAGGGCATCACTTTGGAGTTGTTGCTGTTGTGCATCTCCAGATATCATCATTGCCAGAGACTCATCACCTGGGGTCTCTGCTCTACAAAGTCAACACTATTCCAAAGCTCTCCTTGTATTTTCTGCAGTCTTTTCCCGGGGCTAATGCCAGTGCTGGGAGCACTAATTGTGGCAGTGAAAGAGTAGTTGAAGGGACTGATGCAGCCTCATAACTTGCTGCACTGCTGCCTTGGAGGTGGTTTTGGGACCTGAAATGCTTTTTCTCAGGGGAAGTGACCACTTCTCCAAAGAGGTGTGGAGGGTAGAAAATGAAGTGTTTGGGGTAGACACAGCACCGCCTGGTATCTGCACTGGGGAGCATCCCTGGGGCTTTGTTTGGGAATGATTATAGTTGGGAGTGATTGAGGCATACGTGCCAACTGAGCTCCATCCTTCTGGTGGCCTCATGCAACCCTGGCAGCACACGCTGCACCAGGGCTTTGCCCAATGCGGATATGTCGATCTGGCAAAGAGGAGGAAGAAAAAGAAGGACCTGCCCCACTCTCACAAGATGGGGAACTGCAGAAAAAGAATCAAATTCAGCAGTTACTGCTATGAGAAATGAGGCATCAGTGCAAGGCAGATGATAAAGATGGGAGCAAAGGGCGAGGCTTTTAGGCACAAGCAGGTGTTTGGGGCATGGTGTGCATCCCACGGTAGTGCTGAGGACAGGCTGTGCTGCCTCCTGGGCCTGTTCCCTCCAAGTATCTGCCACGAGCAGCTCTTGCAAGCAGCAGGTTGGTTTCTCCAGCAAAGGGTCATGAGGTTGTCTTTGGTGGGTGCTCTGGTCTTCCTCTCCATCAGGAGAAGCTCAGACATGTATCAAAGAGCACGCACACCTTGCTGTGGCACATGCAGCATGTCGGTGCTGGGAGTCCTCCATGGACCTGAGCCAACGGAGCTGTGCCAGGGTGGACATTGGCCACTGCTGTTCAGATGGTTTTCAGTGTTAATTATAGAAATCTTGAGTGCGGTTCGCTTCAGCTGAAGCCAATTCCTTGATGTCCTGGCAGAGGAGGGGTTGGGCAGACAGGAACATGCCTGCTAAGGGGAAGCGTGCTTTTCTGTAGGGTGCGAGGGTTTGGGGAAGCTGAGCCTCTCCCCTCCCTCTGCCAGCAGCAGGTCACAGCAATGAATGAGCTGCTTAGGAGCAGGCTGAGCTGCAGCTCTTCAAGTGCCTGCTCAGATTTCGTGTTTCAAGAGGCACCTGGTGAGTGGTGGAACCTGTAACGCCCACTGTCCTGTAGATTTGGGACCAAGGGAAAGCACTGTGTGGGTCTGTTTTGATGAATTCAGGCTTTCTGTACATTTGGCATCCCTTTTTCAGCATGTTTCCAGCTCAGCTCCCTGGGAGATGATGTGAGTGGCATGTGCAGCATGGGAAACGCTTGGTGCCATCTAGTTTGAAGAAGTGAAGGGACAGTGTGTAGTTGTGCCCCTGCCTGTGTTTTATGCAGCCAGAACCACCAGAGGCTCTAAGCTGTCAGCACAGCTGTAATTGTATATTTTTTGTCTGGTAATAAAATTTTGTTCTACAAAAAAAAAAAAGAGAAAAGAAAGAACCAAAAGAACCACCCAGAGAGAAATAAATTCCTTCTCTCCACAGTTTTTCATATGTGATTTATAGGTGTACTTTTCCAAGTAAATCCAAACAAGGCCAGTAACTGATGCTGAATTAAAGTTTGAGTCAGTTAATTGAAACAAGACCTATTTGGGTGGAAATGGGAAGTTTCATATGGGATTTCTAAAATTTCCAATTCCATCGTTAGTAAGGAGAGTGCTTTTTGACCATACAGTGGGGTTTTATAGGTGTAAATGATCTATTAAGAATATACAAAAAAGAAAACTATAAAAGAAACAACAGTTTGCAACTTCGCACTAAACTGTTTTGACAGTGTTAATCAAGTATGCTGTGCTGAAGATGGTCCAAGCTCCACCTTAAAAAGGTGGGAAAACATGGTGAAACACAATACTTTATATTGCCTGGACCTCTCTGGGCAGGCAGGTGTCCACTGGCAATCCCTGTTGAGGCTGAAGTGCTGTTTGCTGTGTAATTTGCACATTCACCGTATTTTTGGCAGGGGGAGCGAAAAAAGTCTTTGGCCTTTTTCTAGCCGGAAGAAGCTGGTGTTTATCTTCAACAATGCCAGGAATTGTCTCTCATCTCCAGATTTCTTTGGTTCACCAGCCTTTATCATCTCCTGGCCGTGGTACCACAAAGAGTGAAAAATGTTGATGTTGACTTAGGTGTGCTGGGATCAAATCCCACTGGTGTTAAGAAGATTGACAAAGAGGCTTAAAAATAAACCTCTCTTGCTTAAATGTTTCTTGTGTTGAAATAATTGAAGATGTTTGAGATGAAGAAAGGGGCTGAGGTCACTGTGTGTCCACTAATGGTATGACTGTATTTGCTTTTGTTTGGACAGTTTAATGTCTTGAAGTGGCTCTTGTTTCCTTCTATTAATTCCTGTAAATATCATGGAAAAGGATCTCACAGCTCAGCCGTGCAGCAGCCAAGTGTTGCACAACCACCTACCTCTCGAAGTGGATTCATAGCTTAGAAGAAAACTATGCATTTAAAAAAATTCAACCAAGGAAAAGAAGGATGCATTTTTTTTTGTAGTGGAATGTTTTCCTCTGTTTCTTGACCAGCAAAGAACTCTCCTTTACTATATCTTCTTCCTTTAAAATATTTTTGGCTTTACTTCTGAGGATGTACTGTATTTAGAAAAAGCTATAGCTTATTTGTCAGAATATTAACTAAAACAACCAAGAAAATATGTGATATTATTGTACATGCTGGACTGTACATGAGTTGAGTGAAGTCACCAGCCCTTCAGATCACTTGGAAAGAGCATTTGGCCAGTATTAAAATCTCCCTGTTGGGACAGTGTTGGCTTCAGGTACCAGCCCATCAAGTGCAGGCTGGACTCAGCCCCTGTGCAGTTGCCTATAACCCATTAAGGTTCCCACCACCACAAATCCTTTTGTGCTTTACAATGCCTCCAGGGCATCTTCCTGGCAGAGTGGGAGAGCTGTGCTCCCATCCCAATTTAATCATGACCAGTTATTCCCATCCCTTTGCCCTATTTTGGATTCTTTACATATTGTTTCAGAAAAGCTTAGTGGAATCGCAGCCTTTGTATATATAAAATATAGGATGATTGAAGACCTGGCCATTTCTTTATTTAACTTCCTCAGCCATGCATTCCTCCCAAAGCATTTTTGCCTCTCACTGCCAGATCACTGTTTAAACTGTGTGTAAATATAAAAGGAACTATGGACAACGTTTAAAAATGCTGCACCATGTTGGGAGCAAGGCTTGCTGGAAAGAACATCTTCCTGGAGAGGCCTTTTTTCCCATTTTCCTGTGGTTTTGCAGTTCCCATAGGACAGATCAAAAGCCCTGTATGGGTGCCATCATCAGGTCTAATGGCTCTCTACTTATCCATCTTTTTGGACTGAAATAGCTCCACCATTTTTTTCTTTTAAACTGAATTCTTTCCTGTCCTTTGAGTATAGAGAAGTTGTAATTAGGAGGGGAAAAAAAGAGACCCTTAGAACCACTATGAAGAGAGGAGATAAAGACGACAGAGGCTTCTGTAACAAATTTGAGGGAAAGAAAAATAGCAGGTTTGTTCCTTTTATCATAAGGTTTTCTTGGAAAAAGTTGAAGGCTGAAATGAATGGCCAGGCTCTCCTTTCTGCGCCTGTAGCTTCGCTCTGAGTGCTGATCTCATCTTTCATCTGTAGTTTTTTTTCCTCTGTAGACCTGTCTCTTGACAATTCCTGTACTTACAGAAAAGTTTTGTTGTGTTCTTACTGAGTGGAGAAAACATGCTCAGCTTGTAACACTTCTTGGCTCGAGTGTCACACACCCCACCTGAGTTGCCCGCGGCACAGCTCGGCTGCAGCGTGGTACGGTGCACACGCAGAGCCGGGGAGGGCTCTGACAGCACATCTTACATACTGGCCTTCCTCCAAACATGCTTTTTTGAAGGTGGGAAGGGCACAAGTATAAATTGTATACAGTCTGAATTCAGAGAGATGGAGATAACCTAAACACTGGTTTTTAGGGTGTTTTCAGAGAACAATGCATCGAAAGTGAAGCTAAATCACCATTATTGCTTTTCAAATCTTTTTTTTTTCCTCCCTGTTTACAAGCTGCCCTCCTGGTGCAGTGCCGTGACGCTGCCTGTCTGTAGGGAATGGGTGGGTTTCCTGCATCAGATAGACAACAAAATTCTTTCCCTCTTTTTGTTCCTGTCTGTGCTGGAAGCGACACATTGACAGGCTGTGGGAAGGATGTGCCAAGCTCCAGCGCTCTCTCCACGAGCCCTGTATTGAAACCATGGGATGGAATAAAATTGCTACTCTGAGGATATTAAAAGGGAATGCATTTCATTCTCCAATTTCATTAAAAGCTATTAACATTGGAATGACATGGTCACTATTTATAAACCCCCAATGCGGATGACTTGGTGCAGCTGGTCAGAAGAGAAGAGGTTCAATGGAAAGAGGGAGTCTATTTGCATTAATGGTCCTTACGTGCTCCTGCGGCGGGGACGGGAGAGGGCGAGGGCACAGACTGTTTCAGTGTCGGTGATTATGCTGCTCACGTGTTTCTGTAACTCTTCAACAAATCACAGTCATGATTGGAAAAGGAAAACACCAGTTGAGAACAATGCTTTTTAAACACAAAGCATTGCTCTGAAAACAAAATCCTGAGCTGTTTATACATTCTGCAGGGGCAGAGTTGTCTTGGAAGTTAAGGATTAATGAATGAAAACGAATTGGGGGCAAGGAAACACCAGATTCATTTCTTAATCTGTGAAGAATACTTTTAACTAGGATCTTTTCTGCGCAGTGTGATTAATCAGGAGCGTGTGATGGGTCTCCTGCAGATGCAACAACAGGGTCCCTCCCAACCTCCAAGCAAGAGCCATGTGGTGCCCTTGAGGGACCAGCAGCACTCACTAACACAGCAGGGTTTGGGATCTCTTGGATTGCTCTTAGACTATGTCTGCAGTCTCCACTCCAGTAGTGAATGCAGCTGGCCTGGAATAGGGATCTCTGAGACAGACCAGTGGCGCAATATATTATAAAATTAAGAAGATCTCTGTGTCATCTTATGTGATGGCATGAAAATCCATATTTAAGCCATTCTGTAGAGCACTGAAGCCCCTGAAGACAAAGTCCTTCTCCCAAAATGACCTTAGGAGCAATCATTATAGAAAAAGGTGCCCTGACACATGGACTATCCTTGTCAGGCTGTGGAAAAAGGGAATCCAGTAGGAAAATGATGACATAACAGCAAAGCCACTGTTAAAATGGGATCATTCGGTATTGACCTTTCAAGCTGGGTTTAATTTGCATTGAGCACAACACACTTGATGTGACAAAATTCATGCATCGGAAGGTGGTAGTGAGCTTCAGATCTGCCCAAAGTAACAGCCACTGGAAAAAAAAGAATAGCTTAGCCTTGTAAATCCATGAAAATTGGACCCATTTCTGCATGATTTTAGTAAATCAAAGCAGAACCGAGCTGCCCCCGGGGAACATGATGGTTTCACAGAATCACAGAATTGTTTAGGTTGGAAAAGATCATCGAGTCCAACCGTAAACCTAACATTGCCAAGTTCACTGCTAAACCATGTCCTTAAGCGTTACCTCTACACTTTGAAATCCCTCCAGGGATGGCGACTCCACCACTTCTCTGGGGAGCCTGTTCCAGAGCTTGACATCGCTTTTGGGGAAGGAAAATTTCCGAATATCCAGTCTAAACTTTCCCTGGTAAACATGGTCCGCGTCTCTACTCCTCTTCTTCCATCTTTGGGTCTCCAGCTGAGATCATTCCTCCAGACCAGTCTTTCCAGTCTGAAGTGTTCCTTTTGTTAATGCTCTCTGGCTTATGGTGCACTTTATTATTTGCTTCTAGAAAACAATGAAAATACATACATGAATCACTAACTGAGCAGTTGAGCGTTTAGATTAGGAAAATATTTCATCTCCCAACCTAGCAGTCCTCATAAACCATTTATGTAGTTACTTAAACAGATGTCAGCTGCTTACTTCTTGTTGGTTTTGATGACTTCCTAAAACTGTTCTATGGACTCTGAGTTCAGGACTCGAAGATAAAGTGAGCTGAGCAGCCCTCTGCTCTCCCCAAGTTAAACTTAGCTTTCTAAAGAAGGTAACAATTTTGCAAAAACATACATCAAGTAAGAGGTGCAGGTTTGCCTCCTGGTGTATGAAAGCACACGTGTCGCATATGCAGCATATTACTCAGAACATGGTCCAGAAATTCCCACTAAGAGCGGCTGGTTGATTATTTTTGATGAGGTGTTTTATCAGTAGCCGAAAGTTTCATATAGTTTCGAATCCCATATTTTATGACTTTCAGATCCCTGACATTTTTCAAAGCTCTTTGGCTCATGAGCGTGGCCTTCTGGCTGACACGAGCCAGTGGAGCTGGGTGTCGAGGCCACATAACGGATTACAATAAGCTGTGCCATTTCCAAGGCTGCTCATCTATCATGCAACTGCTTTCATTGCTCGCACCAAAAGACTTAAGCAGGGATTATGGCATGAACCCTGCCTTTTCTGCATGCTTCTGCTGCTCACTCTCACTCTGTCTCTCATTAACCAAGTCTAAGAATTTGTTACTAGAGTTGCAGACTCATTGACCCAGATTTGCTAATAATACGGGGGAGAGATTTTTTTCCTTGCTTAATCGCTGGCTTCTGTGTATTCTTAGTGCTATTTATATGCAGGAGAACTAAAAGCCTGTAATAAAGATGGGGCCAACTTTGCAGAAAAATTCGTGCATGCACTCAGTGAGAGGCACAACAGGAGGGAGACAGGGGAACAGGAAGACAGAGGCAAGTGTAGGTGGACTTACCTATATACTTGCAGACCCAGCAGTAGATTTTTTTGATAGCAGACCTGGCTTCTACAGCCTTATCCCTGATTTAGCTCAGGATGCCCCATTTTGCTCTGAACATGTCACACCATCAAAGTCATGCACTGGCTTTCTTAGTGTCAAGTTTGATTTCCTTTATCTCCAAAAAGCAAAGTCAAGCAGAAGGTTTGGGAGTGGGCTGGGAGAGTATTGCTGCCTGATCTGGGAGAGCACTGGCTTTCCCTAGTCTTTGGGGCTCTGTGATCACTTCTGGGTTGTGGAAGATCTGCGATCAGCACTTTTCATCCTTGGAGCAGGCCTTCTGTCATGGTTTATTTTCTGCTCCTAGACAGCTGGTGGATCTTGGAGAGAGACATTGGTGTTTCAGCTGTACTTGCTGTCTTTTGGCTCCAGTGCTGGTGTCGTGATGTGATGTTTGGTTAACCAGGAGAGCTAAGGCCTCGCGTTGGCTTTCTTGTCAAGGCAACCGTTCTTTTAAGTGATGTTGTTGAACTTTGCGTTTGTATGAGCTCCCTATTGCAAAGAAACAGCTTTATTTGAAAGGAGTAGTGATTCAGGAGCTCATTTCCTGAGGACATGGTGGAAGACAGGAGACTGAGCAGGCTAGAAAATACTGCAAGGTCCTGATGGAATTGCTGGTGTCTGCTGATTTGAGAAAAAGGCTCAGAACGAAAGGATTTTGCCTAATACTATTGGCAAATACCTCTCTGCTTTCATGAAGGAACGCCTAGAAGACCAGATTAAATGTGTCATTAGTGTCTGCCTAGAAGAAAAAGGATTTTAGCTTTTTTTTTAACATCCTCCATAAAATGTTTGGGTTTGTGCATGAGCCATAGAAACAAGTGGGTTTTCTTGCTTGAAAATCCTTGTAGATATAGGCATGACTTGATTTTGTGAGCTAGAATCAATCCCTGTTCTCTGGCAGGGACTTTTCTGGATTGTTGTGCCATGAAAAATGTCTGTCCATTAGATATTTGCATCGAGGGTTACCTCAGTGGCACAGCACACCTTCTTTTAATGAAAAACAACTTCTGTCTTTCCTCCTCCCCTCCTTCTCGAATTAGGCTCTTCAAAAATGTCACATTTCCTGCAAGTCAGCATAGGCTCTTCAGTCTTCCCTTAATACCTCAGTTTCTGTATCTCTCTATTGCAAGTGAACCATGTGGGGTTTTTTATTTCTCTGGAAATTTGTCTCAGGTTAGAGGACCATGCAGGGAGACCGTTACATCAAAGCAGGGCTCTGGACTGGTCAGGCAAAGCACAGGAATTTACATGGTGGATCTTTATCAATTGTCAAGTTGAGTTTTCCAATGTTTGAGCCAGCAGGGTGTTTGAAAATTAGGGCATTTTTTTTTGTAGCAGCCTTATAGTGGCTTTGGTAGCCTAACTTTACAAATTCCTACTGTTGTGGGTGAAATAGGTGACACCAGTGCTTCCCGCAGAGCTCCCTGACACATTTTCAGTACTGAAAAAAATAAAATATCTAGGCAGTGCACTAAATTTATATGTGAACAGATTTTTATCTCTTGTTCTCATAAGATAAGATCATGTTGGAGCAGAATCCCGTTTCGTGTTACTGTTAACATTTGTTATCTGCAGTAACAGCTGAGCCTGCTTCTTCCAGCCTCAGGCAAGGCTCCAGCCCGCGCGCCTGCGGGTGGCTGCATCGTCTCCGGCACTAAGGATGCGGTGGGATGAGCGTGGCAAGGACCATGCTTTTACTGGACCACACTGTGATTGACTTTCAGTCTGTGAGGGTTGTTTCTACAAGCTTGCAATTATGCAATAAACTTGACCTCATTGTCCCCACCTGTTGGGATTTTCCTGTTCCAAAGCAAAAGCTACCTGAACCCTCTCTCCAGACCCCTTGTTTAATGTTCAACAAGGCTGTTGCAGCAGCAGTGACCTAACTATCTACTGTAATAGGAAAAAGTTCTAGTGTTACAGATAAAGCAGTAGCCATAAAGATAAGATGTGGGTGTTTTGGGTGGATTCCCTTTTGCCTGTGCAGTGAACGTTAACAGATAGATTTCAGGCTGCATGCTGCTATCTTTCAGGCTTTTCTCTGAATGACACAGGGAGACCATGCTCCAGCTGCATGCTGATGAGCTGTATCTCCTGTGAGCTGTTCACCCACCAGGCAGCGGTCCCAATAATTTCTGTTCCCTTGACATTCTTGCTTTATTCAGTTTGTATCCCTGCTTTATCCAGTATGCATTCCTGTTGGGCATCTGGCTGCCCCATAATTTGCTTGCACGTCTTTTGTCATGGACTTACTGGGAGGGAGTCCTCAGGAAAGGGCTGTGGGAGCCAGGGACTCTTTTGATGTAGTGGTTGTAGAGTTAATATAGACTGTGGATTTACCCGTAGTGTATCAGAAAGCAGTGCCCTCCTCCTACAACTGTCAGACTGCCCTCGTCATAGCTCTCGGCCGTAGCGTTGGTCTCCTTGGACATTACTCTCCTCTCTGTTGTTTTAGAGCTTTCCATGGTAGTCCTGCCTGGCTTGTCTGGGCAGGAGAAGACAGGATCAGTCTGGCTTAAGGTCAATTCCCAGATAAGCAGCCTCCTCTGTCCTGCGCCCCAGTGAACAGCAGTCTTGGAGAGAGCTCTTGTTCTGAATTTTGTCTGCTGCTGTCAGTGGGATTACAGTGCCCAATGCTGTGAACAAATGGGTGAAAAAAGTGTTTATTTTTAGAACTGGAAACATTATATATATGTGGAATTTGTCCAGGGCCTGCCTGCTGTACCTTTTTGAAATGCAAAGTGCATGTTTGTTAAAATACCTCTCCAAAGGTCACCATAACGTAAGAAACAAATGTGCTGGCCTTTTGGAAAGCAGGTGATATTCCAGATATGAGATAGCTACTTGCAGCTGAGAGCACAGATCCCCATAACACAAACCTATTTCAGTGCAGCCTGTGTGGATGGAAATCCTGCCTTCCAGCCAGGGTTTCTTTTGCAGGTTTCAGTGAGGAGCGTGGCACCATTCTTAATCCTTCAGAGCAGCTTTTTCTTCCATTTTCCTGACTCGCTTCATATTGGCTGAAGTCCTGTTCATATGTTTGAAGGACGCATGCTGTGAGCGTTGTGTTTGTAGCTGATGAGAGTAAGGATTGAAAATGGAAAACTTTGGGATGGAAAGAAGCAAAATGCTGGAAGGGACCTAAGGACATCAGCCTGGGGGACCCAGTGGGTTTGAGTCCTGTTTGATGATTTAGCCAGCCCACTGACATGCTTGCAGGGCTCAGGAACTGGAACTATTTGAGAATCTTACATTTTTTAATCCTTTTAGCTTTCTGCAAGGTGGAGAAATACTACTACTCTCTTAGGCAGGGAAGTGAGGCATAAAGAAAAGAAGTTACTTGCTCAAAGCATTGTAGGAATCTTACAGCTAATAAAATGAGTTGGCACAGTTCTTAGCTACCTGTAACAGTATAAGGCACCTTTGGGCAGGATGGCATTTCTGCCATAAGCTTGGCTGTCATTATCCCACTGACGGTCTTTTAGGTGGGAGTGCACAGACAGGAGTGGAGAGGGTTTGGAGAAATAGCTGAAGGACTGAAATGTGATCCAAACTATGGAAGCCAAGCTGCAAATTAGGGCAGTTCAAAGGCACAAACATCCTGTTGAGCTTGTCTGGTCCCCTTCGGTACATAATGAGAAACACACATGCCCAAGTTCAGCTTCAAGTGTGTTTTGGTGGGAAATCTCTGCCTCCCCTGCCTCGGGTTATGTCAGGCTTTATTCCTGGTGGCAGCCGGCAGGTGTTCATGTGAGGGGGGAATGGTGTTCTAAATAAATTATCCATTCATTTCCTTCTGGAGAGTTTCCTATTGTTTAGCCACAATATGCTTTCCTGTCTTTTTAAAAAAAAAACAAAACAAAACAAAAGCCAAACCCTGGCCCCAAGTTCCTCTCTGGCAGGGCAGACCCAAAGCTGCATTTGAAGTGGGTGCCCATGTCATCGCTTTTCCGTCTGTAGCGCTACTGTCGCTCCCGCCTCGGTCCTCTGTGTTTTCTGAAAGGGGTGTGAGAAGTATCTGCTTGGGAGCTGTACCAGAGGGCATCATGTCCTGCTGTGCTTGGTCTTTACACGTCTTTTCTCTGGCAGATTGGTGTGGGAGGAAGGCTGGTGCTGCACAGGGTGTGGAAAGCAGGGGATTCTTGTGATAGGGGAGACAGGACAAAAACTGTCTTCCCTCTTTCCTCCTCCTGGTAGCCATAGGGACATTGAGGCCAAGGCATTCACTTTCACAGGGGAGTTATTTTAAACCATTTTAGGAAAAAATGCAGCTCAACAGATTATAAAATGAGGGCTTCTCTACACGGGGAGGCTGTTGCCCAGCAAGGTGGATTGTGATGTGAAAGAGCAGCACTGAGCCCACCGGTTCCCACGGGAGCCCCTTGGAGGCTGTCCTGGCAGCTCTCATCTGTGGCTTTGCTTAACCCCTGTCCCAGCTGAACATCACGAAGGCTCTGTGAATCCAGGTGAAAAATGGGGAGCGAGTGTGGGAAAGCAGGGCCAGGAGAGGCAACTTGTGGAGTGCTGCATGCTGGCTGGGTTCATGCCACCATGCCTCTCTCTGCAAAGGAAACCCCAAACCTTATTTCCTCTGCAGCAGCATAATTTGTCATGGAACATTTGCAGGCAGACACATGGAGGAGCACCCACATGAGCAGCAGGAGGGGGATCTGTGCTGAAAGAAGCATACTTTACATCTTAGCTCTTTGGGAGTCAAGAAATGAGATTTCTCGTGGGAATACCCAACAGAAATGTCCATACTTGTTGCAAGCATGGCCAGGACTGACTTGCAGAGTCAGAGAACCCCCTCCTGCACTGGGAGAGCCTGCAACAAAGCTGCGGTGCTGCTGGGAGCGGAGGTGCTGTGCCAGGCAGGGGGACTGCCTCAAGGGGATTTAACCCCCAGGGGGTGAGGGGAGCTTCTGTCCTCCCCATCTCCCCCAGGATTCTGCCTTCATGGCACTGGCGTGGAAATGGGAAATTCCCCACTGATGTGAGGGCAAGGATATATGTATTTACATTTGTGCACAACAGGATTAACCATTACCTTGTGCTACACAGCAATTGTCATGTGCTGTACAAATTAAGAGATACAGAAGACCTTTTATTGAGCCACTTGTGTTTGTCATAATTTAGGACTGACTTTTTTCCTCAATGCAAACAGGAACTTTTTGCCTTGGTAGCTCTTTGACTCCTGTGGCAGATGCCTGATTTCAAGGGCTAATCTTGTTTTCATGTCTTGTCTGCAACACCTCTTCTCTCGCATTCATTCACAAAGGCAGTGGTTGCTTGGAGCCTCTCTTAGTTCAGGCACGAGTGCAAGTCCCAGCCTCTCGCTGGCCTTTTGCTTACGAAAAAATGCCACAACTGCAGCTCCCCTGACAGGGTTCCCAGCTGAGCTCCCAGCATCTTCTGGTGTTTCTCTCCAAGAGAGGAAAGCATCATAAAATCCTTCCTTTGTCATGAAGCAAAGTCAGGGGTTTCCTCCCATAGTGAGGAAGCAATTTGAAGAAAGGGCCAGGCAGGCAGCTTCTAATGCTTCAAACGTGGCAAAATATTTCAAAATAAATGTGTACATGTGACACAGTTTTATATTTAACAGAATGACTTTTAGCACCCTGGATGCCTTCCATTTTTCCTTTAAAAATCTACAAAGCTGGGTACAAAGAGGAGGAGAGGTGGAGTGGGCAATGGGGAAATCCAAGTGCATGTAACACTAGTGGTGGTGATGGTGATGGGAGCACTGGTCCCAGAACAGGACCCCATGTATTCAATGCTATGCAAAAGAGATTGTCTCTGCCTCAGGGAACTTGTAACTAAGGCTTAAGAGTAAAAGTTGGGCTTTTTTTCATTTCTGCTTCACGCCTGTGTGAACTTCACTTTAGGTCTCAAATCTGCTTTTCTTGAAATTGGTCTCAAAATTGCTATTGACTTAAAATGCTGCAAGATCTCACCCATAAATTCTCCTTCTCCCATCTGTAAAATGAGGATGGCAGGATTTCTGTGCCATCTGTGGTGCTGTGAGGCTGCAAACAATCATCATTTATAAAGTGCTTTGAGCTCAAATGGGAGGTTCTGTGTAAAGCCAAGGCTTTGCAGGATGAAATGTTCCTTAGTGTGCCAGTTGCATCTGATATCTGAACCAGGGGCTGAGTTGGAAGTTTTGGAAGAACAGTCTGGTGATACAGAGGTAGTGCTCCAGCTGCGAAATGTCTTGGTTTATTTGTATGGTTCAAAAGCTCCTATTCATCATTACAAAATTAAGGGACAGAGAAGCCAGTGGCTGCACATCCCGTAAAAATCAGTATCCTATGTCTGCCTTGATTCTTGAGCACCTCTGATCTTAACAGCCACGATTCCCAGAGATGGTGTGATTCTGGCCACAGTTGGTCATTTAACAGCACATGCATTGTAAGTAGCAAACTCAGAGCCCTGACACAAGTGTTAGGCCTTTCTGAGTGGAATAGGATGCATCTGAGAGGAACAAAGGGATGTTCCTTTTCATCCAGCTTTGCAGGGTGTAGGAGGGAAGCTGCCTAACCTTTGCCCCAAGAGCCACATTTGCCTTCTATTTCTGTAAAGCAGAGGGACAAACTGGTGCAACAAAAAGCAGGTTGTGGCCGAGCACAGGATTTTAAGATTAAGTAGTGCAGTTCCCAGGGAGTAACGCAAAGGCAGTTGCAGTTGCCCAGGCTGAGCTAATGCAGGGCTCAGGTCCAGCATGTCTGACGGAGCCGCTGGTTTCTCTTTTTGCAGACACAAGCCACCAGACCCGCTCGGTCTCCAGCCGCCCCTATTACAGCTTGCCCAACAGCAGCCATGAGAGGCGCTCAGTCCTCGCTGTCACGGAGCCACCGCGTTTCCACTCCCAAGCCAAAGGCAAGAACGTGCGTCTGGATGCTCATTCCCGCAAGGCCACACGGAGAAACAGTTTCTGCAACGGGGTCACCTTCACCAACCGGCCCATCCACCTCTACGAGAAAGTCAGGCTGAAGCTGGTGGCTGTGCACCACGGCTGGAGCGGGGCCCTGCGCTTTGGCTTCACCATTCACGACCCATCGCAGATGAGCTCTGACGACATACCAAAGTACGCCTGTCCAGACCTGGTGACCCGACCCGGATACTGGGCCAAAGCTTTGCCAGAGAGGTTTGCTGTGAGAGACAATATCTTGGCTTTCTGGGTTGACCGTCATGGGAGAGTCTTCTACAGTATCAATGACGAGGAGCCGATATTGTTTCACTGTGGTATTAAAGTTTCCGGTCCTCTCTGGGCGCTCATAGACGTCTATGGAATTACTCATGAAGTGCAAATATTAGGTAAGTGTGTGTTTTGGCCTGTGGCTTGCTCTTCTGATTGCTCTTTCCACAAAGGCACGATCATGGAGAAAAGATGCATGATCTATCTGGTTGATCATTTCTATGGGACGCTTAATAAACCTAGTTTACTGTTGCTTTTGTACTTCAAATTAGACATTTTTCTTATACCTGCAGTAGGGATCCAGAAAGCGGTAGATTTCAGAGGTGTCAGTGATGGAAAGGCCTAAGGCTGTGCATTATAGCAGCCATGTGAAGGGCTAGGTGGAAATCCTTCCATGTAACTTTACCCAGTTTTTCTGAGCTAGATGTGCTGCTATGGTGTGGAAAAACATGGTGTTCCTGTACAGCAAGGTCCCAGGGACTGAGGAGACAAAGATGACCAGCTCTAGCTTCCCCTCTTCTTTCCCAGCTACCAGTTACTGCCAGTCCACTGGAAAACTGCTGCCCATTCCCCAAGAGTTTCCTGTCACCTTTCCCCTAGCCCCTGTCTTAGTTCCTGGCCTTGGTCCCTACCTAGGTTGGCAGCGTAACACCTGTGTTTGCAGATGTAACCCCACTCATCCTTCCCTTATACATGGGCATCACTGAATGTCTGCAAAGCACCGGCTGCAGCACAGGACGCAGCCTGCCATGCTGAAGAGCAGTGAGAAGTAGCTCCTGTGTGCTTTAGAATCCATGCCACCATGTGCCATATCTCTCTTTATCCCTAAGCAGATTGCTGTATTTCAGGTGGTGCCTGGCTAATTTACAAGCATCATCCTTGGGGAGGGCTGCAAGGGGGATGAATTTGTTCCCATTAGCAAGCCAAGCCGATTGCATGGAATGACCTTCCTTTTGTAACTTTTATGACATTGAAATTTCAAATGAATTCAGTGCTAGATGGAGTGTTTTGAAGTAGTCTACACCACAGGGAATCCTTTTAAAATACAAGAGTGTTGCCCTTTCCCAGAGGCTGCTAGGAGCTGATTTAGTTGAAACAGCCAAGCTAAGCTGCATCTGCTTGAGGGGATGGTGCCTCCGTCCTCACACTGAACAGACACAAGTGATGAGCTGTGAAATGGGTTCATCCAGTGGACAGGCAGCTCAATCACATATTCTTCTGAATGATACCAATTATTTTACAGGTGAGAAGGCAACATATAAACAGCACTTTGCTCTGCCTGCTGTGCCTCAAATGTGTAATTAAACCTTACCAGTAGCTTATCCTATAATTGCAGTTGTGACACACTCCATCCTCTGGTGCTCGTCACAGATGTGAAGGAGCATTTGCTGGATGGGCCAGTGCAACTGCTTCACCAGAGCAGTACCTCCTTCTCATTACAGTTAGAAGAAAATAAAGTGTAGCTTATTTTTGTCCCCATCCACTAGTCCCGCCAGCAGCAACCAAGTGTGCAGAGTGCAAGACTCGGCCTGAGGGCACCAGTACTCTGATTTTAATTTTTTTCTGATCAAAGTACAAAGCCCTACGAACTGCCCCAGGAATCAGGGCGATGCTCAAGCCATCTGGGGCAGCAGGGGACCCAGCCTCTTTGCTACAGGTGCAGTGGTGTCATAGCAGACATGGGTGATCCGTCTCCTCCCAAAATTTTGCAAGTTGAGAAAGCTGTGAAATATAGCCCAAAGACAGATGCACTAAATGCATCTTTCAGCACATGAAGCTTGAATGTGCCTTACTCCTCTGTGGAAGCATTTTTTGACAGATACCCTATGCTTGCTAGAAGCAGCTGATCCAGCCATCAGCCTGCACTGGTGGCCTCTGCTGCATGGGCTTTTGAGTGAAGGCAGCCTCTCCTTTGCAGCTGCTGGATGGATTTGAGTGGTTTTCCTTCTTTGGTAAAAGCCTGGTGATTTTCTCCTCCAAGGAGCAGGCAGTGTTGGTGCTGGGATGCTTCTCCCCTCTCCATCTTTAGAAGACAAGGAATCTGCTTTGTTCACGCACATTCTTAACTTCCATGTGCTTTGACTTTTGTCAGCTGGTTAATGCCTTACCTTCAGAGTGACTTATCCAAGCTGCCCCAGGCAATGCTGGAGGTAGGAGGAAGGGTGCTCCTGAACCTCCCCCGCACATGTTCCTGGCCTGCCATGGCAAAGGTGAAAATCTGGGAAATTAATTAAAAGTCATCATCCTGACTGTCCCTTTTTTGTGAAAGGGGAAAATAACTCTCAAATTGTAAAAAAGCTCCTTTGTACTCTCTGCAGCAAGTAGCTTTTGTGACAAGCTCTCAATTCAATGTCTCTGCAGTAGTGTGAGCACCCCTGAGATATGAAGCTTGAAATCTTCTGGTAAAATGACCTCTCTTGGACACACCAGTGCTGGACACCTCACAGCTGCAAGGCAATGACAAGGAGTGAGAAAGGAGTATCTGTTGATGCCTGCACTCTTTTGCCCATCACTGTGTTGCAGCCCTGGCTTGCAGAAGACTTTTAGACAACAAGATATTGAGACATTTCCTTCTTTTATGAAGCACCCTTAAAGCTATTAAACCCCTCTGCTGAGAAACCTGTAGGACCACACTGCTTTACAGCTTTTCCTAGTTCACCAGTGCAGGAAGCTCCCAGATTACATGGATACTTCATAATACTTGTTTTTCTTTTGCTAGTGCCACGATGCAGCCAGCTCTCTGCCTGCTCTACATGAGACTCTCCACCACTTGCCTGTTATTAGTGGTTGACCTCTAACTGTTTTTTCCATTGTTTTTCATTCAGAGGAACAGAATTCAGATAATCCGTAGGCTGAAAGAATAACAATTGTAATAATAAAGTAGGCAATTGTATCTTGACTCTAATGTCCCTTATCACTGGGTTTCTCTCACAGATAGCATGTTTGCAGAGACCATGAGCACTGCCCGTCTCAGCACTGCTCGTCTCAGCACTTGCCTTCCGCAGAGCAACCATGATTCAGCCAACTTCAATAACAACGAACTGGAGAATAACCAAGTGGTGGCCAAAATTGCAAACCTAAACCTAAGTCGGGTACCAGGACTTGCGACAGACAACCACATCATCCCCTGTTGCCCAAACCGAAGGCCGCGAGCCCAGGGTCTCCCAGCCTTCCTGGACACAGACCTGCGATTCCACCCCACCCGAGGACCTGACATTACCTTTTCTCAGGACCGGATGGTTGCGTGCACCAATTGGCAAGAAAGCAAGAGGACTTTGATGTTTTCTGACCGGCCTTTGCACATTGGTGAAAGCCTCTTTGTGGAAGTAGGACATCTGGGGTTGCCGTACTACGGGGCCCTTTCATTTGGCATCACTTCTTGTGATCCGAGTACTTTACGGACAAATGAGCTCCCAGCAGATCCAGACTTTCTCTTGGACCGCAAGGAGTACTGGGTGGTTTACCGAGCGTTCCCAGTTCTCAGCAGTGGTGACATTCTCAGTTTCATGGTCTTGCCGAACGGAGAGGTGCACCACGGGGTGAACGGAGCCAACCGAGGAATGCTCATGTGCGTGGACACCTCACAGTCTCTCTGGGTGTTTTTTACAATCCATGGGGTAATCAACCAGCTGAGAATATTGGGTAAGTGCAGCCAGAAGAAATGATAATGGAGAGCACGTGGCTGGTGGTACTTCCTGGGCCAGAACGGGAGCTACAGGTTTGCATTCGCAGTGTTGCTTTTAGCAGGTGGTCACCAATGTGATTAAGCAACTTCTGATGTCACCTTGCGTTTGCAAACAAGAGTGGGACATGGTAGCTGTCACACAAAAGTATGCAACCTATATAAGTCCTCCAGAAAATGATGAGACTTTAGAGATAAAATAAGCAGCAGGTAGGGAGGCAGGGGTTGCTGAGGAGGTGGGGGCAGCTGTTTTCAGAGGGTTTGTTTTTAAAAGGGGTTCTTCATAAAGCCACTATTCCAGCCAACAGGTATTAAACTCCTGTACTGATAAGAGTGAAGACAGTAATCGATCCCCAAGCACTGCCACAGCTCGGGAATCAGATGTCACTTTTCATCTATTGCTGGTGACCAGTTACAGTGCTTCTCTTTTCTTATTGTTAAGAATTCTGTCAGAAAAGCAGACGTTGATGACTTTGCAATGCAGGTTTTTCTAATTTAAAGCAATGCCCTTTCCCAGCTGCCCTTGACCTGACAGTGAGACAGTGTTGGCTTGAGGCCAGCGCTGCTGGAGAGGTGGGGACTGCATGGAAGTTACTTTACACACCAAATGGTGCCTGTCAGATAACCTGGTGCTTGCTTCCCTGAAGCGCTGAACAGAAATTGTATAATGGCATAGCAAGGTCCAGGCCCTGGAGGTCACATCCAAAATCATGCACCTCCATCGTTATTAACGGGCAGCACTTAACTCAGCAGCGGGACTTTCTCCTAAAGCACCCTGCACACACGGGGTGGGAGCAGCTCACCAAGATGAGGAGTATTTAGCTGGGGTTCAGGTGTCCATCGGGCTCAGGTCTCTCGTGTGTTTGCAGGCACTGTGCAGTCCAGCCCAGTGACCGTCTCTCCCTCAGGATCTCCTGGTGGCTCGCAGTACGACAGCGACTCGGACATGGCCTTCAGTGTCAACAGGTCGTCGTCTGCTTCAGAGTCATCGCTTGGTAAGGAGAGCCTCGCTCTTGGCACCAGCTATGCTGGGACAGAAATCTGGGCTGACAGATGATCTACACAAGACAGCAGCACAATGCTGGGGGGGGATCTTACATCTCCTAGAAGGCAAGCAGAGATAATGGGAAGAAAACACAAAGCGGTTGGAAGCTTTTCACAGCCTGAAGAGGGCTGTGTGTTGTTTCCTGCTTTCAGTCTGTCTAATGAAAGTGGTCCCTGCGGGGCTCCCCTTGCTGCAGCAGCAGAGAGAGGTGCAATATCATGCCTGGGGGTCTTGCATCGCCCAAACTGCTGCATTCAGCACTGCCAAGGCTCTGCTGCTCACGTGCTGGTGTTTGGGTCTCAGGCAGCCCTGGGTGCCCTGCCCAGTACCATCCTTGGCACGTGCCGCCGTTGTGCTGTGCTGCAGCTGCCTGGCACAGGAGAGCCATGCACAGAGCATGGCTCCTTCAGGGAGAGTGGGGCTCTGCACACACACACTGTGAAATGGGTGTGCAAAATCACAGCCCTGCTTGGGGAGGCCCAGGCAAGCCATGTTTTGACCCATTTTTACGAAAGGATTGGCAGACTTTTCCCAGAGCTGTGCCTGTGCTCCTGATTGGAATACACTGAGGATTATTTGGCCAGATGAACCAGGCAAGGACTAGGAGCTTTCAAAAATTGACTTGAGAGGGGGTTGTATTGTACATTGTCAGGTCTGCACCATCCTAGTGACTGAATGACCTTGTTCCTTCTTCCTTCTTTGCAGTGACTGCTCCCAGCTCCCCCCTGAGCCCTCCCATCTCTCCTGTCTTCTCCCCTCCGGAGCCATCAAGCAGCAAGAACGGGGAATGCACCGTCTGCTTTGACTGCGAGGTGGACACGGTGATCTACACCTGCGGACACATGTGCCTCTGCAACACCTGTGGTCTTAAGCTGAAGAAGCAGCTCAACGCCTGCTGCCCAATCTGCCGACGGGTCATCAAGGATGTTATTAAGATATACCGCCCTTAGTGCCCGGCTGGGGCTGCAGGAAGGGGGAACGCCGCTAGCAGTAACCACGCCTTTCCGTCCCTGCTTATGGGTTATCGTGCTGGTCAGTCGTTATCAAGTGGCTCGTTATCTATGTTTCCTTATTTGACTGGTAGGGCACAATTCAGGGATAAAATTGAGCTGAGGATCAGGTAGGGCCCAAAGGCACAGCAGCTGTGCTGACCACGCTGTGTGCCCGTGGGTGAATCTGGGGAACTGCAGTCTGGACCTGACCCGGCTGCAAACGAGAAATTTCCGATGCAAAGGCTCTTTTTTTCCTCCTCACCTCTTCCAGAGGCTCGCTGTCTTGCGGGTTGGGAAGGAGAGGTGGCCACTTGGTCATTGCTGGGTACCCCTGGGCTTCAGCCCTGAGCTGTTTCCAGGTGCTTACACTGTGGTGGAACAAAATTAGGACAAGGCTGAGTGTGAGGATACAAAGTGGACAAAACTGATCTGGAAATGTCATGCTTATCCATGTAAGGAAAACTAGCTAAGGCCAAAATAGTAACACAGCCAGATTCTCAGTTTTGAGGGGTCTGCCCCCCTGAACAGGCTTCTGGGGCATGTGGAGAAGCTGGTCTAGACTTAGATAAAGCAGCTTTTGCTTTCCATGGCAGAGCAGGGATTTTTGGCCTGAGAGGCTGAGACCTAGGTAGCAGTGAGGAGCAGGAGCCCACCAAAAGCCCCAGCCAACCCCAACTGCCCTTGCAGCAGCGATGGGCTGTTGAGGCACTGCCCATGTGTCTGGCTGCTGAAGCCATGAATTGCAGCCTGAGTATGAGAGGAGCTTTGGGATGGCCACACTGCAGTCCTGGCTTAGAAAAAGCAGGGGGCTGGTGCTGCCTGCAGGTTTGGTGTTTTGTCACCTCCAGGCACACACGCTTGCATTTTGCTCTGCTTCTCTTTGCAGGGGGCTGAGCTGCCATCTGCCACTGACCTGCCTGGCTCGCCTCCCCTAGCCCTTCCCCTGCAACCAGCGCTGCAGCAGGGCTCAGCCTTTCTCCTGCCCCACCACAGGCACATTTTGGAGCCTGTGGTGGGAAATTAATTTCTGACTTAGTCCCAGAAGGCTCACCTTTTTTTTCCTGGGGACTGTGTGTGTGCTGATCTTCCCTGCTCTTTCTCCTGCCTTTCCAGGTTTCCCAGCACAGCTGCGCACTGGGTCTCAACAGTAGATGAGAACTTGTTGAGATGAACAGGGATCTGTGTCACTTGGTTTTCCTTGAGACGATGAAAGAAGGTGGTTCTGGGACTATTATTAGATGTTGGGACTTAAAAGGTAAATGGGTTTCAGCTGTGATATTAGACAGCTACAAGCAGCAGCAACCTGGATGAGCTGGGCAGCATCTGAGCAGGCAGCATTGAGGCTGGTACAAGAAGCTTGGTGTCCTTCTCCCTGGTGCTCGTGCAGGAGCTGCCCTCCATCCTCCACTCTCTGCCCACTCCCAAAGCTCCTATCCAGTCCTTCAGCCTGGGCCTGACAGTTTTCCAGCTGATCCAGGCTTGTAAAGAGGGCAAGAGAGAGGATGCAAATAGGAGGAGAAAGGGGCCAGTGTCATCTAGCTTGGTGACCATATGCCAACAACTGTGTAAGAATGGCTTTCTTCACAAAAGGTGTGATTACCATATTTTAGTCCAGAAAAAGTAAAAAAAAAAAAAAAGAATAGCAACCCCTGTACATTTCAGGGCTTCTGGGCACAGAGGGGCAACCTGACATTGTTGGTGTCTGTCGCCTCACCTTGTCATTCACTCTGTCCTCTGAGGCACCAGTAGCCATACTAATAGCAGAATTGTAAATATATTTATTAACAATCCAGTAATGGTGATCACATTAGGGGCATCCATGCAGGAGCTCTTCCAGCTAACCATTCCCAGTAACCTTGCATTAGGAGTTTAAGCAGGGGTTGTCCAACACTCTATATTTGTGTTCTTCTAACTGCTTCAGCTGGTGCTTTGACGAGGGAGGTGTAAGCATCTGAATGAATTTGCTTAACACACATCGAGCAGTGGGACCATGACTGTAGCCAGTTGGGGTTCCAGCTGTGAGTCCCCATGTGGCCTCTTCATGTTTTGGTGCCCACTCATGGATTAGGTGGCCTCAGAATTTTTGTTTGGCAGGTAGCAGCTGTTACAGAGAATCAGTAGATCCTCAGCCTCCCTGTGCTAGGCAACAGCTTTGTGCCTGTTTTGCAACAGCCCAAAAGCAGCAACCATGGGAAGTGGTGGAGTCTCCGTCCCGGGAGGGATTTAAAAGATGTGTACATGTGGTGCTTAGGGACATGGTTTAGTGCTGAACTTGGCAGTGTTACGTTTATGGTTGAACTTGATGATCTTAAAGGTCTTTTCCAACCTAAATGATTTTTCAGCCTATAGCCATGGGTGATGGGTTGGCAGTGCCAACCAGCACGAGTCCTGTCCCAGCCCTGCTCTGCCATCAGAGAAAGCACATCCAGGGAAGCAGCTTATCCTCTTCCTGCAGCTTTCTGTAGGGCTCAGAGAAAACCTTTTTTTTTCCTTGAAGAGCTAATTAAAATTTTAATTACGTGTATAAATGAGAGGCTGCCGTAGAGTGGGATCTCTCAACCATGGCCCTGCTGCATCGGCACGAGAGCTTACTGGCTTTGCAGAGTTTGGAAACTCAGCTCATGCCGTTGGCTGTGCCACTGCAACTGTGGCATGAGTTCCCTCACACTTTGGAAAAGGAGGCAAAGAAGGACAGCTTTCCAGCAGCTGGAGCCTTGCCCAGACTTCCAGGCTGCCCTGGGACCTCAGACATTGCCTTTGCAGAGACCTCCCTGGCTCACCCGTTTGCAGGCCAGGCTCTGGCTGCAGTCTGTGGGCACAGCGCTGGGAGCAGGATGCTGCCAAAGTATGAGAGCATGGGATGGAAAGCCCTGGATTTAGCCGCCTGCCTGGTGACCAGGCTGCAGTGGGAAGCCTTTGCATGATAAGGAATTCAAGGAAAGATCCACAGTGAACGATGTTAGCTTGGCTCAGGTGTGGGGTAGCAAACACCAGCAGCCACCCCTGGGGCTACTCTCTTGGTTTCAGGGGTGCCCAGTCCCTTTCAGTGGCTGCACTCAGCTTCACACAGGAGCAGAGCAGAGCCTATGGGCTTGTCTGACACCTCAGGTGCTCCATGAGCAGAGCTGATTGCTTACCTGGGGTGGGTTTTTCTTTTTCAGGTGTAGCTCTTTTTTTCTTCAAGCCAGCAAGGAGAGATACCAGCTCCACACCAGGCTGTGTCTGAGCTTTCAAGATGCATTGCACAGGCTGAATTTTTGCCCTAGCAGCCAAGACTGGTTTCCAGAAGGGCAGCATCCAGCAAGGGAGCCAGGGAATACAGGGGAATAACATGAGTCAGGGTCCAGAGTGTGGCCATGCACGGAGCAGAATGTGAGAGCAGTGGACTTGTTACCCTGCCTATCCGAGAGCAACAGGAATTTTCCAAAATAGGCCTCTTATAAGATTTCCAGGAAAAGGTAGCCTCTTACAGATTTAATTGTTAGTACTCGTATTGCTATTTTTTTTAAACAGTCCAATGATACATGATTTGTACCGAAGATCTGTTTGTGCCTTATAAGGGTGTCTGTGCACTTTTTATCCTTTTTAAAGCAACTTGTAAAAAGAAAAAAATATGGAGAAAACACAGATCAATGGTAGTTTTATAGAATTTTGTGTTCACTGAGAATCCTGCTTTTTTTATATATATATACTGAAGTGAAAATGTGTTTATTTCCATGGATTTTCCCCCCTTTCCTCCTAACCTATTTGTTTAAAAATTTAGTAAAGGAAGAAAGAAAAAGAAGAGATCGGGGAACTCTTTTACGTTCCCCCTTTCTGAGAGAGTTCCTCTGTTATCATTACCTTTATGGTACAAGACTGCCACCTGTACAACACGTTTAAGCTGAATCAGATTTTGGACCTCTGTATTAGGCTTTTCAGGCAAATCATCTGGGGGACCAGGGCAGGGAGGGCATCGCACGAGGGAGGGAACTGCACTTCTACATGTCAGTGCTCTATAGCGTTGTGTTCAGTGCTGTGTGTTTTACTTTTGTCCATTTACCTGTTTTACATTAATATAATTTTACTTGTTTATGAAACAAACAATAAAATTTTGGCTTGTAAAGAGTGCTCCCGGATCTTAAAAGCATTTGACCTGGAAGGTGAGCAAATCCTTCACTTCCTGGCAATACTAATGCATAGAGGCAGGGACCTCTGTTCAGCTCAAGCACCTCTGCTTCAAAAATTGAAAAAAATCTGAGCAACTTTAAATACCTTCCTCCAGTTTTGCTTTGCTCCTCAGAGGTGACCACACAGTGGCTGCTCAGTCCCTTGATTAGGGGTGTGTTCCTGGTTTATTTAACCCTGCAAACCCTGGAAAGTTTGGCCGGCCACTGCAGAGATGTATTTTAGGATATAGGGGTGCGGGAGGTGCTGTGGCAGATGCCCTCTCCAAGTGCCCCAAATTCCTCATCCAGTCTGCACCATCTCAAGCAAGGCAGCTGCCAGCCTGGCTGGGGATGTGGCAGACTGGGGCCAGACTGGCCCAGGGATGGGGGATGCACACTGGGGCAGGGGGCTGCTTTTTCTTTGTTTTTTCCTTCCCTCCCCTTTTTTTTTGTAGCAATGCCTGGCTCTATTTCGCAAGCAGAAGCAATAGAAGGCTGCTCTGTAAACTGTTTATATCCCAAATTGTGGCCCACTGAAGCCAGACACCAGTCAAGCAGCCTCAGATGTGGTTTAAAGCTGAGTGGAAGAATTCATTCATAACTCTGCCCTGGCAAGAGCATGGTCATAGCTAAGTGTTTGTATTAAAATCCTCGCAAGCCACAGGTGGCAAAGGAGCCCAGCAATAGCTGTTTATGCCAAAATACCTTTTTATAAAATCTTGCCCCACTTTATCCAGCACGCTGATCCTTATGAGCTGCCAACAGACTAATGCTGCCAGCCTCAGGCCACGGAGTGACTTCGCACCACACTTGGCCTTGGTGTGATGCACCCGCTCCAGCCGCTGCCGGCCTGAGCCCTGGGGAGGCCATGGAGGGCCTCTGCCTGCTCCCCTCAGCGCGCCCACAGCACCGTGACGCACGGAGCCGCCCAAACGGAGCCGCCCGTGGCCGAAGCCCAGCTCTCAGTAGCACTCTGCCAGCTCTGCTCACGGCACGGCCACACAAGCGCTGGAGATCTGGGCAGCAGCCGGCATCGCTCAGCGCCAGGAGGTGTGCCCACGGGGACACGTGGAGTGGCACCGTGCCAACTGCAAGGAGCTGCCTGAGGTAGGACAGGCCCTGTGCGGCCACGCTGGTGCAATGCTCCAGGTAAGGTCACAGGTCCTGAATTTCTCCCTGGTGCTCTCATCTGCTGCTGGGTGGCAAGTGGCAGCACCAGGGCGGGTGCTGGGCTGCTGATGTACAAGCCCTGCACAGAGCGCAGGCGCTCACTTCTGGCATGGGGCACCTGTTGGAGGCAGGTGAGCAAACACCAGCTGTAAAGGGAACAGCAAGACAAACCCCCTGATGCTACACATATCACGTTAGGCACTGGGCTGTCACCTGCTGCCTGCACAGCCCTGCAGATGGCCCTTGCAGCCCTGCGTGGGATAGGTGGGGTTATGACCACCTGAAAGCCAGAGTGGAGTGTGGAGAAGGCTTGCATGTCCCAGGCTGGCAGACCGTGAGCTGGGCCAGTGGAAGACGCTCTTGTACATCTTTTTCCGTTTCTCACCTATCCATTACTGGTGCTAGAAGGCACTTGGGGTCTGGGGTCCAATCCCTACCTTTCTTTGAGCCCATACCTGGGCCAGTTTGAACACCCAACACCCTCCAAAATCACCAGGCTCTGCCTGCTGGCTTGAGCTCAAAACAACACAATTTCTACACTTGCATGACCTCTGCTTGAACACCCATCTGGGCCTCGACACCAAAGTGATACCCAAGGAGCTGCCAGGCTCCCCACAACCTTTGCTGCTGCCTGGATGGATGGCACATCCTACCGATAGAGGGCTGGGAAGCTTGGCTCTGCCAGACTCCTCTGTCTACTGGATGCAAAGAAAAAGAAAAGCGTTGCTGAGTACTGTTCAACCTAGCAATGACATTACTCCTTCTCACAAGCACTGAGGTACGCCCAGGACCTGCAAAATGGGGACCAAGCTAACACTGCCCAGCTGCACAGGGAAAACCGCCCTCAGTGCCAGAGCTGTGGATAGACACTACACAGGTACCCACAACTGAATGCTTCTGCAGTGTCCAGGTGACCTGGGACCTTAAGTCAGAAGTCCACACATCAAGACCTGCCCTAGTCCCATTACAAGGGATGTCACAGCCAGAAGTCCTTGCCACAAACCCCCACAATGCCAGGCAAACACAGCACTACCATGGTTTTCTCCTGGCAAACAACAGCACCTGAGGCCAGGGAGACATTTCACCTAGGGATGACTCCTCTGCAACAGTGACAAACAGCTTGTGCCAGAGCCCAAACCAGCTCCTTGGGCAGAGCTGCCATCACAGCAGCTGGGAGAACATCACCCCAGACATAAGCCAGCCAGACACAGGTTCACAAGGGTGCTTGAAACCAGTCAAGCACTTTATTTTTATTTCTTAAAAAAAGAAATCAACAGGAAAAAAAAGTCCCATCAAAAACCCCCACCAAATTTAAAAAAAAAGTCAATCCCCTAACGGTGAAAGTATAGATACGGCACTTACACAGCTACATCTATCTTCTGCTGACCCCCCACCCACCCTCAGTAATGTAGATTTATACGCACTTACATAATATAGTGAGACATGGACAGACAAATGGCCTTCGAGAGCCTGTGAGAAGGAGCAGGGTGCAGCGGGGGCTTCCAGCCTGCCAGGGATGTGCCGAGCTGCAGGACTCCTGACACCCATCTCTTCTGCCCCAAGCCGTGGTGATGCCCCTCCCTGCCACATGCCCTGGCCTCAGGTGTGCACTGCCGGTGGGCAAGGAGGGAGGCTGGTCTTTGGCTGATGGGGTGACACACCTTGCAGCCAAGCTCAGGGAACTGAGCCTCCGAGCTGCTCTCCTCCTCCTCACGAGGTAGTCGGGGAGCTTGGCTGCATTTGATGTGCAATGTACAGAGAGGAGGCACAGCCTGGCAGAGGGCACGTGTGGCTGCCAAACTAGGGGAATGTGTTGGACAGAGGAGGGCAAAGCCCTGCCAGCCCAATGGCTCTCAGTATCTTCCCAGTAGGAGCCATTGTCCAGCCTGCAGTTCCTTCACAGACAGAAGAGCTGTAGGAAGGGGAAAGGCTGAATGTGTTGGTACCCTATTGAGGGTGATTCCCCACCTTGGGCACTCACCCTGCCTTCTTGGAAGCTCTTTGGGAACAAGGGAGTGATCCTGTCACACGCTCAACAAGCCAAATACAGTACTTTTGTCAGCAAAATGAAGCACTACCAGTTCTGAGGTTCAGTCTGGGAGGAAAACAGAAATAGCCTTAATTTAATATGAAGGCAACAGAAATAGCATTGTCCCCTCTAAGGAAAGCTGGGTGGGAATGAGGTCTCTGAGACAGAAAAAGGAGAGACAGTTCCGAGATTAAAAGGCCATTCAGTAAGAGAAAGCAAAGACACAGAGCCACAGGGAAAGCAGACACACACAGCCCTTCCACCCTGCCTGAAGCTGCCAGAGCAGACAGCGGACACAGATCCACCCCTTCCCAAACACAGTGGGGGTTCGATTTGGCCACCAGGCAACTCTGTCCTAACTCATCCTGTCCCCATTCCTTTCCAAAGCAAAACGGATTTACTGGAGCAAGAGACGTGCAGAGACAAGGCAGCACTGTCCCCCAACCTGCCTTGCAACTCTCCCAGGAGCACATCAACACCTCGCAATGTGCCACACAAGGAGCTTGAATTGGGTTGCAGATGTATTGCTTATTGCCAGCTCAGGTGAGTCAGCCTGATCAGAGGCTGATGTGCCACCAGAGAAAATCACAGGTGGGAGGGAAAGGAATCAGCCAGAGACCAGGGTGCACGCATTCCCACAGCTAGAAATGAACCTTGGGGCTTCTGGATAGGAGGCTGGACTGGGATGATCTGGGCTTCTCTATCCAGTAAAAACAGGGCTGGGACAAACTGCCCCATCACCCTCCCAGAACAACCATGGCCTGAGGCACCATTATTTTCATTCTGTACACAGACAGAGATATCTTCAGCTCCATGTTTCCAGGGTAGCAAATATGGGACAGAGAAGGAAGTGAGTGCTTGCGGGAGTGGGGAACAGCCCTTCAATTCTGCCAGCCTCAAATTAGAGGGAAAACTATAATCATATTCCACAGCAAAACAATGCAGCTGTGGAGCTGTGGCTGCAGCACCTCCTTACACCTGCAATTAGAGCAGAAAGGGCAAAGGGGGTTGGTCAATAATAAACCCACAGAAGTGCTGGGTTGTTTAAAGCTCCTCTGGTGAGTGACATGTGGCCCCGAATCTGCAATGAGACAAGTACAAAAGGGAAGAAAGTAGCACTAAGAAACAACAGCTCATCCGCACTCATCCTCCTGCTGGGATAAGCAACACCGAGGGCAAGATTAGGCTTGGCAGGCAGGAATGTCAGCATGAAAAAAACCCAGTCTCTGCTTGACCTCAATCCCCCCAAAGAGCCCACCAAGCAGGATGAAAAGAAAGTACCTGGAAGACTGGCAGGTGGGGTGATAAACAAGGCAGGGAGCCCCTGAGCACCAGACGCCTCACAACTGGTTGTGATGAGGAGCTGAACTCCCACATCCTGGATTGCAC
This sequence comes from Dromococcyx pavoninus, assembly GCA_033558185.1. Classification (NCBI taxonomy): domain Eukaryota; kingdom Metazoa; phylum Chordata; class Aves; order Cuculiformes; family Neomorphidae; genus Dromococcyx; species Dromococcyx pavoninus. The sequence goes on from JAUMJL010000838.1 coordinate 276,661, forward strand.
TTGATAATATCAGCACCTACTGAAGGACCCACCTCCTGGCTGCTGCCCGCCAGCCCGGGGAAGCTCTGTGGGTCATGGGAACCAGTGGTCCCCTATTAGTCCAACAAGCAGGGCAGTCTGTGTGGGAAGAAAAGCAAAGCATCCTCTTTCTGGGCCTTTGTGGGTCGTTTTGGTTCTCTGTGTGTTGCATAGCATTCTTCAGCTACCAAAGCAAAACACTTCTTGCAGTTTGGTTGCAATACTGCAAGGGAGAAGCCTGCACAGCACCCTGGATCAGCACAGAGAGGGCCTCTTATTTGTGTGTGCATTTTTCTATATTTTCTTTTTTTTCCACCAGGAGGATGTTGAAGTTAACACTTGTCACAGAGCAGGGAAAGACCAAGGGAATCATCCCATGGCACACACCAGGGGACAACGGATAGCAAAGCACAGCCCTTAACGGGACCACCACGCCTGTGCCTGCGTATGCACGCAGAGCTACAAGGGCCCTGTTCTCAGCAATCATTCCTCCTTTTTGCCACATTCCCTACGCCTCCGCTACACACCTGGATTAAGCAAAGTGACCTGAACATTTGACCTCAGGGAAAGGCAAATCCTCTTGTGTGGCCAGATTTCCTCCGTTGGTACAGTGCCACAATTCCCTTCTTTCTCTGGCTACAGCCATTTTTTTTAATCCACCATGCAGGTGGCAAATGCATCAAGGTCCATCTCCCCAGCATGGAGAACTGTAGCAGCCACCATATGCCATGAAGCTTGGCCAGGGCAGACCTGGCACAGCCACGGGAGTGAAGTGCTTGGGGGGATGTAGGGAGAAGTAGGGGTGGGAGCACACGGGTGGGGCGTGGAGGTCGAGCCGCTTCCTCCATGGTGCTGCCAACAGGCACCAGCTGAAACGAGTGGGATCTCAATTATTAACTTTTTCTTTTTTAAAGCCAGCCTCATGGAAAACTATAAATTAATCTGCTAAATTAAATACTCAGGTGAGAGACCAGGAAACCTCTAGCTGTGCAAGTAGGGGAGCAGCTATGGCTTCTTCCGTAGATAATTGGAAGGGATCCAGCCCTCCCAGCATGGCCCTCCAGTCAGGACCTTGCAAAACCACCAGCCACTGCTGTTCTTCTCGTGAACTTCAAACAAAGTCCCTTCTTTAAAACTGTTGGTCTCCTCATCGCCTTCAAAATCTGCCACTGCCACATAGAGAGCTTCCTTGGAGATGTCTAGGCTGGAGAACAGGGCTGAGGTCCTCTCCTTGACTTCCCCTCTCTCCACGGGCTTGGATATGACCTTTGGGTTCACATTGCTTTTCACTTTGGCTTCATCTTGGACAGAGGCAGCGAGGAACGGCTTGGCTTTTGGAGGAACCAGCATAGGCCTCCCCGGCACCGGGCATGACCTGATTTCAGGTGCTTCCCGTGCTGGGGCCTTGATCTCCACCGTGGAGCCAGAGGCAGGACCCCCTGTTTTCTTTGGAGGGGGTGGTCTACGGGGTGGCACAATGGGGCGTTGTGGCGGGGACTCCCTGGCACATGGGGTGTTCATTGGGCCCAGGGGAGATTTGGGCAGCGCCTCTTTCATAGCGTGGCTGTCTGGCTTGGGCGAGGGTTTGCTCTCCATGCTTGGTCTCTCCTGAAACCTCCCAGAAGCCTCTGAAGAGACCATGGAGTTACTGAAGGAGCTTTCGCTGGAAGTGATGTCCTGCTCAGAGGGCTTTTCTGGGCATTTTGCAGGTCTAAGCTTGCTCCGCAGGCTGCAAATGTCCAGTTTATCATCAGCTGGAGGTGGCTCAGGCCGGGGGGCTGCAGTGGGTTTTGGCCTGATCTGAGGTCTTGTCTTCAAGAATGGATTCTGGGTGATGGGCTCAGGTTTGTCCTCCACAGGCTCAGCTTTTGGCTTGGTTGGCTTGACAATGGGCCGGAGGTTTGGCTTCTTCACTTCCTTGGCTGACACCTTGTGTCCACATTCCAGTCCCATTTCATTTTTCAGCTGGAAGAGTTTGCCCTTCTCTGTTTTCAGCTCGGGCTTCTTGCTATCCTTTGAGGCCGCCGACTGCTTGGGTGGGATCATGGGCAAAATCATGCCTGGGGGCTTGGGGGGAGGCCTCTGCCTCTCCAGTAACTCGCCTTCTGATTTAATGATGGACTCCTTCCTGGGTGGCAGGCTGGGCTTCTCCTCGGTGTCACGGTCTGAGATCTCCTCGTAGCTACCGGCAAATGCCAGGTCCCCACTCTCAGGAGCCTCCTTCCCCTTCCAGTCTTTGGCCCACTTCCCACCACAGTCTGTACCATTAGGAGGAGCCTCTGGCAGAGGACGGCACGGTCCCGTCGCTTCCTCGCCGCTGCTGTTCACTGCGGCATCGCCGAGACGGAGCTGCGCCATCTCACTGGGGAGGGGAGCCAGGAAATTCGGCCTGGACGCATTGCTGGTTTTCTTGTACTTGTCGATGAACGTGGCAGGGGCCCAGCCTTCCTTCTCCTCAATCTGAATGTACCACCAGCCGCTCAGGTTCTTCTCAATGACCTGCCAAGGGGAAAGGAAATCTCAGACACTCACGCAAGAGCCCTGTCTGCACAGGAGGGGATGCTGAGTGTCTCTGAAATGACGTCACTGTGATATATGGCCTTGGTGTCTCCCTGTCCTGGTAACAAAAAGCCATGTAATCACAGGACTGGTGTCCTAACAGGAGAGGAATGTGCTAACGACTTGTATGCCATAGCACTGAGGAATGACGTAGCCATGTCAAGGAGCTGCGGCTGAGCTGTCACCATTCCACCCGGGAGACAGGAGCGGGATGCCCGGTACTGGCGGTGGCCACTGTGTGGCACTGTTGGAGCAATCACGGGCAGTGATATCACATGGATTAGCAACTGTCCTGCCTCTGTGCGCTCCAGAAGTGGGGCTGGGACCTGGGAGGAGATGACTAGGGCAGCCACCACTGAAAAATCCTCTGAGAGAGGCACAGCTTACATTTCGAAAAGCCAAATCCTATCTGAAAGAGGATTTATGCCAGTAAAAGTGAATGTTGTAGGAAAGCAGTTCTGGAAGGGCTTTTAACTTTACACCTGGCCTAAATAAGAAAAAAACACTATTTGTGACGTGATTTTAATTTCCACTAGCTCAGACAACACAGCACCCACACGCTTGGAGGACAGGAGGCCACTAAAAACATCAGGGAGTCCAAAGACTCATGAGCTCATACAGGTTTCTCTCCCACCCTAGGAGAGCCCTGGATATTAACAGTCCACAGTGGCCAACATGTACCACCGTGCCGGGTTTCCTCTCAGAATGCCATGGTCAGCACATCTTTCCTGCCTGAAACAGGTCCCAGGGCAATGGGAGTCTGGAGCACTGCACTGATGTGAGAAGGAAAGATGATAATCTCACCTCTACTTTCATTCCTGCCTGGAAGCTGATGCCGTCAGGGATGGTGGTCTGGAAGTCAGCGATGGTGTAATATTCCTCTTCTACTTGAGGAGGGACAGGAGGTTTAGGCAGGTTCAAACCACGTGGCTATGAGAAGAATAAAGAAAATCTACCAGTGTGTTTCTATAGAAGGTGGAACACAACATTCACACAGACTACTGTCCTGCAGAGACACAATTCCCCATGGCCAAGCCAGGGAGATCAGCTGTGCCCATACAGCACCCTCACCAACACAAATCAGCAAACCATTTCCAGCCTGAGCAGAAATCTGCTTGTGCCAGAGCTCTTGCTGACAGCAGAGTTACCCTCCCGTGAGGGAGGGAGCCAGTCTGCAGCCTCCCACTGCCGACACAGTCTTGCAAGAAAGACTGGCCAAAAGTTCATTTAAAGACCACATGCAAAGAGCAGAGTCTTAAGACAACAGGGAGGCAGCATGTGTACTCCAGCCTTCATCACAACCAGAGTCCTTGGTACAGGGGCAAGATCCTAGGCAAGAAATAACCAGTGACCAGAGCTTCTTTAAAGGCTTCTCTCCAACCCTCTTTGCCATTACTGCTTTGCTACATCAGCTGACACTTACTATGGTGAGATCTCGGCGAGGAGGGGGTCTCTGCCTCATCTTTGGTGACTCTGGAGGAAAAATTTCAGATGCTGTTGAGTTTCTTGCTTTTGGTCACGTGTGTTCACAAAAGACAAATGAAAGAAAACAGAAAGGCAAGGGCCAAGCCTGCCCCCTGGCAAGGAAGCTGAAGGAGGAATCTGTCTCCCAGTGCCCCCAGTGGTATGGGTAACCCCAGCTTTAAGGGCACCTCATTGGAAGAGGAACCAGGTCACTTACTGCGTCGGATGTCAGCGTTGGGCAGGGGACGGCTCTCAAATCTCGTGTCCCTTTGGCCAACCGGCCCATCCTTCTCTCGGTTTGCCATGACCTGCTGCCGGGAGATGCCATCCAGATCCAAGGCACACGAATGAGCAGAGGAGCCTCCCAGCTTCTGCGAAAACATCTCTCCATTCCCCTTTTTGAGGTAGGAGGCAGGGGCCCAGCCTTCTTGGCCCTGGTACCTGCAGTGGCAGCAATGGCAAAGTCATCGCACAGAGCCACTGCAGTGGGGCCATGAGCCTGTTCCAGAGGAGCTACCCACTGTGCTTGAGTGGTGCTGAGCCACTGGACATCTGTGGACCCAGAGCTCAGGACAAGTATTGACTGAAGGTACTGCATGATCTGGGCAAAATGAGCTTGTCCAGTGCCATACCCACGGCACATGGACACCTGGAGAGCTCCAGCCATGTCTGATGTTCCTCTGCAAGGCAGCTCCAGCCGGTGGGCTGAGGGCTGAGAATGGTGCAAAGCCCAATTTCCTTTTCACCTCAGCCATGGCACTGGTTCAGGAATGAGGCACGCTGGCAGAAGTGGAGGGGAAAATCAGAGCGCTGCTGCTAGGATTGGTGTACCTGGTCTTTGGAGAAAGCAAAAGTCCTATGTCTGAGTGTCAGCAGCCTGGATCCCTTCCCTGTTCTAAAGCTGCAGAGTTTAGGAGAGAAACCAGCCCCACGATCTGATTCAGAAACCACATCCATGGAGTCTCCCTGCCATGCTGGAGGGTCCCATGCCAGCGTCGGTGACGTTCCCTGCTGGCTGAGCTGCAGCCATTACTCTCAGATGGCACCAGCTGCTGAGCTTGTAATTGCCTTTAGAGCTCTTGTGGCAGCTCTCCTCTGCTTAAAATGTCAATGGGTGTTTTTCTGGGGCTTTGCTGCCGCCAAGACCAAAGGTTCAACGTAAGGTTAAGAAAACTGCAGCATGTGCTCCCTCACTGCTCAGGTCCGGCCATTTGCTAGACCAGAGACAAGAGAGAATGAGCTTCCAGGAGAAAACAGCTCGGGACAACTCATAGTCTTTGGCCTCAGCACACCCTGCACATAGCAGACCTGGCCCGTACAATGGCCCTTCTCCACAGGAACCTCCTAACACAGCCAGAGCCTACAGCCTGCCTCCAGGACACTCACTGGTTTTCCAATCAGCAGCACATGACGTAACACTAAAGCTCTCACACCAGTTCCCGTCGCACTGCTGGGGCATGTGATGCCGTGATGCAGTCCCACCTCCCAGCACAGGAAACTGGGGGACTTGAAAGATGTTGAACTGCAGCTATGCTTGGCTGAAGCCCTGAATGTCAACCAGCCTCAGTTTGTAGGGATGGAGAGAAATGAGTTCTGGTACTCTGCCTTTCCTGATAGCCTAAACTTGCCTTTGGACTGTACATCCCAAATGCATCAGGTCTCTACTTTGCACAGCTCCAGCTGTGCCAGAGAAGAGGAAGAGGTATGCAAGGTACCTGATTTTCCACCAGCCCTCCAGGTTCTTCTGGATCACCTCCACCACAGCCCCTCTGTCCAGGTTCATTTCATCTTGGTCTCTTGCGGTATATGGGTAAATAACCGTGTACTTCTCCTCTGTTAAAAGAAAGAGCAGTTTCATAGAGATATTGATTGCTTTATGGAAACCTGGACTTGGTCAAACAACAGTTAAGAGCTTCATATAATGATAATTCTTGTTGTAATACAGGTGCAAACACACAAATCAACAACCATTCATAAAAGAAATGCCAGTGAAATGTAAAGAGAAATTCAGGTGCATTTTGAAATGCAAGCTTTGGTGAGATAGTCCAGTTCAAGGAGAAGTTGTCTAAAACAGTTCCTCACCTCCCTTAGGACTAAAGACTGTCTTTTATATGACAGCTCTCCTTTCACCTGCACTTCACAGAAGCTCTTCCCACTTCAGCCCAGATTTCTTGCTCAGAGCCTTTAAAGAAGAACTGTCCTCTACAGAGAGAAAGAAATCCCACAGACAGCAGGGAGCAGCCCGCCCCCCCCAGATGTGCTGTCATGCACAGCTCTCAAACTGCTTTAAAACAGCAAGGCTACACCAACAATTTGGTCAAAGCCATGTGGTGAACTTGGAGAAGAACATGATGTCCTGTCCACTCAACTAAACAATGGTAAGAAGGGGCATGGATGCTCTTCCCTTCAAGAGGAAGGGGAAACAACAGCCATGCAGACATGTCAGGCAAACACGTCCATTTATCCATCCCTCTCCCTCACCTTGTCCTGTCCCTTCTGGAGGAAGCCCAGGAAAACAACTACTTAAGCTGTGCCACAATAGGGTAAAGGCTATTTTTGGGAAGAGTCTGTCTCCAAAACCCACACCTCTGGGCATTCACATATCCCCACTGTGCACATTTCTTGGAGGAGCAGTCCTCAAAGGGCCTGCTTTCCCATCCCCTTCATGCAAATGCCCTGTCACTGGCTCTTCTCCTCTTGAGCCCATCTGAGCCACCAACCCCAGGGCCATGGTTCAGAGGAGTTACTCTTACGGGAATTAAGGCAGCAGTTGCAAGAAGCCTGCATACCTGTGTTGGGGGGGAGGCAGAAACACCAGCTTCTCTACACAAAACAGGCCTCAAAAAGTTAGAAAGAACAGCTGACAGAGGAAAGGGAAATGACATGAATGGGCCTAATGGAAGGCTGAGGAGCACGTATGGCATGCATTAAGGACTGACACAAGCAGGGTCTATCACATGCAAAGCAAACAACCATGCAGACAACACAGCTCCAAGCACAAAACACGGACAGGCGAACAAGTCTCTATGAAGTCCACCTTGACCCCATCCACTGTTGTACAAGTCCCCAAGAGTCCGACGGCGGCCAACATGCCTGGGCAGAGACCAGTATCTCCATGGGACTGGGAAAAGCACGTTCGGGAAGCAGGAGAAGGACAAGAGAGGACATAAGGAGGTGGTACTTCAGGTCCAAGAGAAGAGAAGGCAGACACCAGAGAGTAGGACAGATACTGGAGCCCTCTGGGGGCTCTCCCTGGTTTGAGCCTCCCCTCCCACCTCCATCTCCCCAAGCAACGGGCTCAGATAGCCTCAGCACTGCTTTGAGCATACAGTGGTCAATGGGAAGGATGCATTCTCCACGGGCATTTCAGGTTTGGTTTAAGCAAAGGTTGCCACTTTGCTGTTTTCATAATGTGAGTTCATGCACGCTCTTTATTCTAAAAGGGTTTAGAAGACAAGGGAATTGTCTTAGGATTTGAGCTTTTCTCCTACTCCAGCCCAGGGAAAACAGCTCCCTGGGGCTTAAAGGAGGCATTGCGATGGCAGAACCGGGTGTTCCTTGGAGCTGGCACCTACAGTCCCTCTGTGAGGGAGCAGAAAGGCAGCAGTTACACCACCAGTATCCAGCTGCCCCAAATCTAGTTGCAGCCCTGGAGCAGAATGCTGGGCAGGCAGGACCATTATGGGCACACCTGAGTGAATAGCACGTGTGTGGGTCTGTCCTTCCCTGGGAGGGCTAAGCAGTTCTGTAGCTCAGTGCAGTTCAGCACGAAGAAGCTGAGGCAGATATCTCCAGCAGCTTCTTACCTTCATCTGGCTGCATTGAGAACTCATCCTGGACACCATCCTGGGCCTCCAGGCAGGTTGCTGGCACCCAGCCTTGTTCCTCTGATGTGCTCACAAACCACCAGCCTGAGAAGAAAAAAGCAGGCAGCTCAGTCAGTGGTTCCCACCAGCAAAAAACTCCCTCTTTCCCTCCAAACCAGGAATCTGAGGGGCTTTGCCCCCTCCTTGCTGCCTACCCAGGAGGCTCGGGTGACCTCAAAGCAACAGAGTAAAGCACTATCTGAAAGGGAACACAGACAGCAGCATGGGAGAACTGCAGCTGAACGCCATCTAAATGTATGGCTCCCTCCCACAAAAAATGGAGAGACTGAGAACTGAATGGCTCCAACCACCGCGTTTGCTTTCCTTTTTTTTCCTTTCATGGTTCATTTTCCCTCAGTCTGGGTCAGCAAGCCCAGGCCAATTAGCAGAGATGAATACACTGCAAATCGATAGCCAACTCCTGCTGTGCTTTTGCCTTCTTTATATTAGTGGAAACAGCAAATTTTTAAAGCTAAGAGTAAATGCAAGATTAAAACATGAGCTCTCCCAGCAGAAACCCAGCCAGCTCCACAGTGGCCACAAACAATTCTGGGCCACCCTGGGTGTCCAGTCAAAATAAAAGTGTGCTCTTCAATTATTAAAAGCACAAGGTATTTGTGTATTTACTGGGGGAAAAAATAAAGACCAAGCATTATCCTCAGAATCTCAACAGTGAGATTTAGACAAATAGATTGTCAGGAAGGGAATTAGCAGCTACCCACATGGAAGGGAAAACCAGGGCTGACATTTGATAAATAAATTATTTGCCATGTCTTTTGAATTGGCTGTGCTAATTGCTTCAGGGTTGCTTTTATTTTTCCCATTCTCAAACACTGCTGCTGCTGCATCTAATCCTCTGGGGACCTGGCTTACAGAATTTTAAAATCTATTTCCACAATTTATCTTGCCTCTAAGCAAATTGTATTAACTTCAGGGAATAAATTTCCTTTTTCAACAAACTCCAGAAGCTGGGCCCACGACACGGCTCAATCCCTTTGCAGAGCTTAAGAGCAAGCTTAAGTTTTGAAGCAAGCGGACGACTCGGCTGCCTGTCCGCACGCTTCAGCGTGTTTGGAGGCAGGAATTGCAAACACACAATGGGGGCTTTCATGGGAATCGTGAGAGTGTCCCCCGCAGTCAATAAAACGAGCCTGCCAACTCTGGGAACGGCCTTTGTCCTCAGGACCCTTCATCCAAGCTTTTCATCATGAAGAAGCACAGAGCAGAGAATGCAAAAGACAGATGGCGCCCGGCACATGGGTAATCAGACCCTTCCTTTAGAGACAGCCACAAAGTCTTGTCGATGCTCATAGAGACAGCCTGCAGACTGAAGCTGCTTCCTCCACGTCCCTTCTCAACTTGACCATCCAAGGATATCCCTGTGAGGTGCCTGGAGGCTGTTTAGCTTAACGTCCTATTAGGAAAACACTGACAATACACGATCGCTATTCCTGCGCCCGCTCTGCCACGCAGAGTAGATCTGAAGCCCTCTACTAAGTCAAACTCTCTGTACCTGATTCGTTCTTCTCAATGATATCCACCAACTGGCCCACGCACAAGCTGATCTCGGAGCTCTCCTGCTTCTGGTAGTCCGCCACCACGACATACTGCTCCAGCACCAAGGGGTCGACCGACGCAGAGTCAGCTCCTGCACAGGAGGGACAAGAACTGACCCATGTGCCGGGGTCAGCACCAGCTCCCGAGAGCACAGGCCACCACTCCCAAACGCCTGCTGGTTTGTGATCAGCACCAGGACACCCTGGGGACCCCAGCGTGAGAGACGTGAGCCAGAAACTTGGGCAGAGTGAGGAGAAGAGAGACCAAACCAGCAGCCAGGTGAGATTGGGTACAGGCAGGTGAGACCTTTCACTTGCTACCCACTCCCCTGCTTGCAGACAGAGCCATCCAAGCAACTCCACCACCACCACAGATGCACAGAGCAGCCTGGTCCCTGCTGTTGGAGGTCGAGGGGAGCTTGACACAATGTCCTGTGCACCAACGTCAGCTGCCCCAGTGCACGGAGCAGCTCAAACCCCAACTCAATACACACAACCTACAGTAAGTTTCGCTGGACCTGGCTGAAGAGCCTGGGCACCCAGGCAGAGGGGAATTTGTGGGACAGAGCAGCAATCCCCTGCCCTTACGTATTTCAGTCACCTTCTCACAACTCATCAGTGTGGTTTGCTCTCCCTGCTATTTGCTCCTCCTGCTGCTCCTCCTGCAGTGTCAAAAATTTTGCGTCAGAAAAGAAAAAAAGTACTCCAAGAAGGACCAAATACACAGGATTCACCGGGAGCAAAGCTTTCCTTTGGCCAGAATGGGACCTGACAGCTGGAGGAGAGACTGTGGCTGTGCAGAGCCGCACAGACTGCAGGTGGCACTGCAGGCTAAGGACAGGGACACTCGGCCAGGGGACCAGCAGCCAGGCACAGCAGGGCAAGGCTGCCTCGGAGTTTGCAAGCACACCTTCCCTTAGGAGAGTGTCCTGGATGTGGATACACTCCTTTTGCTTTGCATCGGTTACTGCGGTAGCACTGCAAAAGAGATTTCCACTCACATCTGTCTTTGCTTCTGAACTCGGCCCCAAGGGTGTCCCCCCCATAGACAAACAAAGCCTTTTCCTACACTTGCACAGAGGCTTGATGTGTGCAGGGAGACCACGAAGCAACACGGGGTTTGCAGGCCCACAGGAGCAACTGCTGGGTGCTCAGTGCCAACTCCAGCCTATTCAGCCTCATCAAGCAAAGCGCTTGCTCGGGCTCAGCCTCCTGCTAAACCCACCACAAAGTGTTTGGTTACCCACAGCACCAGCAGCACTCACCCCATCTGCCTCCACGGGGCCTCACACTTTGCCTTGCAGCTTTGCAACCCATCAGATGAAGACATTATTGTAGTACCTTGTTCTCCCCAGGTGTGGTGAATTAATTAATCTTTGCCAAGTGCTTTGGAAATCAGTTAGCATTAATCACTGTAGCACAAGTGGCACAAATCACATACCTGATCACAGGTGCTAAGTTGAATTTACAGGGGCTGTGCATGTACTCTGAGCTCAGAGACTCAAGTTTTGGGTCAGAGCAGATATCACATCTGGCCCAGCTCTCTAGCTGCTAAGGCATGGCACATACATGGGACAACTACCTCCCAGACTCTAAGAAGTGTGAGAAAGAAATGGCATAAAGAGTGATGGTCCTTTAGGGTATAAAAGCAAAATGCAGTAAAGACAAGTTCAGGCTACATATCTGGAAGAAGTTTCTATGGGCAAATGCACCTACACTGCAACTGCTCCCTCATCACATGAGAGGTCTCAGCCTGACAAAAGATCAGGGAACCTATTGCAGGAACCTATTGTAGGGCACAATCCTGCAATGAGCAGAATGAGTGATGAATAGAGATGGACACAATCTAGCAGGTCTTCAGCAATCCTAGGATTCTCTGCTCCTCCACAGAGAAGTTCTCTTGTATCAAGGTCACAACCTCTCAAACCGGTTCTGAGAAAGTAAGACCACAACAAAGATTTAAATGAACAATGTATCTTCAGGGCAGTCTTATTTAAAGGAAAAGGAGGTAAACTGCCCGTGTTATTCTGCTATAAACAACACTCTGCAGAGCTCCAGGTGAGCTGGCCAAGTGCAGAAGATCTGTTAGTGCTAATGAAAGCTTCTTCCATGCCAAAACCCAGAGGTGGGGCACCAGACAGAATCAAAAATAGCCCTCTAAAGTGAATGGTGGATGCTAGAACTATGTATTCTACTAGCTCAATTAAACGTCTGTGCTTAAACTGATCAGAGGATCTACCCAGTCCCTGAGAGAAGAACAACAGCTACAGGAAGAGAAATGTACTCTGTTTTCTGCCCCGGCTATAATTACACCCATTGCTCTGAGGCTATTTGTAGTTTCCACAGGCAATTCTGGAATCTCCAATGTACCTATTAAACCAGCAACAGAAGTGGTAAATTGAGCTTGGAGGAAGAAGTAGGAGTCAATTTCAGAAGCGTCTTCACCTGATATAATCATTCTCAACCACAAAAATACACACTCAGGTTAACAACAAAACACTATTTATGGGCAGACTTAGTCTCTTAAAAATAGCAATGGTGTAAACCTTACCAACTATGATGAGAGACAGCACTAAAGCTCTGCAGCTGGGGAGGGGAGGAAGCGTTAGGACAGGCCAGAGCCCACAATAGAGTGAATTTTGCAGACAGCTGTAGGCAGGAGCACAGACTGTGTGTCCTGAACATCTCCCACTGTGAGACTGACACAGATGGCTTAGAGAAGGGATATGTGTTGAGTCAGAGGTCCTTGGACTGTACTTCTAGAACTCATGCTTGCTGTGGATGCAGGAGAGCTGCTGGGGAGATGCATTCAGCTCTGCAGGCAGGGCCAGGCAGAAGCTGCCTCCAGGCAATGCACATCCCAGCTACCAACTCGAGGAGTGCTCAGTGCAGTGACCTGGCTCTCAAGACATGTCACATAGGAGTGATGGGTCAGCTCGTAAATCTGCAGGGTTTGTTTCATCAGGAACTTGGTGATTCACCCAAAGTGCTGAGATGTATAAAACCAGGCACTAAATTTGACAGATACATGGTTGCTTGCAATGTTTCCAGCCTTTCCAATTTCAAGCTTTGCAGTATCTGTGCCAAAAGTGAGGACTTTCTTACGGGGCTTGGACACTGATGTCTCCAGAGGGAAACAAGTCGCTCAGGACGAAATAAAAGAGTGCAGGTATCTGTTTTTGAAGACTGCCCTTGCTGTCCACCCTAACCCCTGCCTAATGTATCTTCCAAAAAAACTGTAATGTTTTATCTAACTTTGGCTAAAATTTCTTCCTCCCAGTCCTCTGGCCTGTGTTAATCTGTCCCAGGCTCCCAGGACAGCCCACCCCCACCCGCCAGCCCCAGACCTGATAAGTTTGTGAAGATCAGTACTGCAAAAGTGAGTTTCTTCCAGCTCTCACATTAAATGGGCACTAAATGTTGTGCTGTATGCTTTTCAAGCCCTCTCAGCTCTCCAGGGTGTTTTCCAGAACTGGAAAATAAGCACCATTCACCAGTGCAGGTTCAGAAAGGTCCCCAGTCTCTCATTAGACTGAATAATGTGGTTTGGGGTCTCTGTGCCATTGCAGGCACATTACACAGCACTGCAAAAGGGATGTGGCCACATAAAAAAGCATTGAAAATAAAAATGGCAGGGGGATATTGAAGCTCTCTGCCAGCCTCCACCCAAATAGAAACTCTGGAGACAGTTTCAGGTTCCCCTGCACTAAGTCAGTTTTGCAATGAACCAATGACTCTCCTTCTGTACTTTCTGCTCAACTGCAAGAAGAGTAAGGAAACACTCAGAACAGTCGCAGGGACTGATCTGATGACTACTCATAAATGTGCCTAAATAAGTGGCCCAGTCAGTCTCCAGAGTCCAGGGATAATCCACTGCCCTGCAGCCTCAGGCTGTATGGAGCCTGGGCCCGTGCCTAGGGCTCCCAGACACGTGGGATTACAAATACTGGTAAAAAACTCAGCGGAGGAAGCAGATTTTATTTCCAATGCTCACTTATATCAGGCCTTCCTCGGAACAGCAAATGTCACTTGAGTCTCTTGGTCACCAGGGTAGCTGAGGGCAGGCAGCACTTTAACCCACTTCGTATCTCAGTGTTTGCTTAAATCCCATTTCAAAACAGGCCTGCTGAGCCAGGAGCTCGGGAACTCTTTCCAGTGCTCTCCTGAAGAGCAGCTGACCCCTCCTCTGGCAATGCTGGGAGAAATAAGCAATTGGGAAACAATTCTCGTGATTTTTATTTGTTAGCAGCTATCGATTGCCTCCTACTCAGGGAGAGCCCCTATTGGAAGAGTCTTTTTTTGTGCCTTGCTGCATATTTACTACCTCAAAACAGGCCTGACTTGAGGAACTGATTATCCATCAAGGACTTCCACAAGGTAGATGAAGGTTCAGAGTGACAGCAACAGAAACAAACTCTGCTCCTGCTGCCAGAAAATGCAAGACATTGAGAGGAGTCTCTGAACGCATCCGTCACAAGGCACTGGCCCTTTGTAACCTTACTGCCTGCAAACGTCTTTCCCTGATGGCTACTGCACGTATGCCAGATGCAAAACATTGCATCCTGCCTCCTCAGAGCAGGCTCTGGCTTGGATGTTACCCAGACTCTCCCTGTTCCCTACCTCTCAACAGTGCCAAGCAAACAGCATCCCAAAGAGCATTTCCCTTTGACCTCAGCAACAAGCCCGTGTCATGTATAAACCCGCCGTGCCAACAGGATGGCACAATGAAGCTGCCACTAAACCTGCACTGGGAAGGCAGGACAAAGCTGGGTACACAATGAGGACAAAAGCTCCTTCTCTAGCAGTCAGCATCCTTAAATTTAATTCTGTCATCAAAGAACTGAGTTATGCAGCAGCAATTTTCTTTTTCTCCTTAACCCGAAGAGGTCATCTTTCCTCTTACCTAACATAAGTGGTCTGGATTCAAAGTGATCTAAACACACACTGATCTCATGGGGAAGCACAAAACCTTTCCCTTATTCACCAAACATTCCCACTGAGCCAGCACACAACTGAAGTTTTCAAGACGAGTGAGACTGCATCTTTATTTTACCTCTGTTTTATCAAGAGAGGAGAAGGAAAAAAAATCACAGCTTGTTTTAGCCTCACCCACAGCCAGAGACTTCTCTCTGCCTCTACAGATGGCTGAAGATCCACCACTTCAGCGCAAGAAAGACAGTACAAAACCTGCAGTCTGTGCTTGCAAATGGCTCATGAGAGCTATAAAATGACCATCCCAAGGTCCACACCTTGCAGCAGTCAGAGTTCAAGGAGAAAATGTTGTCTGAAGGTTTAAACTATAGTGGAAAAGCCATGCTAGTCAGTCAGGAGAACAACCTGTTATGACCTGCCTGTGAGAACCAAAAAAAACCAGGAGCCACTGTTCCAGCCAACAACATCTGAGCTTTTCATGTGCATCCTACAATCAGTCTCAGGAAGGAGGCTGGGAAACCAGGAGGAGGGATGCACTGCAGATGCAGTAGAAAAGAAAGGAAAGCGGAATTAAGTCTTTGAGTCTACCCTGTACCTCTTCTCTCTCTTGCAAGAGGAACCCATTCATCTACAAGTGCTTACCACAGCCCATGGCAGTGCCAACTCTCAGGTCAAAAACTTTTCCACAATCTATTTCAGCAGAATCTCCATCCAGCTGAGACTTAAAACTTCCTTTCCAAAGACACTCACGCTATTTTTATACCGTCTGTGGTTCCAGTAGCTGAAAGATGCCCTCCCTAATTCACAGACTGAAGGGTCTTCCCCTCCTCTCTCTTTCTCCTCTTTCTGGGAAGTTCAGATAACTGCTAAACCACACTAACTAGCATGTGTTTCAGAGACGTTCCCCTCTCTTGAGGAGCAGAGGTACAACATCCAGATCCAACCATCCACCCAAAAGGTCCCAGTTTGTGCAATCACAAAGCAGAACACAGTGTTGCATCGAGAAACGTTCAACCTCACACTGACCACCACACAGCTCAGACCCTCTTCAGACTTGGGAAACTCTGCATCCCCATCCTCCTGGCAGCAGACCAAGCCCTGCCCTTCACCCAAGACCTGCAATACAGCTGCTGCAGGTGGAGCTGTACTGATAGCCAAGCGCCAGTCCCAAGCCCGCTGTACCTCCTCTCCACTACTGCCTCATGTCCACCAGCCACCACAGAAAGCTATGGGGGATGTGACAGCTTCTTGCAAGGGGCTTGCCCACCCAGCCCGAGCACGTGTACCCCTGGTGAAAGGCAAAGCAAGAGCAAGGGCCAGGTAGCGAGCGGCTGTTACTACCTCTCTGCAGGAAAGAGGCCGTTCTCTGGATAAACCCTGATGGAGGAACAAAATGACGGGAGACAAGGCATGAGGTGGGAAGGGAAACAAACTGGGGGCGGCAGCAACGGTGGCAACGACTCAATTAATGAGTAAACAGGGAGGCCAGTGCAGTGTGGAGAGCTGCAGGCATCCATCCCGCCTTTGGGAGCACCACAGGAGGCACAAGAGGATGTAAGGCTAGGACTTGGAGGCTGCAGTGAAACCCTGGGTGGATGGAGGGGGCACACCGTGTCAGGAAGCCCCACACCCCACCGGGGAACACAGCCAGCAGTTGGCCCACCGTGGGGCTGAACCCTCATCCCATTCCAGGAGACCACGGCTGTGGGTTAAAAGAGGAGCTGGTCGAACTGGCAGAGAAGAAAGGAATCCTTACCAGACCTCTTCTTTCCAATGGGCTCCCTGAAAAAGAGAAGGAAGAGTGTCAGCAGAGGGATGGGACACTTGGGGTGGTTGTTGGCCAAATGACAAACCCATGCAGGAAAGCACAGCAACACTGGCCCCAGTGGGGTCTTCTGACCTCCCCCAACCGTCTCCAAAGGTGACATGGGGCATCATTTGCCTTGCAAACAGCCCATCTCTCCCCATTTCATTTAGTTATTTAATGCTTTTATCTTTCCTAGGGTGAGGCTTGGTTGCTGGCCTGGGCTCTTCTGTGGCTTGATCTGACAGCCACAACTCCCACCATGAGACTTGGCAAAGGCAGGTGAATTGGCATAATCTGACACCAGAGCCAGGAGCTGCGGAAGCCCAGTCTCACCAAACTGCTCCCACCACAGATGACAGGTCCCACAGAAGTGGGCACCCCATTGAAGACAAGCAAAGAGGGAGATACTGAAGTTCTTCCATGTCCCGCACCGCTCTTGGGGATAAGGATGGGGAGTGGTAGGGGAAGGGGAAAACATTTATACCCTAAACCATAACGAGTCATTAAAGTGTTGTAGAGAGGATGAAATCCAGGGCTGTGCACCAGATAAAGTCCCTCCAGGATAAAGCAAGCAGTAGCTGTTGCTCGTTATGGGGAGGTAATGAGGTAGCTTCAGCCTAAGTCCTGTTGATACAGCCAGCACGGGCCACACCACTGAGGACAGGATTTAGAAACCACAGGTCCTGGGTCCCCTCTCTCATCTGAATATTGCCAAGAAACACGGTTGCTGAACAGCTTCAAACCCAGGGCACAAGCACAACCCTCTGCAGGCATAACGAAATCTCAGGCATTTCATAATTAAAAAACAAACACCAAATCAAATAAAATATGGGCATAGAAAAGCCTCAGAAAATCATGGGTAACAAGCCAAGACACCCAACCAGCCTGAAACTCAAACAAATACATCAGCTTTGTCCCCAGCCCAACCACAGTGACCCATGTTGCTACAAAAAGGCTCTCCACACTTTCATAAAATTCAGCACTGTGGCCTTGAAATGCTGCTGCAGCGTAGGGTGATGGTAACCTGCCCCTCTTCACTTATGGAGGAGACTGCATCCCCTGCTCCTCAAGACCCCTTGGTCAAGATGAAATATTCTAGTACCAGGAGACACGCATCATTCCTTGTTACTTCCAGGAAGAGTAACATGCACAGCACAGGCAGTGGAGCTTCCAAAAGAGGAAAACATGCACCTGCTGGCTAGGGAACCCTCCTGAGGCTTTGAGCTGCCTGATCACTGCTGGGAAAGGTGGCTGGACCAGCCCAGATGGACCCCAGGAGCCCTTTCACCTGCTTATGAAATCCACTGGCAAAACAATGTTTCCCCCTCCCTGTCCTTTGTTTTCAAGCAAGCAGAGAAATCTCTCCATGCTCAGCAAGAAAACCTGCCAGAGCTGGGCTCCACTTTGTTCACTTTCAAGCTTATCTGCATTTTCAGACCATAATTACTGCAGACATTTTATTCCCCTGTAGCGATGGGGTAATGCTGGGACTTGGCTGCCTTCAAAGACTGCCCACCCATACTGACAATGTGTTCTGCCTGCAAAACATATCCTCCCAGTTCCCCCTTCCCTTTGCATCTTAAATCTCTGGTACTCATCCATGAAGCTATCAATAAAATTAAATAAAATGCAACAAAAATGGACTAGAAACAGATGGGGCATTGTTATCTAGAAAGCAGGGACTATCTGTTAAGTTCAGAGACCGCAGAACTGTGCAAAGATCTGAATATCACATCTCAGGTGCAGAGACCAATGGAGGAACGTACTGGATGGAGCATCCCAAAGACATTTCTGAACAGAGATTGCACTGCAGAGCTAAATCAGAGCTTATCAATAAACCCCATTAAATCTGCCCCAGCTCAGCAGTACAGCGGGAACGGAGGCCAAAGCAAGGCCAGATGAGCACACTGGCCACCAGCAGGTGTGCCTGGCACCCTCGTCCTGACAGGAGGGTGATGATGGAAATAACTGTTGTTTTTCCCCTGCCATCTGCTAAACCTATTACTGTAACTCATCCCCCTGTTTCCTTTCACCGGCTGCTCCATCTGAGTGAGGGGGCAAGGAAGGAGCTGCATTTTCACTTTGCTGCTGGGTTTTTCCTGGCATGGGTACAAAGAACTGCAGGGCTGAAGACCAGCAGCCCCAGCCCACCACCTCAGAGGGGACAAGAGCTCAGACAAGACAGGAAACAGCAATAAACTCCCGGCAGCATCTCCTCCTCCTCCATTCCCCTTGGATCAGAGAAAGGCATGTAACAGAGCCCGCATGCATGGCTTCCTGGAAACCGGTGGCTCCAGAAGAGAAGAAGAAAAGGCCACTCTGCTTTTCACTGTGAAACTCATTTAGCTTTCACTCCCGTAACAGCCAGGCTGTGCAGACGAACCAGGCAGTCACAGCACAATTATAAGGCACCAATAAAGAGCAACGACTGCGTGCTATCAACCAGCCCCACAAAGCTTCCCAGGTGGTAAAACCCACAACTCATCATCCAGCTGCTTCTCAAGACCTTCACAGCTCCTTGTCAGGAATGCTGAAGGCAACAGTCCCTGTGTGAGTGGAGTCTCACTTAAAACACTGAGCCAACAAGAGAGTTTCAGGGTACAGTGGGCTCAGTTCAATGTCCTTCAAGATAATAACCACCCAGTGCAATCCTGAAAGGAAATTCTTACACATGGGGAGCTCTTAGCACCAATTAATGTAACTACAACACTCTTTTTTAGGAAAAAAAAAAAGAGTCAGGTCTGTCAAGCATCTTCACTGGTGTATCACAGAGCATTCCCCTGGATCCAGTAATGGGAAGAAGTGAGATGGGGAGCACAAGACTGTGGTGAGGGAATGAGGCAAAGCTAACAGCTTGGGAGGCAGGTTCAGAACAAATAGAAGCTGGCTGTTCTTCAGCAATATGTGAGCTCTTAAACGCCCTACTGCAGGATATTGTGGACAATGAAGTCTTCACTGGGCTTACAGGGTCATAATTCAGGCAAATGTTAATTAAAAACCATTAATTACAAAGCTATTAAAAACCTAAAGGCTGGGATAGCATCTAGAGAACTGTTACAAGCTTGCTTGACTTTAAAGTCTTCCCTGAGGCACTCACGTTTGACAGCTGATAAGCTGGGCAAACCACAGTGTGCTGGATGGCAGTGACTCTGCCATGCAGAGGACTTCACCTTGCAGTGGGACTCACGGGAGGAAAATACTCCCACGTGTGGCTTGGGGACCTCAGCACCACCCCTGCTAGACCACAGCCCAAGCCCCAGCTCATGGAGCAAGAGAGGGACAGTGGAGCACCAACACAAGGAAGACCAACTCCAGCTGCTGCAGAGTCAACCAGAAAGGAGCCACAATCAACACGTAAGATGAGATGGATCTGAGGTCACCATTCCAAGAAAATATCTCTCACAGAAAAAAATGCTAGCTCTTGTAAAAAAAATCCTTCCGTAATACAGTAATGCTACCAAAATAGCTATGAGAAGGTAGTTCATCTTGTAAGTACCCAGGAAGCTTGGAGATGTTAGGTGTCTTAGCAAAGTTCACACAGACGAGACAGACTGAACATCATGGTACAAGAGAACACTTGTTTGGGAGAACTGATGCTTAGCAAATGCTTCACCAGGCAGTGAGTGGAGTCCCTGTCCCCAGAGCTGCACTGCGGGTGCAGCCCCTGTGTTCAACCACTGCAGAGTTGGCCAAGCTGAACCTTCAGGCTCAGAAAGCTGCCCTGTTAGCACAGAAAATCAAGGGGCCTGCGCTAGACCAAAGTGGTTTTTTTCTGAATGGATTCAACCCCTCTGATATTTCTGTCTGCTGTCATTTAGGAAAGACTGTTATCAGCAGAGAGTGAAGGAGACCACTATTTTGGAGCTGAGATGTAGCCCAGGCTCCTGGTGAATCTGCACGTAGGCACCAGCAGAACTACAAAACAAACAATTCATTATACAAGCTGTAATTTGTCTGGATACCAGGACATGGCTCAAAACCCACAAGCCTGCAAGCATCCTTACCCAAACCAACATCCATCAACTCAGCGAAAGCTCCTGGAATGGCTTCCTGGATGAGCCACTCCATCTTGGAGCAGAGACCTGAGCTTCCCTGTCACCTGGCCCAGGAGTTCATGCACCTATTACCCCCCAAACACTGTGCAAGGGTTACAAAGAATACATTTGCTCCTGGCACAGCCCAACCACGAGGAAAGGTAAGTACACAAAAAGCTATGGGGAAGGAGAAAGAGACTTGCTCTGGAAGACACTGGCTATGAGTCTGCACTTCCTTTTTATGGAAGCAAGGGAAACGTACATATTTGGTCCCTGCTGCAATGATAGAAACATGTTTCTGCTCGGTGTTGTCTTTTAGTGCTTTGGATCAAAC
Source organism: Dromococcyx pavoninus (assembly GCA_033558185.1). Lineage (NCBI taxonomy): Eukaryota > Metazoa > Chordata > Aves > Cuculiformes > Neomorphidae > Dromococcyx > Dromococcyx pavoninus. The sequence goes on from JAUMJL010000838.1 coordinate 297,231, forward strand.
AGGATTTTTTTTCCCACTGACGGCTGCCAGCACCGCGGCCCTAAGCAGGACCTCTCAGTTAGCCCATACAGGAGACAAGCTGGCACTCTCAAACCACACCAGGAATGGCTGATTGCCATTTTAGCCCAGTTCTCCCTTCTCTGATTTATTGGGCTTGTGCCTGCCTGGAGTCCCTGACAGTTTGCGTGCGGGAAGCAATCCATTACTGCGACTGCCAGTACCACCCCCACCCAACCGCACATCACCAGGGCTTCGGTATTAATAGAATAACAAGAGGCTGCTGAACTCGCTGCAGGCATAACCTCGTTAGCAGCATACGCTTCCTCCTCTGGTCAGGTCCCAACTCATTATCCATCCCAGGCACAGGCAGCTCCCAGACATCAGGGCCCTTTGCTGATTCAGCAGAGCTGGGATTCGGCCCACATGTGGGACCTGGGTCCTGCTGTCCCCCTTCTCCCGCCGGTGATGCAGGGTGCGCAGCAGGGAGGAGTGGGGTTACTCCCTCTGCACATGGTCCGTCACCCCAGCAAGGAAAACATCCACAACAGCAGAGCTGAACTGCCCTTCAAATACTCCAAACCCTTCACTCTTTATCCAAGGGAGAAAGAGCAGGTAGGCACGCTGGGGATGTGAGCTCAGAGGGTGCCCACACGTACACAAAGGAAGGAAGAAAATTTTAAGAAGGAAGAAAATTTTCAGAAGGAAGAACTTATAAAAGCTGTCCCAGGCTCTGGCTGCTGTCAGTGGCCCTGCTGCAAGTGGAGTTTGCCCTGGGCGTGTTTGACCAGAGGAACTGTCACCCTGTTGCCGCATGCAACGACAGCGACGTTTTGCTGGTGCCCCATGGAAACAAAGAGCTCCAGTATGCCTGGTTTGTGGGAGGAAGGAGAAAAAGAGCCATTCTCCCGTAAGCTGGGAGAAGGAGGGGAGGAAAGGCAGTTCCTTTGCTGGGGGTACAGAAACTGGAGTGAAACTTTTGCTGAGAGTGCAAAGAAAGCTCTCCAGAGCTCCAATGCCAGGTGGGCTCCAGGCCACCTCGGAGGGTCTGTGGTCCTAAGTGCTGCTCACACTTCCTGGTGGGCAGAAACAAAGCATAGATCAATACCTCGGATCAAAATCCTCAGGGAGGCTTTGCACCTGCCTACAGCTCAGTGCCAGAGCTGGAAGAGACGGCTGGAATGAAAATGCAGTTCCTCAGTGCTTCGTCTTTGGGGTGTATGACCATAAACTGTGGCAGCAGAAGCTGCAGCCACCAAGATCCAGGAGTGCTGGGAAACTTGGGCAGGGACCCACTGCTGTGAGCAAGACCTGCATTAGCAGACCAAGGCCAAAGGGATACCCACACACACCCCCACGACCCATCTGGGCTGCCTTCCTGCCAGGTGAGGACCAAGCCCCAGAGGCCACCTTTTAAAGCAGAGCACAGCCCTGCAGCAATGCCACTGACTGAGACAACAGCAGGGAAAGCTGCCTGCTTGTGCTTCATGCAAACAGCTTTGAAGCTCAGCTCAACCGGGAAGCAGCAGCCCAAGCGTTGTGCACAATGTCTTTCCTGGAGGATGTTTGCTTAGCGGTGGCAGGAGGAGGTTTCTCATCCATCTGCAGATTAGGCAAGTTAGATGTCGGGTTTCTTTGTTTCCCACCACCCCATGGCCCACCCAGCAGGCAGAAAGCACTGCTCCCAGTACACCTATTTGGATGGTAGCAGCTGGGAAAGCCAAGCAACCTCAGCAAGCAGGGAGGAGCCCCAGCCAAACCCCCCAGCTGGGGTCTCCAAAACCAGAAGGGGCACAGATATACTTCCAGGCACCGCAGCCTCTGCTGAGACACAGGCTCCACCTCTGCTGTCAGCTGTGCTCGTAGAGATCATGAGCCCTTAACAAGCCTTCTGAGAGTCCTGGTGTTGGGACTACTGCCCACCCCAGTCCTGAGCTAAGTCACTGCATACTGTCTGGGCAGCCAGTGAGCCCATGCCACGCCTTTCAGCCCTATTCTCGTTTTGCTGCATTGACAGACTCAGCCCATAACGATGAATATAGCTTAAAAGGCATAAATTCCTCTTCTGTAAAGACAATAGGACCTCCCAAAACTCATAGCTTTCAAACTGAATCTACAACCCCCAGAGAGAGTGAGGAGCAGTGCTTGAGGACTTCTTTTAAGCACATTAACAGTAAATTTGCTCTATAGGTACCTGTGCTCCCACTAAAAAAAAACCCCAACAAACTGGGTTAATAAGCTAAAAGGTTCAAAACAAGAACTTTAAAGTCTTCTCTATAATGGGATGGTCAGCTGCCAAAAAGAAAACAATGAAAGATGCTTTTAATGAAAGAGGCTTCTCATGGCCAGGGGTGCGTCACATATAGAGGACAGTACGATGACAGCTCCTTCCCCAGAATGCCCCACTTGTACACTGTGGACAGTTATTAAATAACCACTTAGGGTCTTGCTTCACTGTGGAGTTAACCTGGGCTCCCCCATGTTGCAGAGCTAAAAATCAGCTGGCAAGCAGGGTTAGCAGCTGAATGCCTTGACTCAGCAGTGGCTTTGTGCCCAGTCTTTCAGACTTACCCAGCCTTATTCCAGAAACTTTCTGCTGTGGCTAAAAACAGCTTTAAATTGAAAAAAGGTGGATGGGAGGTAAGGGGGGTGCACAGAGCAACTTCCCACCTCAACAGCCGAGCATCCTGCTGCTGGTCAGATCTGCTGAGATATGCGAGGAGAAGGAATTTGATGATCTTTCTCCTTTGAAACTACAATTTTCATAGGGCTTCCATCCAACTCCAGGGGGAAAAATCCCACAGCCCCACAACTTTCCAGAGGATTTCTTTTTCCATAACAAATTCTATTCTCTCTCCTCCCCCACCATTGCTCTGTGAAGTCACCTCTTCCCAAATGTAACCAGTCTCTCTGGATTACAGCTTCACTCTCACCCACCACCAGGCAGCCTACCGAGGTGGAAGCAGCTGAGTTATCCCAGTCCAGGACTTGCTGGACAGGGATCCATGTCATGAAAGCCACTGACTGTTACTGCCAGTGGCAACACCACAACCTCAGTCTGCTCTCCTGTTTGAAGTGGTCCCTCCAGTCAGGAGGATGCTGGAAAGTTGGCGGGTGTATGCGGAGGGGATGGAAGAAGGGCTTCACCTCCCTCTTCCATCCCCCAACTGCTGGAGACTCATGTCTCAGCTCTGCTTTCAGCTGTGACCGACCGCCCACATGGAGGTGATGAGGAAAAAAGGATGTACAAAGTCAGCACTTGACTCTTTCCCTCTCCACTCAGTCCTTGTCCACTTGTTTTCCCTTTGCACATGCCAGTAGCAGGGCTGGAGCTTGTAAAGCAGGCAAGAGATGGAGAAGGGCTGAGGAACTCAGGCTGCAGGACTGGTAGCCAGCAGTGACATGCTTCTGTTGGTGCTCCTAACACTGGCAATGAGCACTGAAGGGATCTGTGCTGCAGGAAGCAGAAGGAACATCTCAGCCCAGGAACATCTCCAGCACTAGGGAAAGGAGACACCGCAGGGGCATGGAGATAGATGCATGGGCTGCCCAATCTCCTCTTTCCAATCCCAAACACTGCCAGATCCAAGTATCAAATTAATCCTTTGCAGTTAAACTCAGACCTCCACAGACCACAGTCAACTGTGGCACCTGAGAGTAGCTTCACATTTCGGAGTGATGTGTTAGGTGGATCCTCTACCTCTGTCCCAGAAAAAAAGTCAAGCAGAGGGTGTATTCACCAGCACCCAAAGGCACATCCCCTTCACTGCCACCAGCCGCCACTCTTGTGAGTGTGTTGTGACCAAAGGTATCAGCTGGGAAAGTGGAGGTGATGGATGGGGAGCAGGAAGGCTCCCAGCCATGGTACCGCGAGAGTGGCTGCTTGGCTTGGCACCAAGCACACTGACCAGTCCTTTTCCCTCCCTCATTCCTGCCTTTCAGCCACCCAGCTGAAAAGTTGCTTTCTTCTTTCTTTTTTTCTTTCCACTCCGTTCATGGCCTGGCTCCCTTTCAAAATCCTGGAGAAAAGTATTTATCTGCTGGATGAATGATGACATCCGGCCAAACCCCAGACACGCCATCACGTCTGATCCAGCCCAGCCGTCTATCACAGCTCTCATCTCGTTATTGGTAAGCTGGCAGCCTGCCAGCACTCAGGGCTCGGGAAAGGGCTCCCACCAATCTCTCCAGAGGAGAAAGTCAAGGACTTTTATTAATTAGCATTTTGAATTGTAGCTAATAAATACCCCTTCGGCATTCAGGCTGGGATAGGAAACACAACAGAGACGTCCTTGAGATGCTGTAGCATTTTGCTGCTAGAGGCAAATGGACAAGAGTCACCTGCTAAGTCCTTCTGCATGCTGCAAGCTCACTTCTCCTCCCTGGAGAGGAGCAGGCGGTGGGAAAGAGCATGACCCACCTCCGGATTCAATGGTGCACCAGCTGCTCACCCATCCAGCACTGCAGTGGCCAAACCCATGCAGCTCACCACCTTCTCATGCAGGGCTCCGAGACTCATGCACAGGCACCCCCATATCCCAAACCAGTCCCAAAGGCTATTAACCCCTGCAATAAACCCCCACCCAATGTCCTTGCAAGCTTATCTTTCCTCGTGTCTCTTGCTTGCCCCTGAGCTGCTGCCTTCACTGCGGGATGACCACTGAGGTGGTAGGTTAAGTGGTGAGCAATAGCTGGGCAGGACCAATGAGAGCACCAACTGACAGCAAGCAATTAGTTAATGGGCTCCAGGCACTCAGACCAATCTCATCAAGTGACCGCAAGCTGCAGGAGGAATGATGACAGGACAAGAAAATAGAGACAGGAGCCAGCAGAGGAAAGCAGGAATGAGGGGGAAGGAGGAATTAAAAGAGGGAATGATAAAAATCAAAACTCCAGGGAGAACATATAGTCCCCAGCAGCGTAATAGTTAGCTGCAGATCTGAAAGGCTCAGTGTTGCTGCTAAGAGGAGAAAAACAAAATCCCTTTAACTACCTCCACACCCTTCCAATATAGAATGATTTCAAATCAATTTACTGCCTTTCCTCTCACCATTAATCAAGTCTCCTCCACTGCTCAACCTTTGGTAGAGCCGCACATCGTGTCACATGCAGCATAAAAAGAGAGAGCAGCATAGCAGGAGATGGAGGCGGCTGCTCACTGCTTGTGATTAGTAGGAGATGGGTGGCTCCTGGCCAAAGTAGCTCATAGTCACAAGACTTATAACCACACAGAGTTGCGTAAGGCACGCGCGATTCCTTGCAAACATTCCTTGTTTTGTATGGAAAGACTCCGGAGCATCATTACGGATGAGGCTCACAGACATGGCTAAGGGAAAGAGCCTCAAACAAGGCAGAGGGTTTTAGTAACCATGTGAGATGAGGCTCTTCAGACTGTCCGTGTTTCTGAAACCAGTATTTGCGAGCAGAAAGTGGCTCAGAAAGAGACTTCATGGGGTCCCAGAGAATTGTTTCCACTTCCCCGCTGGAGAAGGCTATGCCAGGAGTCAGCTGAGTAGGCAGAGGTGTCCACCTCAAGCCACACAAGCCCCCATTCCCTCTCCAAGAAAAGCTCCAAATCCCAATCTGTGATTTCTGGGGTCACTGCTGATGAATGTCAGCCTGTTCTGCACAGTCGCAAGTTCAAGGCAGTTTGTGTTTCATCACCACCTCAATGGCTGCAGCCACCCAATCAACTTACTCTTTGGGGGGTGTCAAGTCATCAGGCCGTGTCTCAAAGAACTGGAGAACCTCCTCGCATTGGGAGATATAGGGAGGCAGCTGGATCAGAGCCTGTGGACAAAACAGAGACACTGGTCCTGAGAAGCATCAACACTGAGCAAGAAGCTGAGTGAGGACAGGCCCTCAGAGCACAGAGGACTGGGTCACGGCACCGAGCTCGGCACCCACATGGTTCCACGAACACAGGAGCCCAGAACCAGGCTGGGAGAGTTACTGCAAACACGCTCTGGAGTGGAGCAAGTCCCAGGCAGCCCCCAGTTACACCCACCACCCCACCCCAGCTGCAACTAAAGACTAAAGGAGAATAAGCAGAGAATGCCTGGGCCCTGTTTAGCCCAGCTCCAGCATTTGGACATATATGCCTGCAAGGATGCCCATCCCAGTATCCAGCCTCTCAGCTATGGCAGGGTTCATTTTCCCAGTGGTGCTGCGGGCAGGGAGCCAACACCCTCAGGAAAGGCTGGGAAGATTACATGTGGCAGTCCCTCAGTGCCATCAGCCCTGACCAGCACATTCCAAAAATGGTCCACTGGGCAACAGCAGCTCAGAAAGAGGCAGGGAGAGAAGCAACAGGAGGCAAAAGTGTGGCCATCAGCTTGTCAGGGCAAGGGCTGGAAGGCTGCCTCTGCTTTTCTCCTTCCCCTTCAAGGAAACCTGTTGCAAAAAGACAGGCTTCATTGGTGGGACTTGTGGAGTGAGAGCGTGCACGTCTGTGGAAGCTGGGGTCAGAGTCTGGGACAGCAATATTTGCCTTGGGCGAGAGCTCTTGTAGGTCCTTTCCAGTGTGGGTTGCAGCAAGAGCTGGGCAGGTAAGGGGACGGGCAGCTGCCTGGCCAAGAGCCCTGCCCTGCTCTCTGCTTATGAGAGAACAGAATCACAGATGATGGTTACTGCAAAAAGTGAAAAAAAAAAACCCCATGCAATTGAAAAAGGGACAATTTGAAACCAGGGAGCAGTGCTGCAGCCTGCCCTGGAGCAGATGTTTAACCAATTTTCTATATAATTCCCTCCCCTCTCCATTTGCTGTCACAGCAGTCTCGTGACAGTAGTGTGGGCAAACTGAACCTCTTCTCATTTCTGTATCAGAGAAAAAGCCACATCTGCAAACCCCGAGGGTTACCACACAGATCAGATGTGGCTCCATACTGACCTACTTGCTGGCCCCCAAAAGTCCTTCCAGCCATTCAACACAGAGTCATTCACTGCCAGCACTGCAGACAGTCAGACCACTAATTATGGGCCAGCTGCGAATGAAAATCATGTGAGAGACAGAAGAGAGAAAACTACTCACTCCATGGCTTTTGGGCCCAGGGAAGAGCTATTCAAAGACTAAGTTTTGCATGGATGCTATTCCCATGTGGGTACTACTCCCTAGTTCATGGCATCCCATGATCTACACCATTTCCCCCATACCAAAATCACTCCACAAATGGCCTGGAGAAGGCTCCATGTGTTCTAACTAGCAGGGGATGATCACAAAAAACATCCTGTGCTGGAAGGATGAAAAGCAACACCCACAGCTTACTTCCCAGGACATCTTGAAGGAAGCCCACCTAGAACTGACTCAGCTGGCACAGCGTTGGCTCAGTTAAGCAGGTCGTCCTGTGATCTAACTGACCATGGTCTACAGCAGGTATAGCCACCAAATCAAAAATAGTGGCACAAATAGTGTGACATCTATCCCACCCAAAGGAGAGAACTGGGGCCTTCAGAACACAGTGTCAGCCCTTGGTGTTGGAGCCACAGTAAACCACCTTACCTGCCCTGCTGCCTGCAAGCCTGAGGAGAAAGGTCATCTACAAAAGACAGACAAGCCTTATTGCACTGAAATCCATTTTCCAGGGAGTGAGAAAGGATTATTCTCTAGAAGCAGTATTTTTAGTGGTCCACCCAGTCTCATTGGGGTGGAGCATCACTGCATCACATCTGCTTCATCAACCCTCCACCTAACACTTTCTCAAAATCCCTTAGACAGGAGGTCAGTTCCCACACCAGGGGACACAAAGGGAATACGCTGGAGAAATGGGAAGAAATTTCAGGCCTCTGCTCCCCCTCCTTTTCATTCATATGGTCGTTTTGGTGACTGCTCTTACCAGTTGCTCTGATTCTTTTGCTGCTTTTCTTGTACCTTACCTTAAATTGCCACATTTTTCAGCACAGTGAGACCTGGAACAGAACCCTTCAACAAGAGCACCGCCTGGTCACCATAGTGGTTCCCCCCTTTGTTCCTTTCACCTATTTCCACCCCAAATCTAACCCACCTTCTTTCTGTGGTACACCCAGAGAACAAAGACACCCAACTTCTCTCGCAGGAGAAGGCAAGAAAGCAAAAACTTTCTTACACAGCTTTCTGTGGGAACTTGTTCACAATATATTCACCTAACCCTCAATTCTCACTCAGCAGGGTCAAGCTGGAGGAGATATGTATTTGTTCTGGACAACCATCACCTTTCAAGCATGGGCAATTTCCACCTCCAATGATAAACAGGGCAGTAACACAGCCACGATCTGCAGCATGACATGCCCAGGATGGACATCTCTCTGCTCTCGCTGACTCCTTGCCCATTCCACATCTCTGTAGCTTTCAGTCCCACACCCACATTCAGCTCAGCAGCTTTACAGTTAGGTAGCAGCAGCTGGAAGGCCAGGCATAATGTACATTTTATTTCTTGGTAATGCATTAACGGGAGGAGGAGAGAGCAGCTCTCTAAGTGAGTCATATAACATCAGTCATTATGTTCCAGTTGCTAAGTCAAATGGATTCATTATATTTTATTCCATTAACGGCATTCTGAGATTCTGAGAGAGACAGTGGCAGCACCTTAGCACTTAGAGACCTTTTCTTCCCAAAAATTAAATTTATGTTTGTGCGTGTCTGTATGCAGCTGCCACATTTTAGTGACTCAGAAGACAAGGGGCTGATCATGTCCAGCTGGATCCAAGCAGTTATCCATACTATCAGCTTTCCCCACACTCTTTGGAGCACACAGGTCCAAGCACACCTTGCAGTACATCTCCATCACCCTGCTGTCATCTGCTGTCCTCGCCCGCAGTGGTTTTTACATGCAGCCCCACTGCAGAGCTGTCAAGATGCATTTACCAATTCACCTTTATCCTTGTACTTGTTATTCCAGCCATGACATCCCTTCCATAGGTTTGGCAGAGTCCCAAAACCCACAGTCTCTCTCCCACCATGCAAAGTCCAAGGCCACAGTCACTGCTATACCTCCCGCACCTAAGGAATGTGATGGATATTTCATCATTTCCTCATCTTCTCCCTTGAGCTTTGTGGTCTTTGTATATGTTTTCAACAGCATTCAGACTGGATTTTGGAAGTACCAGTCCTACCTCCAGACCATTTAATGGCTGCAGCAAGTACTAGTGCACTTCTTCCACACGAGATGTGGCACAATTCACTTGTGTGAAAATAATTTTTTGTGAGCTTTAATATTTTGTTCTGCTCCCTTCCCCACCCTGAATGCCCTGACATCATAATTTACCTTATACTTAAGTACAGTCTTACAGTCTTCAAGAGTATGGGGCAATTGTCTCAGCCTTATCTTTGCTGACTTCCAACAATTTTCTGCAGGCACAAGTCATCTTACCCATGTGCAAATAAATGTTTTACGTAACCAGTAACAGAAGTTTACACCCCAGTTTGGAATCACACCATCAAGAAAGTGCTGTCTTCTACATAAAACAGCAGGTCTGTTCCCAAAAGATGGAAAAGGAAAGGCTCCCTGAGGAACCAGGTCCTTCAAGTGCAGTCCTGCACAAAACCATTTCACTCCAAACAGCCTACCAGACAGGACCGGCCAGGCAGCCAGCTCCTTTCCAGTCCATCTGGAAAGCTGGTTCTGGTTTGCAGCTTGAGAAAGGAGCAGAGAAAGCGAAAGCACAGCAGCAGGGTGCAAGCTGGTGTGGAGCTGGGCCATGGTTCACCCTGCAAGCCCAGGCCTCCAAGCCCCCAGCATTAATCACATGGAGTGAAAAGCAGATCAGTAGGTGGGTTTCATCATAGAAAGGTTTGATAGTGGGGGACAGCCCACACTCCCCGTTCTTCCAGCACTGCCACACCATTATATATATGAGTCAAACAGGATAGAGCCTGATCAAAGTCGCTTCATCTTTGGTTCATGCTGGAAACCTCCTCTTACCTTACAGTATTCATCAATAGGTATCAGGCGCTTGACTGCAACATCACGGATGTGACTCCGCCGGAAGAGGATCTTCCCTGAAACAGGAGAGATGGAGAGAGAAGAGCAGGTCAGCACAACACCCGAAAATTCCTTCTTTTGAATCACTCTGTCAGAACCTATTCCCTGCACAGCCTCTTCTTGCCAAAATCACCATACCTAAAAACCCCAAGTCTGTTCCCTCCCACAGAATAAAGCACATTTAAGGTGGCAAGCATGTTCAAGGAGAGAGAAGAGGAAATAATTACCAGCAAACTGCATTCCCATCTTCTCTCACCAATGTGGTGATGACAGAAGAGCAGCCCCTACCAAAGTATGTGCCTGGTACATCACAGTCTGCTGCACCTAAGTCCTGGGTGTACAACTCCACTGGCAAATGCCAGCATTCACCAGAGAAGTGGATATCCCTGTGACCACCAGTGCAGGTGGGGCCCTTGTCGTAGGCTCCAGGCTTGCTCTGGGCATCCAGGCCTACTGTGGGCAGAAGCCAAGCCAGAGGGTTTCTCTCTGTACAACTCCTGTGTCAAACTGATCCTCGAAGCCACAGTATCACACTGCAGCTCTGAGTCAGATCTATAGGATTTTCCTTCCTGTCTGGGGTTTGTGTTCTCCATTAAAGGGATCCTCCTGCCACTCATTTCCTCCCCTCTGGCTCCTGGTACAGGCCTCTTTCCTTTGAAGTCTAATGAGTCCTAAATGCTTCAAGCTGCTTTCACAGAGAACAGTTTCTTCCAGCATTTAAGGAGACAAAAGCAATTAGCAGACAGTGAAACAGATAGTGTATAGACTCCATGATCAAAAGGACTGGCATAGGTAGGATTTCAGACCTGCATTTCCCAAAGCACCAGGAACTGGTACTGCTTTGCAATACAATCATCTGGAAAATTGTGGTTATGGGGAGCAGGGCGGGTGATAACGAAGTTCCCTCAAGTTCCTCCTGACATCTCCCATACCACAGGAAAGCCTTGCCTCTTGTCCCTACTTGGATTACCAATCCCAGGGAAAGCAACTGATGTGTCTGTCCATGCAATACTTTCATTTATCAAAGAGGTCACCAGGTGCAACCCAAAGCCAAACTCCCCTCAACCAAATACCCACACAACCTCTTTGCAAGCAGGAGAACAGGGAAAAGCACTCTGAAAATTCACACAGCCCTTCATTGCACTACAACCAGCTTCAGCCCCTGCAGCAAGCCTTCACAGGAGCTGCAGCACTGCTGGAACCACAGGCTGGATAGTATCAAGCTACCTGAGAACAAGACACGTTAAAATGGCCACAACCTTATCACAATTTTAAAACCAGGGCTGGGTCACGCCTCTGCTTCTCCCTGGCTTGTCCAGGACCTGGAACATGCATGACTTGTGCAGTCTGCCAATGCATTTTTTAAGCAAAGATGAACTAAGCCAACCCAATTTCAACTTGCAAGAAGCATCAATCAGAATTTTATGGAGGAGTCAAATCTCCTGCTAGCCTCAGTTAACGCAGAATGCTTTTGAAACTGCCCTGTCCAAGGGAGCACACAGCAATCACACTCAGAACTAGCTCAGTATTTGCCCTCCAGTGAAATGCAAAGGCCAGCTCATACCAGAAGGATTGCTCCTCATTTATGTCCTGCTGACTGTGAGAGCACAGAGACATTCATGGTGGGAAACGCTCTGCTCTGAAATGCATTCCTTCTCGCAGCCTGCAGAGCCAAGTCTGGCAGTCTTTATGATACAGTGAAAAAAAAATACCCCTCTATTCAATCTGTCTTTTAGATTTTAAGGGTGAATAGCCTGGGAACACAGAATTTGTCTGGAAAGACCAGGAGCAACAATCAGGTCGGTGCTCCTTTCCTTACCTATATCAATTCTTTTCCATTAGACAAGGAAATGATCAACAACTTTCCCTTCTCATGAGTAATCATGGTGCATTTGCTGCATAGGTTTCTATTCAAATGATGATTTTAAAAAGATAGATGGATCGCAATAGTTTTGTTGGCAATTGTAAGGAATAGCTGTTTGCAGTTTGTCTGCCAAAATGAAATCACCGATGGGTGGGTACATTATAAACGTCTGAAATAATAAGCTCTGGGTGGGGGAATACTTAAATGTTTAAAAAACAGATGCTAGTGAACACTAATATAAAGAACATAGTTTTGGGGAATAAATACATCACAACAACTGAAATGATCTTAAATTAGCCCAGGCACAGAGCATGTGAAGCAGCAGGAAATCCAGCTCTACTCTTGATTTGCTCTAGATCTAGTATTTTTCAATAAGGAAGTTTATTTTCTAACAAAAAACTTTTTTTAAATCAAAATGCCTAATTAACATTATTGCAGACCCTTCAGTGCTGCCAAATACAGCTGGATAAATCCTTGACTTGAAAGCAAGAGACAGCAGGAAACTGCTTCCCTCCTGGAAGGGAAAGATGAACAACTTGCTGGGAGAATGATGTGCAACGTTTTCCAGGGAACATTTTCCTTAGACTATATCTGCAAAGAGAGAATAACAGCACAGCCCACTGTGGCTTTTTATGTGGCCAAAGACCACATAATGCAAAAGAAATGTATGGCATTCTTCATCTCATATCTACATCTCTCATTACTAGAGCTCCAGAATGAAGGCAATGGGGCCCATCACCCACACCTCGTTCTAAGTGGTCTCTGCTTTCCACATTTTTTGGCTGCCTCCAAGAGCTTGTTACAACTCAGTCAGGTACCCAACTTACTGCCTTGCCAATCATCCAGGTGGACTCTTCTTCCTGCCCTCAGCAGATACTCCTTCATGCTGAAGGGAAGGAGAAGGCTCAAGATTAGCTCTTCTAGATCCTAAAGGAAACACACAGCAAAGAAATGGGCAGATGGGCCAAGGCAAGAAGGAAGTTAAGTCTGAAGACTGCATTGGATAATTGCTGTCCTGGCCTCTGCCAACAAGCAGCCTGACACACATGTACTGCAGAGGAAAGGGCTCGGCACAGCTTTGGCACAGTGCGACCTACTTTCAGGCAAGGGCAAGCCATACAGAACAGTGAGGAGAAACATCTGCACAGAAAGATGCCAGTAGAAAAGAGAGGAAGGTCTCTGGGGTTTGATTTTCCTCAGTGAAGTTTCCCAGTAGGCTGGACTGTTCACTCAGTAAACCTGTAGGTAGAGTGAGAGATGCAGAGCAACAGTGAAGGGGAGCAACCTCAGCTGCCTTTGTGGTATCTAGCAAGAGCAAGGGCAGCCTTGATGCAGTTCAGATCCTTGATTCCTGGATGCCTGCAAACTCAGCAAAATTTGCTCCATTATGAGAAAAATAACCACCAGCTCTACATTTTGTTTAAGAGTACCCTTTGGTGAGACTCACTTTATACCAAACAGCCTCACAGCAGTGTTCCTGCCCTCAGCCTCAATGTCACCGTGAGGAATACTGAGGGGAAGACATGTGAAGGAAGGCAATTCTGCACATCTCACTGATTAGTGGGCTTTTCTGTGAGCTAGTAAGGTCAGTTTTGCTGCAGGCTGCACTTCATCAGCTTCCCACTCTTGCCACAACACAAGCACTCAGAAAATATTTGATTTTCTTATTAACAAACATAATGTTATGCATGAGCAATCAAAGCAATGAGTTGCCCTCCCTGCTAGCACAAGAAAATCACTGCACAAGGAAGAATGGCAAAATACACTGTCCCTTATACATACAAAGTTATGAGTAGACTGAACATTTATCACCTGGAAATGTGTCAAGTAAGTTGGCTTTGGAAAAAGAAGACAGAGATAAGGCACCACTACAGCGTGGTTGCCCCAGCAAGTCTCCCTGCACAAGAAGTACCCAGACTCCAGGGCATGCTGTCTGCTTTTTCTGGTTCTTGGAAACTTGTTAATACCTACAGGGAAAAAGTGGTGCCTCTGAGAAGGACAATGGCTCTGAAGACACTCTGTGAACAAGTCACAATTTACAAAGCATACTTTCTTCAGTAGAATACATAATACTGCATTCCAGTGAATATATTTACTATAGATTACATTAATATAACTGTAGATGCACTTTGCTTACCTGCCTTTTCCCAGCAGAAGTCAGGTGCTTTGCTGGCATCTGCTGTTTAAGCACAACCTGGCAGCACCATTATTCTCCACCAGCATTTTGACTGGAGAATTTTGACAAACACAACCTGTCCTTTCAAGTTAAGAGGAAATAAAACTGAAAGGGAGAGAGCTGAAATATATGCAACCCCTTGAAAGTCAAAGCAAAGGAAGTCTCTCCGCACTGATCTTCAGTGTGAAAGTGGGTGGATATTCCCTGTTTACACCTCCCCATCTATACCTGATATCCCATTTCGTACATTCATTGGCTGGTTAGAGCTGCTCGGGGAATTAAGCAATGCAGGATAGATTATTATTGTAGGGTTCCTTTGGAGTAACAAATATTTACAACAACAGGGCATCAGAGTTAAAATTTAATTTCACCACCCAAATACAGTAAAAGTATCCAGCTTTTTATGCTGTGTTTTTCAGAAATCACCAAGAGCTTTATCCACAATACAAAAGCAGCTGGGAAGGTAGAGGACCTGTGCCACAGCAATGTCCACGAGAAGACCCCATGTCCCCTGTCTTAAGAAAGGGGCAGTGCATGAGAGACAGCCCTTGGCAGAGGATTCACCACAGGGAATAAATCCAGAGGGCCAAATCCAGTTGTGCTTTTCAGAGACTGCTTCCAACCAACTGAGGCTTTTACCTACCCAAGGAAAAGATGAATTCAAAAGTAGCAAAGCAGTAGAAGCCAAGTCTCCGGCTCCCCTTGCTGACTCGAGCATTTGTTTACATTTTTAATCTCCTTGTTGACCCTGGTTTATTTTTACAGCCAAGCACATACCAGTAGAGGGGGTCCAGCACTGGGGGCACCAGCTGGTTCTCAGAGGGGGACTGGGGAGTGGGGAAACCTAACAAAAAGATCTCAGCCTGCGATAAAGCCAACATTTGACCACATCTGAAGGACTTCTGAGTCAGCAGCAAGTGTCCCATCTCCCCAGCTGGGCAGCTGCAGGGCAGAGGGGTGACAATCTTGCAAGCAGTCTGGAAAGACAGCCACGGGCACTCAACGCCTGCTTTTCCCTTCCCTAATCAGAGCCCTTTCTTCCCTCTCTCCTCTTCTGACCTGCCTAGCACCATCTGCCCAGCTCTAGTGCACAAATTGTCACAGTGCTTCCATTTCCTCCATTTCATTGCCCTGAGGTCTGGGCTGACGGCAGGGAATGAGTAGTGTTCTTCACCTTGCTGGGAGGAAAACCTGGAAAACCACAGCAGAGCACCTTGATGCTGTTTCAAGACTCCACCAGTCAGTGGATAGAGCTCACAGCCTCCTGGGATGTGAAGCTCCCCTGTTGCAAAGCTCTGTGTCCCACCAATGCAGTTGCACTCCTCCTCTCTTCCTTTCTTCCATGGGCACACTCCTCTCCCTCCATCACTGCTACCTATTGCCATTCACTGTGGCCAGAGGCCCACCTCACATCAACAGGAGTTCATGCAACATGAAGAATAGGCAGCAAATCCATCCAATACATCCCTGCGAGCCTCAGGCCAGCCAGCACTGTCCCCCAACAGTGGTCAACAACAACTATTCCATGCTGTGCTTCACCCTAGGGACAGTTTTCCTGTAAACACTGTCATGCCATGGAATGGCTCCCTTCAACCACTGGCATGGTTTCCCTCAAATCCCTCCTTAAAAGCTTCCTTTGCCACAGTTCTTGTGCTCCTTTTCCCTCACAAAACCTGACTGTTACACTGATACCAACCAGGACACAGGGACAGTCTGCTGGCTTTTAGTTCCCATCCAGCCTCTGGAGCAGAGGTTGCCCTTCTGCATTTAAGCCGCACACCACTGGGCTCAGGGCCTCAACAGTACTGGTGTGCAGTCTCATACCCAGCAGGGCAGGAGGAGAAGGCTGCTGCCCACCATCCCCTGCAGGTAATCCCTGGGGGGGCATGAGCTCTGCACCCCATGCAGCAGGGCTGGCATCAGCCACAGAAGCTCCACTGAAGACATTCTGTCTCCCACAAGAACTCCTCTGGTGCCAGAAAGCTTCTGCTCTCCCAGGACTGGCAGAACCCTCATTTGTGGCTAATCAAAGCTGCTCTGCTTTATCTGCTTGACTGATAGCAAAGGGTGCGGTAGCATCAGTGGAGCTGCACTGCAAAGTGTGGCCCCCACTGCCTCAGCCATTCATCAAGGACTGCAAAGTGTCAGAGGAGAGCCTGGAGAGAGGGCTGATAAGGAATTCGGGTCTCCAGCAGTATGAGAAAGAGCACAAAGGCCACAAGAGAAGTTAATCTCTCCAAACAAACATGTAGGGAAACAGGGCTCTGCAATTTATTCCCTCCTGTGGGAATTCTCCAGACAGAGCTGAAGTTATACTGAAGAGTAAGGGGCTGAAAAAAACAAGGCAGAGGCATTTCAACCAGTAAAATGGTTGAGGACCCTCTTGAGCCAGAGGCTGTTACTGGATCTCCAGCAAGCTGGAGGGGCAGAGAATCCAAAGCACATCACCATTCTGATCATGGTCGTGAACCAAGCCAGATATTTCATGAGTGGAAAACCGTCTGGATCTTTTGCTTTACCCTAAAGGACTCCCCTCACTCTCCCCCCGCCCCACTGCCTCGGAAAGAATTCACTTCTCTTCACCTTTCAAATCACATCCAGATTTTCCCTGGCACAGGTTCCAAAGTCACTTCAAAAAAAGGCAGCCCCAAATGTACACATAATTAGTCCCAGCCCATGGAGCAGCAGGCTATGTGGGCTATTCCTAGGACAGGGAAGCAGGCGTGGGAGAGGTGTTTCCAGGAGCCCTGCACTTAGCATCTGTTTGGCAAAGTCCCATGCTGTGTGCATATCCTGGCAAAAAAGAGTGGGACCAGCAACGTGCCTCTGGGGGCTGTCCTGGGTATAGCACAGGCACGGAGTTCCATACATAGTGAAATGAAGCCAAATTAAACAGTGCTCCTATCAAGATAGCCCCTTACACTCTCACGGTTTGAGATCCTGCCGGAGGGAGCACAGTTAATGCTGTCTGCCAATAATTACTGAGAAAACTACAGAGCACAACAACAGATGGGGAAACACAACTCTCACGTGTTGGATGAGGTGGCCAGAGGAACAGGTCAAAGAGATGAAGCCTCCATGGAAGAAAAGAGAGTGGGGAGCCCCCAAAACTGCAAGGGGTGCTACCTATGACATGGAAGGATTTTGGCCTGGACTCAACCAGTGAAGCTCTTCAGGATCAGTTTGTTGATGCGAGAGAAGACACTTTCTTCCCCACCCAGCTCAGCAGCAAATGTGGTTTCTTACGCCAAATGGCATTCTTCTGCTATCTCAGGATGGCAATGGTCTTGCTACCTTTCCTACTTCAAAAAAAAAAAAAAGACAATTATGCAAAGACAAAGAGTTGGGAGGAAGATAAGAAGGAGGAAAGGCATCCTCCTACTTGGTAAATCCTTTGAATTCTGGCTATCCCATCAGACTCAGCAGCTTTCCTTCATGATCAACAGAGTGTAATTGCATTGGAGGATGCCCCAAAACCTCCTCCAAAGCTTTACTGCAACCCATCCATGCGAAAGCTCACTGAGAAACCTAAGTGTTCACTGGAGCAAAATATTTCCAAAGCCTTTCTCCTATGATCTACAGTGTCATAAGAAAAAAAGTAAGGTAGTTTATTTAAAGACAGCTCAAGGGTCAGAAGCAGAGCAACTGCCTGACCACAGCACTCTGCCTGGGGTAACACTGCCTGCATATCAGCAGAATTAGCTGAAACCCTACAGAAAAGGCAACAGTACTGATTACAAGCTGAACGCTGGTCTGGGATCATCCACCCAACAGTGCTATGGCAGAAATGCCCATCTTGCTAGAGCAGCAAATAGTAATTAGAAACTTTGCTACATCTCCAGCTCTGACGACAATGCAACAGGACTGGTCAAAGTCAGGTACTGTAGCTGGAAAATGGAAGAGTTGCCCTCCACCTCCTTCACAGGGTGTGTGAAGGGAGCTGTTAGGATCCCCACAGCTGTTCTGAGAGAAAAGCCCAAAAGTATGTGGGCAAAACTGATGGCCTTGCCAAGCAGGTTAACAGGCTGGGAAGGGAGCAGAAAGGAGGCATCATTCTGCTTTCTGAAATGATCCCACTGAAGCCCCTTTCTCCTCCTCCCTTCTTGGGAGTTCACTATTGTCCACAGCTAAAGCTTCCTAAAAAGCAATTTTACAGCCAAAGTTAGATCAGCCTCAGGCAACCCCTCATTGCTGAGGCTCACGTTTCCAGCGAAGCAGACTGGCCAGGATCCGCTCCAGGCCACTTGGGCTGTACGAAGTTTGGAAGGCTCCACTCTCCTTATAAAAGCTGTTTCCTGAAAGATCTGGCACAGCCTTTACACAGCGGGCCCAACTGAGCTCATTTGTTTTCTTAGTTCATTCTTTTCTGGGGTCTCCACACCATCATCTCCCAGCCAAAACATGCGTAACCCTTAGTGTGAACTCTTGCAGGCAAGGACAGAGCTGCCCAGCACGATGTCCCCTGGGCCAGGCAGTGACAGGTCTCTTCTCTGTCGCCAGCTGCTCCTGACTCTGCTCCAGAGACCGCAGCTGGTGCCACGCATGGGCTGGGTGCTGCCAGAGCTGCTTCGAGGGGCCATCCTCAGCTCCGCAGGAAGCTGGGCAGGCTGTGTCGGTGGCTCAAAGCCAGCAAAAGTAGCCAAGAGTCCACTTCAAATTCCCCTATATGGTGGCAGAGGTTTTTCAGGCACGGTGCAAGGTCCTGCCAGACCAAACTAGACCCCGCTAAGCTGCGCTACGGGATGAGTGTGGTGCCAGCACTTGGGAAGGGACAATCCCTGGCCCCAAACCTCAAGTGCAATTGCTGTTGCTTAGCTTTGGAGGACCCAGCTTTATGACTCCACTTCAGAAGAGCGGAGTGAGCTGAAGGACTTGCACTTACAACAGCATTTTCTGATAACATCAGAGACCTACTTGAGAAGACTCAAAGTCTCTAGAAATTTCCAAGAAGTCAAATCCTCGAAGCAAACATTAACAAAACGGAGCAACACAAAGCAAACAGAGTTCCTGTGGGCTGGATGTTGTGACTACAGAGTAACCATGGAACTCTTTTCCTATTCCAGGAAACCAGCCTAACTGACAAACCCAGATGGCACCTTCTCAGGTCATGGTGGTGTCTCTTAAGTTTGGGATGCTTAGGGTTTCCTAAGAAAGCCAGAACTGCAGGAGGCACAGGGTCACAGGAGACATTTTTGAGAACTGCAGTGGCCACAGCATCTAATGTTACTCTACAATGGACTTCCCAGAAAGCAGTGTACTTTCAGTAAACCACTGGTGCCAAATCTCCACTGGTAATGAAACTCAGATGCTGAAAATGTTGCTCAAAACGGAACTGGGAGCAAACTACAGTCATAACAGAAGCTGAACGTGATCAAAACTCTAGCAAGTCTAAGCATACCAGAGCCAGGTTTTGCAGAGAAAGAGACCCAGGCTGTTTGCACTGAGCTCACCTGGGTGGCACCCCTAGGCAGAGAGAGATGAAGTTTAGGTTCAGCTGTAAATAACAAAAACCACTGGCGTTCCCAAACTGGGAAGGCCAAAAACTGCTCCAGAAAGGAACCACACTGTTTAGTACACCCTCTAGGACAGCCAGCAACTATTAACAGAGCCTTCCCTTACCCCCACGTGAAACCATCTTTCAGAAGCAGACACAGCTTGTAAGCCAACTCACTAGTGAGGTACGGCTCATCTTCCTGCCATGGAGAGAGGCACCAGCTCCTGACTGCTCCATGATGTGCAGCAAAGGCAGGATGGCAAAGGCAACACGATTCCCACTTCTTAGGAACATGGCTTCCCTGAAGCAAGAGGACTTCTGAAGCTGCCCCATGAGGACAGGCAGATGGAAGATTATCTGTTTTTCCAGCGACTATCTCCTGCTTGGAGGTAGAACTCAATCCTGTGCAGGGATCTTCTCACCACCCCACCCCTTGTCCTATGCTGGCACCTCAAAGTACAAGTGGTAAAGCTGCAGGTACCAGCTGTTAGGCACGAACAGTCTCACTCTTCTTAGCTACCACAAGCCACTGCAGAAATGAAATGTCAATAAAAATTTCTGTGAGAAGCATAAACTGATGGTTTTCCAAATGAACGTGTGCTCAACTCTGAAAACAGCTTTATTTAATCCTGCTAGAAAAAGAGGACCCAAGTTAAAGGGCAGATGTCTCTGCAGAGGACACACACATACAGAAGCTCCTCTAGAGAACATGGATCATAACTCCCCAAAACGGCTTTCTTACACAAGAGCCAGGTTTTATTTTCCAGCAACTTCAACGCCCTTTTTCCTCCAACGGAAATCCCAGTGACATGGCTCTCAGCGAAGGGAAACTATTTCAACACCAAGAAGAAGAAACAAATATTGGTGAGTGTGCTGTGAGAAGCAGTGCTCTTACCAGGCTTCCCAAGCTCGATCGCCACCTTCCAAAAATAGCAGCATTTTGGTGGGAATTCTCTGCAAGAGCAGCTCAGCCAAACCGTATGTCCAATTTTTCCAGGTTATGCCCTTTGCCAATTTGGCTTGCATTTTTCCTCCCTGTTCCCTCCTGGCAGAGTACTTGTACAGCACGGGCTTTTCTGCTGTATTAATGTGAGGTGTGTTTTGCTTTTGCTGATGTTACAAGACAAGGACAAGCCAGAATCAGAACTCCCTCTATGGGAAACCCAGACAAGACTCTCTTGCTCAGAAACGGGTGGAAATTATTTTCTTCATGCCAGTCAGAGAAAAGTAAAACCCAATAAATGCCTTTATGTTCCCAGAAAAGCCAGAAGGCAGAGCACACCACAAAGGGCTGCACTAAGTGGACCTGACAGTCACTGGAAGTGATTATGATACCGTGACATTTCTAAATGCCCATTAGCTACTTAGGAGTGGGGGTAAAGACAACTCTGTGGTCAAAGCCATTAGCTACGGCTGCATGAAAGACTTCCAGGGCCCCCTCAGGCAGGTTATTTTTGCAAGGCACATTAGGGTTCTTTTTTCCCCCATAGCTGCAGCACCACAAAGGGCAGCCACAAGCAATTCCCTATACCACAAAGTTTGCAATGGACCATTGCATCTGTTCCTCGGGCACAGAAATGCTCAGCTGCATGTTGGGCTGGCAGGGGGCACACATTATGTCACAGAAATCTTCTCTTTGAGCAAACACTCCACAACATCATCGGAGGAAGCCAAGGCTGTCAATCAGCTTAGTGTAATATGTGGAATTCAATTGTTATTTCCTTCTCTCTGGATGTCCCTTTCAGTTGCAGGGAACATGAAAACCATCCTATGAGTAGTTCCTGGGGAGCTTCACACCATCCTCAGCCCTATGCCATGCTGGCCAGCCCCCTCTCAAAAAGAAGCAGAGGCTGCTGACAGGAGCTTTGCAAGAGGGGTTGCTTAGCTGAAGTCCTCCACTAATTATTTATGAAGGAAAAGAGAATGACTGAGGAGTTCAACGCTCGCTAGGCATGTGGCTAACACATACAGAAGTTTTAATGGACACAGTGCAAGCCAAGAACTTGCTATTGCTCAGATGATTCAGGAAATAAGAACTAAAGCACATGTATGCGCACACATAGACTGGGAAAAGTTCCTGCCATGCCAAAACCAGCATGGTTTCTGCTGGAGCTCACTTGCCCACCTGGCAGAAAGGGGATGATCCTTTGCTTGGGGTCCTTCTGCCCTCCTTCCATCGGAAATTTGTCCAGCATTTGCATCTAGAAAAGGAAATGCAAGAGAGGTGATTAAAGTCAGTGATTAAATGGCATGACATAAAGGCCTCTCCCCAGGAGGAGGTGAAACTCATTCTCCAAACCGTACACAGCATCCTCAGCCAGGGTACAGTGACCTGCAGCACTGAGGGAAGCACATCCAAAGCAGTGCCAGAAGCACAAAATCTTAGCGTCATCTCCACTATTTTCAAGACATTTCTTACCACTGATGTTGCTCATCACTATCATTCTGCTCAGCATGGGTGATTTATGTAATCTGTATTTCTGCAGCTATTGTTTCATCCTGATAGACCTCAGTCACTAGATCTAAGGAGCTCCTCAAAAAAGGCATATTTTAAGCTTATTAGCTGAAGCATCGCCCAGCAATGACACAGTTCCTGGACTATAGCTGACTTAGACTCACAGCATCAAGTCATGTTTCCCTGCAAAAGGCCATAAAGTTATAATGTCAAATTTAGGGAATGGTTTATGCTACACAGGCTTTGAGGAGGAATTTTTTATGGGATCTCTATCATTAAACAAAGTATTTCCTGACTGATGCAACTTAGCACATTTAGTCAGCAAAGAGAGGTGATAACCAGCTCCTACTCTTGCTGGGTGCCTGCACTGGTGCTTCAGCAAATGCATCCAACTTCCTTGCAGCTGCTATGATGCTTAATACTGATACCCTGGCAGGATCCATGTCCTCATCATTACCTTTACTTGGTCCTGCTGGAGAACACCATTTGGACTGGGCTCTGCACTTTACACAGAGCAGAACAGAAGAAAGAGTATGCTCAGCCATCCATCCAAACACTCAGATATTCCTTCCTTTAGAAGGATTAGGAGGGAGATGTAAACTCTCCCTTGTTTTCTCTGGGGCATGGATCTGAGTTCTGTTTCCCATCACCTGAAGAGCTCCCTGGTCCCCAGCATATTTGAAATGGGCCTTGCTCTCTCCTATTGGAGCCATCACACTTTGCATTAATAATTAAGCACTTACAGGAGCACTAGAGACAATCTGCCTAGGAAGTGTCCTCAGCACCTACGAAGTCTAAACAACCATTCTTCTCTGGCCCAATTAATATTTAAATTATTTCATGCAAAGAGGAAACAATGCAACCAAGGAGTCTGAGCCATTCATCCCACGAGAGTCATCTCCAGGCAGCCCTCACCCAGCCTGGCAGGAGGACAAAACAGATGAACAAAACACACTCCCTCCTGTCTGCTGCTCTGTCAACGTTAACACTGGGAGCCCCTTCACCACGAGGAGTCCATGTAGGGCCAGACTCTGGGGTCTCAGCAGTCCTTGGGGATGTGTCCCACCTGGCTCCCTGCTCTTCATGGCTCTTGTTCTTTGACATCTATTTTTCCACACAGTTTTTACAGAAGGTGTCTCTGCTCCTAGCTATGGGCTGTGGACTCCTCCACTGCCAGGCACAAGCTTATTTAAAGCACTATAATGCTAAAGCCAAGCCCTTTTTTTTTAATATATCCCTCCTCACCCCTGCACATGCAATACTAGCATTTTTTTTCCTTGAATCGCAAATGAACCAGAATCAAATTCTTGAGGTTTAGTGGAGAGGGGGCAGGAGGAAAGAGGTATTTTTCCTACATTTTGAGAAGAAATAAAAACCTTCCCCAACACTCCCAAAGACAACAGGGAAACCAAAAGAAGCTCTCAAATATTCTCTTCAAAATGAAATAAGAAAACTCAAAACCAGGATGACACTAAGCAGAAAGGGACCCTGTTTACAGCTTCTTCTCAAAACAAATTTTAAAATGTTTACAACAAAAGAAAATGACTCCATACTCAGCAATAACCAGGGTCTGCAGTGACATTACCAGCAGCCACAAAGCAAGCCTGAGCACAGCTGAGGCAGGACTCGCCTCCCGAGGCACCGCAGGCTCCCAGGGCAGCACTTCCCCAGCCTCCTCGAGCATGCAAGGGCCTCCTGCTCTTCTCTCAATCCACAACAATAAAGGGTGAGACCACATCTCCGTTACCCTGCAAAACAACCGTGTTGTGCCACAGTGGAGAGGTGCCTCTGGCCCTACTCTTCCTCTTGGGAAGAGCTCAAGAAATCTTGTGACTGGTGAAGGGAGAGCAAAACAAGTCACAGACACTGCACATCTGATTGCTGTTAAACAACGCAATACTTGAGTTACTGGAAGCTTTCCCCTCCTCTCATTTTTGAACGTAAGCTGAGGATCTCTCACTCCTGGGAGCACTGAGAGCCTTCAAGGCACAAACGGTGCAAGCTGTTTTCTCCCATATGCACGTGCCTGGACTGTGCCTCTGGCCAGATCTGCTCCCTACCATGTAATCCCATCAAACCCAGCCAGAACTTCAGCACATTTCCTTTTGCTTGACCAAAAGTGCCTCTTACAGCAGCTGCTCAGCGAGCAGGAGCCTGCGTGGGGATCCTCTCGCTGCAGCCACCCTGCTCTCCTCCAACTCAACCCAGAACCACCAGCTTCACCCCAGCCTGACTGGACCCTGTGCTGCTTGCTGTGAGCTGATACCATTATGCCTGTGTATTCACAAGCTGCTATCTCTTCTCTTGATGGAGGGAAGAAAAGAGGTTGCAAGGTGCCTGGAGCACCCTTCGGCATGTGCAAAAATGGAAGAATGAAAGCAGAGGGGTCAGTTCCGTGGATATCACCCACCCTGGCTGCCACATCACACAGCTCTGGAGAATGCAGCAGCAAATACAGGCTCATCAGTTCTACAAGGCATAAGCCTGTGTTTGAAGCACAGCTAAAAACCTACTCCAAAGAAAACAACCTCAGTGCTGGCAGGAAGATACAAGAGCATACATCTGCATAAATTCAATTTGTGGGTCACAGGCTGATGGCTCTTGTGTAGCACTACATGCTGTAAAGCTACAGCAAAGAAAAGCACAGAGTGGCGATAGGAAAAGGTCAGCTCCACAGCTGAGAGATGCTACCAGAGACCCAAAGGAAACCAGTTGGCAGGTCTCTAGGTTCTGAGCCTCCCTGTACCCTTTCTGGGCTATCTTGCTCCTGCTGATTTTGCAGGATGGGGACTACAGCACAGATTGTTACACTGCTCTTGCCCAGGAAAGCCAAGGAGTATAGACATAGCTCTGGAAAAGGGATGGAAAAAAGGGTAAAAGTGCAGCAACCATACAAGCCCTGGGGAAGGGATGCACACACAGGTACCAGAAGATGGTCTGCAGAAATGGAGGCACTCCAGCCACAAGGCAGGCAGGGTAGGTTTCCTGGGAGAGTATCCTTCTCAGCCTCAGCAGGGAAACACACTCCCCAGCAGGCAAGGAATTATGGAAGGGAGGTGGCTGACACAGTGAGACTCCCACAAATCATCTCAGCAGCGAAAGTTTCCATTCAAACTCCAAACAAGACTGCTCACATCACATTTACAGAAGAAAGGGCTGACCCTGCCATCCAAGACCCCAAGAAGAGGGGAGATAAGGCAGGTGAGAGGCAGATAGACACACAGCCCTTTGGAGCACAGCTTCCTCTGTTGAGCCCAGGAGAGAGCAGAGAGGCCAAGTCTCACTCCCAGCAATGCACTCAGCCAGGTCAGGCAGAAAAATGAAGGAAAAAAGAAACAATAGCCCTATTATTTCTCCCCTTCCAAGATTATTTCCAAGTATCTGCGACTGAATCTTAAAAAAAAAAAAACAAAACCCACCCCAAAAATTGGAGTGGATGCAGTTGAAAGCATTTTGTGTACTTTTATTATGGAGGAAGCTGTTATCTCACAGCTATCTCACAGTTATCTCACTGACCCCTTTGTAGCAGGGAGGGTGATCCCACAGCTGCCAGGCCCTGGCTCCCTAAACCAGGACTGGAGTAGAGATGCCCCAGTGGTGTATCCAACCTTCAGCAGGACCTCCCAAAACAGCACATCGGGACAGGACAGCTTTATCTACATTTATCTTCGTCACTAATTTATCTTATCAATTAGCTGGTTTTCTCATTAAGCCAGAAATATCTGTGCTGTAAGTCCTTCTGGAGTGAGCCAACAGCTGAAGGTCTATGCCCATCGTGGGAGCACACTGTTCGAGCATGAGAGCACATCAGGGCTGAGCTGTCCATTAATGGGGCAGGCGATAACGCCAGCCAGGCCACCCAGGGAGAGGAAGCCTTTCAAAAGCAGCTTTGTATCAACAATTAATACATTGGCAGACAGCTTCTTCATTAACAGGAAACTCGTAAGATAATATCCTAATTGAATCAATTAAGAGTGCTGCAGGGGATCCTGAGAGGGGAATGTATGTGCTCAGCAGTATTCCCAGGAAGCAGAGCATTCAGGAAGGGCTTTGCCCAAATAAGAGCTGATGGTGTGATACATCTGATGGAGAAGCGGGGCCCCAGGTTTAACAACCTGCAAATGTGCCCTGTTGCTTCCCAGCTGGAATCACACTCTGAGAATTCTCTGCATAAAAAAAAAACAAACAAACCCTCAAACCAAGTGCCAGTAGGTAATAGGGTGTATCGTCATTCTGCTTCTTATCCTCTACTTTCCACAATAAATTGGAAAGTTTTCCCCTCTAAAATCTCAAGGTGAGAAAGAATATATTATTTTTCCTTTAAATCTGATCTGGTGAAAAGGAAAACATTAGGGTGAAACGCTAAACACGGCAGTCCTGCATTCCTTTGATAAGAATGAACCTGAGGGCAGCCAAGTCCTCTGCGGCTGGGGGACTGTGGGATTTGCTTTTGAGAAGCTGCTCTAAAGCCCAGGCTCTCCATTACTGAACACTAGGGTCTGTGTGACACATACCAGGTTTGCAGAAGAGAAAGAAAACCTTTGCCACTTATGGACGGGACGGTGGTTCACATCACTAAACAAGATATACCAGCATGGACTGGGGGGGTGATGCACAACAGCAGGAGCCGATGCTGGAGCCAGGCCATGAGCTTTAATCGTAGGCATAGGGTGAGGGAAGTTGCCCGTTCTCTTATCGAGAGGACTTGCTCTGCCTGCATGATGGAGGTTTGACATAAAACCACATTCCCCATTCTTGGTCTAGCAAGTGAGAGCTGACCTAATTCATGCCTCCACCAGACGTGTTCGTTATCCACAGTATCCACAGTAGAGAAGTCAGCTTTTGACATCACTCAAAGAGAAAACTGGAAAAAAAAAAAAAGGAGTTCAACAAAAGTCTTCACAGTCCAGCTGAGGGCACAGCAGTGAACTCACAGAAGACTCTTTGTGAGAGCAACAGCCTCCCCACTGAGAGAAGGCAGCAGTTTGCCATGGGGGAAAGATGCCAAGTCTGCTTTCATCCCACACTCCCCAACTCTCCGTCAGCCCTATCCCTCATGAGAGGGGGAATGCTGCAGGCAGCTGGGCACACCATGAGCACCACTGTCCCTGTGGCAGTGAAGTCCAGATGGGGACATTGCCATATGCCACTTATCCTGACCTCCACAAGCTGAGCAGGGCGTAAGTCAGGTCTCCTCTTACAGGATAAAGAGTCCTCCTCCAAATCTGACCCACCAAGGGAGAGCATGTCACAGATGTCCAGACACAGTGGGAAAGGGACATAGGCCCAGCAATCGCCCACTGTCACCATGGCACCCTGATCCCAGCAGGCTGCTGCACTGAGAACCAGAGACTTTGCAAATGTGCTCCTGCAGATCAAAGCACCCTTGCGTCCTGGAGCCAGCTGGTTTGGGGAACATCTGCCAAGCAGATAGTCTGGGAAAGAGAACGACATCTGGCAGTGGCTCACAGGGTACTAATGTTTAGTCTCTTTGCAAACCTGCAAAAGGCACCTTCGCTGCATCCACATGAACTGTCTATGAAGAAAAGGATGGGGGAACACAACAGCACAGAAGACGGAGGGGCAAACACAGAGCAAGCTCAGATCCCAAGCACTAGTGATGCTGAGCTGAGGAGCTCAATCCTGGAGAAGGACTCCACTGGTGCAGCACCATGTAATGACTACTCAATGGCCAAAGAGAGTTGAGTGCTCAAAGGCAGTAAGGGGAGCTGAAGGGCAGTACAAATGAGTGGTTTCTTCACGGCCAGAGTTTCTCTGCAGCCCCTGCTTTTCTGGTTCAAGGGATGAGGAGTTCAAGCACATTTTACACATTACCAGGCAGAAACAATCCTGACCTCCTCAGCAATAGGAAATGGCATCACAGAGGCTGGATTGTGAAAACCTGATGGAAAACTTTAAGCATTGCTCAGCAATAGACAAAAAAGAATTAACTGAGGTCAGAGAAAAAAAGGGCTACACAAATTGGCAGCAGCTGCCACTGCAAGAGAAATTTCCTATGAAATCACAGGAAGCATTAGACAGCAGGAGACATTGGTGCCTGTGAATAGCTCACTGCCATAGAGAGGGCAGCGGGTGTGGGGTTGGGTAGGACACATCCCTCTGCCTGCACTGCCACTCCCAACCCTTGGCAGCCCCAGGACAGAGGCACCACCGGGTCTGCGCTGCCCCAGGTGGTCCCCCTTAAACCACACGGAGCAAACACAGGGAGCCGGTAGGCTCTGCCTGCACACAGGGGGCTCAGAAGATGCAGCAGCTTTGCATCCCCAGGTTTGGTCCAAGTGCAATGGTTCTCCAAAAGCAATAAGGCAAAAAGTTTCCACTCCCTAGGATGTGAGACGCTTCCAGCCTAAATGCTCGCTGATTCTCCAAGAGGAAAGCTCAGCTGTGCTGGGCTCCAGCTCGAGCAATCAAAACCATGACAGACACTGCACACTCCCTGGGGTTGCTGGGATTCCCAGCAAAGGAAGCACTTGACCCCAAGCATCTAACCCCTAAAAGCCTGTATTATTAAGCTCAGTGTAAGGAGCCTCCTGTTCCATCATCCAGCCTTGAAACTTAAACCCCTAGAAATCACTAAAAGATTATCATGTTTGTTTATTAGAGATGAGAAGGTGAGAGTTACTAGTTGCCGATATCAGCATTGCAACTAACACCATGTGCCAACTGCAGAAGAGGAGTGAAAGAGATAGTAATGGAAGGAGAAAAACAAATATCCTCATTTCCAGATAGGCTTCTCTCTGGTCAAGGGACACCCTGCTCCCTGCAGCAATTTCTGTGTCTGTTCTGTGCTCATCTACAGGGTGCTTTTCCAAGAGCATTAAAAAAATCATCTTTCAAGACACTTGAATTGTATATGTTTTCAAAAGGAATAAGTAGCTCCGGGTATCCACTCTGAAGCACCCTGAAAGGAACCAGAGGGCAGACAAAACTGCATCTTCCCCAAACCCTGCCCTAGTAAGGCATGGTGGAACCCACAATCATCACCCAACAAGAACTCCTGAAAAGCATTGCCTACTTTCTCTCCTTTTGTAAGCCTGTCAAGAATATATTGGGAGAGACTAAGGAGAGAGTTTAGCGTTCAACGAAAAGAAAAAGAAAACCTCAAATCTGGAGAAGAGTACCAAGCAAACTCCATTAGCACAGCGTCCTCATGGAGCTGCTGATCCCTCTGTCTGCTTCTTGGGTGATTAAAATATATCGCTTCTTATGTTCAATTCATTGGCACTGAATCCTGAAAGTCATCATTCTCTTTCAGTACCTTACTGATCCATTTTCCACTTAATTTCTGGTAATTACAGCCTCTAGACAGCATCAAGTTGGGTAGGAAGGTCCCATTTTGCAGAGATGAGCATTGAAAGCTTCAGTATTCCACGCAGACACCAAGAGAAGAGCATTAATGTCACTGAACAACCAATACCTCATACATAATTCACCACAACGAACCAGCTGTGGGAAATGACTCTTGCTGGTAGACGTGCTTGGGAATAGAACAGCAATACCCATGGGTGATGCTGGTCTGGGCCGCTTCCTCTTCCCTATCCCGTCTATGGGAATGTCCCTCCAGTACAGCTGTGGCTGTGTCACACTGGGAAGTACCCCTGGAAGGAGCCTTAGCATGAAAGCAGGGAAGAGCTGTACCACAGAACCACAACCACAACCATCGCTGAAGCTGTCATGGCAGCAGCAGCCATAGGAAAGGCTGCAAAGATGATTCATGTTCACCCACATCCTCTCCTCTAGCATCCCAAAGAAGGTCTCCTCTGAAGGCTGGCAAGCCATGAGATTTAGTTTCTATTGTGGAAATGGAAACGACAGTGGAGAAACACAAACGCATTCTCCCTATTTCATGCGTTGAACAGCCAAGTCACAGCAAAGGAGAGGGCTGTGCTCAAACACTTCAACTATTACAGACATAGTTTCACATCTAACACAGTGCTTCACAACAAGAGGCAACCTTCAGTAAAGCATTTCTGCAACCAGTCACGTTCAGACTCCATGGGTGTGCCACCCCACTCTGAGCTGCACGCTTGCCAAAGACTCAGGATGAATTGTCCTTAGCTTCTCTCCCAAATAGCTCATGATCCGATTTCTCTTCAACCCCTCCCTTCCCCAAAACCTTCCCCACTCCAGATAAGAAGCAGACCAGTGTACATTCCTTCCCTTAAATTAATGCAAAGTTTTAAATCTATGGCAGGCCCAAACATGATGAGACAAAAGAGGCATTTCAGCTACAGGCAGGGCTGCGAGAGCTGCCGTCCTATCACTTGTGAGAGTACTGCTGGTCAGAGTAACCAGCCTCAGGACGCTCCTCTTGCATCAGACTTCTTGCTAACTTCCCTGCTGTTCCTTCCCTAAACACAAACCCCATCTTCCAAGCAAGCACAGTCAGCAGAAAGGCCGATGTGGCTGTGTTTCTCTCCACGTGAGGAGGGATTTCATTCTTCTTGAGTTCATGGTAGTGTCTATCATGAGTACTCCACAGCAGCCAGTGCAATTACACAGGTGGAAAATGAGACAGTGCAAGCCTCCAAGGTGTAACTGCCAAAACCAGGGTCTCCATAGGAAACAGATATGCCTTAGTCCTGTGATCATGCTCCTTTCACCTGACAATAAAACTTTCTGTCTAGCAGAGACAGAAGCTGGTCAAGCCCTGGAGCCCTGGATGGCCAGCTCTATGGACAGCACGCATCAGCCCAGCTCCTGCGTGAACCCACCAGTGTCCCCCTCAGCATCTCCACCCACCTCTTGCTGCCCCCGCAGCACATCTCCCTTACGGAGCACACTGCACTTGTATTCCCCCTTTTACAGAAAGGATGGGATGTAAAGATGCCAAGTTCAGATGTCCATAACCCCAAGCTGGACAGGAAGCCTCTGCAGACAGTGCATCACCACAGGGAAGTGCCAGGGTGGGCACGGGAGCCTGGTGCTGCCACCACCTGCACGATGGCAGGAGAGGATGGGGAGCAATTCTGAGTTCAGACAGTCCTTGCTGAAGCTCTCCGAGAAACTCCACTTATTGCAAAACCAGAACACTCTGTTAAGTGAAGTCTGATGGAGGAGACTGGCCTCATGGCTTATGGAAGAGTTAATGCACTTAACAGGGAAGGGTTGTGAGAGCTCCGAGCAGCAGAGATGGGGTACAGGGAGCCCCACAGGGGAGTTTTTGGGACTGCATAAAGCAAGATGCAATGCAGCTCCAAGCAGAATGCTGTCCTAACCCAGGATATTCATTCTTTCCAAAGGCGAACACAGAGACACTGCAGAGGACTCCCATCAGCAGGCAAAGTGCAGCAACCCTGAAGCTTCCTGTGCATTTGAACACCACGATGCAGATTTCACACAAAATTCAGCCCAAACAACATACCTTGAACTGCACCTACATTTTTAGGACTCAACCAGGATAGAGGGAGATCAAGCAGTACCCAAGTTTTTCAGCATAGCTGAACCTGTAAGGAGCACCCTAATTTTGTTGCTCTTCTCTGAGCATAACCTCACCACAGAGATTCAAAGAGAGAAAACCTGAAAAGCCTCTGGCCAAATTCACTGACTGACAAAAAAACCACCACGCTTTTTGGGTTTAAAGCAGCCACCCGTTGGCAGGTGGAAAGCAGTCACCCCCCAAACAAGAAACCTCAGAGCTCCCTCAAAACTTTCCAGTCAGATTTTTTATTTCCTGGAGGTGGGTGGAGGGGTGGGGAGAAGGGGAAAGGAACTGGAAAATGCTGATTTGCCAAGAAGGAAGATCAGCAGATGAGTACGCCTTTCAATTAATATTTCAATTTCAATGATAAAACCTAACCACTAAAATTAAACAAATTTTTTTAATGTTTTAGATGACTCATCATGGGGAAAGATTTTTTTTAAAAAAAATAATAGTCAAAAACCAAGAGAACATTTTACACATACTGAACCGAGCTTCTTTCTTTGCTAAAATTTAAATACTAACTTTCCTCCCGATTGAAGACAAGGAAATCTCACCATTTGGAAGAGCTGCACAGCTTCCCAGCTGGCTTGGCACTCTCCATGGCTGAACACAAAGCCTTCTTCATTGGCCATTTCATCAGCCATTTGCAGCATGTATGCACGCAGCTAAAAAATATGGGATTACAACTTTCTGTTGACTGAGACTGGGTGAGAACTCCAAGATTTTGGGTCCCTACCAGAGGTGCTGGTAGCTTCCACATCCCAGCAGTCCTCGAGGCAGAAGAGGGGCAGTGCCCGCTGCCAGGAGCTCGGCTCTACAGGCAGAAATTCTCACACAGGGAGGAAGACTCACAATTTAATTTTCTAAAAAACAACATTTCCTCCATTTTTCACCAATATTTTTTCTAAAAACAAACACAAATAAAAACCCCAAGAAAAACTGGCAGCTGCATTCCACAGGGCTGAACACCTAGGCCAGCCCCCACCGCTGTAAAGTTGCACAATAGAGTTGAACCAATTGAACTTTCGCCTGCCGCACAAAACAGGGAGAGGTCTCATCTCCACCTTCCTCCTCCTCATTTCTGGCCCTCCCAGAGTCACTCCAAGCCCACAGGGCCATCAGCTGTTTTGTTACCAGCCTGGGCAGTGCAGATCAACACCAGAAGGGTTCCAAACCTCTTTGCACCCAAAGCACTTGGTATTTCTTCAAGTCTGCTATGACAATATCTGCTTCTTCCCAGCACCAGACCACAGCTGATGGTAAATGAACAGAAAGTAAGCTTGCAGGTAAAATAGGAGCACAAGTAATTCTCCATAAGGTGCACAACAGCAATTTGCCTATTAAAATATACCTGGTTTGGCTAATTTAATATGGTATCAGCACTGAAAAACGACGTTTGAATGAAAGCTTTTTCTTGCCCAAACCCTAAATTTTCTATCAAAGGCAGTATTAAAACAATAAATTCACCAACCTTAATTACACCTCCCAAACTTAATCTCCAAGATCTAATTTCCATGCTGCCAGGTAAAAAGAGTTGTAAACATCATTTGTAATTCACTGCTCAGTGACTCACCGCCACTACAAAGGCCTCAAGATATGGTACAAGTAAGGCAGAAAGGCTCAGTGAGGTGGTATTAAGAAAGAAAAATGCTGGCTCTCCTCATGCCACCAGATCACAAGGAAGACTATTTTTCACATAGGTTATCGCTCACATTGGAATCCTAGATAACAACAGAATATAAGTCACCATAAGATGGGGAAACAGCAGCAGCACACAGCCTGGGGATGCGTGAGAGCCACGAGGTGACGGGAAGATGAGCAGAAGCAAAGTCATGCATCCAGCAGCTCTGAAACACCCCCCATTAGAGTGGAGAACTAAACCATCAGCTGTTAGCAGAAAAAATCAAGGAGGCACCACAGAGGCCAGCTGCAGGAGCCCTACAGCATCCACCCCCTGGAACCATGTCACCTTTTCCTCTCTCCATTTTCTGGTTAAAGAGGACCCTCTCCCCACTGCCGGCCGTCTGGAAGGCATGAATCACAGAGGAAGGGCAGCTCCTGCACACCCATCCTTCTCTCCCTGAGGCAGCTGGCACAGATCTGCCTTCTTTGTCCCTTTCACAGGATGACTGCCACATACCCAGA
The DNA here is from genome assembly GCA_033558185.1 of Dromococcyx pavoninus. NCBI lineage: Eukaryota > Metazoa > Chordata > Aves > Cuculiformes > Neomorphidae > Dromococcyx > Dromococcyx pavoninus. The sequence goes on from JAUMJL010000838.1 coordinate 330,763, forward strand.
AAAACTCTGTGCTGGATGGGAACAAGGAACCAAGCAAGCCTCAGGGCAGAAAACACATAGGAGAAGGGAAAAAAAAAATCATACATGGAAAGTAAGAGGGAAGGAACACCACTTCTCAGATGGAGCAGAGCAGTGGTAAGGGAGAGCAGGCAGTTAAATTCTTCACTTGTCCCCAGGTCCACCTGGATCCCAGGGAGATCACTGCAGAGGTCCACACTTGTCTTTGCACGGGGACTCCAAGACATCCTTCATCAAAAGCACTTTCCACAGCCAGTGCGGGAACAGTGATTTACAGCACTGTGGTAGACCTGTGACAGACTGATGTAATTGAATTAAAGGCACAGAAGAGAAGTGAGAAATCAGGACTACAGAAAAACAGGTCATCCCTTCAGTTTTATCATCTCCCTCTGCAAGGGGAGGACAAGCTCAGAACACCCATCTCCCTGTCTGTCCTGGACCTGATTTGCATCTCTCACCACCATAAAACTGCACAGATGCTTCCACTTCTTCAATGCCCATGATATGTGGGTGGCACATGTTATGGTCTGTACTATACCATCTGAATTTAGCAATATAAACAGGTTCTGGCCATTTTACTAAAAATTCAGCACTCGGATAGAGAGTCATTTGTAGTGTTTTACTGCTATCAGTCCTCAGCTCCTCCCTAGACAGCATCACTCAGCTTGAAACTGGTTCTCTTCAAATACAGGGCAGCTGCCACATGATATAAATTGCAGGTCTTTCCACTAGAAAACTTAGCCACATTAGATTGATTAAGAGCACAGTGTAGACATTAGGGCCTGCATCAACCCAGACTGACACAAAGCTCAGCAAAACACAACCAGCTCCAGGCAGGCACCGGCAGCAGGTCCTGGACACCTCCAATGGGAAGCAAGTGGGAGAGGGGCTGCCAGTGGACTCCTGTTCTCCTGGAGATTCTGCTCAAGTCATCCCAGGTACGGGGCGGCTGAATTTCCAGAGCTTTTTCATTAGGTAGCTGGGGGGTGGAAGGTCTTAGCTCACCCCGAGACAGAGAGAGGAGTGTAACCCCTCATCTCATGTTATAGGACGACTTTTAAACACCACATTACCAAAACCCTCACCAAAAAAAACTCAGCAGATTGTCAACAAAGAGATCTTAGCTCCACCCCTGAGGAGCTGAAACTGTCTTAGTATCTCCATCTTTCTGCCACCCACCTCCACAGGTTACACTCAGCACAGGCTCCCCTCTGGATTGCACCCACCAAGTGATGCTTTGCGTGGGATGTAGTTCCCCCCTGGGCAAGGAAGCAAAAGGCTGCAAACACCATCTCCTTCAGCTGCTCTGCCAGGTTTCCAGGGGGAAGGAGAGCAGGGGGTGCCAACATGGTTGAATGAACAAAGCATAGGCTCTGGAGTCAGCCCTCCTTCACCATGAGGCCACCATGGCAGCTCCAGGCAGTAAGGAACACAAAAGGACCATCTAATGGGAGTGAGCAACAAGGAGAGCCAGGAGGTGAGCAGAGCCCTGAGGGCTCACAGCAAACCAGCACGAAGCAAAATTGCAACAGAGTCAAAGGAGGGGATTGCAGAAACCTGGAGAGGGTGCAGAGACAGCCTGTAAAGCTGCACACTCAGAGCAAAGGGAAAGGCCAAAGGCTGGCCATCAGCTTGGAACAAACCAAAAACCATCAAGCACTGTTATGAACAATTGCTTGAAAAAGGCTTTAGCAACAAGAATTGAAAACAATTTCCACGACAGACACACGCGCTGCCTGGTGCTGCCGCGCTCACCCCAGCTGCACACTGGCCCTGGGAACTTTCATCCAACACCAGCTCTCAGGGAGGACAGGTTGCCATTTCCCAGAGGCAGGCATGGCTTTCAGCAGCTCACAGCCCCACTCGGCTGCCAGGCACTGAAGGCAGCAGCTAGTCAGGGTGCCAGTAGAGCCAATTATAACTCCACTGACCTGCCTTGGCGCTCACACGCACGGGAATGCACTGGCTCCTGGCTGCCAAATGCTGGAAAGCTATAAATGGGAGACATTTGGAAAGAGAAAAAATTAAGGAGCCAACTTTTAACTAGGCTTAAGTGAATTGGACTGTACATATTCTTTGTGGAGGGAGAGAGGAGGAGAATGAAGATCTTTGATGCATTGCTGGAAAAACACCGGCTGCTTCTTCTACAGACAGATGTAGTCTTTATTTAATGGAAAGTGTTTCTTCTTGTCTCAAGTTCAATTACAGCAATTCATTAGCAATGCTTAAGCTCACATAAGCAATGCTTAAGCTCACAGCTCTCAGCATAGTTTGGGCACAAAGGGAAAAATACTTGTTGGTGCTTTGTAGCAGGAACCTCACTGTAGGAAGCTGTGGGTTTTTTCTTGTCCTTGGTCACGCAAAGGCTTGTCTTTCATGATCCAGTTGTCTAAGAGAGAGAGATCCTGGTGATTTATTCTTGTGGCAGGGTGAAACCACGAAGTACATTGTACACGCAACTGCGCAGAATTTTGCTGAACACCATAAACCCTGGAGAAATAAAGAAATCCCCAAAGTGTTGAAATAAGATTCCTGTTACGAAATAGCTATCGGAAGAGCCCTGTTTACAGTCCCTGGACACAAAATACATCCATCTCCTGCAGTCACAACATGGCTCAGCTGTCTTTGGGCTTTTTCATCAGAGAGGCTCCCAGGCCCAGGCAGGACCCAGAAGTGGGGTGAATTCCAAGCAGTGCCTCAGCTTGCGTTCTCACCTGAAGGAGCCTTGTGCTGTTTGGCACACATTACTTGGCACGCCTGCCCCTTGCTTTCCACATCTGGAGAATTAAGATAACACTTACTTCGCCTTTGTGAACTGTGTGCCCTGTCCAGGAGCCCAGCTTCAAGAGTGGAGGAGGAGGAGGAGTGCAAGCAGAGGAAGGCAAGCATGAGGCTCACAGTACTGGAAGAAACACACAAGACTCATTTTAATTTTCAAGAGTTCCATGGCCTGAAAAAGACTGACAAGAACAATTCTCCTCTGTGTGCCAGCTAGTGTCTTCTGAGCCTGTTTTAATGTAGTTTTTTTTTAAAACAGTCTGAACTACTAAGATACTGACTTTTCCCCACTCTCCGTCTTTGCTTCACGGCTGCACGTGCACAGCAGGTGAAGATTCCCTTCCAGAAGGGCCTGTCTGTCTTCCACGTCGAGACAATATACATAGACCACTGCCTTTTGCCAACTTTTATGAGAAAGTAGGCACCACTTCAACAGACTTTTTTGTGTGTTACACACAAAGCTGTTGGCCTGAGGACTGCAGGACTTTCTCCAAGATGACATTGCTCCAGGTGGGTCAAAGCTGAAAGTTTCCAGTTAAGAACCTGAAGGATTTGTTAAACATATGCACAAACGAGAGGACTGGGAAACACATTCGATGTTTATGCAGAATGGAGTGAGACAGCCAGAACCATTTTTAAGGTTACTTAAAATTCTCCAGTTTTCTGTCTCTGAATCTTGCAGTAATAATGCTTACTCCAGCCTGTGGCACATCTCCATTCCTTGACTCAAAATTAAACTGCTGTGCAGAGAAGTAGCCACACAGCATCACCCTCTCCTCCTAGAGCCTTCAGCTGGGACAAGGACTGAAAGCACGGTTTCTGACTACAAGGAGAAAAGCCCCAAGGTTACCTGTCCCCAGGGAAGGCACCTTTGAATGGTAATTTGATTTTTAAGTCTTGCAGATGCCTGCCAGAGGAGAAGTCACTGTTTTGGTGGTGAGAAGGCAGGACATGGCACGGATGGCAAAGAGTACTCCAAGGACGACGTTTGAGACCCAGCTCTGTCACAGCTTGCGAGCTTTGCTGTCCAGGATGCAAAATAAAACAGGACTGAAAAGAGTCAGGCAAAGACTGACAATCAGGCAAAAGACAGGTCAACAAGAGCGTGGCTGGAGCAGAAAGGCAGAAGAGGCTGTGGATACAGAGCAGGGCTGCTGCCCCGGCAAAGCACAGGGGGTCTGGTAATAGCAGAAAAGGTGTAAAACGGTTGGGTTTGGGTATGAGGACATTTTAGAAGCGTAGCAAGGCAACAGTGGCTCTTGGTCATATGGAAATTTGAAATGACTACCATCGTGGCTGATGAGCTCATAATTACAGAGTGGGGAAAAAATGTTTCTTTTTCGGGGTTTCCATAAAAAACACAAAATACAAGCCAGTATCTGTTCTCTAACCAACAGTGTCTTTCCTTACGGCCAATGGTTTCAAGAGGACCTTTCCAAAAGGCGTGTTAAACTCCTCCTGGGCAACACGTCGATGTGATCCAATGAAGCCCTGCAGTCACTGCATGGCTCTTCCCCTGCCAGCAGAGCTGGAAGCATCTCTCAGGCATGCAAGATCCCAATCCTCTATCTCTGTCCACTGAAGACAACTGGGCAAATATCTGATTACCAACTTCCATGCCAGCTAACATTTCCAGCATACCTGCCAGCCCCAATTAGTATCCAGAATACAACTGGCATCCTTGCAAGCATCAATCTTACTGCCTTTATTTCTTAGGAACAGCATCCATCTGCTCCCAATAGCTCACATCTGGCATACTGAGTGTTACGAAAGAGCCTCAATTCTATTCAAATGAAATTATTCCTCCAGCCAAGAGATTCATGCAGAACTCAGTTTAGTATTTGTAGTTACAAGTTTACTACAAATCAGTTACCCAAGGTTTCAAACTTTAAAATTACAATTTCTGGCACGGTTTGTTTTTTAATCACTAAAAAGTTGCTTTTATGTAAATCGCCATGTGATGGAAATTGTTTATGAAGAAAGCAAGGAGGAGAGGGGGCAGGAACCTGAGCACAGAGGATCTACACAGCAAAAATACTGCTGAGCACTGTCTGGCTCCCTGAAGGTTTCCTCCCACAATAAGCACTGTACAGGAGGCAGATGTATTCCTTGGTTTAAACATTCCCTTCCCAAGGACACCATGTGGCATGACAGGCCAAGCCTTCCTGTGATGACTCCAGAGCAGTAAAGGGTATGATCTGCACATTTCCCAGGGGATGAGGGCTACCACTTTATCTGCTCAAAAAGCTGGACCGACACCAAGAAGAAGCAGCCTGTGCCTCGTGCTAGGACACTTAAGCTGAATTGCAGAACGAGTATCGGTCAAGGCCCTTAGAGAGGAGGTGACGGGCTCCTACATGAGCAGTGGATGGCCCATGGTGTGGTCAAAGGAATGAACATTAGGCAGAAAGGAGAGGTCTTGCCACCCTTGGAAGAGAAAAGCAGGATGGTGCTTGCAAAATCTGCTACAGTGATGAGCTGTAAACCAGGGCTTTTGCAGAATAGGGCCAGTCTTGGGTATCAAATACAGCCAAAGTAGAAAGCTCTGGAAGTTCACAGTGTTCCAACAAAACCCTGAATGCTCCCAGCTGACCACAGCACAGCCTGCGTCATTACAGCAACCAGCAAGGTGGCTTTCAACACTCCCCATTCTGGTATGGGGCAGACAGAGGCAGAGACCAGCACTGGGACAACTCCAGGCCTCACTCCTGTTTCAGCTGAGCTGGTGGTTTCTGTTTTGAGTGTCGTTCCCGCCTGGCTGGGGAGAGAAGAAGGCTTTGCCCTCTGACTGCAGTGGAAGCAGGCTTGCTGGCGGGGCTGTCAGTAGTAAGCATGCATGAGTTTTACTTGGCCCTACTCCTAAAATAATTGTTTGGTCACAATGGAAGGTGACAAATGATTCAGCTGTGCCCCCACGGGGAAAATCAGGAGAAACTCCCCAACCACTCACAATCATGCCTGGGTTGCCGTGAACTGCAGCCCCACATCAGCCTAGGGGTCAGCCCCCACCGGCCCTCACGCCTGCACCCCACGAAGGTGCTCTTCTCTCTCCTAACTTGGATCAAATGGCTTCCTTGTCCTCCCACCTGGGCTTAGCATGAGGGTCAGCAAAAGAGGGTGCATCAACCTTCACCTGAACGTGGCCACAGCTGCTATTGAAAAACAAAACCCTGATCAGCTTCTGGCAGGAGCATGGAAAGTGCAGCCAGAATCACTGGGAACATGGATATTAAATTAACAAATATCCCTCCCCAAACACACATGTACTGCGATTGCTCAAGGTCCCAAATGTGAATAAATTTGGATGTATTTTCACTGGATAACATGAAAGACATATTCTTGACACAGGCATCACCTGTGACTCAAGTTTCCAATTCTTCCTCAAACACATCAAAAAGATCATCAGAACTAGACCCATGAAAAATATTTTTCCCTCATATTACGTTTTCAGAAGCAGCTGAACCGTTTTAGTCAATATCAGTTATTTTGTGGTGGGGTTTTTTTTAATTTTTTTTAATAACCAGAGGCATGAATAATTTCCAGCATGGAAAATTTCTGCCTAAAGAGCTAAAATTGGCATAGAATCATCAGTCATATAGTAAAGGCCTCCAGCAACAGCAACAGTCAGTGCAACCAAGCCTACCTAGAGTATTTTTTTCCACTGTGCTAAGAGGATCTGTTTCACTCCTCGCCTTTCAATCCGATTTCCACTGTACTGCACCACAAGTTTAAAATAAGGACACCAGGAAGCATGTGCAATAAGGGGGAAGGAAGGGAAAACCCACAATTTCATTCATTCTTTTGACAAAGCCAAACAGGGAGTGGGGTGTTCTGGTTTTTTTCAGTTCGGGTTTTTTTTTTCCCCTCAAGAAGAAGCTGTGGAGAACAGGGAAAGGGGGAGATGTTTGCTTTAAACTTTTCCATCTGCACAGTGATATAAACATAAAGCACCTCTGACTTTAAAGGTGCTCTATGGTGTCTTGCAGAGCCAGTTTGCGTCTCCAGCTCCAGACAGCCTACAGTGACAACGCTTTCCACCTAGGAGCATGCACAGCTTCAGCCGAGATGGAAGGGGAGGAAGAGAGGAACGGACAGCTGCTATTTTCCTACATGTCCTTCCCTACAAGGAAAAAGGCAGCCCAGGGAAACAGCACAGTTGGAGGCACCAGTTTATCACACATAAACCTCAGAAGACCGTGCCTCCCATGCAGCAAATGACAGTGTGAGCTGGGCCACCACCTTGGAGCACCAGTGAAGATGAGATGCTGCCAGAAGGAAGTACTGAACTCCACTTCCTTCCAGCCCTGGCTGCTGCCCAACAGCTGTTCCTTGTTTATTTTCTTTAATATTTCCTTGGTTACACAAGCAGCTGCACATGGCTTTTCCTCTGCCTGCGCCAGCACCCACCCATGCCATCCTACCTTACCTTGCCTGGCATGATGCTGCAGGACAACAGCACGGGGCAGGACTCCCAAGATCTTTCCTGAAACCAGGCTCTTGCTGGCTGGCCAGAGCTTACTTAATGGGGTCAGCCTCATGGCTATGTCCATGGCTCTGCAAAAGTTGCCTTATTGGGCAGGGCATAAGGCACCATCGATGTGAGCAGCTGTCTCACACAATTCCAGGCTTTCCAGGCTGACCTGAAGCCAGCTGAACCTGGGAAAGCCATCTGGGTTCCCACTGGGTTTGCCTTGCTAGGCAGGCCCAGCTGCACTGTAATTTTAGCAGTGTATTTGTGTCTGGATGCAGCGATTTCAGGAAAGGCGTCCTCATTCCCAGGCAACCACAGCACCCTTTCAAATAAAGCATATAGTGATGCTCCCTTCACATGAGCGGGTCATTGGAAGAAGAGGGTGTCCAGTTCCAATCCCAGCCCCGTGCACAGGCCAGGAGGGACGTGCCAGTGACTCTTCTGGCAGCTGTTGCTGGTCCATAGATCATTTCATGCATTTTCCTTTCTCATCTGCACAGACCCTGTTCCAGCAGCTCAGTTTGTGTTTGGCTCGTAAAGCTCAGCCAGACCCCTTGGCCCATCTCCACAAAGGAGGGGGTGGAAAACACCCTTTGCCTGCTCGCCCAGAACATCAGCTTCGATTTTCTGCAACCCAGCCTCTCCCTATTGCCTTTCCAGCCTCCTCCCTCCCTCTCGGCTCCACTTTCTTCCTAACTCCCCCCTGCACGAGGAGGTAATTGCTAAAGCAGCTGCTGTCAGCTGCCCTCTGGGCTGGCAGTGCACCATACCAGGCAGCAGGCATTTCCTCAATGCATGCTCCCCAAAACCCCAGCCAGCATGACACGGACCCAAGGAATCAGCATTTTTCAGCAGCAGTCCTGTTTTTCTGTGATAGCAGCTGGGAAAGGCATGGTATCAGCTCTGCCAGAATGGAATTTGGGTCTAACTTTAACAAAATCACCCCAAAGCAAACAAAAAACAAAACAAACAACAAAACCCCCACCACTTTGCACAGATTTTTGTTGGCAGAATCCAAACACACCTACACAGCCCTGCCTGCATTTAGTTCAGGCAGAGACAGCAAAGCTCTTACACTGGGACATGCAAAAGCCCCAAGAAGCACTGGAGTCAAGAGTCCTGCTTTTGAAGTTGCCTTCTTCCCACCTCTTTCAAAGATGTCCAAAATTGCATTTCAGTTTCCTGAGATCAAAACCTTTTGTGGTTGATTACAAAATGCGTGCTTAGCATAAAACAGAAACCATGCTTCTCAGCTGACCACAAAGACCCTCCAAAGTCAAAACCTCAAACACTGGTGAAACACTTACCTGCAGGTCAAAGAACTTGCTGTACCGTCGGTATATGACTTCGGTGGACCCATTGGACCAGGTGACTTTAATAATGTACACCTGCAGGGAACAGAGGAAGAAATCAGAGAGGAGTGACCCAACAACCCACATCACAACACAAATGCTGCTAAAGCTGCCAGCGCAGCCCCCACGGCTGGGGTCAAGGCGGGAAGTTCACAGAAGCACTTAAAGTCATTTCAGCAATACTAGAAAATATGTAAGAATTAAATATTAAGCTCCACTGCTGCAACTTAACTGCCTACCAAGTGCTTATTGATAGCTGTGAATCAAGACAGCTCTCTATCCCTAAATAGGGGCGTACATCAAATGTGGAAGGGCACTTCTATGTAAAATACAGTTAGTGTCTCCCCAGACACAGACACATAACGAGCTGGTAACCATGCCTTAGCCATTGTATCAATGGCTGCAGCATCAAGTTTGATGTCGAGATCCCAAAACTGCAGCCCGCAATGAGCCACACTGCCAGCCTGGGTTCCCAAGCTAGGGCTTGCAAGAACTCAAACCCACAAGGTTCTTCCATGAAAAGCTAAGAGGTTTCGTTTACTTAAACTTGCTGGGGTGCAAATTACCCTCTTTAATATGTTCCACAATCAGTCCTAGTAATTGGAGGTTATTCACAGACCATATGACCAGGCTTTTACTGGTGATGAATGCAAAAAAACAACCCAACCCCCTTTTTTTATTCTCCTATGAAAGACAAGAAGCAAACAACAGAATTAGGCAATTAACTTATCTAATGTCCTCACTTGCCACTCTCAGAAACCAAAGCTGACCCTAGTCTAGATGCCAGCATAACACTCAAGTGATGCAAATCTCAGCCTTCACTAATTAATAGCAGATTGACTGAACAGAATGAGGGCATGTTGATTTTCTCTTCTAACTCTCACGACTTCCTTATTTCCACCACAAATTCAAGTACCAATTCACTGAAGCACGAACAAAACCTTCAGAAGCTCAGGTTAACAGATCTGCTAGAACTCCAGTTAACATAATGAAGCATAAATGCGCTTAGGATGCTAATGTTTTGATATTTAAAACAGAATCCCTTAAGAGTTTCACAAGGTTTCCCACAGAGACGCACATTTTTCCACATGCTGGAATGTGACCATCCCAGCCCAATATGAAAACTCAAACACCAGGAGACTCAAATGCAATGCTAAATTATTTGAGCTCAAACCTACTCACATGCTGTACTAAAAAACTAATCAAAAGGTCACTGCGCTGCTCAGAGGGCTGATGCAGCAGAACCTACTAGGTGAGGAGACTCCTGAGGAGTGACAAACTCTTCCCAGTGGAATCGCTTCCAAATTAAGATGGAGAAAGAAGCAGCAAGATAAAGCCAGTTCTTACTGCTAAAATAAAGAACTTCAATACCTTCAATCCAGCCATTCAATGACCACTTTTCTTAAACCAGATGAGCAGCCCAAACACAGCTGCGACTGTTTTGCTGACTTGCAGTGAGCTGGCTGGGTGTCACATGCACCACGACTCCTTCCCAGACAAAACCCATACCACTCAGCATTGCCTCTCAGGCCTTATGCAGTTAACCACAATCCTCTCCTTCCATTCACAAACTCTTCTTTTGATCTGAAGGACCTGGGATTTCTGTATATTAACACTAGGAAATCAGAGAGCTCCTGTAAGGCAATATCTGTAGAGACCTGGATGGACCATGATTTGCTATAAAGGAGGCTTAGACACTGCACTTATCACCAAACATGGCTTGACAAGTACCCTTCATTGGGTGAGGCACAATTCCCATTCAAGAATATGCTTCTAGACCTCAACAGGTCATGGACAACTCAACCGACCACATTTTGCAATGAAAACTGGTAAAGTTGCACAGTGTGGCCTCTGAAATATCCGACAGCATCTGCACAATCACCACCACACCATCAGCAAACTAAGTGTTAACTTGACATTAAGTAAGTCCAAGTTGCCTTTACCCTCACCCCAGGACTTGCCCGCAGGCCAGCATGAGCTCATTTTGGTTGGAAGTTCAGCTGATATCCCAGCTTTCTTACCAGTCTACAGCACTTTACAGGGTTATATCACTGCTGGCAGCCCGCCTGGAGAAAGCCTTCCACTGGGGCAGGAGCAAGAGCCAACTTCTCTTCATTGTTTATTCCTATCCTGCCTTTATTTGGAGTCAACAGCTTATTAGACTGGGATTTTAATCAGGATGTGGATTTGCACAAGCCAAAATTAATTCAAAGCTCTTAAGGATAATAAAGCCATGAGATTTGAGGGCACACCACACTTTATTATAGCCTTTGCAATAGAGGGAAGGGGCATTTCTCCCAACCAGTGAGCTTGCTCCTATTGTGTTAAACGCAGATCTCCCTGGAGTCTGGATAATGGCTTCTTGTACATCCCATCTGAACAGCAGAAAGGTCTCCGGGGATATTTCCTCACCCATTTGCGGGAAGCAGAAAGGATGGGGAAGCCCATAGGAATGGGAGCTCCTCAATATCTGGAAAAACACTGCCTCAAGTAAAGCTCTCTCCTCTCTCCTTGTGAATATCCCTTGTCCTTCACTCTGATGGCTCCATCACAATTGGGTATTTTGTTGGTGAAAACCATCACAGATCTTTTTCTTTGCCAATAGTTAATCCAGTTCCTGCTGTCCTAGGGACAAAAAAGACACCAGAAAGCATAACTCACATGCTCTCCTTAATAATAACAATAAAAGTGCAGATTTTGAAAGGGATGAACAGCGCAGTCAGCCACCCAGTGACAGTTTTCACAGGGACTGAAAAAGATGAAGCACTAAGCTCCCACAGGCATCCATGCATCCCTTTGTCAGGTGCTTTTTGGAAGACTCTTTCAATGATCGAGACAGTTTTGAAAACATTGCGCTTGGTCTGAAGTTTCACCTCCTCACCTGGCTCTGCACCATGTCCTGCCAGGAGCACCCACCATAGAGCGGCAGTGCAAATAAAGCCAATTTTGTCCTGATAGGAGCCACCTCATCACCTACTCCCACAACCCCTGGCCCTGCAGAGGCTGCTCCAAGGATGGCTTTTTTCCCAGCCCAGCTGTGTGGGTGAGGGCATGTGGAAACAGTTATTTCATGGGCCTTCTCCAGCTGTGATTTCTACAGTCCTTCAAAGCAATAACACCAGCAGGCCGTTTCCACGGAAGGAGCGAAGGGATCTCCCAGGGCTGTAGCTGGTGACGCTTCTGGAACGTGCACCCACGATGAGCACCCCCATGGGGGGACCACTGCCAGCTCTCAGATCCTGCTCTGCTGTTTCCTCGAGGAGAAGGGAGAGCTGGGCAGATGGCAGGGAAGCAGCGGGCATCCAGATCCAGGAGGGGCGCTCTGCAACCCCATCTCACACGCTGGGCCCGTGGCCAAAACCAACAGGCAGAGCTATCTAAATATTTACAGCCCTTCCCAGGCCAGCAGCGGGGTCTGCACTGTGGAGGGAACTAGCTGACTCAGCGAAACCCAGAACTGGTGGCACCCCTCCTTCTGGAAAGGACCTTACCCTGCCCCACTCCCAACCTGAGTGTCTCTATCCCTTGCTCTGCTTTATCCTACGCTGGGTCCAGCCTACATTGCTGTACATTTTACATCCAACCCCGCAGTTAGGTCTGATGCCTGAAGGCAACTGGCCAGGCAGAGCTTTGGAACAGGCAGATATGATTGGGGTCAATCCTCCTTAACTTCATTTCAGCCACAGGCCGGGGGAGCATAGCTGAAATTGATGCCCATGCTTCTGAAATCCTTGAGACACATCTTACTGCATTTGTCCTACTAGAGCAAGGCACACAGGAGGCACACAGAACTTTCAGGGCCACTCAAATACACTCAAAACTCTGCTTTTGGGATTAAGAAAGCCACACACACACCCTCAGCCCCCTGTGACTCCTCTCCCAGCCACCAACTCCCCTGCCCTCACAATGTAAAACCACAGTCCCACGCTGCATTAAGCTGAGTTATGGAGCAGGAGCTCCCAGTGGGACAACCTTGTCACAGCTGCACTGAAGACCAAAGCAAGGAAACCAGGCCTGCTCTCCACTCCCGGGGAGCTTTCACAGGGGGTGCAGAGGCCCCAGGACACTTTTGGAGGTGCAGGTGGATGTTGTTTAATGCCAGTGGAGAGGAGCACTTCACATTGATGGCCAAACATTAGCCATGCTCATGTCCCTTAGAGAGCAGAAGTGGATCAGATCCTTCACAGAAAATGGAAGCCTGCAGATGCAAAATGCTGAACTCCAACAGACACCATGGAAATTTGGCTCCAACATTTCCTTGGTTCCTCAGACTCCCTGCATTACAAAGAACTGGCCACATACCAAGTACTTAAAAATTACTGATCAGGAAGTTTACCATCAGGATGTCCATTGCCCATTATTCTTCTTGGTCACATTAGAAATCAAGTACCCTGACGCTCCAGGGATCTTGCAGCCCACTCAGCTGGGCACTGCAAGCTCGGTGCCCCTCCATCGTGATTCCACGCCTGCCACTGCTCTCCCTTCCCCAGCACCTCTGGAGAGGCAGCTGAGAGGGAGAACAGGCCAATGAAAGTGGGACTGAAAACCTTCAAAAGGGAACTGTCAAACAATGACAGGTTGCTTAAAGAAATGCAAATGGCATCTGGCCAACCTTAACAGAGCTGTCAATGAGAACTGCCAGTCAGCTCCCATGGCAGCAAGGCTCTGTAGCCCTGGGGGAAACACACTGGCAAATCATAGTGGTAAAATGCCAGAGGGAGATCCCAGACATCCCCCTTGGACAGGATGGCACCCCAGGCAGGGAGCAAGCTCCCCCATGGGCATCACCAGCAGAGCAGGGAGGCTGAAGGAGCCAGCTCAGATGCACGTCCAGAGCGGTCAGAGTCACAGGGACTAAAGCACGAGAACAGAGACGGGAAGCCAGCACAAATTATCTCTATCTGAAAGGGCAGCCAGAGATTTTATTTTTTTTCCCTCTTGAAGAATTGAAAGAGCAAGCGTAAGCCCTGGGAGCTGTCAGACCCCAGAATTATTTTTCCAGGGACTGATAAACAGCCTCAGTGCTGCAGATAGCAATGCCTGCTGGTCAAAGAAACAGAGGGCTCTGGAGTCCTTCACAAGCCCTCAGTCTTGCACCTTCCCCAAAAGGAACGTTGTCCCATACAGCAGCATGGCTGGAGACAGGAGATGATTCAAGCAGCTGTCTTGAGGCAATGGAATTAAGAACAGATACTAAAATAAAAAAAAACAAAAACAACCAACCAGAAAAGTTTCCCATTCTTGAAACATGAGACCATGTGACCTCCTACAAGAATCAATTCTGGACTCCTTGAATAAACACACTACGTACATGGACAAAACACAACCTGGGAATCAGCCTGGACTGCTTAAATTTGAGGAGGAAAAAGGCAGACTGAAGTTACAGGAAAACCCAGAGCTACAATTTCAGCCTCTCTACTCCCACAGGAGGAAGTCTTCCAAGGAGACTTGCAAAGTGTCCTAGCTGTGGGGGCACACAGAAACCCCCCAAGTAAGGCTTGAGGAAGCAGGCAGCTGCTCACTGCCCTGCAAGCTCTCTACCTGGAACCTAGCATCTTGCTGAATGAAATCCGCCCTGAGCACAGCACCATCCAGCTATACCAGCTCAAGCCCAGGAGCAGCACAGCCATACACAGCCCTGTGAGCCAATAACTCACCAGCAGCTCTCCCTGGCATGGCACAGCCCTCCCTGGGTGGCTCTGCAGCGATCTCTGAGCTTCCCTGGCCATGAAGCATCTCTAAGCCCAAAGCTCCAGTATGCCAAAACCCTCCTGTTTCAATGCCAGCCACATCAGAAGCACATGAACAACAGCAGAGTGGAAAACAATGCCATGGTCACCTGGAAAGACACCTCCGTGGGGCTGCAGGGACTCACAGCTCTGCTCACCCACCACCAACAGGCACCAGCATAGTTCCCCAGCCATTCAAGCAGAGCTCATATGGCAAAGCCAAACATAACAGCCTCCAGCAGAGGCAGAGCTGTCTGCAAAGCTGTTTCCAAAGGGTTTGAGCCTGTGTGGTCTTCGGTCCAGGGAGACTACATACAATAAACCTCTCTGTGGAAAACTTTGCTGGCGAAAGATGCTTTAAATATGCAGAGGGGAAAAAGCATCAGTCTCTTTATTCCACCCACACTCCTCCCGAACCCCAAAACATGAGGATCCGATGCAACAGCCTTGTCCCCTGGCTTCAGCCACTTCTGCAAGAATGGAGCACCAAAATATTCAAAGGGGCAGAGAGACCAAAGCACTGAGGGATCCAGCCAAACCAGAGCAGTGTTTAATATAGAAAAGGGAGTGGGAAATTGTAAGAGGAAAAGAAAAAAAAGGAGGGAGGTGGCTGGAAACAAAGAAAGTTCTTGGCTGCGAGCTTCTGTGTTTGGCCCCTCTCCATCAGCCTTCACTGCTGCAGGCATGTGGGGCTGGGGAGGGCAGTGCAGGGGCTCTTGCTTCATGGGACACCAAAGGAGTGGGAGAGGGACAGCCCCCAGCTGTTCACACACACTTTGTCACCCCCTTGCTCCTGCTCTGTGGACATGGAAAGTTGTGAGAAGAGTTGTGCTGGTTCAGACAGCACTGGGAAAGGCACAAAGAAGCTATCCCAGCAGTAACTGCAGGGCATCAGGGATACCACCAAAGTCCCTCTGTTCTAGCAGAGGAGAGAGGCAGAAGCAATAAGAGCAGCAGGGAGGAGCAGAGTAAGAGGGACACAGCCAGCACGAGGACAGCCACATCCTCACTGTGGCAAATAACTCAAGCCAACCTGCTCAGGACTACAAAGCAGCCACCTCCCCTAGCTCTGATTCATCCCTTCAGCCACATCTTCCTCAAAACCCCAGCTACAGACAGCTCTTCCCACTCTGCCATTGTACAGTGCACCAGGGCACAGCGCTGCCTGAGCACAAAGCCAAAGCTGCTGGGATGAAAAGTACATGCACGCAGGGTTTTGTCAAACACAGGGACCACAAGGACAACCCACTGAGCCCTGCAGCACGGGGACACTAAGGACAATCCACCGAGCCCTGCTCAGCCACAGCACAGACCCCCGAGCCATTAAACAAATGCACCCACTTGCTCTGAGTCACATTGAAGGTCAACATATGGATTCATTTGTTTCCTATTTCCCACTGCTACATGACATGGCCAGAAGTTAGAGATACCCTCCAAAGCAAAGCTGTGAGGGATCAAGGTCACCAAAGCTTCAAGCAGGCAGAGGCGACAGATGGCCCCTATGCCCAAGTTCACCACTGGAACTGCACTCGAGCACCAGCTTTCCACACAGAGCTACATCTGCCTCAGGGGCCGTCGGCCAGACAGGATCTGGCCCTTCCACTGAACTGCAACATTCAAAGTTTTCAACAGGCTTAAGTAACATGACCAGGGAAAAAAACAAAGGAGAGTTTGCATTTTGAGTGCGGGTTTTTATCCACAAAGCCAACAGCTCTCCCTTAAGCCCCAGTTCTCTGGAGAGGTGAGGGGGAAGGAAGGATTGGTCAGCTCTGCAATGCTGTACAGCACAGCACAGCACAGCAAGATGCAAGGACAGGTCGGAATTTCTACCAGCTATGAGTTCCAAATACCCTGCCTGTGGCCTGCCTCGAGCACGAGAGTGTCAGCCAGCTGATGAGAAACAGGATGAGAACCACAGGATACAGCAGCAAAAACACCACTAAGGATGCTAAGAAAACCCTCAAACTCCTTGCTGTGGCAGACTCAAGCTTCCTGGGTTCAGCCTTGCTTCATATATTCTGTTTTCACTTTTGGTCTTTCATTCCTAGGTTAGTTAACGGCCCTTGCATACATTTCACACTATTCATTTTAACCTTCTGCTCCCTCAATCTAAATGCACCCAGCTCCTTTGGTTCCCCACAGGACATTCCCACCATACCAAGAGCATGGTCACTCTCCCCAGAGGGCATAGCACAGGGGAAGTCATCTCCTAATGCCCTTTTTAAGCCAAGCAACCAGCGTGATTCACAAGGCAGAAAGAACACAGCTGTACAAGGTGTTACAGTGCCAGCTCCCCAGAGAGCTCTGCTGCAGCTGGGCAAGTCAGGACCAGGGGACCACGGCACACAGGTCCTTGGGACACACAGCCTTCAGAAGACATCTTCTGCTCTATACATATAAGGCACTGAAGAACCACTGAATCTGTAGATTATCAGCTCTCATCTTCCTGCTACTCAAGCACTCTTCTCTGAATGCTCCATAATCAATTTCAGATAAGCACTGGGGTTTGGTTGGACAACAAATGAAATCACTAATGGCCTTACAGCTACAAGGAATAGGAGCAGCAAAGACACCTACCGCCACATCACAAATTCCACATCAAAAAATACGACACATTTACTTTCTGAATGTGTTTTCCATCAAACTTGTTTTAAAATATCTGTAAATGCTACCAACTAGGCACTAGATTCCAACACGCACTATTAATTACTCTCACAAGGCAGCTGCCATAAATGAGGTTGTTCAATATACATGAGTATTCGCCTCATTTAAAGTTTGCAATCTTGTTAACTGAGCTTGCAAAGTAAATGTATGCTGCGCACTTTGATTAAATTCCCCTTTTTCAAAATGATACATGTGTGCACGGAGGCTGGGAAAGGAAGTCCTGCAAGAGCATAGTCCAGGTTTCCCAATAAACTAACACAACCAAAGAGCATGCTGCTCTCTCCTTCCTGTCGGATGTATATATATAATTTCAGTTTGTGCTCTAGTGCAACCATTTAAAACTATATGAACCACGGAAATTTACTTGATGGACGGGACTGCAGAAATGAAGATAATTCAATGGCACTGTTCTTTACACAGAACAACACACACAAATTGCAGCCGTATTAAATCGAAAGGTCCTGTAGCTTGCCTAAGGGAAAAAAAAACAACCAAAATCTGGATTTAGTAGGGAAAAGCTTTATTTTAGGTCTTCTACTAGAGAATAACAAACATAAAGCTATAAAAAGTTCTGGCGTGAAGCCCTTTAAAGGAAAATTTAGTCCATTTCAACTAAGGCTTTGTTTTGGGTCTTTTCTGAATAAACATTCATGTATCAGAATTGAGACTTGGCCAGACCATAGAAATGACAAACTGCTACTCTGTTACCCAGAATGATTATTTCTAAACTTTGCTCTTGGACTTAGCCTTTTCAGATTTGCAGTATGGCCCTGGAACCCTCGCCAACAGCATCCCTGAGGGGCATGAGCTGTAATGACTTAATGTAATATTGTATGGGAACTGTCACTGCAGGGTGACCTCAGCCACTGCCTAAGGATGGGAGTCCTCTTCTTCACTTGGACAACAGGCTGCTGAAATTCTGAGCTGGGTTCTTCTCTCTCGACAGGATCAGATAGTGCATCCTGCAACGAATACCTGCAAAAGGATCATTTCTTGCTGCCCTTTCCTGATATTGTCCATGAAAGAAGCTTAAAGACACAAACAGCACAAGTGCAGTTGAAGCAGTCGGGGTTAGCAGCCCAGGAGAGGTGCTGCTGCAATACAGCATGATACGGTTGCACAGCCGGCAGGGCAAATGCAAAGCTCCTATCACCTAGAGAAGAGGCTTGGTTATCCTTCCCCTTTTAGCCCTTCCATGTGTGTGAGCAGAGTTGGTTTGACAGGAACGAGACCAGACGTGTTGGCCTCACGCTGTGCCAACACCACAGCAGCAAGAGCCTTCCAGGATCACAAGGCTGACTCCAAGGAGAAAAGTATGCAAGGGGAGAACAACCCCACTAATTGTAATTTAGCCTGACCCCTGCTAGCAGTACCTACCAAAGGGTTTAATACCTCACAGAGGAGAAAAGCAATCATGAGGTCATTCCCATTTTCCCTGTCCTCTAGATAGCTTTAAACATGCCTGGGTTTCATTTGAATAACCCACCCAACTCTGCCAGCCCTCAGGTCAGGTACTAGGCTGTCACCAGGGTAAGGAGGATGGACAGGAGATGGGCCAAATGTACTGCTGTCCCAGTGTTTCATTCCAGGGGAGCACAGCCACCAGACACACTGTGAGAACTGGTGAGACTGCAGCACGTTGCACCGAGGCTCTCTTGCACCAGTATTTGAGCCAACGCTGTTCACAGACACACACATTGCACATTCAGGTCCTCAGTTAAATCCCAGCTCAGCCCATATTCAAGCTGCCACCTGGCTACCCAAACCCTTCCCAGCACCTTGCTGGGTCCTTGCCCAGCCCGAGCCCCTCAGTTTGGGGGAATATTATGCTTCCTGATTCAAATTAAAGCTACAAAAAAATGCACTTTTTTTTTTGTCCTTGGCAATACAACTTTTTTTTATCAATTGCCAAGGTGATGGGCAAACCATGCTGGCCTGAATAGAGCTGGCCTTTCCTACAGCCCCTCCCCATCACAGACATCAATAAAGGACTTTCAAACACTGGTTTGATCTCATTTTTCTGGGAAACCGGAATTCATGACTTTTTTCTGTGGCCTCACTGCACCCAACACAACTGCACCTTTGTCCAGTAAAGAAAAGCCTCTCGTCGATGCAGAGAGGAGGCTGAGCCCAAGGAGTACAGGTCACTTGCCGGTCAGGCCAGTGCAGAGGCAACAGAAGGAAAAGCCAGCGTGCTCCTCCAGCCTCCCCGGACACAGCGAGCGGCTGCCCCAGGGGATGGAGCACATTTATGCTCAGCAATGAGAAGCCAGAGAGCAAAGGTTTAACACATACGCTTTGTGGTTGACTCGGATTTGCAACGTGCCAGCAGATACAGTCTAAAGTAAGATGACTCAGCCATGATTTGCTGCCCCTCCTCTCCCTCTCTTTGCAGCAGCAGAAAGAAACAAAAGAAAAGGTTTCGATTCCATATAATTAACTGGCTTTGTGAATCTGCCCAGTTCGTATTGATCACCTCAAACAAGTCAAGTGCTCCCATTCACTCCAGCGCTGCCCAGAGGAGGCTGCTGCCTGCAAGCTGCCTGCCCCTCCCTGGGCTCAGCCCCGCTGGCTCACGCTGCTGGGTTTCAGTCCAAGATAAGTACAGGGAAAGGTTAGAGCCACCGGTTGAGAAGGGAGCAAGCAGCTGAGCTGCACAGCTGGCTGTCCTAAGCTGTGCACAGCCTCCTTCTCCCACTGCCCTGGGAGCTTCTGCTCCCGTGCCCCCATCCTGCTGCCCCACCATACATCTCTCTCTTTACAAAACAACTCTGTCTCAGTTTTCCAGCCTCACATAATTTTTTTTGTGCTATGCCCAACTCCACCCACGTCACCTCTCAGGGAAGAGGGCAAGGAGGGTTGGTGCCCATAACAAATCGTATCTGGCACTCAGGGTGCGTGTCCCAGCCATGGGGACACAGATCCAGATGTGTGTGAGGAGCCCCCAGCCCCAGTAAGGGCCAGAAGGGGGAGCAGAGGAACAGCTGCTGGCGACCCTGTCCAAGCCCTGTTACCGGACCCAACAACAGTGCAACAGATCCGCCAAGACAAACAGAAGCGTACGCAGCTCAGCAAACCTCCTCACGTACATGCTCCTCCAGAACGGATGCATAACCCAGCTACAATGAGTAAGGCTGGGATGGACACAGCAGGAAGGAGTGCACATCTGAAGCTGGGACCATGCTCAGTCAGGGCATGATAAAGCCACAGGCAGGACAGGAGAAGAAGAAGGGAGATAAGGGGTAGAGTAGTGACAGCCAGATCTCATTCCTGGATATAAGGAGAGGGTAACAGCCCCCTTTACAGCCTCCTTCCTTCCTGGCTAGGGCTAGCCTGCCCCCTGCTTTCCTCCAGCAGTTGCTCACTGCCACAAATTAGCCGGGGGGATCCAGAGAAGCCCCTGATCTCCCAAGAGCTCAGGGTGCCTGGCTCTACTGACACAACACGGTCCAGTCTGAGCAAACACCACATCCTCACAACCCATACGCGCCACGAACAGTGTGTCACTGTGTCACCCCAGTATAAGGCAAACGGGGCGGGAAGAACATTTTCATCTTTGTTTTACAATTGTTGCCAGGACTCACCCACAAGGTCTCCACGGATGCCTGGAAGCACACCAAAGTTTAAATAACAACAACAAAAAAAAAAAAAAAACAGAAAGAAAAGAAAAACCCTTCAAAACCAAACAAACCCACAACAGTTTAAAAGATGCCCTGGAGCACGCAAAACTGTGCTCCCCAGCGCAGCTCACACCAAAGGGTACAGGGGACATAAGGGCACACCTCACAGGGACAGTGGCACTGTCCCAGGGGCAGAAGGCATCACAGAATCATAGAACGATCAGGGTTGGAAGGAACCTTAAAAATCATCCAGTTCTGAACCCTGCGCCATGGGCAGGGACACCTCCCACTGGATCAGGGTGCTCAAAGCCCCATCCAACCTGGCCTTGAACACCTCCAGGGAGGGGGCATCCACGACCTGCCTGGGCAACGTGTGCCAGTGTCTCACCGCCCTCATCGTGAAGATGCCGGAGGGTCCCTTGCTTAAAGACTTCGCAGCCAACAGGTTTCAGAGCCCTCTGCCAGGCGCCGCTCGCTCACGAGGCAGCAGGGGCGCTTCTGGGGGTGCCCGGGCTCGCCCCCTATCCCGGGGTAGGGAGCCCCTCCAGCAAACCGCGCTCGCAGTCATTCCGGGGGCTCGCACGGGGTCATCGCCAGCGCTGCCCCCTCCGCGTCCCTCCCCGCCTCCCCCGGGCCGGCGGGGGGGGGGGGGGGAGGAAAGGCAGCGCATCCCCTCCGGCAGGGGGGTGACCCCACGGGGGATGCCGCGGGTGGGAGCCGCAAACCCGGCAGCGCTGCCCCCCCCCGCTCCTCCCGGGTGCGCGCGGCGGGGCAGCCGCGGGCCGGCAGCTCCCGGCCTTTGTGTGCCCGGCGCGGGGCTCCCGGCGCCGCGCGGAGCCGCCACTCACATAGTGCTTGTTGGGGATGCGCCGCTTCTGCACGTCCAGCACCTTCACCTCCGCGATGCTGCGCCTGGGCATGCCTCCGCCTCTGCCCCTCGCAGCGCGGCGAACGGGACCGCAGCCTGCAGCGCCGAGCTCCGCCGAGCCGAGCCGAGCCGCCCTGCCCGCTGCCGGGGGCGGGAGGCGGCCCCGGTCCGGCCCGCCCCAGCCCGGCCCCGCTGGCGGCTTAAAGGGGCGAGCGGCGCCGGCTGTCCCGCCGTGTGCGGCCGTGGAATGGGGTGGGTTGGAAGGGACCCTAAATGGGTGCAGCCCTCTCCTTCTGCAAGGCTGACACAGAATCACAGAATCAGAGGATCATAGAATAGTTCGGATGGAAGAGACCTCAAAACCCATCGAGTTCCAACCCCCCCTTGCCATGGGTAGGGACACCTCCCACTGGATCAGGGTGCTCAAAAGCCTCATCCAACCTGGCCTTGAACACCTCCACAACTTCCCTGGGCAACCTGTGCCAGGGGCTCACCACCTTCATTGTGAAGAATTTCTTCCTAATTTCCAATCTAAATTTTCCCCCTTCCAGTTTAAAGCCATTCCCACTCATCCTATAACTACAAGCCTTTGTAAAAGTCCCTCCTCAGCTTTCCTTTAGCTCCTTCAGGTGCCGGAAGGCCACTATGAATTCTCCTCAAAGCCTTCTCTTCTCCAGGCTGAACAACCACAGTTCTCAGCCTGTCCTAATAGCAGAGGTGCTCCAGCCCTCGGATCATCTTCATGACCTCCTCTGGACCCGTTCCAACAATTGCATATCCTTCTTGAGCTGGGGATTCCAGAACTGGATACAACACTCCAGGTGGGGGTCTCATGAAAGCAGAATTGCCTCACCCAGGGCAACCATACCCTCGGAGCTGAGCCAGCAGACCACACTTCTCCTCCCTGGCAGCCCACCTCTGCCCTCAGTGCAGCAGAGAAGACAAGGCAGCAACAGGGCACTTCTGTACATCACCACCACCACAGCCTCCATCTTCCCAGCAGCTCCTCAACACGTGGCATAACCACAGCTCTCTTTCCCATTGGGCTTTTAATTACGTTATAAAGTTACCCAAGGCTCGCAGTGGCAGGTCATGAGCTTTCATATGAATTTAATTTAATCATAAACAACTCTTCTGACTCCTTAGCAGCTCCTTAAATGTGGCTCATTTTTTATACCATTAACTTTGCCACAACCACCTCAGAGAATGCAGGAGGTTCAGGCAGTTTGCCAGGGCTTGTTTTCCCCCTTGCCCTCCTCCAAGGGCTCATCTTCATGCTCCTCCCCCTCAGCTAAGCCCAGGACCACGCTGGCCCTGCAGGGATGGCTGCAGGAAGGATGCTGGGTTGTCTGAAGGGGACACAACACCACTAGCGTCCCTGATGCCTACTGGCATGCCGCCTCACAACTGGCCTGCCTGATGACCAGCTGCACATTGCCCCCTTCCCTGCACTGGCCCTGTTGTCTCTCCTCAGTCAGACACATAGATGGACAGGAGGCTGTGGAGAGGCCCTGAGATCCCTTCCTTCCTTCTCCTGCCAGGAAAGCCCTGACATTTGTGAGGGATGGTAGAGCTGGACCTTGAAGAGCTAATCAAGAGTCAAAGCCTGGGAGAGCAACAACAGGCAGCAGAATTGTATTTTTTTGGTGTTGCAGTGCCCAGGCTTAGGCAGAGAGAGTTTTACAGGTTTGAAAAGCCCTGAAAGATGCACATATCCTCCAAGAGATGGTCAGGAAAACATTCAAAGCAGCTGTGCATCATGTTGGTAAGAGAAGAAATGTACATTGAGGACATGTGGAACACTGGAGAAAGGGGGAATAACAGAGGAATGAAACAATTACTGGTCTTCATATTCTGAAAGGAGAAACCAAGGCAGAGAGCAGCTGAGGGCACTGCAACTGAGCAACACAGAGGAGGATGTAACCTGAAGAGCTGAGGACTGAAAGGCCAGGCAAGAGGGTCACAGGGATAAAAGAAACAGGTAACT
This sequence comes from Dromococcyx pavoninus, assembly GCA_033558185.1. Taxonomy (NCBI): domain Eukaryota; kingdom Metazoa; phylum Chordata; class Aves; order Cuculiformes; family Neomorphidae; genus Dromococcyx; species Dromococcyx pavoninus. Next base: position 354,250 of record JAUMJL010000838.1, read on the forward strand.
GGATATAGAAACCACAAAAAGAAGCACAGAAAAATGCTAAACAAAATGCAATAGATGTTAAATTGCAAGGTGAGGGGAATTAAACAAGTTACGAATGCTACAGCTGCAGCCATGCCTCCTGCTTAGGGTGCTGGTTTGTTCCAGTAGTGACAGAGGACTGCCAGGCATCCAGGGATAGGATGATTGTGCTGTGGACATTCATCATGTGTGTGCAGAGCTGGTCAGAGGCAGTCTGGTAATTTGCTTTTACAGGAGTGCAGGGACTGACCCTACACCCCTGGAAAACAGTGTAGCCATTGCTGCCCAGTCCATATGTACATTAACACAAAGTCCACCCTCCAGACACCTTGAACCCACTACCCGTCAACTCTAGGATCAGTCTGTGATAATAGTTAAAAAAAAACAAATGGAAAGAGCAAATAGACAACCTGCAATTCAAAAAGCATTTTGTGCAGCGTCCATGAAAAGGCTGAACTGTGTTTTCTTGGCTGATTTGCCTGATCTAGTTTAGAAGCAATAATAGCTAAAGCAGACAGAGATAGTGTAGACTGCAGAGTGCTGGACAAGAGGGCACTGAACAGCTGGAGGCCCAGGTGCCACCAGCTGCAAAACTCCCAGCACACCTGACCCTGCACAGCGTGCCAGCAGGGCGGGAGAGCTGTCCTGACAGCCAGCATGGTAAGGACCAGCAGCAGAAGCAAAGTGTGAGAACAAGCAGGGAAGTCCATGAGGTGGCTCCAAAAAGGAGCCTTACCCTTACTCATGCTTTGTCATCTCATACTGCCAGGGAGTTGAGGGAACAGAAATCCTATCTCCAGGCTGTCACCTGAGGGGGAAGAGGAGAGGACAGCACAAGTTATGCCCATTTTTACAGACACAATGCCCATTCCCTGCACTCCTCTCCATGAGGCCCATCCCCAGCTGCTGTTGAGCATTGCCCTGCCCTGCACCTTCATCAGCAACCTTCATGCTGGCCTGCCTCTTTGCTTTAATTCTGGCCCTGCAGCCACAGTTGGTAACACACAAGAGACAGAGAGAACATGACATGATGACACTATGAAGGACACCTCAGTCCTGAACTTGAAGCAGCCCAGAGGGACACAGATGGTGCTTTGTTTGGGGAAGGTTTGTGCTCACCTCCTATCTCAAGGGTGCACGAAACCTTTGGATATTCCCTTGCTGATACATCCATTTTCCTGTGCCACAAAAGCCCCACATGCAAATCTGTGACACAAAAAGCAAAAGGAGAATGTATGAATAAGCTCTTACAGCATCTCAGACCTACCTGCTCCAGGGACCAGACCCTGGTTTCCTGCATTCACTCCTCCAAAGTCCTTTCTGTGTGTTGCCCATAACTGTCACATGGTGCTGGGCGTCGGGCCATTCCTTTATATGTGGTATGAATCACGTATCAGACAGACAGCTTGTTACACACAGGGGACTATTTTATCTATGTCTTCCAGCATAAACCCACTCCAGGCCTACGAACGCTGGCAGGGAGCCAAGTGACTGCACAAAATCAATCGAAAGCACTTAAGCATCCGCATCACTTCTCCAGCACCGTAACCTGCTTAGAAGTGGCTGAATTGATTCTATCACACCTGGACTCCAACAGCACTGGGCACTGGCTGCAGCCTGACTACTCACGTGTGCCCAGGAACAACAAAGGTTAGAGACAATCACAGCTAACACTAAAAAACGACTCCTGTGCTTAATTAACAGGTCTGATAAGAGCTGCTGAGAGGAGCAGAACACAGCTTTTCATGCTGACCCGATCACCTCCCGAGGGAGGCAGTCTGGGAAGCTGGCTGTAGAGCTGTAAAACCTGGCTTGGATTTGACTGCACCTTGGTAATTTATTAAGGAAACTGTCAAATGTTTGCTAAGGGAGCCCAAATGAGTGTTTTGTGACCAACCTGGGAGTCCTGTACTAGGCCCACATCTCTGGTAGTTTGGCTGCAGGAGTAGCAGAGACCTGGAAACAGAACTTCCTATGATGAGCTTAGGTGGTACAAGGGTACAGGTGTAACTGAGAGGAGTTTTGGAATGAACACGTCATCTCCAGCTGCCCTAACCAAAGGTTTTTTTATTGTGAAGCCAAACAAAATAACTACATGACTCCAGATATTTGGGCACAGCTGGGCCATCCCTGAGCTCTGACTGGTGCCAGAGATGGAATGAAATGAGAAAACAGTCCCCCACTGTCAGCCCTAAACTGCAGAGGAAACACTACCTTGCAGTCGTTCTGGCACAGAGAGTCCACTATTGCTGCTTGCTTTTTAATTTAATAATTACAAGTGTCTGCCAGGTGGCTAAATGTTCTCTGTCCTCCTCGGTGTGCAGAACAAAAGCATTCATCTTCCCCAAGCTCCCTCATAAAAATTAGTCAAAAATGATGTTCCTACCATAATAGAGGGCAAATCTGCAGCTGAAGCCCAGCAGAGCAGTGATTACCCCCTCCCCCATATCATTAGGGGATTGTACCAATTCTCTGCAGCCACTAGGAATGATTTTTTCCGAATTCTTTGACCTCAGTATTGCTGATTTAGCTGTGGTGTGGATGACACCCATCACAGTCAGCCTGGCAGCAGATTGCACCCATCCTGCCAGAGGCAGGGCAGCAGATCTGATGGCGGGGATGCTCAGCCCTCAAACTGGCGGAGGCTGTCCTCGCACATGTGTGCCAGTGGGCAGGGGAACCTTGGGAAAGTCCTGAGGACAACGCAGGAGGGGGGAGAAGCAGAGATCCAGTGAAAGGTGTGCCATAGTGAATGATGAGTTCAGAAAAAAAAGAGCGAGCAAACATTTCAGTACAAGCAGACAGTTTCGCTCCAGCTCTGTGCTTGTGCATCTGCTCAGTTTCAGTGTGCGTGCCATCTAGTGAACAAAGGAAAGAAGAGCAAGCATCACTCCTACATCCCTTGCAAGTCCGGAAACCAGACCCAGCGGAGTCCCACTGGGTTCTTGTGAAGGCAGATTTGGTGCCAGGGCAACGTGTCCCTGCCACCCAGCCTCATGCCAACCCAGGAGAGAGATGACAACAACAAACTCCACCAGTGAGGCAGAGTCATCAGCCTCTGGCCAGGCTTGGCTTGCTCGAGCCCTGGGCAGTTTGGCATTTGGAGAATTAAAGCAGTGGTCAGTGCAGCTGGAGAGCACACAACAGCATTTGGCTTAACAGGATGCACATGGCTTTTGAAGGATGTGCCTATGACAGTGCTTACCTCCAGCTGCCCTCCTGCAGCAAGGGAGGGAGAGCAGACACAGCCAGAGGAGGAAAGCAGGTTAGGCACAAGCTCCTGCTCCATGACTGTCTCTGCCTGCCCTGCTTTCTCTTCCCCCAGAGAGTTGCACTGCCCCCATCATAGTACAAATACTGCCAAACCCCCTTTGGGCAGCCCAGAGGTGCTTAGGGCCCAGCGCAGAGGAGGTAATGAGGAGAGCTGGGAATGGTGCAGCTTGTGCAGCACCAGTAACTTTTCAGGGCTGTCATTTCTATTTTAAAAATTCAGATAGACTTTCCCTTTTGCTCTGTTCAGCATTGCACCAGAACAGGACAGTAGTCAACAATTATTTCTGGAATACATAGTAATTTCCATGTATTTATAAATATAAGTATCTTCACAGCTGAAGCTCCCCTCAGGCACTGCCAAGGACATGCAGATGAAGTCAAATACTCCCATGAGATCCTCTGCTTCACTGGGATACACTGAGTGAGGCCATTTTTGTCCAGTGTGTCCAAGGAGATGGTGCAGTCCTGGTACATGTAAATGAAGATGGCTAATATTGTGTCCTCAGCTACTTCATTTCTTATTATCTCATAGACCAAGGAGACAGGCACCCTCATACTTTGCTCTTGGCCTTCTCTCACCATAGGGCTGCCAATGTGAACTACACCAACTTACAGTAACAACTCCCTCTCCCTTTCACCACCTCACATGTGAAAGCACAGCCTGCAATATTATCTAACCAGGGCAGACATAGGTAGCAAGACAATTTCCCACATAAAACCCAAAATAGAATTTGGCAGGCTCTGAAGCAACCTTCCAAAAAATGAGGGGAAAATCCTTCCAACTCCCTGGACTCACATCGAAGCTGCCCTTGCACTCTGTGTGTCCTGGCTTGGTGTAGGGCATCTGGATGAAATAAATCATAACTAAGGCAGCAGGTAAAAAACTTAAAGCACAAAATGAAGACCACACAGACCCTGAAGCTGGGTACAGAGGTGGTAAGAGCTTTTCTGAGCAGTCCAGTGGAGTAAGGTCTCCCCCTGCACTAACACGGGAAGACGAGATCTGTATCTTGGCCTCGTAATGCATTTCCAGGATCCAAGGGCGGAGTGGGGAGGAGACGGGGGAACATCCCTTGGACCTCCTTGTCCCAGAAAAGCAAGGGAGCTGAGGCATTTGACTGGTATCTTCTGTTACAGCCAGACAAGCTAGTAAGAAAGGAAGAAAAAGTTACACATAAGTAGTTTGTTCTCCTCACACGACACGATGCAATACTCCCTCTTCACCAAGCAGGGACAGCAGAGCACTATTTTAACGCACAACGAAGCCATCGAGACTAGGGCTGATTCAGATTGGTCTACCAGAGCTTCATCTTCATAGCAAAAATGTCATTGACACTGAGATGCAGCAGGCAGCAGAAGTGTTTCTGAAGCAACCAGTTCAATTTTAAAGAACTGAAAGTTCAGCCTTGCAAGGTTCACAGCCTAGAACTGGCTCTGGAGGTTTCTGTAAGTCAGCAAAAAGCAAAGTTGGTCTGAGGCCACAGCTGGTGATCAGGCAGGAAATCAGACAAAGCCCCAGGTTTCTCAGTTTGTTACTTTATTAGAAGGGTCTTTACATCATAGCAGTAGCCCTGCTGAAGACACTTGACAAAATATTAAAAAAACCCTTATTATTCAAAGCCGCATTTTAAAAAATGGCATCCTATCTCCCCTCAAAACCAAGCTGGGCTTATTCATGGTTCTTTCTGAACAGGAAATAACAAAACATCTTCTTTTGAAAGGTGGGGGAATATAACCACCTGTAAACATGACAATCAGAAAATGTACTTCCCTGCTCTCTTCTAGGAGAGACAGACACAGTGCTGGAGCCCCAGCACACCTGGAGAGGGAACAGAGAATAGGGAAAAGGCAGAGGACAAAACCATTCTCACCCTCTATTAGCAAAAGTAGAACTATGTTGCTAGCTCCAGGCTGCAAGTAAGCTGGACTGGAGAATGGGGCAACTGATTGACCATAAAGGCATCACATCAACTCTTTAAAAGTCCCCAGAAATACTCTCCTTTCTCACAGCTGCACAAAATCCAGAGCGAGCTGACACTCCCTGGGCTGGGGGGCAAGGCGGCAAAGCCCTTCAGCTGGAGGAGGTATGTTATGAAAAAAATGCTGCAGGACATCCTTCTGCAAGTCACGTGGAACATGTGAAAGGACAGGCATCGGGTACTGATTTCTGCAACAACCATTTCACAGAATATGTCCAGCCTGATCCCAAGGGGACCAGGAAGAGAACTGCTGGAGCTGCCAGCACACATTTTTAATGCAATTAAAAGGCTCAAAGCAGCACATTGTTCAAGAACAACCCCCTCTGTTCATTGATTTTACATCAGCTCTCAACCTGTTGCTATCGTATCTGAAAGGGATAGTCAATGCTTTTCGAGAGGGGACAGGTGGTCTTCCACTGAGGACAGGTTAGTTACCGAAACACTGCCATGCAGTCTGCTTGCAAAGGGTCCCAGCCCTTAAGATGTCCATCTGGGCTATATTCATTAATAAAGACATCAACAGTGTCGATTCAGAAGAAACTTGGAATGGCCCAAATAGATGTAGTCTTGCTAGTTTACAGGAAGCTTATAAATATGTATTATGACCTCTAAACAGGTAGTAAAGGTAAATGCACTTCTTAGATAAAAGTGGTGTTAAAGACCTGGGGGCTGACTCCTTCACTTAGGTACCCAGAAGTGTAGCACATCACATTACCACCTTTTCCTGAAATGCCAATACGATTCTAAATCAACGCATGAGACTTTAAAATAACAACCTTTTTTTTTTTTTAAAGCAGAGCAGAGACACCTTTTTATTGCTTGGGAAGCAATGCTTGGGAAGCAGGCCAAGCAAGAGAATGAGTGTTGTCTAGAGACCTACAGAGAGAAAAACCTAAGTGTTACCTTACACCTTTTGGTTATGTAAAGAAGAAGGTGCTGCCCAGTGAGGTCTCTGTCCTCCTACCCAGGTCTCTGCTCTGGGTCTCACCCAGAAGCTCAGCCAAGCACTGCCTTGTGCAGGTAGAGTAAGGCAGCACAACCGAGACACACTGCCAGAGCAGAAAGGACAGAGAGCTGAACCTGCAGCTGCTTCGGTGCTCTGCAGCGTTACTCAAAGCTTAAAGCCAGGAGCATCATCCATAAAAAGTGTAGGACATAAGGAGATGAGACATCAGTGGAGAAAGCAATGCTGAGAGTAACAAACCACCATGACCTGTGTTTGTTTTCCCTTGCATACCTTGTTTCAAGACTCCTTTATTCCTTCCAAATGATGCTTTGCAGCCTGTAACCCTGACTGCAGAGTGGCCAGGCTGGCTGACCCACGAGGTGCACACACGTATAGCACTTAAAAAGAATATTTTAAGCAGATGTGTGAGCTCCAGCCTTCGGCCCCTCACTTGTCCTTACCAGAAGGCACATGACTGTGACCGATACCATGTCACCACAGCACTGCACACCGTTACAGACCTCCCCCTCTGCACGTGCACATACACTTCTTTAAGAGACAAAAGCCTGCAGCCAGCTGAACAGTTTAATTATGCCATAGTCCAGTATCTAGTAAGATAGAGTTACCTAGGTGCCAGAGGGTCTGTGGTGCCAGCAATCATAGCAAATGAAGAAAAAGAAGCATCTTTGGAAGGACACTGAGCTGGTCCCCTTCCTGCATAGTCTTTATGAGGAGGAAGAGGAAAGACAAAACCCAACTATTCCTCCTCAAAGGAAGAAAAAAAATCCTTATCACTGTCTCTCCCTTGTGAAAAAAGTGCTGTAGTAGGTAGAAACAAATCTAAGGCAAGTGTTGGAGGGCCAAAGGGTTAGCCTAAGACAATGCCAAAGCTGCTCTGCCCCAGACTAGTCCTTACAGAGGACCGGGAGGAGGAGCAGCTACAGTAGATAGAGGCTGATAACCCCCACACAGAGGGCAGGAGCCACCGCCAGTTTCTCCTGTTCAGAGCAGTTATTGCTTCAGTCTTTGCTGACAAGCCTGGTGAGCACCAGGCTCACGTGAGAGGAGATGCATCGGGCTAACAGTGCAAGTACAATTGCAGAAAAGGTTCCTGCCCAGCTTCCCAGGGTGGAGCTGTGCTGAGCAGGCTAGCTCCCGGGAAAGCCACCCCAGTCAGCATCCCCCAGTGTAGGACAGAGGCCTCGTTTGTCCCAGACAGAGTGAAGGGGTAGGAAGATGCTGCTGTAAGAAGAGGCTGTCGAGACGGTCTTCCAGCTCGAAGTTGCCCACCTGCAGCCCAGGAGGACACAGCAAGTACCGACTGGTGGCCTGCCAGCTGCAAAGTGTTATGAGCTCTCTGCAGAGCTGAATGGGAAGAACTTGGCATGTTTGGTTGGGGATGCCGGTGTCTGTCCATCCACCTCCTCGCTCAGCTTGAAGAACATCTCTTGCTCACGTTTCTTCTGATTCAGCTCATCCTCCAGTGCCTTAAGCAGAAGGGAACACACACAAGAGATGTATTTGAGATTGTACCGTAATGTCCCCTCCTACGAGCCAAGCAGGCCACCCAGCTCACATCAAGGAGGCACTACCTTTTTCCGTGGCCTCAGCTTGTCCCGCCACTCCTTCATGTGCTGGTTGTGGTTCTCATCCAGGGACTTAAGCTTCTGGGTTTCATGCTCAATTAAGAGGTGACACTTCTCATTCTAAACACAGATCACAAAACAGAACACCCATTAAAGCAGCTGGGGCTGTAAATCTAGTGATCAAACAGGACTTGCATCAGCCAGAGGCATTCAGAGCTCTGAGCTCCAGGGCATGTTTAGACACGGCCACAAAAGCCTCTCAAGGCTGAGCAAGATGACATCAGTTCTAGTTCACTGACAGTACTCTGCAGCCACTTCTCACAATGTGCTCTTAGTGCTGGAGCAGAAACAGTGTACAGGCAGCTTCAAGGTGCCGAGCCACAAGAGATGGGTACCTGCAGCTGCTGGAGCTCGTTCGTGTTGCTCTCACACTGGGCCTGCATGTCCTTCATCTGTGTCTCATGCTTCTGCTGCTGGTGCAGCCGCTCTGCTTTTTGCCTCTTCTCTTCCTGCTGAGCAAACTGGAAGAGAGAAAAGCAGATGCCCATGTAGGCAGTGTTTCTCTGATCTCAGAAGCCAGTAAAGAGAGTACCCAGCTCGCACTATTACACAGGAAAGAAAGAAAAGCCCCGAGGATGCTTCCTAACACTAGTCATGATGAGAGCAGTCCTGAAAAGCACACCTGATGCCACAAAAGCAAAGACCTCTGACTCCCTACAGTGGGTTAGAAATTTGTAAACTGTTGACTTTTTCCAACTTCCCTTCTGCTGAAAGGCAGAAGTACTTCACCCCCAAGCGAAGCATCAACCCTAGCGTCCTTTGCAGGACCTGACCTGCTTTATTTTCTCGCGCTGCTCAGATGCACTTCCGCTGGAGTGGATGTGAAGGCTCTTCTTGTACATGGCCATGCGCGTCTTCCCTTCGCTCCGCTGGATTTTGGGGAGCCGCGCTTTCTCCTGCTGCTGCCGAATTTTCAGCTGCTCTATCATGCGCTGGTTGTATCGCTGCATTTGCTCCCTTTCCTGCAACGGCAGAGGGACAGGTATCAGAGCAGAAGGGACATCTCAGGCCAAGAAGTAAGTGCTCAGGAGACCAAACAGAGCTGGAGAACAGATTTGGGAGTTACATGGAGGTGGCTGGTGACAGACATCTCCAAGGGGACAAGAGATGAGGGCAGCTACTGAACATGCTGTGAAAGCAGCGGAGAAGGGGGCTGGAAGGAAGCAAAACTGACTGTAATGTGCCCGTATTCAGTCGCTGGTATGAGAATCCACCATCCCACAGACCATACAGTGACAGATTTCCAGAAAAAAAACCCAAATTCACAACTGCTTCTTGTATGTTAAACACATGCAGTACAGAATACACATCCCAAGCATGCAGGCTGATCTGAGCATTATTGTGGTCCATTTTCACTAATAATGAACAAACCCCTTAACTCCTATCCCAAGCTCCACCCCTCACAGCCTGGAAGGGAAACATCCCTTCGGGGGACACACAGGCACCCTGCTGACCAGCACCCAGCACCAGCACAGAAGACGCTAACTCTCCACCTTCTCATGTTTCCGGAGCAACTCATGCCTCTGGAGGAAATACTGGTCCTTCAGCTGCTGCTTGATAAGCTGGTGTTTCTCCTGTTGCTGACGCTCTTCAAGATCCCAGATGCACGCCTCTCGGTCTAAGGAAGGGAGAAGGGTCAGGAGACAACCCACGCCGGCCCCTCAACTTCATCACATGCAGTGCCCCAGGTGCAAGCGAACCCTACACAGAGGAGCTGCACAGCAGATAAAGGGGGTGATTCTTCACCTCCTGCTTTCCAAGAGAAATTGGTTGCAAACCATATCAGAGAATCATTTCTTGCAATTATGAAGCCTAATTGGTTCGTATTTGTAAAGCGCTTTGAAGATTAAAGTGCTAAGTATTATTATCGTTAAACATTTAGACAGGATCTGGCAAGACTCTTTTTTCTAAATCCTATCTCTCCAGGTTGCAACTCTGTCACAGCATCTGTTGCATGGGAAGAGCCAGTGCTGGATAAGCCCATCGTTACAGCATTTGCTCTTCCTTTTCAGCCTTTGCCACCCACCTCTCATGAGCTGCTGCTTTTTGTTCAGGCACTCGCGTTCCTTGTCGCAGATCTCTTTTTTGTTCTGGGCGGTTATATTCTTCATGGCTACCTCCAGGTCGTCCTTCTGCTTGGCCAAAAACTCCTGTTCCTGGAAGAAAACAGCAGTACCACCGTGAGCCCACCTTCTGCTGCAGGTGGAAAAGCATCTGGTGGTATTTTAGAAACTGCCAGTCCCTCAAGGAGGATGGATGCTTCTGTCTGCTATGCATTTCCCAGTCCTGGAGGCATCTTCTCTCAGCCTTACCATGGTTTGTTTTTTCTGGGCAAAGTCATCCATCTTCACCTTCATGTTCCCTTTGCGCTGTTGCCGTGGCAGCTTCTCAACCTCATTCTTGACCTTTGAGGAGGGAAATGAGATTTATCAGGAGGTAACCTTAGGCTGAGAACAACCCCACCTAATGTCACTAAACAGATGGACCTCAGGAAACACCCAAATATGCCACAGAAAAGCATGAGCTTCCTGCTAAACACCAACAACTTCCTCCCTCTCAAGTTCTGCTGTGCAGAAATGCTGAAGCCTTTCTGGAAGAAACAGATGCAGGAAACCAGTTTTCCTCCATCCTATGCCCATTTTTACCTCCTTCTTCATCTGCTTCAGCTGCTCCAGGAATTTGACATAGTCCCGCTCCTGCTCCAGGCGAATGCGCTTGGCCTCCTCCCGCCGGCGCAGCGAGTGATCTTGTTCCATCTTCTCAATCTGCTGCTTCTGCTGCCGCTCGAGGTTTTCCAGTTCGGTGTCATAGAACTTCTTCTTTGTCTGTATGGGAAGGGAATAGAGGTCAACTTCAGCATCCTCTGTGCTTCATTTCCCTACAAAAGTTTTAATTTCTTTTAAAGAAGAAGAAAGGAATACAGGCAGGGGGTGCTGTCCTTGTGTGAATTGAGCCTCTTCGCTAAACACAGAGGAGAAAAATTTCCAAATAACATCTCCTGAAGCACACAGGGCAGAGGCAGCTCTAGTATGAGCATAATGCATATTGAACTTGTTCTAGCAGTGATGTATTTCAACCCTTTCTCCTTGCTTATGTCCTGATCTACAGTGTCCCACTGGGACCCACAGCCCTGGGCAAATACTAACAGGCAGTGAAGCTCAACAATAACAATTCTTTCTCTACAGACAAGGATTTCTTAGTTTAAGGGCACTGTGCTCTGTCATCACCCTTGTGTCCAAGCAGCAGGAACGGAGCACCCGAGTATCAATGGGAGAGGGTTGCACACTGCCCCAGGGAAAGGACAAAGGCAGCAGGTTTGGGGCTTTTGTACGTCACACTGCACAGTGAATAAATCTCACAAATGAGAAGTGACTCGCTAAGACAGGAATTCACAGACGTGACATGTCAAGACTTCAGAAATATAATAAAACACATAACTGAGTGATGGCTCCCAGCCTGCTGCGAGGGAATGGAGTTAACAGGCACACATGCTAGGTTAATTAATAAAGGGATATTTAAAAGATGGATCATGAAAGCTTTCAAGGGACATACCTACAAAATTATTTTACTTCAATGTAAGCTGCCCATGGAGGGACTAAGTATATAAGCCCAGTTTATCTTTGTTCAATTTACACTCAAAGATATGCCAGTTTTCCTGCTCTCACAACCTGGGCACACTGCTTTCTTATTTCAAGGGGTTTTTCTGTGAAATACAACAGCAGTATAAACTGTTTCTCAAGTTGCCGTGAACAGACATACAAGAAAAGACCATTAAAAGAGGCAAAGTCCAGAACAACCCTCCCCCTGCTGCAGCACGCCAGGCAACAGCACTCAATGCTTCTCAAGCTACAGGCTGCACGTGCTTAACGTCCACAAAAGCCTCTGTCCTCCACAAACACATCCCAAAGGGGCTGTTCATCTCCTTCCAGACATGATGCCCCAGACTGCTGGCTGCAACCCAGAGATCACTGCCTCACATAAGGGCTTGCCAGGCATCTGCAGAGAAGTCAAACTAGGCAACACCCAGCATCTTCCCCTTCCCTGCCCACGTACTGTCATTTCTTGCTCGAAACGCCTGAGCATCTGCTCCAGCTGCAGCTGATGTTTGCAGTTGAGCTGGGCCTGGTTTCGGTGCTCCTCCTTCTGAAGAAGACGCAGCTCCCGCAGTTCCTGGCGCCTGCAGAGGGTTAAAACAGAAAGAGAAATACAGCATCAGAGAAGTTCAGAGCTGTATGCCTGAGCAGAGATGGCAGAATCAATAATCAGAGCACATCAGTGAGGAATGAAAGCTGCATGGCCACCCCATAGCACCCTGCCACCTGCTTCCAGCACAGGCAGGAGGTAAATGCCAGCTGACTCGTGCTCTCGGGCTCTGTGGCACCCAAGCACTTCCAGGAAGCGTGGATGCTAATTATATTAACTGTTGGCAAACTGTCAGTTTTCACAAGTAAGGTCTATTAGCATTCACAGCTTCTCAAGCAAACCCTGTCAAAGCTCCTAAGGTGATGCTGCTGGCACCATTCTCCCAGCTAGCATCCAAAATACTCTTAGCACACCCTGGTCTTCAAAATACAGCTCAGGTCAAGCTGGTGTCGCCTCCTCATCCCTTCTTGCCCACAGCTGGGTGGCAGAAAGGGCAGTTTTCCCAAACTCTGACCTATCTACCATGATGTTGCATCTTCACCCAGTTACCCAGCTTCACATCCAGCAAAAGGGAGCTTCTGCTCAGATGGTTGTGTTTGTGCCTGTTTGCTGTGTTTGTGTTCAACTGAGCTAGAAATCAGTGATGTACCATGCAAAAGGACCAGCAACAGCAGCTTCCTTGTGCAGAATCCCCTCACGACTGCTGCTGCTGTGCATAAGCCCTACACATTGAGTACAACCCTCTCTGGGGGCCCTCCTGAGAAAAGCACTTTGGAATGACTTCTTTCAAAACAAACTCAAGCTGTATTAAATCAACTGGTGCAAGATGATGTGCTTTCTTCTATGCTCATCTTCAAATCAATACCTTGGCATGCTCCAAAAAGCCAGAAACAAGCTCCTCAAGCACAAAGCAAGGTGCCAGGAGAGTTGATCATGCCTGCTAGCTAGTCTCAAGGGAATAACTGCTTCTCCAAAAAGATGTTCAGGGACTCAATGCTTTCCCAAGCCTCTCCATCCCTTCCCTCACCTCATGGATGGAACAAGCACTATTTAAAAATTTAAAAGAAGCTTTTTTATCAGGGATTCCACCCCAGCAGCTGTGCCTGAAAATTCCCTGTACACTGGTATGCATGCTCCCCAGGTTTTATTTTGTTTATATGCACTTCTCACATAAAAATAAGTAGCCAATGAGCTTCTGCATAGATCCAATATTGGGCCTAGGAATAAGGCTGCCACAGACACACATAGTGCTTGGGATAGATTATACCCTCAGGGAGTCCTTCAGAGCAGCATAAGGGAACCTGGAATAGAGCATCAAGCAAAACAATTTGTATTTTAATTATTTTAAGGGTCTTTTCATTTCAGTGCTGCTACTGATAGTAAGGGAGATAGAAACAACACTTTCTCTCCCTGAGAGAGGGTCATGGAGATTTGAGAGCTATAAGATCTGTAAAGGAGTCATAAGGGCATAAGCAGGGAGGATAAACCCATGAATATTAAGTGATGCTCAAGGCCTTTACAACTCCCTTGGCCTTTCTGTTAGTGAAGTCGGAGGAGGTACAAGAATGAAAGGTAGAGGAGCATCTTGACAAGATTTCTGTGTTTATTTCCATTGAGCCAACACATCTACAGCCCTGGAGACACATTCAGTCTTCCCCAGAGTGCAGAGCCAGCCACAGCATAAGCTTCCCTCATCACAGCCTTCATACATCTTATCCCCGAGATGCATCTCCCTGCATGCCAACAGAACTCACCTTATGCAGTAAAGCAAACCCTCTGCCAGCCAAAGGCTAAGAGAAGCGATGTCCACACTGGACAGTTGTCCTGTCCAAGAGGGACCATGACAAAAAATAAGAGGACTATATCTGTCTCCTGGATTTGCTTGCAGAGAAGAAAACCTAGCCCTGGCTCGGTGCCCTGCCCTCCCTCCATCCCAGTGACCCACTTGCCTAAGAAATCTCATCTCTTCATCCTTCTTCTCATCCTCGCTGATGATCTTTGAGGTGGTGACGCTCACCTCTACTCCATCCACCACAAACTTGCGAGTGCGCTTCAGCGTCTTCTTGTGCATCCGGGAATCCTGAGTTCCACAGGGGAGGAAAGAAGGAGGCTATGCAGCAGCTTCCTGGCTTGCTGCATGAAGTGCTACAGCTGAAAGCCTCAGAGCAGTTTTGATGCCGTTGTTAATGAAGAACATAGACAAGGAAACCACATCAAGCAAAAAAATCATCGGCACATTTGGAGCTGCCATTCAAACCATGCATCCTTTGCTACCAATCCACAGCACAGTGTGATTTCTACCCTGTAGAAACCTGACCCAGAGGACAGACAACCAACCACCCTGAGGCCTTTCTCACTGCCTCCCTCCGTAGCAGAGCCTTATGGGGGTGCCAGAAAGCCCCTGCCTGGGTGGCAGTGCCTCCTTACAATACTTCACTAATCACAACCAGCTCCAAGCCCCTACAGTGACCTCCACAAATGCTCTTTCATTAGCATAGGTAGAGTTAAGTGCCAGGAGCACCACATCCTCTGCTAGCAGTGCTGCAGTGAATTTGCTAGATCCTCAAAATAACTATCTCCCTCCAGAAATAGTTGTATCTGAGAAAGTTTGGTTTGCCTTTTCAAAACCCTATGCATTTCAGTCTGTCTGCACCCTATTTTCTGACTGGTTTATGCCAGCTGCAGCCTCCTAAACTCACCTGTAGATTTATTATCCTTAATATTTCTAAAAGAAAAAAGAGACCTGGATAGTTTTTGCCAAAACTAGAATCACTTTGCAGTTTAGCAATGTGATAAAAAGTATGCAATAGTTAATGTTTACAACCAGAAATTGTTTAACTCTTGACTTGATTGCTGCAACCTGCCTGGCAGCTTGTGCAAGCAATCCAGCAGTGCCAGAAACACGAGCAAGGGCAGAACAGGGGAGTTTGATCACAAGAAGGCTGGGTGAGGCGGGAGCAGCACAGCCTGGTACCCACTCTCCCCCCTCACAACTCTTTGTGCAAAGCAGAGGCATCAGCAGGGCACCTTCCCAGGATGCTCCAGCACATCACTCCTGAAGAACAGCTCTGCTTGAACATCTTACTTGGAGAGATGCCATTTAAGTTTGTTCCAAGCATTGCCTCTGGCTGGGACAATTCAAACTGTGATCTAACATGACTCTCTCTTGGAAAGTTACTCCCTATAAAACCTGAAAAACTCCTTTCCTCTTCTAGGGGATCAACTAGGGAGAGTCTTTGGCTGGCCTCAAGGAGACCAAATGTCATGGAAAAGGCAGTGAGGAGGGGTGAATTGCTACACAAGAGCATCACACTTCCCTCATTAGGAATCTGCATTGACTGCAGGATCCTCTTGGGGGATGCTGGCTTTCATGCTCACAGTAGGAGACAGGAGGGGAGGAAAGTTTTGCAGATAATAGTTTTCAGGCACGTTTCCCTGCCTGGAAGCTATCACTCATGCAGACACTTGGATAAAGATCTTGTGCAACACATCACTCTGCCCTCCCAAGTCACACAGATTTCTTCTTCTGAAGCTCAGCAAATATCATTCCAGTTATTTTGCCTCTTCCTCTAAGCCATGCTGACCTGGCTGGCTTTGGCTTACAAGCATTCTCTGCCTCCAGAAAGACTTAGCAAAAGCCAAAAAGCCTGGGAGGTCTTTGTGCAAGTCACTACTGACACAAACCAGGCCAGATGTACAGCAGGTTGGAAAAAAATGAAAGAGGCACCAGCCCAAATAAGATTTCTCCTTGGGTGAAGTGTTCTAGCAAAGAGCAGTGGGGCAATGGGCAACATATAAAGTTTAGGAAATCACATTTTGGGTTTTACACTCGTCATTGCTTAGATTGTTTATGACTGCACAACTCAGGCGAGTGGTACAGTTACTTTACACTTCTCAGGGATCTGAAATAGCTACAAAACATCTGACTTCCATTAGATTTCAGTGGCCTGGGACAGCACAGGACTCAAGTATCGGCAGCAGCTCCACTGAGAGCTTTTTCTACTCTCTTTGAGGACAAGCCATGTGCCCATAGCACAGCTTAAGCCAGCACCTTGTGCTACACTACTCTGAGCCCAGCTGAGAAAGCCATCCTATAGACAAGAAAAAAAAATATCAAAGGCTTTGCCTGGAGATGGGCTTCCCCTCCCCTTGCTGGCCCTGTGTTTCTTTGCAGAGCTTCAAGCCTAGACGCTGGCATCCCAAGCAATCCCACAACCCTTGCTGGCTATCTCACTGCACAGCACTCTGTACCAGGGTGACACGTGGCTTGTCTTTAGTATCATGCTCAGGGATTATGGCTGATGCATTCATGTGCACACCCTCTCAAGGAGAAGATCTGAATTTCAGGGATTTGGCTAAAAAGAGGAAAAAAACCTCAGCACTTGTTAATAGGGGTTTGCTGTCCTTCCTTCTCTACACCCTCTGCCCACCACTCACCTTCAGAGAGATGGAGCCGCTCTCTCTGTTGAGGGATAGGTCAGCAGACAGGGAGATGGTGAGGTCCATGCTTTCAGAGGCTGAAGTGCTGCCAGAATCCGAATCCCCTTTGGACCGGCTACTGGTGAACGGACCCAGGGGATCCAAGCTTCCATTGGTAAGCTTCTCCTCCATGAAGTTCTCCAAGTGGCTGCTCTCGGGTCGCTCCCCAATGCTTTTCCGCTCCTTGCTGCCTGGCATGGGCTGCTTGTCCCCCTTGGCTGAGTTACCCAGCTGTTCGGGCTGTGAGATGATGATGTCTGGCTTGCCCTGGGTGGCCAAGGTGGCAGAGCTGGCAGGGGTTTTTGTGGATTGGGTGTTCTCCAGTTTGTGACTGTCACTGCTTATCCCTTCATCTGAGACTTTATCGCTCTGTCTCTCTATGGTCTCCTTGCCAGTCCCCACAGGCCCGTTCACTGCCTTGGGCAAGGAAGAATCTGGAGGCTTCTCCCCATCAAAACTCAGTTGACTCGCCTCAGAGGGGTCCCGCTTGTGCTTCCCAGGGGGCTGGAAAGACAGTGAAGGGGAAGCGTTAGGTTTTGCATCACCACTTTAACACAACTGCAAGGGCTGCAAGTCCCCATGCTTCAGAGGAAAGAGATCTACAGCTACAGAGTTACTGGGAAGAAACCTTCCCTATTAGGATATCTGCCCTGGAACACTTCTACCTTTCTCCAGTTTGTGGCCCCAAGGACTATGAACAATGGTTGGAAGGAAACAGCACAGTGAGGGAGCTCCAGAATCTGCAAATTCTTAAGATGCAACCTAGGAGTTTGCCTATTGAAGACCTTCTCCTGTGGCTAACTCCACCATGGATTAATCACTGTCCTTGGCCACAGATGACAGAGGTTTAGGTACGTCCCTCAAGTGGCCTTGAGGTGTCCCCTTCAAAAGAGCCCAGCTCCTCTCCTAGGGCTGGTAGTGCCTCACTGCTGCACTGCGGGCTGCTGGTGTTGTTTCCACTCCAGCTTCTCCAGGCCCTACTTTCCACTACGTTTTTTCTCTCCTTTTCTTAACATATTTTGCAAGCCCTTCCTGTGAGCTGGCAGCTGGGCCACCCACCAGCAGCATTGTTTCTCCATGCCCTTGGCAGCCACTGATAAATAGCTCCTCCCTGGCTAAGCAACTGCTTCCCACTCCACCTAGGGAAGCTCTAAACCAACCTTCTGGCCTAGAAAAGCTGATGGGCTCTTCCCACCACCACAGCCACACTGGTAAACTTGCCAGCATGAGGCTGGGAGCGCTCACCGAGGCAGACTCCGACGAGTCATCTTCTTCTGCATCATCCCGAGTGTCCTCGATCTCTTCCATCACCTCAGCCTTGGCCTCAGCCACCAGCTCGCGCAGGGCCCGGTTGCTGGTCACCTTGCTGACAAAGGGATGCTGAAAAGCCAAGCACAATGCACATGTGTGAGGTGGCCAAAAAACAGACCTCAGGAGCTCGCAGGGATGGTAAGGACCACTTCTTGCTTTAAAACAACTGTAAAGACCTAAGGACACAGTTCTTGCCAGTGTCACCAGGCTTAACCCCGCAGATGAATTTACAGATATGTGCTGCATATATGAGAAGAACAAGACAGAACCCCATGCTGAGGTTAAGTGCCAGCTCTGCACACAGATGCTCAAAACCCGGTGCTCTGCAAAGCTGCTTTATGTCAACAACCCCCAAACAAAAGCACCAGTTGCATTTAAACACGGGGCTCTTACTGCAGAGATGTCCCCCCCACCGCAGGCAGGATGAGCTCTGTGGTACAGGTCCAAGCCCATAGAATGCCACCAGGAGCAGGGCATGAGCCAATCTACAGAATCCCTGGGTGCACACAGAGCATGGGGAAGGTTTAATCAAAATCAGTCTTAAATCACTCAGCACACACAGGGAGGTGTTCGTGCTGAGCTTCGGCAAAAGGTTGAGGAGTGCCTGGGGTTTGCAGAGACTGTTGCACGCTTCTTCCTGCTGCCTCCAGTGCAGGATGGGAAGTGTGCGGCCAGCGTGCCAGTGCTGCACAGCAACAGCATCTGCTCTCCGTGGGGAAATGCATCATCCAAGTTTTTGCTATTATTTTGGAAAGGGACAGGAGGAAAGGAAAGGAGTGGAATTTAAACCTGGGATAACCAGATATAATCCAAGCTGGCTGCCATTTGGGCAATTTTAGGTAACAGAAGCCATTTCTTTTCCAGCTGCTGTCCACAGGAGGTCTGCAGATTGCTCCAATGGGAAAAAACCACATTGTTGTTCCTTTTTGGAGCATTTTAGTAGCTGGAAAGTGCTATGAAATTTCTAAACAAGACAAAAGTCATCTGAAACCAGTCTAGAACCGTGATATACAGACATGAGTGGTTTGGACACTGGCAGACTCACGCAAACACAGACATCAAGCAGCAGACCCAGCCCAGGGGCTGGTGCTGGTCCCCACCTCCAGCAGCTGGGCAGCACTGGGCCGGGTCTCTGGGTTCTTGTCCAGTGCCTTCTTCAGGAAGTCTCTGAACTCCAGGGACCTAAAAACATAGTCGTTGGTGAGAAGCTTAGAAGAGGGAAAGGCCCTGAATGACACAGGAACCTGCTCAATCTTTTTGCAGGTTGTGTCCAATTTGAAATTGGTCACAATCGCTGTTTCACTCCCAGCAGGGGAAATACAGCTCTCAGTTATTCTGATTACTTGTAGGTGAATCAGCAACGTGGCCAAGTGAGGGACCAGGGCTTTACCTTAACTGTGATGGCAACAGAATGCCAGGACTGAATGCCAGCCCCTGTGCCACACAACCAAATCAGAGAGATAGGAGAGGACACCAGCAGTTACAAAGGGAGCCCATGGGTGGAGCTGCTTTAGGACAAGGATGCTCCAGGACCCATTCCCACAGCTGCAGTATGAAAGGACAGCTGTGAAGGACCAGGAACCCCACAGGAGGGCACCCTCAGCCTGCAAAGTGTGGCTCTGAGATACAGAGTATGTCTCTGATCCAGTTCTGGCTTCTGAGCTGCTCCAGAAGAAGCACTCCCACCCTGCCTGCTGGCCTTTAGCAGGGGGCTCCTGCCTGCTACCTGAACCACCGTAACAATCCTTTTCACTCCAGTGTGCTCTCAGTAATTTGCTGCTGGCTATCATGCAGGGGAGTTTGTCATGATTTAAAAAAAATACAACAAAAAAAACCAAAAAACCTGATTGGAACTTTTTTAACTGCAGAAGAGGCTTTCCAGATGCCAGGAAAGACATTCTGGAGCTCCTGACCACCTCTAGGTTTAGAGGAAAATTTGCCTTTCATACAAAACTGGGATGTTGTGAAAACAGCCAAGGGATCACCCACGCTTCAGCAGGGCCCATGGGTGCGCAGCAGCTCCCTCTGTGCAGCCCACACACCGGGGATGTGGTCACAGCACAGGCAGCAGCAGGCAGCAGTGCTCTTAGGGCCCCTAGCACACAGCTGGACCTAGAATACAGCTAGGCCATTAGGCTCTACATTAGGTTCTCAAATAATGCTATAAAATACTATTTTTTCTCTCTTGAAATACTGCCTAAGTAGGGAGATGCATACTCCAGGCTTTGCTGCCCAAAACTCCTCACCATTTGGAAGGGCAGCTGAGCGTCGGGGGGTCGGACTTGGCAATCTTCAGCAGGACTCTCATGGGGTTGAGTTCATGGTGGGGCGGCTCGATCTGGGCCATTTCAATCAGTGTGATTCCCAGGGACCAGATGTCTGCCTTGTAGTCATAAGGAGTGTCCTTCATGGTCTCGCACATCACCACCTCCGGGGCCATCCTGCAGGAGGCAGAGCAAGGGGAAGGGATGGTGAGGGATGACACCACAACCACACATGTGAGCCTCCCAGCAGCAATTAAATGCTTGAAATAATCCATAGCACCGCACAAAAAAAAAAGTCCTTCCTCCCAGCTTTGGGTTTCAGAAGAAGCAGCACATTTTCTAAGGGGTTCAGCCCCCTCCCTCTTCCACAGACCAGCTGAGACAGCCCAGGCAGTCCATGAAAACCCCCAGGCCATTGACATCTGGCACGGATGTTGCTTCAGACAATAAATTAATCTTCACTTACTCCATTCCTTCAGCAAGTTGGGTGATTTAGAGATTGCATTTCTGGAGTGGGGAGTTGTTCCCATGTGCTTGGAGCTGCTTCAAAGCTCCCTCCACTCTCTGGGTGGGGGGATCAGTGAGTGCACACACGCGAGCACATACATCCCTCGCTCCTCCAAGCCTGGAGCATGGTGGCCCCTCAGCCGGCTCAGGGCACCGTGACACTGGGCTACGCTCCCGCACAGCTGAGGCTGCTCACAGGTCCCTTCAGACACGGGAAACCCTCACTTATGTGGACACTGGCCCAGACTCCTTGCTATAACCCTCCCACCTATGCTTAGTAAGGCACCATGGTCCAACATATCCCAAAGGACATCAGCTCCCCATTTCTGAGCGAGCCTGATTTTCAGAAGAGTGAAGCTCCTCATGAACACAGTGTTTCTTAGCAAGCAGGTCACTCACCAGTAAGGGGTCCCAATGAAAGAGTCCCGCTTCTGCAAGGTTTTCATGTTTTTGGCAGACACTCCAAAGTCAGCTGCAAAGAGCAGTAGTGTTAGATGCTACAGAAAAAACGGAAGACCCTTCTGAATTAACACACTTGGCTGAAACAAAGATTTAAAAGCAAACTCGCACTTTAAAGCAAGAACATGATACAATGTGCTGTCCCCTCTAAATGGAGCATCAGAAATTAAATTTGGTTTTGGGTACACAACAACCATGGACCTTCCCCTCCTCTGTACTACAAGGGGTATAACAAGCCACCCCAGCTGTAACCCAAACCCTACACTTCTAGAGGGAAGTCGAGATCTTTTCCACAAGCAAACAAAAGCAGCTCCATGGCAGATTACTTTAAGGACTGCTATTTCATAGCAAAAAGTCTCATTTTACACCAGTAACACCAAAGCACTGTTACATTCTTTCTCTTCCTTGCAGTCCCACCCACAGCAGCCACTGCATGATGACCTTCCCTCATTTAGTCTCTTCTACGGAGAGCTGCTGAAGCCAACCCAACCCAAATCAAATTGCTAAGACCTGTAGAGGGTACCAAGCCCATTCCAGGTCAGCTTGCTCTCCAAGATGGTCCTGATTACCTCCAGAGGATCTGTCATGCATCTGCATGCTAGGCTCAGAGTGACCCTGACCTTGGGTCATCCTTGGCTCAAGCCACCAGAGCATGTCTTATGTCAGAGCAGAGCCCATGGTCAACAGGAAGGTTTCCATCTTCCCAGGTTGACCGGTCTCCACCATCCCAAGACATATCCCAAGAACATACCACAACTACTACCGCACCTTGTCAGAGTCCAGAAAGAGACCTGCACCTTTCTAACTAGACCCTACAAAGCTACCTTCCCATCCCCCATCAGGCAGGTGGATATCAATTTAACTCAAGCCCATAGCAAGCTGGCAAATCAACTCCTTGGCAAAACTCGCCCTGTCACCACTAGGCCTGCTCTGGAGATAAGACAAATTTTTCCGGCTCCTAGCCCTGCCAACTGGCACCCTGCACAGGAGGTTCAGCAGGCAAAAAAGCATAAAAATTGAGTTAAAAGACAGATTAAACAAATTCACAGAAGGGAAGTGCATCAAGGGCCTGAGCATGGCTGTGGCTTGTGCAGTCTCAGTGCCCGGCTGGGGGTTAAACACAGCACACAGCTCGATGGCAGATTTGGCCTCCAACAATATGAAGCTTTCCCCCAACTTTTCCTGACTGGGCTCATCAGCCAGCAGAAAAGCAACTGATGTCCTACAGGCAGGAGAGAAGAGAGAGTATCCTTCAATCCCCCCTGCACTTGAGCATAGCCAAACACTACAGTCCAGCTCCCAGCAGCACATGGCTATTGCTGGTGCAGCGTGCAATGGTCCCAAGCAGCACCATCGCCCAAGGCTACTCTCTCAACGAGCTCAGCCAAGCGATAACCTGCCAGGCTCCTGTGCCTGGGAGCTCACCAAGCTTGATGTCCCCATCCTGGGTGAGGAGCACGTTGCCTGCCTTCAGGTCACGGTGGATGATCTTTTTGCTGTGGAGGTAATGGAGGGCTTCCAACATCTGGCGGCAAATCACTTGAATCTGGGGTTCAGTCAGGCCCCGGTCCAGCTCTGCAGGGAGGGAGAGAGCCATTAAACAGGATGGGGCTACGAGCGATGCTCTACCTAAGCAGCAGGAAGGCACTGGCTACCCAGCAGACCACTAAAAAACACTGTCCATGTGTCAAAGCAGCAGGAGACCAATGCAAATCGGCTTGCTAAGGTAATTTATTCCCTAAGACAGCACTCACAGTACAATACCTGCCTGGAGCTGTTGGTTTATAGCTCCGTCCCAGGGATGAGGCATCAGGCCCAAGAATAGTGGACAAGAGGGATGAGGAGAGGGAACCAAACATGCCTGCAAGTTCCCTTCTAATCTCGGAAACTGGTACCCACAGACAAGCTGGGTGTTGTGTAGTGTGAGAACAATGCTGCAGTGAGGAGGGAAGTAAACTCGGCCACAGGCGGCAGCAGGGTCAAACACAGGTGTGAACATTCAGCAGTTCCACATGTGGCCTCTGCTCTCACCCCCCAGGGATATACCCCTGCACACCCCCTGTACATCAGGAGGGACACGCAGCTCCCCAGAGCAACAAGCAATAAAATGTTCACCAGCATTATCTCTACCTACTGCTCTGAGATGTTTTTTTCATTTAGCACCAGTTACCAGCACACCAGTTCATACCCTGACATCTGTCTATTTCTGAAGCTTGTGGGGACACATGATCACCTCCCTGCTGAGCTCTGCCCGGCCACCTTCATCATCAGAGACCACTTTCCAAGGCAACAGCTCTGCAAACCATCAAACCTCCAGATGGTTACCATCGTCTGAGTTTCCCTCCCTCCCTCTGCAAGCCCCTTGCAGTGTAGATCCCCCCTCCAGTGCAGCAGAGCATACTGAGACGAGACCAAGCCTTAAACAACTCCAACTGCCCCAATTACACAGCCGGGATGGGGACTCATGGATGGACCCCAGCATCTGGGACAAATACTGCTTCAGAGCCAGGATCTTAACCACAGGCTGGGGGATGCAAGGTCAGCCACGTTGTGCCTCCTCCTCTTCCTCACCAAGATAACCCTTGCTCTGGGAGAAGGTGATGATTTTCACTTTCCCTGCAGCATCTGGCAAAAGCAAGGCTTATTATGGTTTAGTAGGCCACAGGTGTTGTACAAAACATTTCAAAGGCAAATATCAATTGCTGGTGGGGATGGGGAGGTGGAACAAGCAGCATTCAGCTGAATTTAATAATGTCGGGATCACTTCTGAGCTCTGACCCACAGCTCCTCCTGCCCCTCATTTGGGGGGTGAGGGCACTACGGTCAAGCCACTTGCTCATAGTCTTCTATGTACTTCCTTCTCACTCCAGCTCCCATGTTCTTCCAGACACTGATGCCATAGACTTGGCCCTATGAATGCTCGGGGTGGGGGTTAATGTCCTAAGAGGCACCTCTGCTGAGGCTTTCCATGGTGAGATACCATTTCCTCCAGCACTTCAGGAAAGGTACTTCTATTCTCAGTGATTTGGGCCCACTTTAAAGAGATCCCCAACAGAGGCACAAGTTTTAGGGGCTGAATCAAAGATGACAAATCCGGGTCCATATTTTTCATGGAAAATGAAAGTGAATCCTTTGGAAATATCAGAGCTGAAAGACAGTAACCACCAGGGAGATGTGGCTCTCTCCCAGGGGCTCCAGGCAAAAGGAAGTCAGAACACTGTGTCCATCATGCAGAGGGGACATCACCCCCCTGGGTTCCACACAGCCTTGGCACAGATGGGCTGTGGCACCAGCCAGGGCTGTTTTGGGCAACATCCACACGCTCCCAGTCCCAGTGGCTCTATGTGGAAGAGAGGAGTTAAAAATGGGAAGATTCCTGGAATTACTGCAAACTGCAGTTTATTTGGATGCTCGTGCTGCTTCACCAGATGACTGATACCATACGGAGAAGTTAGCACAGAGAGCCTAGGAGATTCATCATGACAGACAACCAGATTAAACATCTCAGGCTCGCTGCTCTTCCCGGGAAGCTGTGGGAACCGGATCCCAAGCACTCAGTGCCTCCAGTAAAAAAACACTTAAAGCCATTTTTCCCTCCAGCCAGACTCACCCTTCTCTCCATGCCTTGTGATCTGCTGATCCCAGCAGCATTTAAAGCACAAAAGGACATCAAAGTAGCTCAAGAAACACCCCAGGGCTGCCACACCTTCTGCTCCAGGTATGAAAATAGGCAAACTCATGGGAGAGAAACAGTAGCTGGAGAAGTTGGGGCACTCACATTAGTGTCTGTCTGAAGGCTGCCCTGAAAGCATGCCAGAGGGCTGGAAACACTTTCTGGGCATTGCCCTGAGCATGGAGAAAAGCCTGGCACCGCATGCTGCACTCACCCAACATGATGGCATCCACCGCCCCGCCTGGGCAGAACTCAATCATGATCTGCAGAAAGAAAAAGAGAGGATTTAAGGTCAGGTCTGCATCTCACTGAGCAAGCCCATCGGGTAGGGAAGAGGAGACAAAAGCACTGGGTTTTGCTTGCCCACGTGGCAAAGCTGCCCCTTTCTCCACACACAGGACACAACCCCCAGGAATGCCCAGGATGATCTGAGCCGTGGGGCCAGATCCTGCACCCCACCCTGCAGCAGCCGTCTCAGAGGGACCATCCCCATCACCAGGTCCATGGACCCCCCCAGCAGTTGTGCCTGGCCCCGTACCTGGACACCCACCCTGAGCAGCCGGCTTCAGCTCCAGCTTCCTCTCTGTTTACATCTCTTCCTGTTGCATTTTGGAGTTGAGGGCTGCTCCAGAGAGTGGCCTTGCCAACAGGATGAGATAGCTGTCATAGCTGGGAGCTGATGTAGCTGGGAGAAATCAGGCAGCATTTTCTTTGGCAAATGAGAGATGGGGAGGGCTGGCGGGGCTTCAACTTTTTTTTTTTATTTTTTTCTCCCTGCCATTGCTCAGTAGTTCATTGCTCTCTTGATTTGAGCAATTTGAGGGAAAAATGATGCTGTTTTGCTCCCAGGGACCTGCACAGAATCCTGCCAGTCCCCCACACCTGCCTCATCCCATCTGCCTCCCACCCAGGGTGGGCAGCACCCACTGGGTGGGCCCTTCCCCATCACCTTGGGGATGCAGGTCCTCTTCCCCTGCACCTCTGCATAGACTCAGCCAGAGCTTTTCCCAGGGAGGGGGGGCTCTGTGTCAGCCCCAGCTCCCTGCCAGCCCCAGCTCCCTGCTCACCTTCGGGGCAGACAAAGCTGCTCAGATAAACAGATTAAAATTTCAAGCAGTCAGGGGTTATGAGGGACAAGGGATGCTTCACCTCCCCTACAAGCTCTTCTCCTTGCTGAGTCGACACAGTGTAACATATTGGAGAGGTGAAATGCCAGAGTTTATTTTGAGGACAACAACTGAACAAACCAAAGGCAATGTTTACCAGCACAGCTCTCTAAGCCCTTCAAGTGGAGGTCATGTTATTAAACACCGCTCTAAGCACTGGACCAGGAGCCGAGGGGAGAAGGGTCAAGCTCCATCTTTCCCATGGTTTAATCCTGCAACTCCAGGCAAGACACACCCCACCCTTTTGTCCCACCGTTCCTTCACATGGGAAATGTTTATTATTGACCTGGACTGTGGTGGAAGACACAACTGCTTTGTTTTGGAGGAGAAGGGGGAGCAGGATCAGGTGCTGGGACACAGCAAACCTTGAATTGCTCTGCAGGAATCGGCCCAGGTCCAAGTGCTGGAGGGCAGACAATGACAAGAAAAGAAACCCAGGCAGCCTGGGCAGCCTGATACAGGTACTGTCAGAGGAAGTGGAGAAGAGCAACCAGAGGCCACAGCTGGGGAAGCATTTGAAGCAGGGAGATAGAGAGAAGCAATTCAGAAGACACTCAAACCATCCACAAACCGGGAGAATAAATCTGCACCCACTCTGAGGTGGTTCAAGTAACAGCCTCCTTTATGTACAATCAATAGAAAAGGCCTGATGAGAAGCTCATCTGTGCTACCAGGCTCAGATCTTGAATCTAAATACAGTCCCAAATCTTCACAACCCAGCCCCAATCAGCTGCTAACGTGACCTTTGGCATCCAGGTGACCCAGGTGCTTTCATTGCTAATGATCAGCCAGCAGCTTTACAGACTTTGCCTCTGTGTCCCAACTAAATGAAGTCTCCTGGCATCTCACCCAGCTCCTCTTACACAGCCTCCAGAATGAGAAACACAATTTTAATTTTGAGGGGGCAGACACACAGAAGGCAGCTGGCTGTGTGACAGCCACTGCATCCCGGGTCAGTGGAGCCCCCAAGATCCCATTGAGGTTTCCCCCCCAGGCACATCCTGTCCTGAGGTTTCCTACAGGGGCACAGCCAAAATGTGCTCTGGTCACACACACTGAGCTTTTAAAAGGGGAAGGGACAAGTACAACACACCCCACTCTGGATCTGTGTGGGATGCACTTCAACTCACAAAGTTTCATTTGGGTTTGCAGTCTGGCAATGAGAAAATTAGGGAAATCAGTCCATCTGAACCAGCACAACCGTATGTGTTTATGCAGGCACAGCAGGCTGCAAGCCAGCCACTGGGAATACAGGAAATATGGAAAATTTAAAAATATGCATTTTCAGGAAGGGCAGAGATGCCAAAGAATAATCATGGGTGTGGCCAGATAATCTGAACATCCAAAAACCTAATGGGCTCGTTTCAGTCCAGAAAACCTGATTTAAACAAGTACAACTGGCAATCCCATAGCTCACACACCACACACACCTCATTCCAGGAGCAGGGCCAGCCTGAAAAATGTTTTACCATTGAAGCAGGTAGGAAGTCAGGCCCAGTGGTGGCAGCAAACAGCTGTGTCTGTGCAAGCTGGGGGATGTAGGAAGCTCGTGGAGAGAGAGGGGTGGCTGTGCAGGCACCCTCCCCAGACCCGCAGTGGGGAGAAGGATAGATGCAGACACCCTGGGACAGGTAGCCTGCTGCTCCAGACACCATGAGGAACAAGTTGGGAGGATCCTAGAAAACAACTGTAGAAAGAGCCTGTGCAGTCAGGAGGCTGGTGATTTACCCAATGGCTGCAAAGACTTTAACTCTTTGCTTAGGGCTGTTTCCGTGTGCTTTGATATATGGGCTGACTACACCTTTACTAAGGTGTCCTCAAGCTACAACTGGAAGCAGTGACCACTCTAGTGACAGTGCCACTCCCAGTGTTGCATTTCAATGCTGCACCAGGCGGCTGCCTGCACTGCACTCGGTTGTTCCCAACAATCCCCTGCTGCCTGCAAGACCTGGGAGCCAGCATGGGGCTGCTGAGCCCCAGCAGCACTGCAAAACAGAGGTTTTGCACACCTGGTCCCAAAAAACCTCCTGCAGTCTTGTGAACCAGAGATATGAGACCCATGGGGGTCTGAGCCCCAATGCTGACATCCTGGAAGTAGCTTCCTCACACTAATTATAGCCAGTGGGAGCACCCACACCCCCTCCTCCTCCTCCCACCCAGGGTCCAGGTGAGGGGGGCTGAGCATTGTGGCAGTGTTTGCAGTGAGCAGCCTGGAACAGGGTTGGAGCAAACATCCTGTTTATAACGATTTCCTCTGCAAAAGAAATCCAGGGACTTCCTCTCCAGAGGCTGCCCAGCCCCTCAACAGCAGGAGCCCCAACTCCTGCCACCACCTCAAACCTGGTATAAATCCCGGGGATTACCCACTATCAGCATTTTAGTTTTCAGTCCACAAGTAGTTGCAACTACATCTCACAGGCACACGCAAAATTCACCGTTAGCTCCCATTAGCTACCTGAGCAACACAACTACCTGATGGCTGCCTTCCAGCACAGCCAGAGCCCTCTGGTCTCAGCTCCACCACCACGGCCAACAAAGCCAGCCACCACGCTAGGCCTCATTCATGGCTTGACGTGGATGCACGAGCTGCACACACACGAACAGGTTTGGGCAGCATATTTACAGACAAAGAATCCACTCTTGCTCCCTCTCAAACCTTTGTACCACAGTTTGAACACTGCTATTTAGAAAAAAAAGGGCCCTTTTCTCCTATACCTTTAGTGAAACAAAATGAATGAAGGTCTCTGCATGCAAAACCCACATAATCTTTCCCTTTCAATTTTGCCCCTTGGCAGGCACAAAATTATATTACAACCTAAATTTGAAAGCAAAAGTCCACTCAAGTTAAAGGGCTTTGCTGGTGACCTTGATTTTTCTCATGGCACAGCAGGTCCTGGAAGTATTTTGTGGCTCCAGTGGGAGTGGGGCATGCAGAAGGGCTGGGGCTCTTTTTTTTTTCAGCTGCTTAAGTAATGAGCAACTGCCTGGGAGGAGAGGGACCAGAGTCCAGTAAGCCTGGGGTTGCC
Organism: Dromococcyx pavoninus; assembly: GCA_033558185.1. NCBI lineage: Eukaryota > Metazoa > Chordata > Aves > Cuculiformes > Neomorphidae > Dromococcyx > Dromococcyx pavoninus. The sequence continues at coordinate 383,140 of JAUMJL010000838.1, forward strand.
CAAGAGAATAAATACATATGTATAAAACATCTATTGCTTATATTATGTGCTCTTGAAGATGCAGGTTTTCAGGTTGTACCCAAGCAAGGGGGTACCACACATTACAAGAAAGCACATATGGGTCTGCAGCTCAAGAAAGCAGATTAGACACTTCACCAAAAGAATCCATCCAGCACCTTAATCCCGGTGAGGGCCGGCTGGACTCCAACCCAGAAAACAAACCTAGGATGGATTAAGAGCCCAGTGCAGTTTCTGTGTCTGACAAATAGGGAGCAGCATCTCCTGCCCAGGTACTGAAGTCCTCTCGAGTACCACTGAGAGCCTGCTCACTCCTGCCACCCCCCTGGGCAGCACTGGTCCTGCCTCTTGGGTGTGTTTGAACTCCTAGAACTTTCTACAACATTAAAAAAAAAGGAATAAAAAAAGCTTATCTTGAAAGGTATTTTTACCAAACACTGCACAATCACCAAGGGTGGAACAGCTGATGTCCCTGAACTGAGGTTTGCAATTGAACCCAAATTAAGAGGAGAGGACACACCCTCAGCCAAGTGTTACTCATTCGATTGGCACGTCAGAGGGCAGAGGCCCATGAACTGTTCCCTCTGCAGCAACGCTGGAGAAATGTCTCTTCCATTTAAAAAGGGAGGGAAAAAAAGCCATCAGCTGGGAAAGTTAGGGGCAGCTCATCTTGGCAGCGGCAGCCCTGGGAAGCCAGGCATCTCCCACGCGTGCAGCAAGCTGCACAAGGTCCCTTCAGGATGGAGGAGCCCTTGGCTGGCAGCCCAGTCGCTCCCAAGTCACTGGAGGTGGTGGGCACCTGCGGGCTTTTCCTGTGACTTTGCTACTTTTGCAGCTTGATACTGAATAATGGAATTGCTCTGGAGGGTGCTCCGCAACACCCAAGCTCTACATGGGTGCACACCATACTAACCACCCGGCTACCCTGCTTCCCCACCAAGCCCTAAGCATCAGCACTAGCAGGCACAGGAGGCTGCCCGTGTGCCCGGGTTCTGTCTGCCTTCAGATCCACCCTGCCTGGCCCAGAAATGGCTTCAAAACTGAAGTAATTCAGCAATTTCCTCTCCTAATCTGCAGCAGAGGGTTTTGTTTGTTTAAGCAGCTTCCCACTGCTGGAGAGAAGGTAACCCGCAGCATCCTGCTGCCACGACAGCCTGTCACCCACACACAGCCTCGTGGCTCTGCCATGCTCGTGGGGCAACTTAGAGGCACCCTCATCACCCTCAGCAGAAAGCACCCTGCGGCACAGCCACCACCTTGCCTGCTTTGTACAGGCACGCAGGGACTGGGGAGATAAGGAAAGTAAACATGGTAAAGTAAATTGTGCTCCACTTATAGACTGAGCTGGTGAAGGGATTGCCTTTCCTGCGAGCCATCACACCCATTCCACGTCCCCTCTCTCCAGGATGCTGAGCTGGCACAAAGCTCCTGAGAGGATGCTGCCATCAGCAGCAGTCATTTCATCTCTGTGTTCTCCCAGGTCGAACAGGGCATGGAGAAGGAGCAGGGTGTGCTACAGCCAGCCTCAGCCACGCTCAGCATCAGAGGTTTTGGTCCTTCCCCATGCACAGCTTCAGGAAAACTGCAACAGGAGGAGGGCAGTGTGTCCCTGGGCTGCCCCCACCCGCAGACACAGGAGGGAGAGGCAGGAGCAAGGAGCTGGGAGCAGACGTTCCTGTGTGGGCACTGCAATGAGGGGAGTAGGGTTTTCCTGGCATAGCCAACCTGTTACAGGAAAAGCAGAAGAAAGGCAGCAAATAGCAACCACTCCTGTGATTCAGAGGCAATGCAGCAGGGTGGGGGTGGGGGCAGAAATTCTTCACGATCAGCAAAAATCCAACAAAAGGTGGGTGGGGAGGATGGTGCAGAACAGTGAACAGGGACTCCCACCTACAAAGCCCTGACACCCACTCTGGGCGCTGTGTCGGCACCCCCCCCCCCCTCTGCTGAGTCAGCAATGCCACAGGCTGAAGCCAACAGTTCCTCCCAGCACTTCCAGGCAATGGACACCATTTCCAAAGCCATTTCACGTGTGAGGCAGCAGCTTCTTCAGCCCCACAACAAGCCCCAGCGCAGGGGCATGAGAGCACCCTGCTTATGCTGGGGTGCAGGAGGGAAGGGGGAAAGAACCCCTCTTACAGTAACTTTGATAAAGCTGCTCTCTACAGCAACAGAGCAGGCCCTGCTTTTCTGGAATGGGACTGCCCAAAGCTGGCAGTCTGGAATCTCCTCCCATCGCAGCAAAACTGGTGGCTGGAGGTGAGATGGCAGTCGAGGCAGCACCCTGAGGCAGCATCACCTCGAGTGAAAACCGCAAGGCATGTTCCACTGCCTGAATTTCAACAGAAGGCTGCATTGAGCAACAACTGCTGCCTTTGCAGCTGCAGAGCCCTTCCCCTCTCCCTGCCAGCTTCAGCAGGGCACAGGCCAGGGACACAGTGCAGGTTGGTCCCTCCCGAAAAGCCCCCAGCCCTGCTCAGGGGCGGGCAGCTCACTGAGTTCCCTGCACCGTGGTTGCCAATTACAAAGGCTTCTGCCATGAAACCAGCTGCTGCCCTTCTGCCATCCGAAAGGGAGCCCACGGGGCCTTCCTCCCCCTCGTGTACCCCTGCAGAGCAAACACGTGGGCTGGGATCCCAGGGCACTGGCAGCACATGAGACCTCACACCCCCTCAGCAATGCAGAAGGAGCCCACCTTGGGAAAAGAATCCCCGCGTGCACAACCCCAACCCATCCAAAACATTTCCTGGCTTCCGCAAGTGATGACATCGTCCTCTCTCAGTGCACCAAGCCCAGGGCAGGACTGAGGTTCCTGGAGGCCCCTCACACAGCCTGCACCAGCACCACTACACCCGTAGCACAGGATGATTCCCCTGGCATCACAGGCAGAAAGCAGGAGAGTGGGAGGGGATGGTCTAGACCTCCCCACCTGTGATGGGGTACAGAGGAGTCACAGCAAGGAGGTCTCTCCTCCACACACTGAGGGGGAGATAGGCTATTTCATGAACCCTGCAGGATCACTGGGAAGCTGAGATTCTGGACTAGGGCTTTTGGTCTCGACTCTGAGGCAGAGGAGACAAAGCAAGTCCAAGAAAGCATCTTCCTAAGCCCTCTGTCTTGGTTCTAGAAGAGCAGAGTTTCCTGCCCTGTAGCCTACAACAGTTCATCAGATGCTGAATGCCAGCTTTCCATCCAGTTCTCCAACACAAACTCACCCAGCATCTTGCTCATGGCCATCCCACACTACTGCTCAGCCCCATAATACACACACTGTGGAAAATAAAGGACAGAGGCAGCAGCTACCTCTGTTCTCAAACTGTGTGTTACTGTAGTATCAAGAGTACTCAGACAAGGTGAGGAACATCCAGAAGGGAGGCCAAAATTTGCACAACACCCATAGAGGGGACATCCCTGGTCCAGAAATGCTGGCTGCAGCAAATACCAAGTGTACCACAGAGAACACAGATGGCCATTTGTCCAAAAGCTGCCCTGATAAATGACAGATCTGGACCTCAAGCTTCATCCTGAGACCAGTCTGTGCCAGAGGCACACAGGGAAAGCGCAGTCCCACATGCAGAGTGGCCACCCAGTACACAGACAGCAACCTTCACACATACCCTGAGACATCAGCATTGCCTCTGCAGCCCAGCTATGGCCTGGACACACGGGGAGACTGAAGATTTCCCTATGAACATCTTGTATGCAGCTCCACTTATCTGTTGAGGCTTCCACCCAACCTCGGCACCTCTGAACATTCAAGCACAGCGTGGAAAGGCACTTTGTGGCTCCATCCTGTGTCTCTCTAAGCCCATCATGTCCCTGGGGCAATGGGCTGAGCCCATCCTTACAGCTCCAGCAAAAACTCTGGACTCACTTGTGCCTCCTAGGACTGAGAAAGGGGCTTCAGCTTCTGAGTGATACAAACCCCAGAGGACAGAACCGTTCCTTGCTGGTGGAAAGAACACAGGGATATATTTAGGCACAGAAACCACATTTAGTCATGGTCAAGGGGCAGGTCCTTTAATCCGACATCTGACCCCAAGTTCTGGTGCTTAGCTGCAGAGCTACGCTGTCCTGTCAGCTGCAAGAGGCAAGACAAGCAATGCTGGATGAGCCCTCCCAGGAGCAGCTCCCCTCTCCCCCATAGCACAGGGGTGTGCAGGACCACAGGGGATCTTTTGGGGAGCACCACCTTGGTTTTTAATATCATTTGTCCAGATCTACTCTCTCCTTTAATAATCAAGGCCCTTGGTGACTGGTGACGCTTTGTTTGCAAGCATGTCAAGTCTCCCCGTTATCTCGGCCAGCCTGTCCTGCTCCGACTGAAGTCCAAGGATTAAGTTTACATTACGGAGCAGAGGGAGGAGATGGATTGCATTCCTACGCCCGCTCAACTTCGCGCTTTCTCTGGCACTCTCCTGCCCACAACGCTTTTCACCCAATACATGCCAAAGGGCTGGAAGAAAACAGGGAACAGATTAAGCCAGCATTGCTCATAAACCAGATGGGCTGATTTAAAGCAAGGCTGAGATGCTCTGGCTATTTGATGGGGGCTGAAGACAGGGCAAGCCACTACAGCAGCCTGCTATGCACCGAGGACACAGGCTGTCCTTTCCAGAGCTCCACAAGGCCAGCATGTCAGCAACTCAAGGGGGGAATGAGCACCCAAAGAACCACTGGCAACTGCAAAAGCCAGCAGCTCTGCACTTCCCTCTGGCTGCCACCGGCCCTCACCACAGACTGCAGAGGCCATAAAACAATACAGAAGCCACTAGAAGCCTCTTTGCTGCCACAGCAGAGCACAAACGTCAACAGCCTGTCTGACATGGCAAGTATGCTGTAGGTGGAAGAGAAATAATTAGCTCTCTGTAAGAGAGTGCTCCAAGCTTGCCAATTTTCCCTTACAGACAAGGACACTATTCAGAGACTTTAAATATAATAAAACCTTTATCCCCCCTTTTCTGAACAAAATATTCTACAGAGAAAGATATTTGAAATTTAAAGTAAATAAATAAATAGAAAGATGCAGGGCAGCAAGTGAGGAAACCCAAAGCTTATAGAGTGTCAGAGCTTTATCAAGAACATTGCATAGTACTCTAAAAATGCAGAGCGCCCTGCTGATCACTGGGAGACTGGAGATGAGTTTTTCACATCTAAGTAATTCTGAGATGACAAAATATTTCCTTGAACTGCCACCCCACGGGCTGACAGAAAGCTGAGTATTCCCATTCCTACTGAAATCTAGGCAGAACAAGTTAAAATTCCTTTTAGGATAGCCAAATGGTTGTGATGTAAAAAGCATCCTTCCCCCTGCTAGAAGCACATGGGACATTTAGTTTATTTTGATAAAGGCTGATATGTGATCCCTTTGAATTCATTATCCCAACTTGGTAACCAGCCTCCCAAAGGGATGAAAATCCAAGAACACCCATGGCCAGTGAACACAAACAGCTAGGAGATGCAGAGCAGAGAGGGTCAGCATGGCCACAACCAGGCAGTGGTAGCTGGGATGCAAAGCACCACAGGAAGGGTTAATTGCAACACGCACAGGCTTGTTCATGAGCTCTCCCTTCAGGGACCAGATCACAAGCCCTCTGCTCCAAGCACTCTGGGCTCCCAGCATCACACACTGTGGAGCTGGGACAGCAGGAGGAAAGCCAGCACTCTGGTTTGTAACGGAAACCAGAAAAACAGCCAGGGAATGGCCTTCTGCCAGAACATGGGGCAAAGCCTTTTGCTGCTTCAAGGCTGTCATTGGGATCCCCCTTCTCTCACCAGGTTAATCAACACTTAGAGGCCACTCAGTTCACCAAGAGCATTTGTTCCTGGATGGGCAGCAAAATGCATAAAACATCTTCAAATATAAATAGCTAAAAGGAACGAGTTGCTTCTTCAGTGGGAAGATTCACTGATCTCAAGCACCCCAAGTTTGTGCCAGCACCTAAAATAGACGATGTATTTCAGAAGGGCAGAGCTCACTGTAAGAACTGGAGTTTGACCCAGGACAAGTTTTCCGATGTCTTTTATTAACAGCCAGCAGTTCCAACACAGACTCAAAGCCTCGCCTGGCCAGGAATATGACCCACATTAAGGGGTGGCAAAGGACCTTACAAGTTTCTCAGTCCTGCCTTGTATCTCCCTAGAAACAATTATTTGTCCTGATCATCCCCAAATTCACAACACAAGGTGCCTGGATCCATCACACAAGAGTATTGCTATTTAACTGTTTCAGTGAGGGCTGTTAAGTCAATGGAAACCACCCCAAGCCATAAAGTTTGCAAAAGGCCACCCCTCCCTCCAAAATGACAGCTTTTAGGCTGTATCTGAAATAAAATAAAAAAGCCTAAACCTGCAAACTATTGCTCATTCTAGGGCATAGACTGAAGTTGTGTTCCAAGGCACTGCCTCCTATCCACAGGTAGCTCATAAATATGCAAAAATGCAAACACTGGTCCTTAGCATTTCCCTTGTTAAGCCAGCCAAGTGGGAACGTGGCTTATTGCGATTCATTTCTAAACAAAGTTTTAAAGTGCTTTGAAAACTGATTTGCCTACAGGTTTCTTGTCTGCTGCTCTCTCGTCATGAAACCATGGCCTTATGGTTATAACCCCGGACTGGGATTCAGCACATAAGATTTATTCCCAGGTACCATTTACCTGCTGGGTAAACTTTAGGCAAATTCTTGTCTGTGCCTCTGCTCTCCTTTCTAGTAACTGGGATAATGACACCAGGTCTCTTTTATAAAAGCATTCCATGGTATAGAGATGACAAGAGTTTGTAATCACAAGGCATTATTTTTGCTTCAATTACGTTTTCTTGCAGCATTATCCTCTATAAACAATGGTAGACAAAGGCTTCTGTTCTAGTTTGTGTTGTCATGTTGCTACCTGTAGAGGATCTTGAACTTGGCTGGGCTATGGTAACTTGCCTGCTGCATAAGTCATTCTAGGTGGTTGATCAGAATCACTCCATTTCCATCCCTGCTTTAAGGGAAAGCCCCAGTTTCACCCAGAATAGGATTTCCAGCGACTTGCCAGGAGTCTGAATACTCAAGCTCACGTTCACAAGACAGAGCAGATAACATTGGTCCCATGCAACCCGCTGCCCAGCTTTACAGCACAAAGGAGGGCAGAAGACTCAGAGCTCCATGTCTTTGGGAAATGCAGTAAATAACCTGCATAAGGGTGAGGCAAAGAGAAGCCTTATTGCTTCACAGGCAGACAGCAAGGGGCATGGAGGGGATGGAGGATGCCACCCAGACACCCACTCCACAGCATCCCAGCTGGTAGACAGCCCCAAGGTCACAGCAGAAGTGATCACCCACTCAGACCAAGTACACTACTCTAAAGAGTAATTTGCTTGATCGTGGAAAGGATCAGAAAACACACTGGGCAACATTGCTTTTTCCAGTTCCCATCCCTGGCCAAGATGATGTGCATCCAGCTGACACTAAGGACAGGGAGGGGACACAGGGATAATCCTGCTGCACTCCCAGCGGTGACCTGTCCTGATGTGTCCTGATGTGTGCCCACATCTGCTCCTCGCCTACCCACCCTGCGGAAGTTACTGTGATCATTTTGCAGTTCTGCCCAAATTCTGGACTGGGAGGAATTTAGAAATCAGTCCAGCAAACACCACCCCCACACCAGCTTGCCCAGTGGGATTTAGCCTGCAGTAGCTCATGGGTACCAGAGCATGGTCCTGCTGGCAGTGCAGTGCTGGGTGTTCTCAGGGACCTGGGACAGGCTGCAGCCAAACCTAGCATGGATTTAAGCTTGTGCAGTTGGAGGAAAGGAAGAGAAAGAAAACGGTTGCTCCTCTCTAGGAGGTTGGCCAGCTGTTTAACAAAGTTTACAGGTTTGGGATCACTTTGTTTTTCCAGGTCTCCCTTCTACACACAGTTCAATGCTCTTGAGCTGCAAACAACTGTTCAAGCACTTTGGGGAGATGTTTGGTATAAAGCTTCAGGAGCACAAGGCCAAGCGGGAAGGGTCAGTTTAGACTGCAACTCTCCTGCCAAGTGAAATACAAATAGCTCTCAGATTCCTCAGGGACAGATGACTGAAGTCTGGAGAGCCCATTCTGGTACAGCACAAGTGCATATGGGTCCCCTGTGGGTATCCAGCCACGGCTCAGGCTGCTCACCCTGCAAGCTGCAATAAACTCCCTTTGCTAAAGAAAACCTTAAGGAATCTGATACCATTATCAGCTTTCTTTTTTGTTTGTTTCAAACAAAAGGTATTTCCAACACGAGAGAATTAAAAGCTGCAGATGCTTTCTATAGCCCAGCAGTCTAATGCATGCAATAATGAACATTTCTTTATGATACAGGATTTTCAAGAATGCCCAATCCAGTCAACATCCATATCAAAGAGGTAGCAACACCAAAAGTCCCTGGCTAAACAGGTCAGGGCCTGCCCAAAGAAAATGCAAAGTGCTTTTTTCAGGGAAGTACAAAGCCCAGCTACAAAGCTGGTGTCTCTCTGCAAGCTGTGCTTGTTACATACCCACACAGCGGGCCAGTGAGAAGAACTTTAAGCTGATTAAATTAAACATCCCCAAAACGCTCCAGCAAGGCAGAGTTACCTGCACGGTACAGCGATTTTCACTTTGATCTCCAGGAAACGTCTGTTTATGCAAAAGGCTGTTTGCTATAGCAACCACAGTTTATATAGAGAGAGGGAGGGGGAAGAAAATTCCCCGGCGCTTTGCTAGGAAAGTTGTACCACCACTGGCAGAGACCTGTGGTTAAATACGTGGGGCCAAATGACATTTCAACTAATTTCCAGAGAACCCTATAGACAATGCTGGAGCATCCTGACAGGCTCCTGCAGGAAGGATCCCAGGTTTCCTGCCTTGCTCTGTGGAGTGGCCACTACAGCACGTTGGGTTGTGCAGCAGAGATGCCTACTGGGAGCAGATGTGTCCCACAAAAAAGTCTGAGTTCATCACTCCAAATGAGACTCTCCTCCCCGGTCTTCTTATTGCTCCTCTGTCTGTGAGAGGAGACACTTGGAAGCAGTGGAGATATTCAGAAGCAAGATCAAACATTTGTCCGTTCCTTTGAGGTCTCAGTCTTTTTGTGTTGTTTTGGAAGAGGAAGAAAAACCTGCATAGTCCTCAAGAGGGACATAACACATGAGGTCTGTTGTTTTTCTTTCCCACATACTAATAATTATCAGCACAAACCCCCACCATTGATTCCAAACATTCAAAACTCATACCTTAGTCCCATTTCTCAGTCACAAAATAGCTTTAAAATTTTTTAAACTTGCAAGTATATGGGATGAGGTGGATTTGCCTTTGTATTTCCAAGTCCTGCAACGCACTTTAAAAGCAAGACTTTAAAATGTGGCCCAGCCACAAGGACTCAAACCAGACTTTTTTTTTAACAGCATGAGATTCTCAGCTTTCATTTGGTGCCCCCATTTCCAGCAGCTGGGATTTATGCAAAAGAACATCAAATGCCACAGGGCTTATAATAAAAATAAAATAAAATCATGAAAGCTCCCACCACTGCAGTTTTGCAAGCTTCCCTGGGCTGTTTTCCACCGGCACAAGAGTGCTTTGCCTCTGCCACGAGCAAAGAAAAGAAGATGGGGATGGATGGGAACGGAATGCGATAGCAGCAGCTGGTGAGGGCACAGCATCTCTGCAGTGTATTTATATGCTGGATGCTGTCATCTCACCAGTCCTGGGGTCCCCCAAGCCTTTGCCTGTGGCTCGTGGTGGGCTTCTGCTCTGTCCCGCTGGAGAACTGGGACTCTCCTCCTTCAGCTTGATGACAATCAGGTATAAAAGCAAGAGGAATTTGCTGGTTTATGCTTTCATTTCAGTGCTCCGGATTTCAAAGCAGCTGCTGCAGGATAAGCCACTTGCCTTTGCACAGAAAGGTTTTTTTGTTCCATAAATGTCGCATGTTACTTTCTGGTTACTGAAGCGCAAAGATGAACCCTGGCAGAGGGAAGCCAGGGGGACCTAACGCAGCTCAGGGCGACAAAGAAGCTTCTGCAGCAGCAGCCACTACTGAAGGCCAGGTTTCCTCACATATTTGCCTTGTTAGTTCAAGACTCAGAGAACAGTCAACAGTCTGATTTAGCAAGAGCCCTTCCCAGCACTGAGCCCCTCTCAGCGCTGTCAGCTGAGACCACTTGTGGCACAGACCAAGCTGTAAATTATTCATAGCCAAAGAGCTCCTGCACATCTGGAGTCTTTGCCAGCTTGTCTGTGTGCTTCCACTCCTGCCCCTTTCTCACTTTGAACATTGTCTTTCCACGCCAGGCTGCAAGGACATGGAAACCACGGTGGATCATTGACCAGACATGCACCCGACACAGTTTTGCCCAAAGTTGAGCCACTTGAAGCTCAAAGTGCAGCACAGCCCACGCACCCATTGTGCAAATGGTTCAGGAAAATGCTGGCTAAAATAACTGTGCAGATAGAAATGGGGATAGGATAGGACAAGATAATGAAAAGCTGGCATTTATATTCAGATGCAAATTATCCCCAGCAGTGCTGGTGACCAAGAAGTGGAAGTCTTCTGACTTTAGGGAAAACCTGGTAGTGACTAGAAGCCTTCCAGAAGTATAACTGCCTGGCTTATTTATGTCCCTCAAAGCCAGTAAAACACTAGAGCATTAATAAGCACAGCCTGAGCAATGAAATGCAAATGCCACTCAAATAATGAAATAAAGAGAACAATCCTCTTCCCAAAACAATGGACAAGACTGTAACATCTACCCTCACGGGAAAGCCTCGTACAGGAGGCTCTTGTTCAAGTAGCTTCAAAGAGGCTGTTTAATTTTAGTAGGTCGGCAAGCATATGACATTACAAAGCTCTTCTTAGACAAAAGCAGAGCCAAGGAGATCTGCAATTCATTCTCCCTACAAGAAGGAAGGCAAAACTTCCTATTGAGGGGAGGAGGTGGAAGGGAAAAGGGGAGTGGGCTGACATTTTAGAGAGAATGAACAAGGCAAATATATGAAATTCAGGCAGACCAGGCACAGTGCAGGGAAGTAAAACAGCAAAACAGGGTGGAATATAAACTGGCCCAATCTCTCACCCAAGCTTGGTATTTATTCACCTTTTTAATTTTTCCTAGATTCGTTATGCTGCAGTTGCAATCTATCTAAATCCCAAGTCTCCTGCTAGGAGAGATGTTTGCCTTTCACTTCCTTAGAAGGGTACACATTTACTTTGTTCCTTAATGTACCCAGGGCTCAGCATCAGGATTAGCAGCCATCCAAATACCAAGCCTCTAGACAACTTGCAGCCCAGCTCCCTTGAAGCAAGAAGATGCATAGAAGGAAGCACTCAGCACTGGGTAGTGCAGCCCTTGGAGCAGGGTGTCACAGAGAAGTTGGGGGCTTTACTGATGGATTTTTAAATAAGGGACACTAAATCATGCTGACATTGCAAAAGGCACTTGCTGAATAAGCACACATTTCCCAGTAAAACAGTATCTCTCCTGCATTGCTTAACCGAGGAATGAACTAGATGTGGATTGTGTTATTCCAGCGACAGCCCTGAGGCTCAGCCTGCACTCTGGCCTCAGCTCCCTCGGCACAACAAGCAGGGACTGATGGCTCTGACAGCTCTGCTCACACAAGTGCAAGTCTCAAAAGCTGCAAACTCTTTTCTTAAACTCTTGTAAGATTACCCTGGGCGGCCACGAAGGCATCTCAAGCATTAAAAAGAGGAAGGAAAAAGTAATAGAGCTGCTGAACGCACCCTTTGGTGCTCCCCTGACTTGCTAGTAGTTACTCGCTGAGAATATGGGTTTGAAAATCTTCCATACACACCTGATTTCCACTATTCTGACATAGGCACATGGTTATTCCAGTCTAGCATGGGGCAAGTAAACAAAAGTTCATGCCCTCACCCTCTCCAGCCCTCTGCACCTTTCCTGAGGCAGCACGCAGGAAGGTGCCTTTCACGCTCACCTTCCTCTGCTGCCAGGGACTCAAATAAAAGAGCTAGCAGGGGAAAATAAAATAGTATATATACCTTCCAGGCTAGGGGAAAGAGATGCAGGAACCTGCTGTCCCAGACACAGCACGAATAGCCACTGCACTAACCCGCTGGATTTTTTTGTCCCTGTGCCTCCACAGACATGGGAAATGGAGCTCTTGCTGTCAGCTGCCTCTGCATTACAAGTGCTGAGCCAGAAATAAGGCACAATAAAAAAACCCATGTATTCTTCCATCTGATCTTTCAAAAGAGGGACTGAGGTGATGGAAGAGATGCCCTTATTGGTGCTGCATTTTCTACCTTTATAAACGCCAAATGGTGAAAAATATCCAACTCCAGTTTTCACTTGACAGTGAAGATCTCTTGATTTCCCCTGGGCTAATTATAATCAGCTTTAGTTAGAAGACAGTTTGCTCATAGAAAGTGGGGAAAATCCAGGCATTGATCACGCAATGAGTAGAGCACAGCTTGTGAGTCATTTCTAACTCACACTGATGCTTCAAGCTGCTCCAGAGGTTTTGCTTCACCATAAATTAGCCATTTCCTCTCTGCAGAGTGAGAAATGCACAGCTGTACAGGTCACACACAACAACAGCCTCTTACCCAGAGCTTGCCATCCCAATAAAATGCTCCCAGCAGCTTGACGATGTGCCGGTGATCACAGGTCGCCAATATTTCAATCTCCACCATGTAATCCTCCAGTTCATCTTCGCTCTTTGTTTCAATGACCTTGGCAGCCGCTAAAGCACCGGTTTCCTTATTCTTAGCCTGCAAGACAAAACCAGCGTGAACACAAAAGTGAGAAGATCCAGGAGCACACACTGCTTGCACAACTCCTGCTCCTCAAATTCACGCTCAGCTTGACTGGTACCAGCACAACACAAGCACAGAAACTTGCAGGTGCACTTCTGCTTCCTAAACCTGCCCAAAGCTTTGCAGACAGGATGAATGCTGCGTCAGGGCCGAAGCATCCTCTGTTTTCCCTCCGGTCTCTAATGCCCACAGCACTTTCCATCACGGGGAGAAAGAGGCTTTTAGAAAAGCAGATGCATGCTATTGTTTGTAGCATGAAAAGGATGGAAGCAAGAAAACTTCAGAGTATGGAGTATGCCAATAGCATAGGTGATAGCTCCATTTCAAACAAGTCCTGACTACACAGACAATCCAGCCAAAGCCATAGCACAGCTGTGAACCATCTCCACCCTGAACATCCCTACGATCCCTTTCCTCACCACGACCCTCACCAGAGCACTGTTCAGTAACACACAAGGAAAATGTACGGATTACCTCCTTGGCAGGTAAACCAAGGAAGGGTGCATTTTGATTTCCCAGGACTGGCTGGCATTCCTAGTGTTGCATTTTAGTGAGTTCTTCAGATAAGAAAGAAAAACACTACACATTTTTTCCCACCTGCCCCCTCCATTTTATATAGTCCTTTAACCAGGTTATTCACCAAGTAACTAGAAAACCATCAAAATCTCTTTGTCCTAGTGGCTAGAAAACTTTTGCTGACTTTCCCTCCCAATTCGTCACAACAACCCAGGAGCGTATCCTTAGGTTAGCAGCTTGCTGACCTCCTTCCCCCCTCAAACCCCTTCCCCCAAGAAAGGAGTCAGTGACAGCTCCACATGGGCTGCTCTGCTTGTAGGTGCTATGCACCAGCAAAAGATTATTAATGCTGGACTGGAAGCATTTGCAGACATGATTCTTGTCACTGCACTCCTCTTGTGCCCCCATACCACATAGGGTAAGGGCAGTTAATGAGAAGCTTGGCTAAAAGCAAGCATCTGTAAGCAGGCAGTGCCAGGCATGCCTTGAAGCCAGTCCCATGGAGGGCCATTCCAGCATCATCCACCTAGCACTGTTCATTGGTTTCTCCCAAAATTGCCAATGCAAGTTTTCCAAATGCAATTTGCAGAGATTGTTGCAAAATGCAACAAAACACCAAAAGGGCATTTGGGAGACAGTCTGCACACAGGGCTTCACTGAGAGATGTGTCAGACGCCGGGAGAGGGGGTGAGATGGGAGCTGTTGACTCAGAAACTTCCCAACGTTCCCAGAAGTGCATTGAATCAGCAGATCAAGGGACAGGAGAAATTCCTATAGCTCACTCACTCTGCTCCCCACTGACATAGAAGAGTCCCCATGGAATGATTACAGTTCATTACACATTTTCCTTCCATCACACCCATCTGGGCTGCCTCTCCCCCAGAGGAGAAAGCCTCACTTTGGATGTTACCACCAGAGGAGCTGGGCAAGCTCTGGTTGTCACCTTTCTTGCTGCTCTATAGTTTACATATCTGTGTTTGCAAAACTTACTTGGGAGCTTACAGGAGGATTAATTCCCAATATAAACACCACAAGCCCTGATGAACAGTTTTATATAACTGAGGTGACAGCCTAACTGTGTATCAAGGAACAGGCTGGGGAGGGAGGGAAGGAATAGGAGGAACACCATACAATGGAGGGAGGAAAAAGAAGTGACCCCTGAGTTTCTGCTGGGTTTTGAAGACTTGCTGCACTCACATGAGTTGGCATGGGCAGCTGTGTCTTTACCACAGGGAACAAACCCATTTCCATCTGGGCTGGCTGCCCAAATGCAAGGCAGCAGCTCATGCTGGTTTCACAAGAAATTAGGTTGTTTCTTTTGCTCAGGTTGGTTTCTTTCTTACCAGGTTGCCAGCAGATGCCCAGAGGAGGGCAGACGGAGTGGAGCAGTGGGAGATGTGGAGCAGAGCAAGGTCAGGGAAAAGCGCAGTCTTCCAAATTGGAGCAAGAAGTGCCCCACACTGTTTGCTTTGCACTTATGGCGTTGGGAGAAGTCCAAGGAGGGGAAGTAAATATTGTGAGAAGAGGTGGGGCTTCCCTTGGAGTTCAGCCATGACACGCTTCCCACCGGCGGGGTCCCAGGCCAGCTCAGCCCTTCCAGGATGCTGGGGCCCTGCAGGCACCTGGAAAAAACTGGGAGCAGAGTGTGCCCCAGTCTCCCACAGCATCATCTCTCACTGAGAGGTCTGAGCCAACCTGCCATCACCCTGGCAGCCACGCTGCCACATCCCCTCTGGGCTTGCTAAGACATTCAGAGGTGCCTGACGCTGAGCTGGAGGACACAGTTTTGCAAACTGGGCCCCAGCCCACATGTTCACTGTGGCAGCCTGACCTCATTCACTGTTACTCCTACGACCAGCGGGTGAGCAACTCAGCAATCCCCAGCAATCGCTTCCTTTCTAGATATGAGGCTGTGCACACACTGCCTGGTGCTCAGTCTTTAAAGATGTCCCTAGCAGAATTAGCTGCTGCTTTTCTCCACCACTTTGGACTTTCCCAATGAGTGTATTTCCCCAGTTATCTGCATTTCCTCATCCATTTTAGCAGAGGATGCAGCTCTGGGAGGGAGGGGATCCCATGAGCTGTGCCAGGTTCCACCCCAAAAGGAGAGGAGTGCTGCACTGTCCCACCTCTCCCAGGCCAGCTGGCACTGGGAGGTCACACTCCTTGGTCAGACCACCATCTCCAAAGAGAAGTCAGTTCAGGACACCAAGAACTCACGATGCAAGAACGTGACCTTTTCAAACAGCAAGCTCATGCTGGCAGGGATGGCACGAGGATTGCACGGGCACAAACCTTGTGCTTTCCTGGCCCTGTGATAATGTCACCACTACAACTGAGCACACTCATGGTACTTCCCAGAAGGGACCAAAGTGCCCCATGGGACAGCAGAAGAAACTGAAGCAGGAAGGGGACCTAAGATCATGAGGTCAGTAGGAGATGCTGGAAAATGTATCTCCTATGGCACGGACTACTGCAGCATGGAGAGAAGACTGGTTGCTGCCTTTGAGAGAACCCACACTGGTACAGACTGGAGAGCTCATCCCCTTCTGAGTTGTCCAGGGCCATCCTGAGGCCAAACCCAGTTTGTGGCGTTTCTGCCACACAAGATGGAGATGCACACTGGCTGGTATGAGCACTCCTGAACTGAGCTCAGCAAGTCACGTTTGTCATCACAAGAGATCTGGAAATCCAAGGAGCTTCTGCCCATTTCCCCTTTCTCTCCATCTGCTTGTCCTCCCAGCCCTGACACTGGGCTAGAGCCCCGTTCCCAGCAGCCTCCCTGGGAATGGCAGCTGCCTGCCATCAGGCAGATGGCTGCACCACAGCCCCTCGCAGCAGCCAGCCAGCTCTGAGAGCTGCTCACAGCAAAACAGATTTGTACAGGGAGCGTCAGGTTTTGGCCAAGTACACCAGGCGGTCTCTCTGTAACTCATATCTGGCAATTTCCTTCAGCTTCTCTGCTAGTATTTTCCTGTATACAATGTATTCAGCACACATATTCTTCCAGAAAGGTTTGTTGGGATCCTGAATAGGCTAAATGCATACATTGCCAGCCCTGGACGCTCATTTCAGACATCCTAGGCATGAGATGATGCTTTAGAGTTTAAAGCCCTTTCCCAATTTCCACTTATCTTTGTGCAATAGGTGAGATTCTACCCCAAGACATTAGCATAAAGCAAAGCACAGCCGACTCTGACCTCAAAAACTCAAGCTAGCAGTTCAGCATAAGGAACCAGCATCTCCAAGTCTGTAACATGCAGTCCTAGACAATACCTCTCATGGCAAGGGGACACATAGCACCAGGCTGAGAAGAGCAGCATCTGCTGCTCGCTCTCCAAGAGCTGCAGGAGAGAAGAAAAGGGTTGCCAGCAGCCTCTCTGCAGCTTCACCTTTACCTTAAGGGGGGATCATGCCCTCTCCTTGCAGCTAGGGAAATGAAAACTTCTCTCACGGTGGCTGCTTTGTCTTTAAATCTTGAAAAAAAGGAAGAGACAGTGATGTGAAAGAAAGAAGAAAATCAAGAACTATCAAGGAAGCACCATAGGACAGCTCATCAACAGTGAGTTTATCAGCCAGCCACATCATTTGAAATGCAATGCTGCAAAATACAGTGTTTGAACTACAAACACAAAATCTTCTGCAAACCTCAGCCTAATTACAGGGTCTCCAACCCAGCAAAAGTCCATGTAGAGAATGCAGAGATGGGGAGAAAGCTTCTGTTCTCAGTTAAACCATCCCCAAATGCTTTGCCTTTGGGGAATTTACGGTGTTTCCCATTTTTTTCCAGTGAAATTTGTCAACAGAAGTGAAAGAACCACCCAGATGGTGAGATCTCTTGAATAGCAACTGTTTGATGCAATCTGTGACCTACAGCTGAGCAGTGAAAAACACAATCCTGTTCCATCTCTTAGCTCCTCCATTCCTGGGCATTTTAATGCCATGGATAATTTGTTCCTGGAGTGCTAATTAGCACCAAAAAATAACAGAGCAGACAGCTGCCAGCATGTGCCCAGGATATGCTGCTGAACTGTAGTTACATTTATTACAGCCTTGGCATTTAAAACCTGAAAAGCCCTTATGGCCACTTCCAGCCTTTGTGCAAATCAACACACTGCAGAGACCACAGCCAACAGGTCCACACAGAAACAGGACTGGAACATGCATTCCACAAAAGAAAATATAACAAATAAAAGTTATTCAGTAAACCACCTCCAAGAGGCCATGCCAGGAGCCAAGCTTCAGTATGTAAAGCAAAGGATTTTACTGGAACCCTCTGGAGCAAGACAAGTGCTGGACATGCTATTGCCAAACACACTGCGAATACCAGGGAAGAGGAGATGAGTAGGATTACTCCCAGAAGGCAGTGGCACAGAGAAACTACTGCTCAGCTTATGGTTTTAAGGGGCGAGAGGTGTCTGTTCAGGTGACAGAAGAGGCTGTTTGGCGTTTGCCTGTGACTCACCCTCCGAGCTATTGTGAAATCCAGATTGTGACAAACACAGGAACTATTTTAAGCCTTTAAAGAACGCATTACCGGAAGACTGGATTGTTCAGTCCTTCCTTGGGCAGGACCACTGTCGAAGGCACGGCCAGTTTCTAGGTGAGGCAGAGGAAAACCCTGCATGAACTCTCACTCACTAGTAGGAAAAAGAGAGCTCACACCAAGAATACCCCAATCACTTCGTCTAGGCTTGCTTTCCAGTGGGGCTGGTTGCCCACTGTATCCTCCTAAACCGTGGGATGACCCTGTGGAAGCTGGTCTGCAATTACATGCCACCATATTTTCGGTGTGAATTACTCTTCCAATCCTTTCAAAGTCTTCTCTCTGTGCTGGAAGAGATGGTGCGTCAGATATCACTGAGAGAACCACAGGTAAAAAAACTTGGTGCCTTCAGTTGATGCTGTATTTGGGGGTTGATAGTTCTGACCCTATCCCCACCATATTCCCATTGTGTGTCTTTGTAAGCAAGCAACTGCTCATTTAGATATTTCTCAGGGATTACGTAATGATTAACTGTCTTCCGATAAACTTTGCCTGAGCTGTCTGTGTCAATAAACAATCAGAGGACAGACAGGCTTGAGTCAAATACCATCAAATAGTCACTGGGAGCTGAAATTACTTCCATGCCCTACAATCCCATAGAGCCACTGCAGTTTATCACAATAAGTGAAGCCTGGTTGGGTTTTTTATTTGGAAATGCTGAATTCATCCCTTGGTACCACGCAACAGAGCGAGTGGTGACAAACAGGCATGGGAACAGTGGTAAGGCTGGTACAGCCCTGGTTTAGCACCCCCAGGCACCCACAGCAGCCCAAGCAGAAGTTTGACCCATGGCCCTTGGGTCAGGCAGGGGTTCAGCCACACTGGCTGGACCAGTGCTGCTGCTCTGGCAGCTGAGGCAACAGTTCTGCAAGGGAGAAGTGGAAGTGGCTTGCAAAACAAGTCAAAAACCGTTAGTTAAAAAAAAAAAATGCAGAAACGCCTTCTTCTGGTTTTACAAGCTAGAGGCAAGGGAAAGTAACACGCCAAAAAAAAGTGCCACCAAAGTAGGGCACACACACCTTTTCTTGCCTTTAAAGCTCAGCAACAGCCCAGTGGAAGGGGGTGAGAGATTACAAACCCAAGCAGCAGTACATCAGTCAAGGAGTAAAAAAGCTCCACACAAAGCTTTGGACCTTGCACCCAAATGCAAGCAGCAGACAAGTGGCTTATTTGCTGGTACACCACGCTAACTCACCTACAGAAACCCAGCTGATCTCATGGTCCTGGCACGAGCGAGAAATAACAAAAACTCATACAAGGTTTGAAGAAGGGAAAGATCTACATGAATCCAAGATCTTCAGTCCACACAGACCTACAATTTGGAAGCATGAGACACCCTTCAAAGCACCTGTCCCTTGGAAAAACGCAGTGCTGCAAGCGAAGCACTCCTGCCCTGGTCTTCAGTCAATGCACAACATTGAAAAGAAAATTAAAACAGGAGAAAAAGCCATGCAACCACTTCCGAGTTTCCTAGCAACTTTGTGCAATGAATTTGGTGCACAGAGAGCTAAAGACTGAATGACTACTATGCCTGAGAGCCAGGGCTTAGAAGGGCAGTGGTAGTAGGCATGCGTGACTGTCGGTCTGTCCGCCCTTTCACACTGTGCTAGAAAAGATCAGATAAGCAAGGCCCTTGGAGAAAAAGAAAAACCTGACCAGATCTTTGCTAACTCCATCACACAAGCCTGCCCAGGGAGGACACCCCAACAGCACAACTGCGATTGCCTGTGATTGTCAGGTGAAAATGAAGGGCAGGCAGCAACTCAACAATGCCAACGTATCCAGGTATTGAGGTCTGCCAACTACATCTGGTTTTGCTGGATGTACAACTTCCTTCACTGTCTCTCCTGCCTACTGAAATAAGACACAAACATTTAGGCTGGTTAAATAAGGACACAAGCTATAAGGGCAGGAGCACAGGTAGGTGCCACGGAATTGAACAAGAAACAAAAATCTCAGAAAGCTTCCGCGTGTTGGATGGGAAGTTTTGAAGGGCAGACGGTCAGAGGCCGAGGTGAAATGCCTTTCTATAGCAAAGTCAGCAAAACCCAGAGGAATCAGAAGTCAGTTAACCCCACTCCAGCAGTACTAGTTCCATCAGACACTCTTCACAAGGGGCACACCACCCCTTCCAGCCCTGGGGCCCCGAGGCAGCGTGCACAGACAACCACATCCTACCCTCTTCAAGAGAAGCAAAGCAGCCCCAGCAACTGGGTGATGCCCAGCAGTGAACCAGATGCTGAGCAAGGGAACAGTTCACTGTGCCCTTATGCTTAACCCTGGCATAGCCACACACGTGCTACCACTCCCCACCGCCTTCAAGAGGCAAGTTTATTAAAAATCTATAATTTCATTTTTTTAAGTGACTTTGCTTTTCATAGCTGAGTTCCTTTTCACCCAGAATTACAGGCTGAGTAAGCTGAGAAGTGCTGGTGGCGGGGAGAGGGCAGCACAGCCATAGGCAGAGAGACCATGTGGTGTGGTAGTCGGGGTGGGTTTGACCTGAGACTCACCAGAACACTAGATTTACAGACAGCAGCACCTTTTTTTTTCCCAAAGAAAGCTGCCCACTCTAGAAACAAACTTTGAACATCCTGAGATGTGCTGGGCATGGATTTTTCTAAGGAACGATTGCCACGTGCTTGAGGGTGAAAGGCTCAAAGCCTTCATCTAAGCTTTCTCTTCCATGCAGCTGCCCACAGCTCCCACTGTCAGCAGCACTGCCAAGCTCTGGGCCATGACACTGAAGTCATTATCAAAATATTTAGGCCATGGAGAGCTATCCCTCTCCCCTGCCACACAGATACAGCCGTGGCTCTGCAGAGTGCTTGGACTCCAGCAGGGACACACCATCATGTGTTTAAGTGAGTTTAAACTGGACATGAATTTTAAGTTCAACCAGGATTAATACTGTTGGGCCATTGCTCTATATGTAACAGAGCAGTATCCTCCCATTCCTCTTCTCTCCCTAGCTGAAACATTTTAAAAAAGCTCTTCAGCTGTTCTAAAGGGCAAGCCCATGATTTGATATTACCATTGTTGTTTTAGTTATTTTCGGGGCTATAGTTACAACCAACTTAAGCTCTCTCCAACTTTTTTAAAGGAAAAAAGGTAAGCTAGTAGATTAACATCTCCCCATGACACCCTTTCCAGGAATTACACATTAAATCCCTTATGAATCAAACCGACAGGAGCTGAGCCAGAGTCACTTGAGCCAATCCATGCAAAACCAGAGTGGTGCAGGTTTGGCTGGCGAGCAGAGGTCTGCAAGAGACAGGGATGGCCCCCGACTTCAAATGGGCCTGTTGCTGTGAAAGCCAGGCTTATAAGGCAGCTGCACTACATTTAACAATCAGTCTTTTATTACTCAAATTTCAAAACAGAGCATTGATAGCCCATAGTTTGTACAGCTTCAAAACAACTGTAATAGATCAGATAACCCAAATTCAACTTCTTAAGCTGTGTCTTAAGAAGAAAGGAGAACAACAACACAAAAGGCATGCTTATGAGTTGCTGTGGCACGGGGCTTAGTGTTATCTCTCCGGGAGCTGGCATGGAGAGCCATTTGAAGGCAAGTTCAAGTGAACAAACCTCTTTTCCACTGCGCTGGGGGCTGCAGGCAGCACAGCCAGCCCACGCTCCCACAGGGACAGCCCGTCCCCACCCTGCCAGGAGGGAGCCTTATCGGGGAGCCAGCGTCTCCATCAGCGCACGCTGGGAAGAGGAGATAGCATTTCACAAGAGGTGTGAGCGCAGCAAGACAATCCCACCACGACAAAGGCAGCAAAGGCTCTTCCAGCAGAGCCCGCGCTTTTGTAAGATCCAGTTCACGCCCTGCTAGCTGATGAATTCTCAATGCCTAGAAGAGCCCTTACGTATCTATTCCTGCTGACATTAATACAACTACCTGCAACAGTAATTGCTGCACCAGCTAATGGGTTTTGCAGGACTGAGATGTGATTCAGTGGCTCCAAGCATACATCCCACGGCAGCCCGCACTGCTGAGCATCTGCATGGCCCCCAGATCAGCACGGCTTTGCTTCAGCAAAGCAGCTCATGGGGGTGCTGCTACCACCTCTCCCTCCCTGCATACACAAACAGATGTTGACGTTGAACCAACAAAGCCACAGCACAGTAACTTAAATGTTTTACAAAAAAAATAACTCTGTTTTTAAGGCTGCTTAGAAAGGATCTGAGTTAAGAATTTGTATTTTTATATACCCAGAACCCTAGATCTGCTACAGATTTCCCAGGCTAGCACACGCTGATCACAGCTCCTAACTGCTGGCCTAATGACTGATTAAAGATCATCGATTTAATGAGCTTTGGATGAAGTGGGTAACAAAGCATACTGGGCATGCAGTGCACTGGTATTTATGGGCTGCTATCGCTTCCTTATCATACCCGCTGGACTTAGCAAAAACAAGACATTAATAGAAAGAGAGCTAGAAAGAAAGAGTTTCTCCCCACCCCCTTCCTTTTTTTCAGCTTCATTACCCTCTACAACATGTTTCACTGTTTCCTTGTACAATCAGGTCCTCTTTTGCTGGAAAAAACGTCTTTGCATAAAAATAGGGAAAACCCAGTACTTTCTACTGGTTGCAGGTTTCTTAAGATGTGTTTCAGGCTCCACTATAGACTTGATTATTTTTAATTAACATATATTTAAATCAAGCCTGTCCTACTTTAGTAAACACTGTGTCAAACCAGTTCCAAGTTTGCTCAGCTGAGTGCACAGGGAGTCCAAGACACAGCACCCTGACAGCGTTCTGCAGGGCAGGAATACTCCCCAATAAAGCCATTACACAGCTGAGTTCTCCTTCCTCCTCCTCAAACTTGCTCTCATAAACCCAGACCCTACTTCAAAATTTCTATGCAGTGTACAAATCCCATTCTTTTGCACTGCTCAAGGACGACAAGCTCATCAAAGCAAGTACAGCATATGGTGGGCAGAGCAAGATGCAGGCACAGGCAGATCATATCATCTCCCCGCACTTCCGTGTGTGGAAAAGGGGCGGAAGACAGGCAGGAACTTCATTCAAACATCCTGAAACTCTCACATACAAACACTATGACTTGCCTTAACTGTTTGCTTTTGTGTGAAAGCAAATTGACTCTAAAGTGACTTCAAGAGAAGGACTAAAATTCTCCACTGTGTTGTGACCACCTATGTCCTGTTTGCACACAAGCAGGTTGGTTGGTTTGTTTGTGGCTTTTTTTGGCAGCTGAGCAGAACAAGAGGATTTCTTTCACATCTCCATCCTATATGCATCACCACCTAGGGCAATGCTCCAGATTTAGAAAGACGAAGGATGACAATATGCAACTTAAATCTTAATATGGCAGGAAAGTACTTGTCCACAATGACACCACTGGTTATTATCTAAAATAAGGCTTTACAGTACATGATGCCCAAATAATTTGGGATTCTTGAACAATTAAACAAAATATTTCATTAGAACTCATCAAAAAATAACAATGTCCATTTGCCAACCATGATGAAGCACAGGCAGAGAGAAAAGATAATTAAAATTTTGCTAAGAAGAGCTACCCTTTGATTTCTGTCACAAGGTTAAACCTCACCTCCAACCAACCACATTAAAAACATGTCAAAAGCAGACAGTTGTCTACTCGTACTAGTCATATACAGAGTGAACTTCTTATAAACACATGGCCTGCACTGTGTCATTTACTATAAGCCACATCCTCATTTGGGTCGAAATGGGGATGAACAGAGATGGAAGTAGTTGGAGATGAGGAGATGTTACTATCTGAGAAGGTGACATCCTTAGCCTACATAAAGTAACTCTAACGATTTTAGTATTGGTGTGAGGCTGGAATTAATAATAGTGGCATTCAGGTATGACAATGGGCTTAAAAACCAAAACAACCATTTAAAAAGTAGTTTTATTCTGAAAAGTTATCTATTTTGGATATGTTATATATTTTTTAAATAGAGAGGATTTAAATCAGTTATTCTTCTAAGTTTTCTTTTATCTCAGAAGGTTATTAACTTATTTTACAATGTTTACCTCATTCCTATCATTGCATGAGAAACCTAAGCAAATGCAAGCAAATAATTACCCAGGAGAAGAGTGAACGTTGCTATATACAAACGGGTTGCCAATGCAAAACACCAAGTAAACTGCTAACAGGAGCACTGATTAGTACTGGTGCTATTTTTGGAAGGATAAATACATTGGGGATTTAAATATGACTTTTAGAAACTGAATTTTATTAGAAGAAGGGATGCTTCACTAAAAACTTCCTCTCAATGGATACTCAGGGCCTGATTCTTTAGAGCATTTCTATCAAATAACACGATAGAGACAAGAAAGAGATAGAACACATCCCAACATGCTGTGGTAAAACACCTCTGTGCTGACCTGCAAACAACCAGCTCCCTTCTTGGTCTTCTCTTCAGGCACTGCTTAGTCCTCACTTCAAGAAGGCAACACCTTGTTAAATGATCTCACAAGACCCTCAAAACCCAGCTGCCAAGTGGCCAAGTCACAACCTCAACTCAAAATTATGCTTGCAATGCGGGGACCTGGATCCCCAGCCAGCCCTGAGCCTCCTCTCCCAACACACACGAGACCAGAGCATTTCAGAGTTGCAGCATCGAGACTTTGGAGTGCAAAGTACAGAGTATTTGGCTTTAAAACCCCGTCCTCTAACAGGAAGGTTAAACATTCATAGCACTGGCCATGTCTGCACTCATAAGGAGTCGGGCTCCCCTTCTCCTCCAGGTTTCCCGACGGCGAGCACCACAAGAATACAAATAAAGTCAACCCTGGATGCTCCCAAAACTTGGAGGCAGCCCCGACACTGCTGACTTCCAAGAAATCTCCCTCCATTCATTGCACCGACAGCCTTGGCAAGGAGCACTTCGCCTTACAAAAGCATCGCTCTGAAAAAAAACCCGATTTAAGGCAAAAAGAAAATACAAAAGCATCTCTCCCTCATTCCCCGCTGCCCCAAGCAAGGAGTTCCCACCCCAGCCCCCAGCTCTCTTTGCCCTCCGCTCCCAGTTCGCAGCTCCCGGGATGCGCGGGGTGCTCGTAGCTCCCAGGTTTGCTGCGGGGGAGCCCGCAAAGGGCCCGCCCCAGCCCCGAACCCACCTTGTAGACCTTGCCGAAGGCGCCGTCGCCCAGCTCGCCCACCACCTCCCACACCTCGCCCGGGTCCAGGTCGCGACGGACATGCTCGTACTCCTTGGAGCGCCGCTTCTCGAACGTGGAGAGGCGCAGGATGCGGCGGAAATTGGCGAAAGCCATGCCGGAGCGGCGGGGAGCGGCGCGGAGCTCCCTCCCGCCCTGCCCGCGGAGCACGGGGCGCTGCGCGCCCGGCAGCGGCGGGGCGGGAGCTCGGAGCGCGGAGCGCGGAGCGGGGCGGCCGCTCCACCTGCTGGGCTGGGGCCGCCCCGCCTGCTCGGCTCGGCTCTGCACGGCTCGGCTCCGGTCAGCTCGGCTCGGCTCTGCACGGCTCGGCTTGGCTCGGTTCACTTCGGCTAGGCTTGGCTCAGCTCAGCACAGCTCTGCTTGGCTCAGCTTGGCTCAGCTCGACGCAGCACAGCTGGGTTTGACTCAGCTTGGCTCGTCTCAGCTCGGCACAGCTCTGCTTGGCTTGGCATGGCTCAGGACAGCTAGGCTTGGTCCAGCTTAACTTGGCTTGGTTGAACATGGCCAGGCTTGGCTTGGCTTGGCTCAGCTCAGCATAGCTTGGCTCAGTACGGCTCAGCTCAGCTAGGCTTGGTTCGGCTTGGCTTGGCTCAGACTGGCCTGGCTCCACTCGGCTCAGCACAGCTAGGCTTGGCTGGGCTTGTCACAGCACCACTCAGGTTGGCACAGCACGGTTTGGCTTGGCTTGGCTCAGCACAGCTCAGCACAGCTAGGCTTGGCTCAGCTCAGCTTGGCTTTGCTCAGCTCAGCTCAGTACAGCTAGGCTTGGCTCAGCACGGCTCATCTTGGCTCAGCACAGCTAAGCTTCACTCGGCTTGGCCCAGTTCAGCACAGCCCAGTTCAGTATGGCTCAGCTCAGTACAGTTCTGCATGGCTTGGCCTGGCTTGGCTCAGCTCAGCTCAGCTCAGCACAACATGACACAGCTCGGCTTGGCATGGCCTGGCCTAGTTCGGCTCTGCACAGCATGGCATGGTGCAGCGTGCTCCTGAGCGAGGCAGGGAGTTGGGCATTTCCCTGCCACCCAGCACAGCAAGGAGGAGGCCAGAGCATCACAAGACAAGGCTAAATAGAAATACATTGAAGACCTGGAAGGAAGGGTCTGAAACTCTCCACAGCTGTGCAGTCATCCATCCACTCAGCCCGGCACACGGAGCTTGGTGCCCAACAGCATCCACACAGGCTGTGCCTCACCTCATGGGCTGTGCTGCTGGGGGCCGAGCAAAGGGGCACAACTCCGAGTATAAACCAGAATCCTCAACTGGCTTGGCAATGGAGGGACGTTTCCTTCTTCCCCAAGTGCATCTCGTGAAAACAGCTGAACACAAATATTTAAAATACTCCCAGTAGCAGGAATTTTAGTGTATCAGCACCGCAGGCACCCACTATGAATTTGTTTTAGACCCAACTGATGTCAAGTGTGAAGGTTTACATCCCCTCCCTGGCAAAACTTCAAACCATCTGAAAATCCAACTTGAAATCAAGTATTAAATGGGGACATCTAGGGGAAACACCCGACAGTGCAGCTATGCTTCACAGCATCTCTGGCTTCAACACAGTAAGTCTTAGTGGTAAGATGTTGGCCAGGCAAACCCCCGCTCACACCAGCATGTGTGTTCATGTGTGTTCATGTGTGTTCATGTGTGCTCATGTGTGTTTTTCCCTATATCCACATCCCATTAATGAGCCAAGGGTGGAGGTATGGGAGCAGGTGCGTCTGCATGCTCCATCCTAATGCATACATAACGTGGGCAAAACTCAGCACAGGCTCTCACTTTGAGAACGTGTGGGCTTGGAGATTTCTCAATAGTTTCCTGATATACTATACCCTAAAGCACAGGGGCTGATCGTCACCTCTCCTTGTCTTTGCTGCTAAGAAAAAAAAAGGCTTTATCCCGGTCTGATCAGCTCTTACATCTCTATTAGGAATTTTCCAATACTGATGCTTGAAATATTGTTTAAAACTTCAGTCCCAGAAATTTGCGGCTGTACGAGAATTTCAGCTGCCTTTTTGAAAAAAGTTTCATGTTCCCCTACTTCTTCCCTTCTCCCCGCTGAGCTATAGGAAAAAACAAGCTGAAAATGCAACCCAAGTGTAACCCTGAAACAGAAAGAAGCTGAAAATAATTGAGCGGTTTTTTTCACCTAACTTTATGGGGTTTGGATGTGATCTGATACAATGTGTGGATCTGGCAATACTGGAGTACAGACTAGAACAGAATCAGAGAAACTACTTGCAAAATTTCATAATTTTAATCTCATTTTTTACAGTGTTTTAGCTATACATTTTTTAAAGTTATCATTTTTATTAAACAGTAGCACTTTTACTTTATTATACTAGGGGACTTGGGCAATGTACACAACCATGGAAACTTTGCTTGAATGGGACCCCCAGAGAGCATCCAGGCCAGCTTCCCACTTGGAGCAGGAGTGTCACCACTGCTGGACCAGGTAAGGCAACAATCTATCCCACTGAGTCTTGAAAAAACTCCCAGGGTGGAGCACACATGACCTCCCGGGGGTACCTGCTCCAGGGAGCACCACCATCCTGGGGGAGGCGTTTTCCTAATGTCCCACTGTACCTGCTAAGCTGCTACCTCTGGTCAATTTTCTGTCATCTGCCTCCCTCGTAAGTGTTTGACTCCATCATTTTTGTAAATGCCTCTACCCGAGCTGTAGGCACATATTGGGAATATCTATCCTTATCAGGTTCTGTAAAGATATGGAATACAAAATAAATCTTGTGCCAAAGGGCCAGCAGTGTAGATAGGTGCCCTGTAGATTGTCTGAGGGTAGGCTGATCAGATTGGGGCTCAGAGAAGTGATTTCTCTGCTGGCATAAATTTTGCAAGTTCAAGTTAATCCTTCAAAAGTTTCTGAGGAACTCTGACTCAGCACAGCGTTTGAGGGCTGTGGCAATTGATACCCTACAAGCAGGTTTGCTATCGCTTTGCTCTGCAGCGAAGGAGGAATCAGACATTTGACTGATTTCCGCCCATTTCTTGCAGAAAGCTCACAGGTGTCAAACCAAGTCAGCAAACAGGTTAATTATTTATCTATGAATTAATTCTTCTTATTGTTTCTCAAGTGATAGGTATGAGAAAGAGAATATAAACTTCAGAAATGCAAAGAATATTACAGGAGCTCAATCTCCTGGGAGCACCTCTGGTCCTGTGGACACGGTCACAAGCATCACCCTTGCATGAACCGTGACCACCCAGAGTCAGCACAGTCCTCAGCAGCACACGTTGGCAGAGCTGAGCTCTCACTCAGAATTACAATCCAAGGCAAAGAAAATGCTGAGCTGACTGTGAGACTATATACAGCTCTGTATTTTAAATGTTGGGTGGCAGAGGGTCTATTGAACAAAGTAAGCCAGTGGAGTTTGATTTTGTTAGTATTATTCCTGGTATGGGTCAGGGGAAAGGACCAAAGAGCACTTTGCTGTTATTGCTGTGCTGGATTGGACTCATTCTGGGTTGGTAGAGGAATACATGACGAACACTTTATATAAGAGCAGTTTAGCTTCCTAACAGCTAATTTAATCAAAAAATTATGCATTGAAAAGCAGCTGTCTCTGGGCTATAGCTTCAACACGTCACACAGGACAGTGCCAGGTACTAGAAACATCAAAGCCCTTGCTAAGAGGAAAAGCAAAGCCCTGCAGTGGCTGTTAACGTAGGACCTCCTCGGCACAGACCAACAGACTTTGTGGTACCACTTGTCTGAGGTCGAGATTTGCTCTACAGTCTAAAATAAATCCTGAAGTCTGTGCTATTGTGCACATTTTAATCAGATTCAGTGCTCTTAAGCATTGTAAGAATAACTGATTTTAGTAGGTATTATCCTTTAATGCTGAATGGAAGGGGAGACTGCCTCCACATCCAAGGGGATTTCTTGAAAATGTGGAAAAAGCACTGAAGTCATGGGACGGAGGTTGCATCTGGTCGTAGGGCAGAATTCTCCTTCTGTGAGGGGTCATTGCCACGGTGCTAATTCTGTTTCACTGACCTTCCACGAGCAACTGAGATGCAGCTGAAATCTGGGTGTTTTCTGCAGTATCTGCATTTAGATGAGTTGTCAGTAAGGAATACTATGGCACTGGCAGAGTATTGCCAGCTCCAGCATCGAAAGAATTACCTGAACAGTAAGTACTTCTGAAAACAAGATTAGTGTTAATGCTCTAAAATTACAGGCCCTGTGTAATGTTTTGAAAAGAGATACACAGAATCCTACAGTGCCTAGGATTTAAAACCAGAGATCACAGACATTACAAATATTGCACTTCAGATGTTACAGTAAATGCAGCACTCTAATACTAATTAACTAGCAGTGGTTAACACAAGTGCTTGGCAATACTCCAAAAAGCTTTCAAATACAGCAGCTATTACCGTGTCCTCCCTGCTCCATCCTGTCCCAGCTGCTCTGGAAAGTGACATGGCCTGGCTTCTCCCTCATCGGCTTCAGAAAGATGTAAGGCTCAGGGGACCACACAGAGCATTTTCGTATTCCTTTCCCCTTCCACTGCTTCCTTCCCTGTCTGTGAGACAGAAAAAGTCAAAGAGCCTATGAAACCTGTTTGATTTTACAGTATTCTCATCCCCTGCATCTCAGCAGCGTGCAAAGCCCCCAGGTCAGGCTTACTAGTACTGTACAAACACGATAACCAGGTCCTGGCACAACAAGCAGATAATCGCTATGGAACAAACCCAGGCCAGCAGTAAAGGAGACCTTTACAGCTGTGCAAGCAAGATGCCAGGAACATGGGGCAAGAGGGGATTTCTGCTGCACGCAGCCTAATTCCTTAGTACTACAGCAACCTCATCATGTAATCCTTTCCATAAAATGATCATGCTCTGTGTTAGAAAGCAGGTCGGTTTCTTGCCAATAGAATGAGCCAATGAGGCTGTTTGCAACCCCCTGCCCACTGATTCACAGCTTCCCCACCTCCTGCCTGCTGTTCTGCAGTCTATTCCCATGTTTTTGCACACACACCCCGGTGCTCCGGCTTGAACGTCACGTCTTCCCATGGATTTATGCCACCAGCAAAGATTTAGGGGTACCAGAATCAGACCAAGCTGCAGATTTTTTAGCAGGGGCTGTTTGTCCTCTGGGTTTGCGCTTGGGGAAGTTTGAGGGACATGCTGCATCCAGAGGTTGGCTCTTCTACTGCATTGGAGAAGAATGAATAGGAATGAAACTAATTGCTAGTGGATTGTGAGTTAAAAGTGACACCCTCCCCCCCCCCCCCAAAATGGTTCTTTTCCCAGTGTTTCTGGTTTGTTGGAAAAGACCTTTTTCCTCCAGGAGTGGGGTGAAAGAGAAGAAAGATAGAAAATTATGACCACCTCTTCATTGCCTTTCACACAGAAATCAGGTATGTCCCTTTCATAAATCAGGCGCTCTTATTAATACTGTCTGTTAATTCTGAGCAGTATCTCTTGTCTGCTGTGTTTTAACTGCCTGTGCAACCCGTCTGCAGTGGGCATTTAAAGTAGAATAAATCCTACTGATTATTGCTCTCAGCTTTGTGCAGATGATGCCTGAGAGCTCACTCTTTTCCAGATCTGCAGCTTTATTGCTTTCTCCATTATGTGACCAACTTGAAAAAGAACCAGATCATGCTTCTGTTTGACCTGCTGGACTGTGAGTGAGCCATGGGACGTAGCCCTGAAAGTCGTTTGATAGACAGGAGGGATGGGAGAGGACCTCTCAAAGCAGCCTTAGAGCCTGGCTGGCTGTTGGTAGCTCTCCCCAGCACAGCCCGAAGCCCAAACCCAGCCAGCAGCAGCCACATGCTCCCACATGGCTCCACTGCAGGAAGCACCAGGATTTTGGTATTTCCTACAGCGGAGACTAGTGGGAGGTCACCTTTATTCTCTGGATTCGAGCACTGGTTGGTATTCTATGTATCCTTTCCAAGCAGGAAATTCATGCTTATCATCTGTTTCTAAACCTTTCTGCCCCAAAACAGAACCATCTTGAAAAGCAGTTCATCCCCCAGCACATGGGACCTGCTTTTCAACTGCTGAATGTAGATGATGATAATGTTATAGATTTTAATGAGTTTGAAGCCACAAGGTTTCTCTTTAACATCCAGAAAGAAGAACTTAAGAAGACATTCAAGGACTTCCATATTTCTGGAGATGAGGTAAAATCAGAGAAATTACAGTCAAAAGAAAGGACATGAAAATGTCCTTAAATTCAAAATGAATCCTTGGATTAATTTTGCCCTGCAGCCCATCAGCTGCTTCTCAAACTAGAGTTTTCCTGTTGACTTCATGAGTGACTCTTTGAGGACTTACTGCACAGCCTGAATTGAAAATGTTTTAACAGTAAGATAGCAACAGGAAGAAATAATATTTGGGAGGTAAGCCAGGCATATTCCTCTGTCTGAGGAGCCTCTAATGGGAGGAGGTGAGTAGAAGTGGCTTTAAGTCATTTCTTCCAAGTACATTTGTGGCTTCTTGTTATTTTCCAAGCTCTGCAGTCCATTCTGAGCTGGTGACCAGGGGTTACCTTGCCAGAGTACACTCTGACTTGCTCCTGGCTCCTTCTAGAAAAAAATGTTACCAGTGTCGTACCTTGGCTTCAGCCCATGCTGAAAGCAGTCGTGGAAATGCTGGTGCCAGATATGAGCCCCAGGGAAAGCTCTCTTTCTTTTATAGATCCTTCATTTTGACTTTAAACCCACTCCCCGTTCCAAGGAGAGGCTGTAGGGATCTCGCCCATCCCTGTCCCATGGCAGGGAGCAGCTTCCTGCAACCAAAAAAAGAATAAAACCAGTGAAATCACCTCCCATCCTGCTCCTGGTTTACACAGTCTTCCTTATGGAGGGGCATACACCCATCCCTTGCCAATTTGCTTTTCCCACCAGCTCACCTTTGTCCCTGTATGGTCACCTGTGCTCTTTCAGATCCCTCCCTGCTCTGAAGTGCTCTCTGATTAATAACCACCTGCAGCTGCACTGGTAGGGAACCAGTCATTAATAGACTGCAGATCTCTCTTACATCTGCCACAGCTTCACACTGTCCTCATCACTTCAGCATCTCAGTGTGCTCCAGGAGCACATTTCGCAAGACAGCCATTAGTAACTGATGGAGGTCCCTTCTCTTTCCCTTCCTTTCTGCTGCTAGGTGCCTATGTTACTGTTTTTATTAATAATTCTCCTCATATATGTTCTACCACCAGTATCCTCTTCAATTACTTCTTACAGGCAGTTATTCCATCTCTCCTGTAAGCCCTGTGGGGCTTGCAGCCTGTTTCCTGTGTGGTTTAGCATTCAGTGAGGTATCAAAGCCTCTGTCCCGCTCGAGGCCTGCAGACAGTTTTCTAATGCCCTCAGAGTAGTTTCCTGGAATAAGTTGTTTCAGCCCTGGGTTGCATTGATCCTATTCTTTCATCTCGAGGTTGCCTGATTAAAAGGCCACTTTAAGCAGGAGCAGGATGGCTGTGATACAGCCGTGAAGGCACCTCGTGCCCCTGTAACCCCAGCCATTATCAATCACTCCAACATCTGCAAGTCATTAGAAATGGCAGAGGAACAGCCATGTGCCAGGGGTGCCCTATAGCCTGTAAGGTTTGGGATGAGCTGGAGGCAATCAGCTGGAACCAATTTCTCCTCGAGGAAACTCGAGTAAACTGGGGATGGGGGAGAGAGCCTGGACTCGGGGTCTTTCTCTGAAATAACTCTTTATATCGGGCAAGGGTGCCTTGCCAAGCTAGGGATCTACCTCCTCTCCAAAACTAGCAAAGGAACTACAGAGAATTCAAGATGTTGTCAGTCTCCTACCCTGACAAACAACAACAAAAAGAGGAAGATCATCAACAGTCTCCCCATGGGACCAGCAAGCTCCTAACAAGAACCCTTTACTCAGCTGGGAACAATACAGCCTCGCTTTTCCATCCCCCTGGGCTCAGCTGACAACCGCCAGGTAGATGTACCAAACCTGTAGAAAGTGAATAAATCAAAGTGCTGCAGCAAAGCAATTGCCTGTTCTGTTTTCTCCACTGGACATCGCCACTGCTCTGCCAAGGTGAGCACCAGAGACTGGGCTGAGCAGGAGGAAGCACTGATGTAACCTGGGACTTTGGCTTTGTGCCTCCCAGCTCTCCCCAGGGTGGTGTTAGCGTTATCTTCCCCCAGGTACTACATTTGCTGTATCTCCTTGGGATTTTAGGGACAACGTCTTCCCAGGCCCAATGTTACGCCCAGCTTTAGCGAGTGCTCTCCTCCCCGGTGCGGCTGGTTTGCCATGTTCAGATGCACGCGACACAAGGCTGGTTTAAAGTGGGGCACACTGGTCTCTCTGAGGCCGGAGCCATTCACGCTGGCAGCTTCCCACGCTGCATCCCTGGCGGGTACGCTCCAGGCTCGGGCAGCTCCCTGCATCTACACTAGGAACAGCCCCACGACAGGAAATGCTGTTTGCTTTGTTAACGAAACCACCTAATTAAGTCCATGTGGAGAGAAAGCAAGAGAAGCAGTTTAGTTTCTCTTGCTAAATATTGACTGTTTACCCTCTGGGCACAGCAATCCGGTGAATTTATTCCCCCCCGGACCTTACACAGGGTGTCACAAGACTGAGCTCCTCCAAACTCATTGCCATTAGAGAACTTCTAATGAAGCAGCATGGCTGCAGCATAAGGGACTAATTAGAATAGAAAATTCCAGTCTCCAAGCACTGCCACTGACCTCCCATGAAGTGAGGCTTAGGCACGCCTGGGAGGCAGCATTCACCTCTCAGACCTTTGCAACTGCTCTGAGTCCAGAGAAAATAAACCGTGCCGAAATCCCAACTTTGTGCGATTATTCAGAGAAAGAGAGAACACAACGAACCACACTTTGCAAAGCTCAGTGCCTTTTCCACAAGTTACCTTGGTATTTTTAGCCTAGATTCAGAAGGACTGGCCACTTCCACCACATCCAGAATGACTCTTGAGTTTCTCCACTGGCCAGGGCTGTCATCCCAGCATAAGAAGTAGCAAAACTGGGACCACAGTTAAAGATCGTTTCCTTAGTACAGCAGGTACTAACACAGCACCAGTCTACAGGAGCACAGACCGAGCAGGAAAGGTGTGGTAGCCAAGCTGGGATGCAGCTTTAGCCTGCACAGAGCAAGTAGTGTTTGGGGCCAGGAGCAAGGGTGCAACATCCACCACAGGGCAGAAACCCCACGGTAGGTGATTCAGTGAGATACAGTTCCATGAAATATGAATATAAGTACAATACAAACATTAATTGTGTTCTATGTTAATTAGGAATGGAAACAAGGTAGTCATTATATAATATGGCTCTAAACCCCATACATACTCTTCTCCCATAAGCTTATTTATTGTTGGGGTGTGAAGCAGCACCCAATTTCACGGCTTGCAGGTGCCACAGAAAGTTTCAGCTCTTGCACACTTCTAAGACAGAGTCTACATCCTCTTGGGGGTTTGTTTAGGTGAACAGTCAGCCTGGAGTTCCCCAGTACATTTCATACATCAAAATGTGCTACAGCTGCCGACCAAAGACAGCTTGGTAGGGCTGTGGGTGTGCACAGATGCGACAACACAAGATGGACATCCCTCTGAGGATTTCAGAAGTGACCACGTTTTGGGCAGCTGTAACAGGAGATGTGTAAAGAATGATCACACACAGCTTTAAAATCCTGATGTTTGAGGACATCAGCTCCAAGAACTTCTCTGTCCATGCAGGGGGATGTGAAAGCAGGGTTGTCTCACAAGTCAGAACAAATGGCTACAAACAAGCCTTTGTACCTGGTATTTCACATATATGCACACACACAAAAAGGAATATGGATATATAAAATAACTGTATATACTCAAACACACATACATATGGGAACAAGTTAAAAAGTTCCAGGAAAATCACATACC
Source organism: Dromococcyx pavoninus (assembly GCA_033558185.1). Taxonomy (NCBI): domain Eukaryota; kingdom Metazoa; phylum Chordata; class Aves; order Cuculiformes; family Neomorphidae; genus Dromococcyx; species Dromococcyx pavoninus. The sequence continues at coordinate 418,065 of JAUMJL010000838.1, forward strand.
TATTTGTTTATAACTCACATCATAAAACCTACCATGAAATTATCCTAAGAAAGAAAAAAAAATTGAAACATTTAGCTGTGAAAACATTAGATCAAAGTGACCTACAAAAAGATATTACTCCTGCTCCTCTGATACGTTAGGTAGTTAATCAAGACTATAAACGTGGTGACCTGAATTAAGACAACACGTCAGTTAATGTAATTATAGGACAATTACACAGATCCATTATTTTGCACTGTTCACCAAGGAGCCAGAGGCACATCTGCAGAGAGCAGGAGCCGGGCATGGAGGAGGTTCCAGCTGGATGTCTGAGCACAGCTCCAGGCCCTACATTCTCCATGGACTGCACACCCTATTTGCAAAATTATTACCAAAACGTTTCTCTAGGGTATCAGAGAGGTAATGAAAAAGTTGTAGACCTCCAGCTCAGGATTAAAAGCTCTGCTGAAGAAATTTAAAAAGAAAAACAACACTGAGTTTATTTCTTAAGGCATGGCATTTTCAGGATTACTTTTATTTTTTAAATGTGGGCGGAAAAAAGTTTCTCTTTTTTGTTTTAAATACAGGAATTTTTGTACAGCGTTTCCGATAGAAGTTCATGATGGTTTGCTCTCAGTGGTAAAAGATCTTCTCTAGGTTAAAAAAAGAAATCCACATAATTTACCAGTCTAAATAGAACCTACTTGTGCTTTGCTGTTGATTAAAAATACGTGCACACACTACTGCGATACGTCAAGCCAGGAACATACATAATGCATTTTGAAAGTTACCTGATGTTCACAGCATCTTCATATTGGCCTAGAAGTCCTCATTGACTGAAGGCACCAGGGAGGGGAAAAAAGTTAAAAAGCACATTTTACAGAAGTGGTGTACTTGATTCCAAAAGATAAGTTACAGGGGAAAAAAGGTCACATCACTGGAATCCCTGTTTCACTGCATGTTGGAGCTGTGTATTTTCTGTGTCAGTACCAAATCTAGCACCATGTCCCACGTAATGTTTGTTACATGGCACACACAAAACAAACTGCATACAAAAAGTTTTACCATAAAAATGAAGATATTTATTCAAGAAGTACAAATTTGATGGTACCAGCCATCTTTGAAAGCCATTACCATGAGGCAGAGAGGACACAAACCGGAGTCTCTTGCTCAGAGCATATGAAAGCAAGTGTCTTACAAACTGCCAGCTAATGCAGTCTTTTCAATCATTGCTCAAAAGCCACCTCCATTTTTTAAACATTCCCTGGACTTAAGAGGCACAAATAGGGTTTTTAATACAAGACCAGTTAGTTATTTTAATAAAGCCACCAGCTAAAATTTATTTCATTTAAAATTTCCTTAAATTGTCTCCAGCCTTTGACTGGATTCAAATTTCCTAAAGAAAAAAAGGGACTTGGGAACGAGCAGGTGTAGAATTTTTGGAGCTCAAGATGAACCAAAAGATTTAAGGCAGGAGTCAGGATTTTAAGTTCTCTATTTGCCCCATGGTTCTGAACAAATGGTCTTATCTGTAAAATATACAAATACAGAGTTCTACTGGATAAATACCCAACAAGTGGTCCTGCTTGGAGGGCAGGAATATACTTCTTCACAGAGAGTCCAGTGGACACACTTGTTGTATGTCTCAAAGTCCACGGTAAGAAGCCCACTGGTTAAAACATCTCATCTTCCAACTACTGGACATTTGTAGGCTCAGTGGCAAGTATCTCCCTTGGAAGGAGGGCTACAGCTCCAACTCCTATGAACAAGAGCAACACACACGCGGCTACGGAGTAACTAAGCGGATGAAATATGGGAGAGGAGAGCCATTTGCAGAACAGAGCAGTCAAAAACACTTTATGAAAAGGAAAAGTCTTAAAGCAGGCAGACTTGTATATACAGTCATTAACCAACAGAAGTGTTTGTAGCTGCAGATATAATAGCAGGACATTCATCTTCTTTGGGAGAAGAAAGAAGCATAGTTGCTGGAAAGTTTAACTCAAGGCTTCCTAGATGAGTTAACTTGCAAGGGAGCCCACCAACATCTAGTGGGTTTGAAGCAGATATTTTCTTTTTCCAAGAAAGTCTGCAGAGTGTACGAAGCTCATCCCCCCCACCCAAAGCAAGTTTTCAAAACTGCCTTTCTCAAATACCTCTATATCTTACTCCAGGAGAGCGCAAGCTGTCCAAGAGCTGCCAGCCATCATCCAGGAGGGAATTAGAATTACAGGGGAAGTGGTGAAGGGCAAAAAAAAAAAAAGCCTCTTTTTCTAACAGAGACTGCTTTCATTTCAGCATGACAGGATCTGAGCAGCGCAGTGAAAAAGCCAACAAAAACTTTTTTCTTTTTAAATGTAAACATTCTCTGCATAAGGTGCAGGGTCTTGGATGTATTTACAGTGACATAGAAAAGAGTTCGTAAAATTCAGATCAAGAGTCAGAAATGTAGCTACCACTTACACTTCTGAAGAAGATAGAAATGGAGAAACGAACAGCATTCAATTCCTCAATACTTACATGGCTAAAATGCTCTCAAAACCCCGTGGCTAAAAGCATCCCACCAACTAAGATGTTTTTTAATAGTTTTTCAAGAGTTCTTACATTATTTGCTAACAATGCAGATATATGCAGAAGCAAGGCATACTACAGCAATATTTTATTGAATGGCCATCTGCTTTACCAAATTTTATGCATGATGCCATGTGTTGTCTTGTTGCTCGAATGAACCCCTCCTTCCTTCTCCTCCCCAAAGCAATTTAGGAACTTCCTCTGAAAGGGAAATAGGAGCTGGGTTTGGTTTGGTTGCTCCTGGGCTGAGGTTTCGTGTTGTTATTACTATTGGTTTTAGCATTGGGTGTCTATTAAAAATCCCAACTTCTTACACTGCTGACTTGTATGCTTCAGTTTTCTGAAATATCTACCAGATCCACAGTAGCAAAGGCTTTCAGAAAACTAAAAAAATGTTCTTGCAGTGCAGCTATTCCAAGCTGTGTTTTCTGCAAAGGACACGAATGAACTGTGGTGCACAAAGAGCCAAGGCAATCAATGAACCTTTTGGGAGCTGGAAGCTCAGAAGGAGCAGCAGTCGCTTGGTTGTGGAAGATGACCCTAAGCATCCTTCTGTAGCACTCCGAGCAACGTACCTGCAGCATCTGTGGCTTTTCTGGCGCTCCCTCACCTCAGCAGACTACGTGTGTTCGTGCCTCTCTGCCTTTCAAGATGTTCAGGAGTGTGGACTTCCACTAGGTTATCACTTCTGGGTCACGCAGAAGCAACAATAAAAGAGTATAAAAATCTGAATCATTCAAACAGACCCGTCACTAACACGGTAAAAAATCTTATCCTCTGGCATCCGTTCATAGCCAGAGCCAGTTAGGAATGACACAAAGGGCTGAAGGGTCTAACAAATAAAAAAAATCCTATTACTCCTCACTTGTCTGTACTGTTAAACCTGCCGCGTTGCCTCAGTCCCACCCAAGACAGGACTCGGCGCGGGGCAGTGCACCGACTGGACGGCAAAGCACAGCCCGGGCCAGGCCGCAGCCGGGGCCAGGCCGCCAGCAGCGCTGAGCCGCGAGCTCAGCGTCACCCACGCTGCAAAGGGAACGATGCTTCCACCCGTCCTCCCCGGGAGCAGCCGCCGCTGTCGGCCACGCGGACCTGCACCGCTCCTGCCTCCTCCCCGGCTCTGCCAGCCGAACAGGGGCTTGGTAAGTCTGACTTCAGCCGTGCCCACCCTGCTCGGACACGAAACAAACCTCCCCTGCCTCCTCCAGGCACGCCGGGAGCTGCACTCGGCCCCGGGAACCCGCCTGGGTCCCATGGGAGCCCCAGCCTGGTTTCCTGCACTGGTGTTTACACCAAAGACCATCTCACAGGACAAAGACAAGGCATTTCAGAGGCATACACTGCAACCTCTAGATATATACATGGGATATGTTGCTCAAGGTGCTCTATTCCTGGGTACCCTCGTAACTAAATTTTTTATATATGGGGTTTTTTGAAACTTATAACTCTTTCCTAATACAAGTCTTATAACATTTGTTTCCAGCAGGGTATGTGCTTAGCACATCTTTCATTTTATACAGAAGAGGTTGAAAAGTCTTCACTTTCACATATAAAAGCATTTTTCCATTGATTTTTTTCAGTTTTAGATATGTGCTTAAGGGATAGGAGAGGGGGAAGCTGTTAAAGAAAAAAAGAGTATTTTTATGAACCAATTCTCTGTTCTATTCAAAGCCCGCTCATGACACAGCCTTCAGATCACCTTGCTCCCTGCCATAAAAGCAATTAATATAAAATATAGTTACCTATTATGGCATAATAAAACCAAACCTTTTCCACGTAAAGGGGTGAGAGAGAAAGAAGGAGCTCTCCCAGCCCCTACACACTGTAATGTCAAAAACAGTTCATGGTGACAATTGCCTGAACAAAAACAGAAAAAAAAAAAGAAAAAATCAACAAAATGTATCCTATAAAAAAAAAGTAGTGTTTTAGTGTTCACAGTTACCAACCTGTCCCCCTGGTTTGCTCCTCCTTAATCTCTGATGATCCCCCCCTTCCATGAAATGGCATAGTAAAGACCATTTATACAGAGATGCAAGTTATGCCTCACGAGACAAGTAGTGTCTTCCTGGAATGAAACCATCCCTTGCCCAGTGAAAATCCAAGAGATTTCTGAGTAGTTTATATACCAAGTATTTTTCTTCCTTCTGAAATGCAAAAGATCTGGCTGCAAAACCCTAGTACTGTAAATTGTGTTTGTGTCAAAAATCCTCCGCAATAGAAACCTTTTGTTATAGATTAGAATTTATCAGCTTTAATTTCCTCCTTAAAATGAAAACCAAGTCACTTTGGTGTTTATGAGAACAGGGAGCAATTCTTCCTTTACACTGCTCTACCACTGCACTTCAGTCATCCTGTACCAAACTGGGGCTAAAGGAGCTATCAGAAAACCATAGGCTTATTGCAACAAAAAAGAAAGCTGTATTTATTTGGGGTAGGGTGGGAAATGCATATAAAATGTGGCTCTGTTTTCCAAACATCAATGTAAATTCTACGCCTGCTTCCACCTGCTGGGAAAGACTTGTGATGTTCCACAAGTGACCTCTGCTCATTCTCACTTGTTCTCACTCCATGTTGATGCTCATGGGGCAAAAACACCCTTTGAGTCCAAGAAGTTAAGTTCTATGGAACTAATGAAGGAGCAAAAGTAACAAGTTTAAAATGGTCAGTGTAACCCACCAGTTTCACTAGCAGACAAGAAAGAGCTGCATCAACTGTAGCTTTAGGCTATTGATTCAGAGAGGGAAGACAGAAATCAACAAAAATATGCTATTCATACCTGAGTAGCACATTTAACTTTGGAAGAAGTGAAGTCATTTTGATGATGGCTGAAAAAACAAGCAAACTAGAAACCACTTTTAAGAGGAACAGGGCATTTGATCTCAACCAGAGGCATCACCAGCCAGGGGTGCAGAGCAGCCAAAGGAACATAGAGAGCTTCTCTGAGGGAACAAGCAATTAGATTTTGCCCCCCCAGTTTTTTGATTCAGATTTTTGAGACTACAAAAGGATTTGTCATTTGCCAAAGGGGCTGCTCTTACATTCTGAAGGGAAAGTACTGGCTGTGAAACACCACTATCAAGCTCTGGGCTGTGGGTATGTGTCGGTGAGGATACCTCCAGTTGTCCTCCTGGAGAGCCACCAGAGCTCGAAGACTGTCTGCTGCTTCAAAGGACACTCACAAAAAGCTGAAAACCGTGTGCTGTCGTGTCATCCTGACCACCTTTCCACACTTTGTGCCCTCTAGGAACTGAGCAGGGGAAGTTTGCCTCTGGGTGTAATTGCAGTTTAACCTGGACCTGTTAGACCGGTGCTGTTCGACAAAGACGATGCACCTAACGCTTAAGGACAGGCCAGGGCATCACTCTCCTTAGCTCTCTACTGATCAAAGCCCACTGTAATGATCTGAGTGACACACAGTAACTCAGCAGGTAACTACTCAGGTGTCAGCCACTAAACTTCAGGCTAAGTCAGTCTTGTAGCAAATAAGTTTACAGTACATGAGAGTATACATTGACTAAGTTATTGCCGAAGGCTCCGGCGGGCCGTGTTCCCAGCTTGGGAGCCAGCAATGGCACAGGTCTGCCTTGCCATCTTGGAATGTACAATTGCTTGGTCTGAGCATCGCCAGGAGCTGCCCACGTGTGACGGAGACCAAGCTTCCAGGCCAGCTCTGCTGCCAGAGCTGGGCTGTGTCTCAGTGGTACCTGGGTGAAGCAAGGGAGTTTGGTCATACCAGGAAGGATCCCCATGAACAGGCAACTTGGGACCTACCCAGAGCAGCTGAGATTCTTGCATGAACTGTATGTGGTATTGATATGAAATTTTATAAATTGATTTTTTTTTTTAATTAAAAGTGCTCTCTGTTGCTCTGGCTCCATGGATCAAGACACCACCTATAGTTTTGAAAATCATTACATTTTTGTATTAGGTGAACTACAATCTCTTCCCTCCCTACAACCTCTTTCCTTTTTCCATCCCCCTCCCGCTCCCTTCCTCTGCCCTTGCCCTGTGCTGCTTGCTGTTGTGTTAAATATGCGATCAGGCAAACGCCAAAGGCCAGTTAACATTTTTATGTTTTGTTTTTGCAGATCTCCATCACAGATGGAATTTTTGCTGGTCATTTCTTGGAACCAATCCATTAGCAGGACAAACCGAACGAAGAGAGGCAGTGAAAACAAATCCCATGACAGAAACGGAGGAAAGAAGAATCGATAAACGAGCAGAAATCAGTTCTCCACCGGTGTGGGATTTGCTAAGGGCTGGCTCACGATGACTTGTACCACGTAGTCCTTTGGGATTTTCAGCTCCTCCAGTTTCATTTTGTCTGCCAGTGGCCTGCCTGAGAAGAACCAGCGCTGGCTGCTTGGCTCTACTCCCTCCACTGCGTGCAGCCGCCTCTTCATGTGGTACACCGTGTCCATGCTGCGGACCATGAGTTTGAGGTCTTTGCCTGTGGACAGGCGCAAACGAAGCTGGCATTCATGTCCTGAATTGGGTGGGGGATCAGGAATATCCAGAGTCTCCAGGTCACCCTTCTCCTCTATCATATTGATAGGTGGGGCGAGGCAGTAGACAGGAAGCTGGTATCGGTTGCCCAGTTCATCGTAACACTCTGTAAGAGCACCTTTAGGAGATAAGAGGGGAAAAAAATGAGTATGAATGCTCTTCATATTTAACATTGTAATGGCCACGCTTGGAAGCATTTACCATACTGTTAAACCATCTGAGTAATGAGTTCTGAATCCAGACTTTAAAAGACTGACACAAAAATTTTTTCATTAAAACCTTGTTTTCATATGGAAACTTGAGGCTGCATTAAAAGTAGCCCCCCTAAAAGCCAAGTGCACCCTTCTCTCCAGATAAAAAAAGATAAACTTCAAAAGCAGCAGGAAGAGATGAGGGAGAATGAGTCATTTAAAAGAGGAATGTTTCACCAGCAGCACAACCTGAGGTTCAGGGCATGTGTGCACCCAAAAAATGCTACTTGGATGACTTAGATGATCCTAAACCTGAGCTCTGAAAAGAAAAAATAGCAAAGACCAAAGGCAAAAGACCACTATGAAAGAACGATATTGTAACTTCTCAAACGTTCAAAAATTGCTGAAACAGTTTCTTATAGGACTCGTGTTTTAGTGATCATTGCCAGAACAAACAAACACGACCACCCAAGTCACACAACTCTGCGGCTCCGTACAGAGCACGGTGTCACTGCCAGAGTGCACCCAGCACATACTTTACATTCACACAGCATCTGTAACTGCCATATTCAAGTTTCAGCAGTGACTTTTACTTCCCCAGACTCCTGAGAGGTTCCTTGGAATAATCTGGGTGCTCGTGTTAGGCACAAGCAGGCAGCGGGGTGCTGCCTCGCACACGGTACTCCTCCTTACTGAGATGGTACAGCACGCACAGCACAGCTCCACAATTGTAACACTTACTGAAGTAACAAACACAAGCTGACTTCTTCACAGTGTGAGACACACTTTATATAAAGACATTTCAAGAACTACCCTGGAAAAACAGCAGCGTATTTTTCATAATGTGCTAAGAGTTAAAGCAGGAGACACCCGAAAGCAGAGCCCTGCTGCATACAGTGCACATCACCCCTTGCAGCGAGCCAGGAAAATGAGATGCAGAAGAAGCTGCATCCTAAATCACAGATGAAAGCCCTTCTCACCGTGGTTAAAAACCCCAGACAGGCACGCTCAAGCAAATGCTTCTCCCCTGTCGTGCATTTACCTGCTATAACAAATTTCCACATTCTTGCCCCTAGAGGGGGTACATTCACTTGCAAGATTACCCACCCTTTTGTAGCTGGAAATGTCTGAAGAGGAGCCAAGTCCTTGAGCTACAGAATATTTTAGAAACTCTTTGACTCGGCAGTTCTGCACGCAACACCCAAATGCTCCTTGTTATAAACTAAGGGTGGCCTTTTTCGTTGGAGTTTTTTCATGCTGACAGTGAGCTGTCCTAAATTTTGCTGTTTGATTAGCAAAATGAATGCCATATAGAATTATACTGTGTCACTCAGCCCATTGTGACAGCAGCATCTGGTGCTAGAATTTTTATTTATTTTAGACAGAAGCCCCCTTTTTTAAAGGATAATTTGTATTAATGAAATCACACAGAAGAAATCTTTGGCTAAAAAATAATGTTTTAGGTGTAGCTGCTTTTGGAGGCTTTTCTGTTTGTACAGGTAGCACTAAGGCTGCTGTGCCCTGAGATTTATTAAGAAAACAAAACAAAAGAGGAATCCCAGAAAAACATAGTCATACCACTCATTACAGTCTTGTATCATTTATGAATCTCAAAGCAAACCAGCTTTCATGGTACTTTGTCTGATTTACAGACTAAGGCCTGAAGCTCCCATACTTCAGTTTTGTTTTACAATGTTCATTTCACTCTGTACGCCTGATCAATTTAGTAAATGTCACAGTACTCAGTTCTGGATCACAGTTCATAGAAACAAGCAGATGTAATTTACTCTTTAAAAAAACCCAAAATACAAACTTCAAGAGCCTTTTAATTTAGCCAGAGCAGCTAAACTTCTATCTCTCCTTAAAAGCAATGTGTCTTAAAAAGAATGTTCCTACTTTAGAACAGCATATCAGAGTTAATTTTAAATACAACGGGGTTAGCTTGCTAAGGAATTTCTTCAGCATTTGAAGCTGAACTAACATCAAGGTTAAAGCATATGCTATAAACAGTGGATTGCTTAATCAAAATCAGATAAGCAATATTAAAAAAAAAATCCTCTGAACCAGCAGCTAACTTGGAGGTCTGTCTTTAAAAAGCAAACAAACAAACAGACACAGTAGAGGGAACCTCTTGCCAATAAAAACTGCACAGTCCCATCCCAGGCTGAGAAACAGTTTATTACAAATTGTTCACGTAACGACAGGTTACCATAAACCTCACCTTCCACTCATACTGGTAAAAATCTCCCTTAGACTCTCAAGTCCTATTATCCACCACTCAATGGCTTTCAAGACTGGATACAGTGATTAAATCCCAGAAGATGACTATTGTGAGCTGGAGAGACTGTTGACAGCCAGGCCAGAGCTCCGGGCAGGAGATCAGGAATTGCTCCTCACCTCCAAAGAGCTGTGGAGCTGTGCACACACAGCCTGGTCCTCTTCAGCCAGCTAATTCCCGCTGGGCTTTAGGAGGTTTTAGAGAGAGTCAGGCTCTGCTACAACCTTCAAGATGTCATAACCAGCTCAAAGGCAGAGCGTGAAGGGGTGTCATGTTGGTTGGAGTTCACAAGCAAAATGAAGGCTGAATGCTTTAACCAAAGGTGTGGTGAGTGTGGAGCTATTTTAGGCAATGCAGGCAAATACATGTTTTTGGAGAGGAAGTGGTTGAATTACTCACGGCCACCACGACGAGGCCTATCTCACCAGCCAGATGGCAGCTCTTCTCCAAGGAACTCACTGCAGTGTCCCTTACACAGCACAAAGCACACAGGAAATCAAACATCTGAACTACAACAAAACCCTTCGTAATTTTGCTGCTATAATTGAAAACCGTGTTTCTGATCCTTTCTGTAAGATACATCAGCTTGGGCTACAAAAGCTATTCAGCAGGAAGGGGCACTAAATGAATGTCAAGCTTTTATGAGAAAACACAGACAAAAAAAGAAAAAGAATTTATATATTTTTTTAGGTTTCCCCGTTACCTAGGCAACAAGGGTTCTCACCAACCAGTTACAGCATAGGAAGGATGCAGCCTCCCTTAAACTGGAGAAGGAAAAAGCAATGCCAACAGAGGTTTTGCAGTTCAGGCAGGCAGCCCTGTGCCCTCCCCTGCCAGCATCATGCTCTGCCAGCAGGCAGGGTGCTCAGAGCTATGCGAGGACAGCAGTCCCGTGGTCCCATTTAGACAGGCTTCCCCTTTCCTGCTTTCCCTTCCTTCCTCAAATGCTGCAGCTGGACGCTGCATCAGGCAACCAGACCAGGGTCAGACGCCAAAGCCTAGAGGGCGAGCCAGTTCTTTGAATTCTCACTGCTGGATTGTAGACTGAAAACATGTAAAAGGGGCAGATTTCAGGAAGAAAGCAGCAGTGAGGATGGCTGCCAGGCATGCACATCTAGATGGAGGATTCTGTATGGTACCTGAAAGACCAAGATATTATAATAAGACCTTACAACAATATTGAGGAGAGGACAAATTAAGCTTATCAACTTCTCATACTCGTGTATTTTTTGTGTATTTAAATACTCCTCAAGATGGTGACTTTAATCAACTTGGACACAAAACTCCTGATAGCAACATGCAGAACTGCCTTGGAGGAAAGCCAATGACAGAACCAACCAACAAACCGACCTGCTCACCCAAACCCTAAACCTCTCCAACTTTCCATCATTCAGAATTAAGGTGCCATGGCATGAGATCTAAGGAGTGCTTCGAGGAGTTCATTGACTGATTCATTACTCTGAAAATTTCTCAGTTAAAGACTCACACTGTGAAGCAAGCTGTAGATTTGTTCAGTATTGATGCTGCAACACAGTTATGGAGTTAATTTGATAGGCCTGATTCAAGTCAGACAGAATAGAACCACAGTGGATGCGATTATTTTAATATTTCAAAAGTAATATTGGCTTGGAGACTGGGGAATTCTGGAAGAAGCTGCGAGGCAGAGCTTTTTGTTGGTTGTTATCCAGGTAGGAGACAGATTGAGAGTTTCAGGCAGAAAAATAAGCAGCTGTGATCATCAAGCACGGAGAACTGGAACATTATGAAATTAATTGCCCTGCAGGACACAAAACTTTGTTTAACTGAGATTATTAGGATAGAGATATAACTTTGGACTGGTAAGGGAAAACATGAAAAAAGGACTGGTTGAGATATTGCTTCTACCTCTAACCAGTTCAGAGTTTGGACTGACTTGTCCTTCCACACATGAAAGGACTAGCGACTTAAGAGACCTAAATGACACAAAGGTCATTCTGCAGAAGTTTTTAAAATCAGGTGTATATGACCACACTCATTCAAAACCATTAAAAGTCTTGATGTATTTTAATAGCATTTTGGCATTTCTTTAAAGCTGCATACCACTCTCTTCAGAAAAAGCAGCAAATTTCTTGTTTTCTGTTCCTGATTTGCCTTCTGTTTCTTTAAGATTTTGAGCAGTTTTGAAGAGGATTTGCTCAAAAATGCACAGAACTTACAAACTGAGCAGATTTCCATTTCTTCTTCCCTTCCCCCAGACAGATTTGCTGCAGGAAGAAAAACTAAGACAAAACAAAACAAAATTTAGCATTGCAATGAGACCGGCTAATTTAAGGAGCTTAAGTGTCTGTGTATAACACAAATGCCCAAGAAACAGCTGGTTCATTTGTTTTTCTTACTGAAAAGCACTGTTCCAAACCCAAGCTGAGCCTGCATTGCTGAATAAATTGGCAATAGTAGAGCTTTCACCTGCAGACTACTGGTTTGAATCCAATACAGGTAATGCCTAAAACTCATCACAAGCATTAGAAAACAAGTGGGTCTTCTTCTGCTACAATAGTTACTAGAGAGCAACGACTGAGGCAGAAAAGCTGAACTATCTCTTCATCTTTATTAGCCACTGACTCCAGGTCACAGCTGGGAAACACAGGCTCTTATAAGAAAGTGTACTGACATCAATGGCATGCAAGAGTGGTGGAGGGAAACTTTGCTCAGTACATGAACAGGACTGAGACAAACAAGTAAAAACATGCAGTGCTTTGTTTTAGCTCACCTACAACCATCGCAAACTGGGAGGAGTTAATAGAAAAGCTTTCACATTAAACCCTGTATAACTTAATAATGACTGAACCAGCTTAATGCTGCAGTTAACAACTGTAGTTCTCCCGTTTTCTGGAAGGCAATGTGTGGGAGTACTTGTGCAAGCCTGTGCTTTGCACCACGTATGGAGAACAATAAAGCAGCTCTAATGATTAAAGGTATGGATGAAGCATTTGACAATAAACTACATATATATGCCACCTCTCATACTTCTTTCATACTCACTTCCCATGGGCTATGCAAATTTAAACTACCAGAAAGCTACTGTATAAAGTCTTTATAAGTGTACAAGCTTGTCTCCTAAGACACAGCACAACTACTTCTACAACATAGCTCTGCTCTCATCTTCTGCCTCCCTTTATTATAAAGAACTTACTCCTGCTCCTTAAAGAACGGGTTTTGTAGATAATAAGGGTAAAGCATTTAATAATTCTCATTTCAAATTCACTGAAAAACAGCTCTTCTATTACACGAACATTATCCGTCTGACTCAATTCCACAAAGGAGAACAACTCCCAGAACCAGCAGGAGATCCCAGTGCTTCAGGAGCTGCTTGGTGAGCAGGGATCAGCTCACTCCTGCTTGTGGCAACTGGCACAAGACAGACTGGAATTACGCTTAGTGCATTGCAACAAGGGAAAGGAGGAGAAAATTAAGACACTCTGCTACTGCCTTTGTAATCCTCCCACCCCGTTCTTTGGCATGAGAACTAGCTCGTAGCTGCTTCACTGAATCAGCTATTGCACTGCTCATGCTCATCTCCACGCTTGGATGTTCTTCAGAAAACCCAGCTCACCTGGGCTACAAGGTTGCTGATAAAATAATGTGCATTCAGCTGTCTGAAAGGGCTCTGCAAGGCAGTAACCTGAGACATCCTTAGTTGCAGTAAAGTGTTGGACTGAACAGCCAACCTGAATTGATCCTAACTAGCTGCTCTTTCCGTAATAATACTTTGAAGAGCAGATCTCAGATCCATTATCCAGCCAAAGATCCGTCATGTATCCGAGTCATCCTGCTTCACACTAAGCACACTTTATCCTAGAGCAGGGCATGTTTGTGATCAAGCTGGCGATCTCACGAGATAACCATTCTTAAAACCAGTTTTGCAACTCAAGTCTGCACAGGAGAAAAAAACCCAAAACCGCTATCACCAAATTGGCAGTGTCCAGTACCTACTGAAACCAGAGGGCAGCAGCATTGCTGAGAATGAAGCCTGCACTCACCTGTCAAAGAAACTGAAATGCATCTGAACAGCAAAGTGAGACAATGGGTTTGTGCAGCTCCTTCTGCATTGATCTGCTGGTGAACAGGGATGTACCATCATCAACCAGTTTGAGGTCTGACTTGTCCACATGTTGCACGTGAAAGCCAATCTGCTGGCATGTCATTGCTACCAATGCCTGTCAGAAACACTTTGGTTTGGGTTGGATTCTGGGGAAAGGGAGCAGGGGGTGTTTAGTTTGGGAAAAGGCTGGTGCAGATATGTAAGGTGCATCACTGGGCACACGCATTCACTCTCTTTAGCATAGCAGAGCTTCACGGTATCACAAGTTTGGAAAAGACCTCTGAGATCATCCAGTCCAACCTATGACCCAACACCAGCACCCACTCATCATTTAAACCATGGCACTAAGCGCCTCATCCAATCTGTTTTTAAACACCTCCAGGTGACTCCACCACCTCCCTCTGCAGTGTATTTCAATGGCCAATCACCCTTTCAGTGAAAAATTTTTTCCTAATATCAAGCCTAAACCTCCCCTGATGAAGCTTGAGACCATGTCCTCTTGTTCTGTCACTGATCGCCTGAGAGAAGAGACCAACCCCTGCCTGCCTACAACCTCCTTTTAGGTAGTTATAGAGAGCAGTAAGGTCTCCCCTGAGCCTCCTCCTCTCCAGCCTAAACAACCCCAGCTCCCTCAGTTGCTCTTCACAGGGCTTGTGCTCCAGCCCCTTCACCATTTTCAGCATCAGTTAATTCATTAGCACTAATTAACTAGGCTGAAGGTGAAAGATACTTAAGACTAAGAGGCTTCTGAAAGACAGAAATCTCTGCACTAGACAAGCAAGCCACTTTTCTTCATTTTTTTTCTGCAGTTAGTGGGTTTGCATCCCTTACTGTCCTTGTTGTGCTGGAGGGGGGAGAGCAGGGCAGGGAGAGGAGAGGGATTAGCTGTCATGGCAGGAGGGAAAGGTGGGCATGGAGAACAATTTGGGAAGGAGAACATTTGTGGAAAAGGGGGACTTAAGGCTCTGAACCAACTCCCTCAAAATTCCTTTAACAAACTGATTTATCAGTGAATCGCTCTTCATCCAAATCAGGTTTGTTAGAGAAAGTCACTTGTGCATTAATGCTCAGTAGCTGTCATGTTAGCAATACCATATGCACTGCCACTTCTGTATCACTCTAAAACTTGGATCAAATATTGCAAGAAGGTAACAGCTTCCAAGAAACATTACACGAGGGTTCAAAGATGACAAGTCTTTTTACTAATGAAGTATTCATGTACTATTCTGCTTTGCATGTCATTAAAATAGATGCCTGTCTAGACAGGTTTCTTAGATAAGAGTTTAAAAAAAATCTCGTTGGTAAAAGAGTTTCTTTGTATACACCCTTTGCATATACATTTGCTGATATCCATTATCCATCTTCTGAAAGGAGGTGGGGGCCCTGGAGAAAAAAAACAAAGCACAGTATCACAACCATCTGAGCCTGCACCATATCTCTCCTTGGACAGCTAACTTGGCAACGTTTAAAGTCACCCGTTTATCTGTTCAGCGTGAGGACGCACAGAAGCGGAACTCAGATTTACAGATGTTGTCACTGCCTTTGTCATCACTGCATTTTTTAACTAGTTTGTTGTTCCAGTAAATCCAGAGTGAATACCTAGCCCTCAGCATTCAAAATCCAGTGACTTGGTTAAAATGGAAGGTTAACAACAGTATTTTATACAACTGATAAAGATTTTCCTTTTTCTTGTCAGCCACAAAGACTTCAGCAGTTTTTACTTTCTTTGGAGGTCTACAAAGCTTTTCCTCTGCTCTCCTAAAAGACTTGTGAAACACTAGCAATGGACACCGTGGACCACTACATCATCCAACAAATACTCCAGAGCCTGGCGCATTCCTTCCCAAAGAAGACAAAATAAGGCAAAGATAACTTTATCTCTGCTTGAGACCAATCTCATTAAGTACAATCCACTTGTCCTTACCTGCTTGTTCTACCTTGGACTGACTCTTGTAGCCACCTCAAGAATAAGTTTGTCCTTTTGCTTTTCAGGTGGAAAAGGCACGGTCTGACCATGCTAAGAAGCTCTGTCTTACGCAGGGAGGTTCCACTAGCAACTACTGACTGTGGTACCCTGAGCTGCTCCTTCTCCATCACATGGCCAGTGGCCAGCATGCTCAAGTTTCAAACAATCGCCTGCCCACCACAATGCCCTCTCTAGGCAGCAAAGTGATATTTGAGACTTACTTTATAACTGAGACAGAAGTGGATATGAGTGAAAATTCAGCTTGAGACACCACTTACAGAATTGCCTTGTTTTAACCTTTTCAAGATACAGTATCACAAAGCATGCTAGCACTAAGGAAAAAAACCCAAATTTCTTAGAAATTAGTATTTTTCCCCTTGTTGGCAGATCTGAATTTCACCAGATGAAGCTGGTGCCTATCACACACTTTACGCCCTTACCAGCCTGCTAAGTCTGCCAAGTGCTGAAGATATTCAGGAGTTTTCTCCTCCATTCCCAGGGATGAATCCATTCTGTAACGCCCTCACAGAAGCCCAGTAATGACTTGAAGCTATCATTCCAAAGTATTTATTGAAAGAGGTTGTGGAAGACTTAAAAGACTAAAACACCTCCTTTTGGCTCACTAGAGAGTACTACCCAGGCTTTCTGTCACATAGCACAGGCAGGACTTTTCTCACTCACTACCTGGCCCTAAAAAGCTGCAGTATGGAGAAGCCTTCTCCTGCAACTCAGACGCTTCTGAATATAACTAGTGTGCCTCAGTGTTGCAGAAGTTATCATCTTCCTACTATTTAAAAAACTGAAGCCAAAACAGATAAAGATGACAAATACCACGACTGCTGTCAATTGGAGATTGTGGAAGAGGAGCAGGGTGCATTTATGGGCAAGGAGCAAGTGAGATATCCAAAGCCTGGGTGGGCTCCTTGTTTACCAAGGAGAGGCCCTCTGAAGGACATCAATTCCTTCAGGAACACCGGTTTTAGGGCAAAATGCTCTATGTCAATTACAGAAGTAAGCAATACTCTGAAGATCACCTTTTCACATAGAAGGCAGCATCCAGGGAGCTCTCATTGGCTTACACTGGAATTTTCAATGAGGAATATATTTTAAACATGCCATATTTCTTTTTCTTATTTTGCTAGCAGACAGCAAGGCAGATGAAGCAGATATCCAGTTTCACTGCTGTAAGTGGCCAATGATGGAGTAGATGTCCACTCCTGTGGAGTACCTAATAAACTAGACCTCATGTTCTGACCACTATCAGAGGAATATTATTCACTTAAAGTAGACATGTAGATCAACGAGCAGCCTGCAGCTTTTTATACAAAGAATTTGAGACGTTCTTTTGTCATGAGTCTGGGTTTATTTTGAGCATTTAATGACCATCGTGTAGAGTCAGTCTTGGTTTGTTTTGTTTTTTTTCCCCCCAAAGTAGTTAGTTGCACTTTTTTCCTGGTCACACATTAATAGTAAAAAAAAACCCCAACCCGTTCTGAATAGTGTTGTACAGTCACTCTCACCGCACCAGAAAAGGCAAACTGAAACCAGAGGCAGGAAAGAGAAGGGCATATGCTACCAGAGGAAGAGACTTCAGAAAAGTGCAAGCAATTATGTTGATGAAGCTCCTCAAAATACCTTTCAGAAAACAAGAGTAAAAGTTAAAAATATTTAAAGGAAAACAACTGTAGGATGTAGCCATAAGGAGGTTTTTATTTGAAGGGTGGATAGTTTCTAACCTGCATTTAGATATAAAAATATTTCAGCCAGCCACAACTGCTTTACATCCTGATGACTGAATCAACACTCCATTTGAAGAAAACATGGAAATCCAGTGCCACTCAGAAAGGATGTTGTGTATCTATTTTAAAAATATTAATCACAGCAAAAAGGACGGAAGTCATCATCTTCATTGTAGCTCCAGACTGAAGAGGCTTTTGAGAAAACAGACTGTTTCAAGGTTAGGAGGAGTTCAGTGAAGCACAGCAGTGTAACGTGTCCTTCACTAGCACCAACACACTGCACCCGGGACGACAGACAGAGCTGGCACCATGCCTACAGACTAGAATGCCACCATAGAATCACACAAGTCCCAGTGCCACAAGCAATAATGGAGGCTACAGTAAGGAAAATGAAGAAATTCCCTTAGAGGGATGGGTCTTCTCACCATCTTTGACAGCAGCCCTTTGCTTTAACAGAGCACAAGGTGCATTTTACACTGTGAATACATGTGCTTACTCCTCAGTGTGGCCCAAGCACGTCAGCTTTAAGAGAATGGGAGGAAAGAGAAAGAGATCCCACATAATGATCTGGAATTTTGAAAAGCATGGAAAACCAAATTCAAACAACAAAGCATGCACCATTACAATATAAGCACCTCCAATAGTGACACATTAACTCGATTACAATGATTACCTTTAATTGCCTCATTGATTAGCTATTGTCATTTCCCCTCATTCTCACAGGTCTCCATGCTCAGCTTTCCACCACATGCTATGAACAGCAGTTGCAATGCAGAAAGAACATGAATATTGGCCAAATGTAAGCCTGGCTGTTATTGCTTCCTCGAGAACAAGAGAAACACCAACACTGTGGACCACCACGTGGCAGGTACTGCAGACTCAGCCTTCTCACATGGAATTTGCCAATTACAGAATAATTTATTAGCATTTCTCTAATTTCCAGTCAGGGGATCTCTTGAACAGCTCAATTCTACAAGACACATTTCTCTAATGAAAAACACTCCACGAAACACACTGTTCAAATTCAGCCACAAGCTGCACTGTGACAGCCTAGCAATGGCTGATATTCCAAGCATCTTTTCAAGCATCTCTACCTCCCACTTCCAACCACATCCCAGTGGAGTGCAGTCCTCCCAGGATGCAGAGGCTGCAGCACAGCCCTTTTCAGAAACCTGGAGTTACACCTAGTCCAGGGGATGGAAATGAATAACCCATTTAATGGTGCTGTTAAGAAACACTTTATTATGGGGTAGATGAGGGTACTTCTGCAGTGCACTGCATTTTAAAAATCACTGCTGGTTTACACCCTTCTCTTTCTAAAATGCATAGAAGCCACAGGCTGTTAAAGTAAAAGCCCTTCATAAATGACCCTTTCCCACCCCTTCTGAAGCTGTGGATGCATAGATGCTTTTATAAGCAACAGAACCATCCTAGCAGTTGCCTGAGTCCCAGTTCCTGCTCATTCCTGCTGTTCTGGCACCCATCAAATTGCCCTACTACAGGTGCCTGAAGCCATCTCATAAACTGGACAGGGGAACTGATGAACATCAAAATCAACCCAATGCTGTGGCAAAGGACATTTTAAACCATAAGATGTACACTGACTCTGCTCAGCATCCTGCAGCCCCAGCGATGTGGAGGGGGACAATGAGGTTGTGTAAAGGGAAGTAGCCAACCTGCTTAAAGTGTTCTGGGTCCGCAGCCCTGCTCAGCGTTGGGAAGCCAACTCTACTGCTGTTCTCTCAAACTGAGAATACACATTCTGTTTTCTTCCATGCTGCCTATCATACCTGAAAGAAATGCTGAACACACACACACACACACCACCAACATCATTAGTTCTCATTACTTGCCCTGTTAGGCTACACACTCTCCCCTCCAAAACGTCAACAGCTCTAACAAAGAGGACTTGACAAAGTAGCAGCCCCATCATGCTATACAGCATTGTCTTCTGCTCCCTTCCATCTCTTCTCTGACTCAACTGAAAACAATCTAAGGAATTATAGCAAATGGAAGAAATCAGCAACAGCTATCTTTGCACCACTTCACATAAAACCAAGGGTTTCTCTTCCTTGGTTTATTTTGGGATTTATAGGCACCTTCAGAGTAACACTACGCTTTACACACGTCTTTTCAGAGTAAAAACCAGAGCAAACACAGGAGAAAACAGCACTCAAGAGCAAAAACAACTGGCTGTAAGACTCCAGATCAATGCTGGATGGGGTTTTTCACATTAAGTCCCTGCCCCTCGCTCCTAGAAGGCTTTCAAAAGGGAAACGGGGAAAGTACTCAAAAGTGTAAGCATTCACAACTCCACTTAAACATAAAAATCAAATCAAAGGTTTATCCAAAGCTTTCACCTCCCAGCTCTGAAGTGGTTACTATGAAAGAAGGTGTTTCTACTGCACTATAGTCTGTAAATTAATGCTGCAAACTTGCCCTTTTTCATTGTGAACATAAACAAATGGGTTGCTTTAAGCATCCAGGAACTGAAATAGCAGCCAGAAAGAGCTGTTTTCTCACTTATATTTACAAATTGAATATCCCCTCCTTGAAGTTCCAGTTTAAAAAGAAAAATGCAGCTAAAGCTGCCAGTTGTTCCACAGTCACGTGATAAGGCTTTATGGACTTGACAGCACTGTTAAATCAAACGACAACAGAAAATGGTAAAAGAGAAAGTGGAACAAGGTTTTAGAAAAGATTTGAACATTTTGCAGTTTGCATCTACATCTTCAGTCCTGAATGTCTTTTCCAAAGGACAGTAAAGAGGTGGAATAATTGGCATAATAATTGACTTTTGCCTTTTTAAATTTCACATAGATCTAAAATAAAAATGAAACAATTCCATTCATTTTATCAGGCAATTTGCTAGACCTTCTAAGTACCCAGCCAGTCTTCAGCAGTGACAACTGCAGAGCAAAGGGACCTTATATTTATAAGGACTCTGTTCATGCAGTAGGGCAGCAGTGCATTTGCCCTCTCCCAGCACTGTGTGCACATGTGGCTCTCTGGAAAAAGGCATTCCCTAAGAGCAATAAGTCCTGTTTCCCAGTGTGCCAGCTCAACGACAGACAGAGAAAATGCCAAGAAGCACAGAAGCAAGAGACAGCAGAGGAGAAGGAACGGCCACCCTGCTGGCTGCCTCCCACTGGGAAGTGGGTTAAAGCAGGTTGAATTCGGTGTCCAAGCAGGGAGCACACAGCCTGGAACCCACTGGTTGAAGATCCCTCAATTAGATGAAGTCTTCTAACGAAAAAGCAATTACTGTGCCTGAGCAGAAGCAAAACAGACACAGCATTTCAGAGATTTTCCATCAGCAGGAGGTACTTTCTGAGGACAGAGGAGCAGAAGGAGCATGCACAAACCTGCTCCATGAAATGGATTTTGAAGATGAACTGGTCTCTCACACTGCTTTGCAGGAGCCCAGAGCAGGTGCCCACCCAGCAGTTGGACTTAGCATTTCTTTTCCCATTTGATGCATCCTCCCACCATGTCTGTGCTTCAGAGTAATGTGATAACAAGACTGCAACAACTGGAGCCATCAAAACTTGAGACACACCACCAAAACTGGGACCGCAGCCCTCACCTGAGTGGGCAGCCCTCTTCCAGAGTATCTATCGGTGCTGTGCACACATGGGCAGAAGATACTGAAACAGTCTTGTAAAAGCTAGATTTGATTTATTCACTAACCACTTTAGCAAAGGTAAACCTAAGGAGGCAATCTGACATCAACGACTTTTAAAAACAGACACTGATGCATAGAGGAAAAACAAACTATAAGCACCCTCCTAATGTAAACTCATGTCTTCAGCACTAACAGCAGTTAGCCTGGTTCCTTGCAAGACACAAGCAATTCTGAGGGTTTAATCTCTTACTATCAGTATTTTTTTAAGAGAAGTGAAAAAAAAAAACCCCAAAAACCTCTCCTCAAACTAAGAACTGCTTTCTGCTGAGCACAGTACACCCCCCCCCAAAATAACCAAAACCAAATAGCAACAAACTAGTAGCCTCAACTGTAAATTTTATGATCTTCACTACAGAAACACTTTAGAGTTTGCTTAACTCTTGTGGTCTGCATGCTCATCTCAGTGCTACTGCTGATCATATTGACAGATATGCTTTGATAGTCAGGCCTCTCAAAGCTTTCATAACTCTGCTGAAATCTAAAATTAGACAGCACAGTCACCAAAATACCATTCACTATCCTTTTAAAGGGACATTAGAGAAACTTGACCTAGCATACTGAATCCACATACAAAACCACATTGTTCAACAACATTTAATGTGTATAGACTATGTAATAGAATACAGAAAAAAAATACTAATCAATGACAAATAAACAGTCTCTTCAGACAAATGAGCCAGTGAGAAACCAATTCCTACAGCCTTAACTCCCTAGCAAAGCACAAGCAATGGATACAGTAGCTTGCAGGCAAGGGTGGGAGATAAAACACAAGGATCTTGCAGCTTAATGGACAGCAGTTTACAGAAGCAGATTCAATTTAAAAGACTAAAGATGCCATAGCAAAATTTACTGTACAGATTCACTCAACCACAGATTCATCAATACAACAGTTAAATCCAACACTGTCATCCCACAAGAAGTGCTGCAAAAATAACAGAGTTCCACTTCTGGAACAATTTATTTTAAGGGAGACATACATAAAAAGGTCAGTGTTAAACACCTACTATATAATTCTGTTGTAGATATTTCTGAATTATTGTACAAATTTAAAGACTAACTCCTGAGAGCCTGTTGACTGCCTTCTGCTTGCCTTCCCATCTATGTTTGACAGTTCACTTTCAGTGATTCCTGTTTTGGGAGCCTGGAAAATCAGTATGAGAGACGGATACACAGGGCCCATTGCAGAAAGCTCACTGACAGTAACATCCCACCACTGGCATTCACATGCAGCACTTCTTGGATGTTAATAAACATCAGGCATGTGACATGAGCAGCCTTTATGTTCACAAAGGAGCAGGGTTGGCAGATGCTTCCATTTACTAGGTAAAAACACTGCAGCAGATGTATTTTCTAAAAGGTGATCCACAAAGTCTGCAACAGAATAAAATCCGTACCTAACCTTTTGAATTAGAGACCACGCTTCAACTCAACTTAAAAAAAAATTACTCTGATTTCACTCCTGGATGTCATAAAGAAACCCTCTTCTGACATAGGATCTGGCTTTAATACAAGTCAGTTTAAAGTCTGCGATATATAATACGTTTTATTGAATTAATACACAGTGGCACAGCCAGTAATGGCTGATACAGCCTTAAAAGGATTGCTGGCACTTGGGTGACAGCTTTCCCTCTCTGGGACAGAAAACTGTCTGGTTCCTTTTCAATAAAAGCATTGAAAGCTATTTTCATCCTTAGTTACTGTTTCTACAAAAATAAGCTACTGTGATCACTCCTCCCTTCCCTCACTCCAAGTCATACACAACCTTGGCAGCTCCGCTGTGCAAAGGAGGGTCTGTACACCCTCCCCTCTTCTCATTAAGCAAGGATGAGGATGGCTGACAAGAGTAAGTGACACCCATGGCACACACTGCTCAGCTCTCCCATCATTACTGTGTTCTTCAGCCCTGCAAGGAAGATGATAGTATTTTGCCTATGGTTTGGCCCTACCACCGGTACAAACTGTGCTGTCCATCCAGACTCAAACACTGATTGTCTTAAGCAAATCCTGTATTCCTTGCACCAACAGGACCCGAGTACACAAAATTTTCATTAAACCACTGCAGAAGAGAAGTTAGACCAAGGCAAAACCTGTCAATCTGAAATTTCCCCAAACATTAATAATCTCTTTAAGGATGGAAAAAAGGTAATAGCATCCACAGAACAAATTCAATAAAACACCATCCTAATAAAGGTATCACAGAACAGGCTATTGGCACTAGGCAGCAATAAAGCACTGATGCCCACCATCAATAACCCATGTGCCCATCCAACACCTCTGAGCACAGGCACAGCTTTTGGTTCCAAAACAGTCAATAAGTCTTCTGATTTACTTTGAGCCCAATGAGAGAAGTGAAATACCAGCTGCAGCAGGGAGAAGTTTTTCAGTGCTCCCTGTGATTTACCTAAGCAGTATAAAAGCCTCCTCTTTGAGACTTCTCACACAAAGAATGTAATTAATGCTAAAAGCAACACTGATACCTGACCAAACACCTGTGCTAAGGGCTGCTCCCCTATTTACCCCAAAATCAGACAGTTCTATCAGCTTCAGCTATCACACTCTCTCCACCTTGGACTCCCAAGGTTTTCACTTACAAAAATCCTTCACTTACAAAAATAGAATTCCCAACACGGCAAAACCCCAAGCCAAAGCTGATCATCAAGGAGCACATGCATCCTGACGGGCTACTGAACCACTGTGGTGCACTGAGACGCAGCCGAGCACTAAAGGAGGGCTGGTACACAAAGTGATGTAACATGTCCTTCAGCCAGCAACAGCCTCCAAAGCCCAGTGCACACAAAGGGGAGGCAGCACACAGAGGGACGCAGGACTGCAGGCACAGCCATTAAAAGCTGCTCTTTGATGCAGGGAACCATCATGCCCAAAGGCAGCAAATATCACAGTATAATGCTCAATAGGGAAAAAAGAGTTTTGCTGAAATTAGGAATTTGTGGTTTTATTGGGGAGGGATAGACAACAGAGGTGAAGCATGTTTTCCTCTCCACAACTGCTGTTGGCTTTGGGGTTTTTTTGGTTTTGGTTTGGGGTTTTTTTTATGGTTTCAGTCAAATATTTCACCCAAAGGGGAAGTAAATGCTCTACTCACAGCAAGAATGTTTTAGTAATTTCATCTACTTCTCTCAGCATTTAAGTTAAATAATCACATCCCTACTTTCCATGTTCTCAAGCATTAGACACAGTAAATGTGACAGTTCTGCTTGCACACAAAGAGCCAGCACTGCAAGGCTGCTCACTGAAAAAGCATGCTGCGAGCTACAGGAGCTGTATTTTAAGGCACAGAGAAGCTGACTGCTCCCAAGCACAAAGACACTGCTTAACAGAGAGGATAAAAAAATCATTCAAACAGCATTAAAGGAGTTAAATCAAATAAACTGGTAACTATGCTACAGTGGATTAAGTGACCACCCCAAAATTTAACAACTCCAATTAACCCCAGACAGATTCCAATTCATATTAACCACTTTCAGGACAAGTTCAGCTCAACACTAACATTTGGTGCACACTCTAATAAAACACTACACACTCCAACATTTCCTTTTTGATAGCTGAGAAGTATGCAAAACTGTTCTTCATTAAATTTAAATGGACTCATTAATAAAATATTGACAATGTGCTACTTCAAGATATCAGAAAAAAGATGTATAAATTGGCAATAACGTTATTTCTATTTTTAAATACATCCCACAGAGACACTCAAGATAGATGAGAAGTGCTAAGCCCATCCCACAAGCTTATTTATTTATTTAATCCTTCTTATGTGCTATTTTTAACTGCAGAAGACAGCAAAAGGCATCCATTAGAAAAATTATGTTGGTTAGAGTTTTCTTCACACAGGTTACACAAGTGAGATATCTGGCAGTGTTAAGATATTTTTTTTGTCACTTTCCTATAGGTTTCTGCAATAAAAAAGCAACTTTATTTTTATAGCATCAGCTAGGCCAGAATTTGTATTTGCAAACCTCTGTCAGTCCTCACTCATTCCCCAGCCCCCTCTTCGCACTCCTCCACTTCCCGCAAGGTTTAATTTTGTAACTAATACACAGTTTGAATGCATACACAACGTGCTTACCACACAGGGACAGCTAAAATGGAGATGTATAGGTTTGGTTTGGGTTTTTTAAGCTTCAGTTGTGCACACAGAAAGGAAATGAGAGGAAATGCCATCCTCTCGTAGTATTGCATCATTTTGCAGAAGACTTATTCCTTCAGGAGAGGAAAAAATATGTTAGAAAATTTCCATTTTTCAATACAGTTAAAGAAATTTATTTTAGTTGATGTTGGTAACACTATTTTCCTTAGGAATCAAGATTCTTTGGTGAGCTAAGAAATCAAAGGAAGAATGTCTCATACTTGCCTGACACCAGCTCTCCCATCACATATATAAGTTTTCACATATAAAAATGCCAGAGCTACATTGTCAAATTATTTAGTTGAGGGGAAAAAAAAATTACTTGATTTCTACATGTCATCTTCCTAAATGCTTCCCCTCTGGGGGAACAGAGTGCTTTCACACATAGCCTGAGCAGCAAATATTCCCTTTTCCTCCCATTTGAAGAAATAAAGTCAAAACTCCAAGGAGGCACTCTGGCACCCCGGCCAGTTTCTACCAGGGTTTCTGGTGACCAGAAGACAAAACTGCAAGTAGGTGCTGTGTTAGGAGACTCTGCCAGCATTTTACTTCTCATCCTAACTTTACCACAGAAGACAGACAGAACTGGATCTGTATTTCCTGCCTGGCCAAGGAAACAGATACAGACAATAAAAAGGGTACACAAGATGAATTCGAGAGGCGGCACAGGTCCTCTGCCATGCTCCAGGTCCCCACGCAGAGTCCAGGACAAAGTAGAAGGACAGAGCACCCCATGTGGGGCACAACACTGCTCAGCAGTTCGATGGGCAGATCTTGGTGGTAGTATAAATCAGGTAAGCATAGGACTACGTAGTTAATGCGTATCCAACAGCTGGATTTCTTAACAGCTGTTTTCCTCTCTTGAAATTTTGCACAAAGTGAGTTTTTGTAAACAAAAACTTGGAAGTTTTTGGTGTCACTCAGAACAAGGACAGTTTGTTTGTTCTACCTGCCTGGAGATAAGCTCAGTTTGCTGATAACAGGCATTACTGAGCCCATAAATAGAAGGCTTTTATTCGTAATCTATTTGTACATGGCACTAACAATGCTTGATGACTGAAAAATACTTGAATTTCTAAAATAAGTACCTTTCTCTGTAGAGTAAAGGTCATATTGCACAGAGAACTATGCAAGCAGCTGATGCACAAGACAAATATGACCAGTGGAAAGCTGGATAAAAAGCAAGTAATGCAATTTTGCGGGTACAGAAATTGCTACTAAACTCGAGATCCTGGATAAATATTCAAAATATTCTCTGCATGTGGAATCTGGCCTCAGGCCAGGCCTGGCTTGGGCAACAGAGCCTCTGATAACAGTTTTGATTCCTGACTTATTTCTGAATATTCTGCATGGGGCCTTGGCAAGCAGACTACACTCTAACAGTAGTGCATAGGACCACAAGCAAATTGTCGGCTGAAAAGCCAAATTTAAGAGTTCACATATTTCTTCCCCCTTTAGTATTACATTCAATTACATTCAATGACACTAAAAGAGCTAATTTCCAGGATGTGACATCCATCCTACATTCCTCAGATTGCCCAAAGAGAAAAAATGTGAGTTATCCACCCAGTTTCAAATGTTTGCTTGCAACCACAAGCTGCTGGAACTTAAAGCCTTAAATTCCAAATAAGCTTATTCAAAAAAATGAGAAATGCTATTTTCAAGATTGGGAAATCCTCTTTTATCGTAAGTGAGGAGCACGGACACACAAGTGACTCCATCTCAGAACCCAAACACACGTCTTTCCAGGCAGAGTTAAAACTTTCCTACTTGAATAAAACCTTCCTCCACAATCACAAGTTGTTGTGCCGCTCTAATGAGAGGAAGCTGAGAGCTAACAAGTCAAATAGCTTCTTTGCATGACTCGATCCCGTAAATTTAACATTTTCCCTGGAAGTGCTGCACACTTGTTCAGCATTTAAATTGAATACATAATCTAATGTCCAAACAGCTCATTACCAGGGTCTTGCCAAATTCCATAACCACATTATACTAAAAATATGCCTCTCACTGCAAAAGCATGCTCATGATTCAAATTCTCACTTACTAGAACAATTATGTTTCTATCAGTCTTCTGGGTATGGTCACAAGCAGACTCAGACTCTCACTGCAGAGACTGAGCACTCACACACTAAGCTAAAGTTTGATATGTAGGGCAACTCACATCAGCAGTAAGAGACCTTATTTTGTTAAACCTGCCCCATGTACAACATTAAGTTTTCCTGACCTCCACTGTTTTTGCTTTAGCAACTAAGCAAAACAATGCAACAACTACCTTAGGTCTGCAAATACTCTCCAAGTTATTAACTATTTCCTTTTAGCTGAATGGGGACCTAAAATCACCAGTATCTTCTGTTATCAGTTTTGCCAGACTCTATACAATTCTCTCTAGCTCACAAGCTCTCTAAACACCCAGCTGCTTCTGGGATATTTTCAGCAAGGTAGATGTTTTGGAAGGACAAAAAAGCAGCAAAGCTATCCATTTAGTAGGAGAATAGTCTATTGTTTTCTGGACACAGATAAATCCGCTATTTAAAGTACATTATTGATATGTCAAATCAAGAAGTCTGGTAAGTAATTTAGAAATTCCAGATTCTGACCAGTTTTATGAACTACTGCAAGGAAAGAAACGTGGTTAAGACAAGTACAAGGGAGAAAAAGGTTTTCTGGTACCAGTTTGACACTTGAGAACCTGACTCCTTTCTCTAACTTTTGAAAACCACAAAAGCTTATAGCAGTGAAATTATTTTCCTCTTTCCAACAGACTGCACCTCCACCAGGTCTGTCAAAAAGCAAACCTGAGATCTCCTTGGCCTTGGTAGTTTCTGGAAAAAAACAGCAAATTTTTATCTTTAAAATCCATCTTTTCATCTTTAAAATTACAGTTACTCCAGAAATCATTTCCGTAGGCGTATCCGCCCTGGACAGAAACTCACCCATTATCAGTCAAACCAGCAAAACACAAACCTCCCAGAAAACAAACAATGATCTGGAGGACCACAAAAGATCGCCCATGAATTATGGAAAAGCCAGTTCATGTTGCAGCACTGGAAGTTTCCACCTCTCTGTGACCCTGCAGAGATCCTGACTGCTGAACAGGAGATGGGGAGACAGCACACTGAGCCCAACAACTAGAAATGTTTCACACTTCATTATAGGAAAAGACAGACATATCCTCAAATCCCCCCCTTCCAAATTAAATACAAGATCAACTGTGGCTTCTTAAGGAAACAGAGGTCTTAAACACTACCAATAAAAGAAAAAGAAAAGGTAATATGAGTAGCCAGTCCCACCAAGACCAGTTTACCCCAGAAAGCAGGGTACATAATCTTACACATCATCCTTTTCCTCTTCCTGGGAGACCCTAACCAGCACAAATACACAGCATCCAGCTCCAAGTGTCTGGGACAAGTTCATTATTTGGTGCAAGGTTTTCCATGCCCCTTCTGGAATAGAGGACACCAAGCAGAGCCTAACCAAAACACGTTGCCTGCTTCAGTTCCGTGTGTTTTGTTATGGGTTGGTGGTGGCATTTTTTTTTGGTGTGAGTTGTTCTGGCTGTGCTTTGTGTTGTTTTTTTAATCTCATCCTGATTCTTTTCTTTTAGGTTACTAAACCTAGAAATCCTCTTTTTTTTTTTTAAATTTAGAACTGAAACTGTATTTCTGTTGGGTGTAAAGGGAAGTGATTCATTTCAGAGTGTGGAATAAGAGAGAACAGAGCTTTAAAAAAAATCAGAATTCAGAACAGAGTGAAAGTGAAAGCACCTGTAAGAAGTGCTTACAATCTACCTTGTACAAGATCTTACAGCAGATTGCCAGCACTGAGTTTTTTTGAAAAGTTTTTCATTCTCTTCAGAAAAGAAATTAAAAAAAATAAATCCCACAACCAAAATAATTCAAGTGCCAAATAAACACATTAGATTAGGGAAAAAACCCTACTCCCTTACAAAAGGAGACTGGGAAAAAATAAGAAGACTACCTTAGAGCATGCATCTGTTTCATGAGATTATAGAAAGTCACAAGTGCTGCCTACAGAAATCAGACTCTCAAACTGTGTATTACACCATGTACCCAATTAGAAATTCAAATTTAGGTAATGATAGAAAGATTGCTTTTCTTGGTTGCCCTACACACTAATATAATTTTGCTATAAAACACCAAATACGAAGACATTGTGCATATCAAAATACAAGTATTTAAGACTATTGCATACATGTCTCAATTGATTTTCAGATGAAAAAAACAGGGACCTTAACCTACTGCTACACCTATGCCACATCCATCTTAGATGAACCTACCATGTGGTAGTGTTATGTTTGCACCATCAATGATTGCTTGTGCCAGTTCGTGATCATTGCTCTCAAAAGCATGTGCAGCAGCCTTGAGGGCATCCCAAATCTCCTTGCGACCTTCAAAAGCCGGTGCTGTGTCCCAAAACTCATCTCTCTTACTGCGCAACTGTCCATCTGTCATGGGGTAATCACTTTTCCATTTCGGTTTCTCTTTCTTCAAAGGCTGATTACGACCGAGAGCAACTGTGAAAGAGAAAGAGGAAGGGAAATTAAAAAAACATTAACAGCACAAAATTACTGAAGTGCCCTTTGGTTGTTCTGTTTAGGATCTACAAATCTCAAGTTTACTTTCAGGCAATCCTGATCCTTTCTCTCCTATCTCCTTTGAGGCATCACCTCCCCTCCCCTGGGTTCCAAGTTGGTTTTACATCATAGAAAAAACTGAGGGGCTACCTCTCACTTGCTGATTTCAGTTGCATCCCTGAGTGCCCAAAAACTTCTCTCGAAGCTCCCTGGTAACTCTGCATTCCTCCAGCTGTGCTGCGTGTGCCTGGCTGGGAGACTCACACTCACACATCCTCCAAAGGCTGTCGCAGCAGTACAGCAAGAGGCCTGTCAGCCCAACAGCAGGGTGTAGTGAAACCACACTGCACCAGGATCTCTGCTCCACACTGCTAGCAAGGATCTCTGCTCAGCAAAAATGATATTCTATTAATACAAGAGTTTTAAGAATCTAAGGGGTTTTTCTGTCATCTCCTTTAAAACATTTTTAATTCAGAGTAAGTATATGCAGAAAGGCAAATAAGATACACAAGGCTAGAATTGTTAGAGACAGAAATCCCTGAAGAATAGTTCAGGAATCCATCAAGCTTTAAAAGTTGTTGCCTCATTCACAAATAAACACAAATGCATTTTTTTTATTTTAACTACAGCTATTTTTGTGTAATAGCCAGTTAAGATAATCACAGAGGTATAATGTTGATGGATTAAAACTACCTGCTCACTTTAAATTACAGCACTGTCAAGACTATGCTAAACCCTTCTCTTCTATTTGTGTAAGAGGTTATTTCAACTTCTGTTGGAAGAAAAAGAAAAAAGAAGGGAACAAACTTCAGTGCACACTGGGAAGAATTTCCCCCTGCAAAAATTAAAACCCCACTTCCCTCAGCACCTTCCTGGTAGGGAGAACCTCGAGAAGAAGCCAACTGCTGGGGGACCCTGGAAGGAAGGATAGTAGGGGGAAGAGAGCAGGGACAAACCACAAAACCAGTTCTCACCATGGCTCAATACTGCAAAACCGTGAATACATAGTTCAAATGTCTCCAGAGGAGATGAAGTGTCCTTCAACAGTTAAACCAAATTTAAGTGAGTTTGCCGCTGAAGATTAGCAGCCTCACCATAGGGCAGGTTGTAGAAACTGGGTGATAAGTACTGAATGCTCCTGAAAGACAGGTAAGCTACAAAGGACTGAAATCAGCTAAGGATCCCACACCACATGCAATGCTGAAGAGCTATTCCCTCCCATGTTCTCTGTGAAGAGCCCCTGCCATCCCACGCGAGCCGAGGAACCCAGCTGCCGTCAGACTGGGGAAGGATGAAGAGATGCAGTCCGTCACCTCATGTCCACATTACCAATGCCAAAATATCTCTTACAAGAACAAGACACCACAGCTGCTGCGATAGGAGAGCCTGCAGAACAAAGCTACTGCTTATCAGGTGCTCTTGCCTAGTCTGCAAGTAGGGGAGAGCAGCAGGACAAGCACAAAGGTTTGCATTTAGCACTCTCTATCTCATATCCCTCCTTAGAGACAGTAAGAAATATTTCCTATCTTCAGACTCTTATTTTCCTAGCAGAAAGTCAACAGTAGCTGACAAAAAGCTTGTACCTCTCCACAGTCTTGTTCTAGTACTCAATTTTCAATGGAAGAGTAGTGTCTAAATATTCTTCATCATTCTTAATCTAGACTCATGCTATATCTCTGCAATTAAATACAAAATTTATTTATGGCGAAGAGTGTGTGGGGGTGAGGGACATGACTAAGAAGACTAAGTGTCAATATATCACAAATATTAATTTCAAGCTGTAACATTTTGCAAAAACAGTATTTAATTCAAATATTCCCTTTCCTTCCCTGATTTTTTTCTGCCACAGATGCACTCAGCTGTTTTCCAAACAACACCCAACACCGAGCACTGGGTCTCAGGGCTGACCATCGGTGTTGCAGCAAGTATTTTGACTTCATACAGGCTCTAAGGAGGCAAAAACACGTACAGGGGGTTACACCTTCCGCCCTTATACAAGCTGACTTTATATGACCAAAGAGCTACCTATTGCAATTCGTAACTCAGAATGTCATTCACACTGAAAAAGCTGAGATTTAAGTAAACAAAGACAGGATATTTAAAAGAATTCCTAATGGTAAGGTAACACTGCCAACTGTGTGAAGGCATGAGCCTTCTTCAGATTAAAAACCAACATAGTAGAGGATATATTTGCATGGAAACAAAGTCAGATCATCATTAGAAGAAGCAAATGACAACTGCATGGCACACAGGCAGGGTCTCCATTCTGTATCCCATGCAGAAACTAACAATAATAAACTTCTGAGTCCTTTCAAGTGACTACAAACATTTATTGCTTTTTGTTTCCATGGGATTGGTTCCATGAGATTGCTTCCACTTGCTTTTCAAAGAAGTGCTGACCATTTAACAGATTTCAGAACAGCAAACCCAAGTGTTTACAAAACACCAAGTTTCCTGGCAAGGCCCAGCAGTTCCTAGTCCAAGTCTCAGCTGAGCACACACAAGCTGGGAACTGATGATGGTCCAGCCTAGAACAATGGTGAAGGAGGCAGCCCAGACAAGTTGGACTGCATGCATTAAAAAGTATCTTATGAAATTGTAAAAACCTAAGTGGTAAAAGACTTAAACAAGGAATTGTTTACTTATTAAGGCTTAGCAGTCAGGGCGTGAAAATTTCAGACAGACTGAACAGGACACTGTAGGCAATTTGGGTCAGTGGGCATCTTTTCTTCTAGTCTACTTCGGCTAACATCTGTTTGCTTGTATATACAATGAATGCTAATTTACCCCAGAGGGGCCCTCTCCTTCTCTCCAAGCATTAATTATGAAAGCGGGTTAAAGGCACTTCCCGCAGTCCCTGAGCACAGCGCCATTCCCTGCACACAGCCCTGCCTGACCATTATCCAGCACCACCGCAGAAACGGCAGCAGGCCATTTTGCTCCCTTGCTTCCCCCTTTGCCCAAGGCAGCATCATCTGAAAATATTGCTCTTCACTAGACAAGAATAGCAGGGGAGAGACTAAAGAGACAGAGATCCTTACAGTCTCAAATAACTTCTCCCTGGAGATACAATCCTTCCTGCATAGACGGCACCGATGATAAACCCAGTGATAAATTCTTTTTTTCACGTTGGAAAGAAGGATGGTGGAAAAAAGTGACTATACAAATGCCTCTAAGACCAAATCCACTCTAACAAGCCATCCATCCCAGTACTAAGCCTTTAAACACAAGGTGGCTTCACAACCAGTATTTTAAAAGATCTTTAGAAGTGATTCAAGAATCTCCTAAATGCTTTATGCCCCCCCCAAGAAATATCAATCTCACTCTAGCAGTGTAAATAAATAAAGCAGAAGGAATACAAGAAACTTACGACATGTAAAAAACCTAATGTGCAGAAGGTCCCAAAATCTTTTGCTTTCCACTTCACGTTTTAGTCACTGAAGAGAAACATGAGTACATGAATTTCTGCAATCAAAGTTTTGGACCACATCAAAAGACTTTTCTGTAACAAGGCTGATAAAGACTAGTCAGAATAGGCGATGAAGTACCAGCAGTCTGAAATACTTTGTCAGGTATCTGCAGTGTCAGTTTTAAATTCCTCACTTTGGAAGTAAACTAGAACTCAAAAGAAAATGTTGACTTCATTTAAGACCATGCACATCAGAGGTACAACCAGCTTGCAAGATCTGAAAAGAAAGCAACATCCACATAAATTTTTCATCTTACATCACTTCAACATAAGTAAGTAATTATTAACACGCTGCTTGAAAATATGACTAGTTCTATAAATGCCAAAGAGGTATGTTCTCTGTGAAGCAATACTGAAAGTTGCCCTTCTCAATAGATGGCAACAGTTGATATTTTTGGCAAGATATTTATTTAGAAGGAGATATGAAAACCATTAACAGTTTACTTTTCAACAAGGACACGATCAACATACTGGTGACACTTCAAAGTAAGTCGGGCTGTTCTTTCTCCAGTAGCTTACAGATATTCAAGTGGTGCTGTGCATCTCAAAAAGGGACAAGAAGCTGCTGACAAGCTACAGGACTTTGCTTAAGAGCAGCGTTTCTCAGTGAGGAGCAATCCCAGAAGCCACTACTTGGCCTTACAAAGGATTTTCCTGGGCTACTTAGAAGGGCTACTGCAAAGAGATTACAGATGCTCTTTATCCTCTTGGATATTGGATCTGTTCTAGCCAGAAAGTTGCCTTAAAGATGTCTCCTGCACTGTTTCAGTTATTCTCCAGTCTGAATTGCACCTACTAGTTGCATGGTACATAGAGCACGAACTCCAAACATCATTTGTAGGACTTGCTAAGGTCCATTTGGGTTAATGGCAGCAGAAGCAACAGCTAAGAAGGTAAGAGCTCCTGATAATTACTAGCTGCATAATGAACTTCCTGGGGCTCAGCAAGCATAGCAGAACCCCAAACCTATGTAGTTAAGCACTCTTGCAGACAGTGGGGTCCAGGGCAGGAGAAGAGATCGTACTGACATGCTGCAGACTGGAGGAGCAGGTAAGCAGAGAGTTAAGTCTCATCTGAACTCAGCATGTACGTGACCGGCACATCTGCCATTCAGGAGTCCCCACACATGCAAAATCCAAGCACTGCTCGAGCCCAGTCAAGCATCCCTTATCCATTTTACACCTCAAAATGACCTAAAAACATTGGTAGACAAGGAGTAGGTTTGTGCTGTCCCATCAGTAAAATTTAACAGCACATAACGTGTTTTCCCTTCACAGGCAGAGGAGTACCCTGGCACCCTGGAGATACCTGCTACTGTCTGACCTACTAATCTTAGCTCCTGGCAAACTACAAAGTCTTATTTTTCAGAAGGAAAGATGTATTTCTCCAGTCCTTGCAGAGAATTTTATAACCTGAATAACTGAGGTTTGTTTCCCTTCCCCACAGCTTCCCATCAAAGCAACAGAATCAGTAAGGTTATCTACACCTCTTTTCAGTGAGCTTACGCAAGATAAATCCAGATATTTAAATCAGTTTCTTAACAGAATGTCAAAAATCTCAATGCAGAACTTTTTTTCAACAGCTGTTGTGTTTGTTATGTCGCTATCACTGTGGATCACAGTACTGCCACCACCTCTAAAGGCAACCAGATGAGCCAGAGCAGCTGGTAGCAGAAGAGTCTCATACTAAAAGCCAATATCCAGCTAAAACATTCATAATTCCTTGTTTATACACCCATGAACTGTAGCACTCAATAATCAAATTGGATAATATTTCTGCCCCAAAGGGCTTACTGTCAAATCAAATAAAGCAAATGCAACAGCTGAATGAGACATCGGACAGCTTACAGCCTCTGGAGAAAGGCAGGTGGACCTCTGCTTCAGTTGTCAATTAGATTTTCCTCCTTCACAGTTATTGACCGCTCAGGTAACCCAGGAAGAGCGGTCACAGGATTTGGTCCCCTGTTACAGCCCAGAGTCACCTCCAGCAACTAAGCTAAAACTTAAGCATTTGGGGAAACGTCGCCTTTGCTGTCAGACAGCCTTACATGAGCTTTTGCCTTTCCCCTTTCTTCAAGAGTCTTTCACCTGTTTCTTAAAATGTCAGAAATAAAATCTGACATGTTAAATTCACGCAAGTGCTCCACAGTGAATCTCTTCCTTTTCCTTTGAAACAGAAGCATATGTTCCTTGTAGCATTAGTCTTTTGCTGCTCTTGTAAGACGCAGGAGCAAATTTCCCATTTTGGCCAAAGTGTGCGTTGGAGAAGTCTTTGTGCACTCACAAGTCACTCAGGGCATGGAGAGACCCGCTCTGCAGTTCCCAGGAAGAGACATCTGAACTGGACATGCTCCATTTTAGGACTAGAGGCCCAAAGCTGTGGATATCCATGGATCCACCTGGAGTTGCAAGAACAGGGCCTTTCTGTGCTTTGAGATCTCTGCAGTCACGCATGAAGACTGATGCAAAACAAGAAAGAAGCACTGGGGCAGGCTGGCACGGAGAGACCCTCAGTGTCTGGAGCACAAGAGCAGATACAGGCAAGTGTTAGAAGATGGCATCAAAATATTGAAATGACACTAGTATCAGGAGAATCTGGCAAGATTTGTAATATTTTCATTACTTTTTTTGCTGTTTTATTTAGGAAAATACTTAAAGACCACTGCTGAAGTGTTGAGAGGTGAAAAAGATTTCGAATGAATGGTGAGGAAAGGAGCAGGAACGCTCAACAGACGTGCTGAAGGAAGGAAATCACCAAAACAGAGTCTATCTGAACTGGAAAGATGAGACACATTTTTAGAACCTGTTCTCGGTGAAAAAAAGTAGGATTTGACGACTGTCAGGCTTCATGGGAGGAGGACAGAAATAAGGTGTCGAAGAAACACCACAGGCAAGACTTGCAGAGGAGAATGCGGCACACAGGTACTGTTCGGTTTGCTTTAACTGTAGACACGCACAGCTTCAACAGGGGAAGTGATATCCTCCCAGGGATACGTAATTTGAGAAACAGCAAAGAGTAATTATTTGAAGACAGCCAGGAGAAGCTAACTAAATATTATACAAATTGAACTAATGATTAAAAAATATTTTCTTTACAAAATTGCTTCCCTGTTGAGGATCAGTTGCTAGCAAACTATTTTTCTAAGACAAATGAAATGCCAAGTAACAGTTTATTAGCCATAAAGTTTCTTTTAGTAATAGTCCCAAGGGTCTCCCTCCTCACAATCAACGAGTTGTACTCTATCAGATGAGCCTCATTTTAAATCCATTTTGCTCCAATTTTCTCAGAAGGGATCTTATAATTTGGTATCAATATCTGGATGTAGTTCATCCTAATCGTCTTCTTAGCATCATTCTCTAGTGTAATCCTTTCAATAACTGAATTGCAATGCATTTGGAGGAAGAGTCAGTACAAAGGAGAGGTGTAGAAAACAGCGAAACTGGGGAGAGGGCAGGGGGAAATGTATTGCACCTAAGAAGCAGACAATTTGAATTATATTAAGGAACACAGGCTTACTCAACAGCAGGAAACTGGCAGAATCTTATCTTTTTATTGCGAGTTTTCAGCATTTTTATATGCTAAGGTGGTTACATTTTTGCAAGTCAAGAACAGTATTCTGGAAAGGAGGTGTTCCCAGACAGCAGTGAAAGGCTTTCAGCCTTACAAATGAAATATTTCACTTAATTAAATTTTCCTAACAAGGAAATGAAGAATTACCAAGACTTCATATGAAAACTACAGTAAATATTTATTAGTATAGTCCCAAGAGTATTAAGAGCAGTATAACATTTCCGGAGACTGTGTGGGACCAAGAAAGACATGAACTTTCCAGCTGCTGTGTGTACATAGATATGTAGATACAGATAGATATAAAAACAATGCTTGAAACCAAGTTAAGTCTTAGGCTTTTTCATGAAGGGAGACTGGGGAGTGTGAAATGAACACTTACAAGAAAACCTACGTTTCCTGATAGAAATTCAAGTTATGTCTTTAAAAAGATGCGTAATTAAAAAAACAGGGTACAGGCACAAACTCATGTTATAAAGGTGTAGGCAAACCAGTTAATTTTGAGCCAGGTAAGAAGTAAACTTGTGGTGTGAGGCTTTTCAGAGTAGCAAACCTAGCAAACACAAATCTGTGCTCAAGAGTAAACCCACCAACTAGCCCCAGGGGCTATTTCCCCTTTCTCCTTCCTGAAAAGGGGTAAAGGAGGGAAGAAAAAAAGAAAATCGGATGGAGAAGGGGGCGGACAGGACGGGACAGCAGACTGATCACCATTACTCAAAGCCATGCTTTGCATTACTACACGAGCTGCCCACTGGACAAGACGTGCTGGTGCTAAATGATGTATGTGGTCCATCTGGGGAAAGGGGTGCCATCAACCACTCATTCCATCCCACGCTCAAAGCTGACCAGGCAATCAGCGCTGTGTCCTGAACACAGCTGCTCACCCATGCTGGCAGCACTGCTCAGAGCAGGAGTGGGGAATATGCCTTCTCTGTTTCGCCAGGTCTCTTCTCAACCTTTACCCAATACCTTCCTCCAAGAGAAGTTAATCGCATAGAAGAAATGGTAGTGAATAAAATGCGAGTTACACGAATGATTACAGGCAGCTTTGGACAGGTCATACATGCACAATGCCTCCCTGCCTCTCCACACACACAAAGCACTAAATCTTTGCCAAGTCAATCCAGAGGCTTCACAGCATGAGATATAAAACTCGAGAGGATGAGGGCATATGAATGTGCTGGACAAAGACAAAAATTGACTATAATTATGAGCTATTACACTGTATTTTCTGTTTCTCCCATCATTTTCAACAGAAACTGCAGAAGAAATCACGAGAGCTTGGTACTTCCTCATCACCCCTCACATTTCAAAGAAGCCAGCCACACTGCAGCAAGAAATAAAAGCTTCAAACATTTGAGATCTGCTCCCTGATGGTATACCAGATCCAAACACCCCACCTCATCTCAACACCTGCAGAATCTATCCAATTACCAACAGCCTTGATGTGTGTTTTGTGCGGGGATGCACGCACTGTGATAATATAGGTTGCCTTTCACAGAAATTTAAACCTTATCAGTGTATTTTGTCTAACATGAGATGCAATTCACAGCTGAGAGCCAGCTGGCAAGAGGCAAACTTCAGCCTCCTGTCTGTTCATGTAGGTTTTATGAGGACAATTCCTCTGCTCCCAGAGCTGCAAGAGCTGGACGGCTACAAACACTCAGAGTAAGTGGTGTTAGATAGAGAGAAAACACGAACAAAGCCACTGTGAAGTTGTCTACTGTTACCTGCTTCAACATTTCAGTTTTTCAAAGATAATTTTTCACATTGGTCTCCCACCAGAAGCTCAGTGCTATTTTCTAGCATCAATTCTACAGCTTTATTATTAGTTTATAAAAGCTTTGTGCTTACTCCTGAGCCCTGCATGACCACCCAGCTGGAAGCACAAGCAGTATGTTTCCAAATCATCTCAATTAAGCTCATCATGCAGCACCTCTTCTCTTGACAGATGAAAACATTTAAGGGAGAAAACACCTTTGTAGGGTCACCACCTCAAATCTTTAGTACCTCATTCAAAGGGTGACCACAGATGAAGAAGGAACACTGTCAGGCAGGCAAAGGCCAGACGATGCCCATCTGTACTGACAGTACCTCATAAGAGGAATCTTGGAGCCACAAATCCTGCTTCCTCAGCCAGTAAGAAGAGTTATACTGGCTGCTTGGCGCTGGCTTCAGCCTCACAATGAAGGTCTGGTAGTACTATAGGGAAATAGCTTCAAGAGATAGACATTATCAATGCAATTACCTGTCAGCACTATTTACACCAAAATTTGAACTGTTCCTGTCTCTGGTTAGATGCATGTTTTCAGCTGGATTCAGAACAGGATAAAGATTCACCCACTCTTGAGTCATGGCACGCAACCACCAAGACCTTTATTCTGTACCATCCACGGTGCACAACTAGACCATCTTTTCAGAAGCTTATGACAAGAATGATTAAAGAAGCTGTAAGCAACATGAAAAACGTCTATTTGAGATAGGCTGCATGAAGTACATGCTTCTCACTTCTGCAAAGCATAGCTTGAATTAAAACTCAATTGCAGCAAAGAGCTTGGCATCAACGGAGCCCCTCACATGCAAAACAAAATAAGCATGGTACGTAGCACAGCAGAGCTGGAAACAGTTGTGGGAATGCAGTGGGAAGCTTCACAGAGCTTATGTAAAAAACCAAACAAACAACTCAATGCTTTAAGTCTCTCATCATGATGAAGAATGCAACTCAGCAACTTCACTTCTAAAGTAGTAAAACCTTTTGTATCTTTCCCTCGATTCAGTTAACAGGGAAACTTCAGACACATCAGATAAAACTTTAAAGCGGTGAGTTCCTCGAACTGGTCAACTCTGTGCCTGGGCACTCCTGTGATGTGGGCACCTGCCTGCTGCTCCACGCCAGCAGCACAGACCAGTCTCATCTGTTAGTGTGAATTTAACACAAGGAAAGATCTAGGGCTCCCAGCTGCAAATGAACATTGTCCTGGCTCAGAAGCCCCCTTCCTCCTTGATAATGCTCTCCCTCTGACCACTGCATAACAAGCATCTACATGAACTGCTCAGGAAAGACTTAAAGACGCTTACTGAAGGCTAACGTCGCTCTTGTCAGAAGACTTACAACTGGAAGCCCTGCAAGTGCTTCTCTGCACGCTAACAGCCAAGTGCTGTGTGCTTTGAGCAAGGCACTAATCAGGGTCTGGCTCAGTGTTTAAACCAAAGCTTTGCTTTTATGTTGGCCTGAGCCATGGGAGCAGCGCAGCCAGTGCCAGCCTCTGCCACGCAGCCACAGATCGACCACCCAAGGTCACTGCAAATTCTCCAAGTAAGCAACAGACAGGACATCTGCTGTACATCTGGTCTGTGGTTAACCCACCACAACCACTTCCAACACTAGCTCAACTTTCACTTAAAAAATAATAATTAAAAAAAAAATGAAAGGCAGCCTTATGTTTCATCCTGCCAAAATTATAAAATATATTAAGCTGATAATTTTCTTTAGACAATGCAGCTGGCTCCACCCTGATGAGGTGCAACTGTGCTGGAAGCCAGCAGGCACACCCTCCTCAGTAGACCCTCACACAGTGTGGTGCTGCAACTTCTAAACACCTTCTGGATGATGCCATCAGTGAATTTACTCTATTACAAGGAAACCCAGACTTCTGCAGCTCTTGGCCCATTCACTGGGTCAGGAGAAAGGACAGCAAGGGAGGAGCCAGGACACTCCAGTGCCTCGACAGAAACAAGGTCTGCCAGGCTGACAGAGATTCAGAACTTGTTTCGACGTAACTTAAACCTTTTTAGGTCACCATTATAGCTCAGTACTAACTAGGAATATTTTAAAGCCAACAGAGATCCTAGAAATCCATAGGGTTGCCCTAAAGTAAAACTGCTTTGGAGGAGCTGCAGAAGTCAGCACAATTTCAGATCCCAACTCACCAGTCTTGGGCTATGTTGCATTAAACCCTTCAACCAAAATCTGAAATTTAACACAGTCTGTGTAATTCAAGGCGTAATGCACAGGACAGATGGCCAATTCAATATTCCTAAGGAATACTTAAGAAACACTGAGTTGCTAGCCATGTGACTTCTCCCATGCACGGCAGTTACAAATTCCGGAAGAGACTGAACAAAAAAAGCCTCCATGTCAGTAACTCCTTTTACAATGACCAATGATTAAATTAGCTTAGTTACAGGATCTAACACCATGTCTTGAATTTATTCCAGTGTCATAGTTATTGGCAGGGATAAAGTTTCACATTAGCCAATTAACTAAATGCACTATTACTGTATCTCAGCTACTTAAGCTCATCAGTTAATTAAGAGATCAGTATAAGCTGAAAATAGGAATCCTACCAAACATACATTACCTTAATGATTCAATGTTACAGTTCTGTATTACATTCCACAGGTGCCGTTTGGAAAACTGGAAGGCAATTGCTCAGTTTAAGGAACAGGTGAAAGATGCATAAGCAACCATATGAAGATTTAATCTAAGAAACTGTATTTCTTAGAATGCTACTTGCTGCTTTACTATGCTTTATTTTGCCAGTTAGTTTTTCATGATAAAATTACCCTTTAACACTCATTCCAAATTACTTCTGCATTCAATTTTTAGATGCTTTTAACTTGGCTCCCATTTAATATGATTTTATCTTAATGTCTAATTAAAACTTGCTGCTCTTTTTGCCAGGTACTATGCCTTGGTCCTGTCTAAAAAGTGTGAGCTGAGCCAGACAGACCTGCAGGCATGCAGCCACACTAAACACCTGCAGACAGACGTGTAACAGTTGGATAATGCAATCTTGATGGTCCTCAGATGTCACATTTCTTTCTGCAAAGTAACCTCTTGCCCGGCTCTTAACAGCAGGTGGTAACACCTTCCTTAACAGCTGTGAGGTCTGTCCTGCCATACACAGTGCCAGCATGTAAGTGGTTTAGGAGCAGAAAACAGAGCACCCCACTTGTGATGTTTATCCTTGGAGGTCACACAGCACAAGTCATGCCACCACAGCATCACTCAAGACTTCCCCAGAACATGGACCCAGTTTTACATCTACCATCAGGCTGATCTTTTTGGAATATTTGTCCTTCCTAGCAAGTTGACTAAAAATAAACAGCATCCCCCAATCTAACAACCCTCCCCCTATATTTCAACTCTCCTTAGCAGAAAAGGCTCTTCATCCACAGAGGAAGTTTTTACATGCTGCAATATTTTAACTAGCAGGACTCATCTCTTCCTCTCGTTTCCCACCAGCAGAAAGCCACAACACAACATTAACAAATCAGTATGACCACAGAAGCTAAATGATCGCATCACAGAGCCTCCAGGTGCTCGCAGACAGCAAGATACCAAATTAACTAGGTCCATTTTAATGTTTATATATTTGACTGCGCACACTGAACTTCTGCAGAGCAGAAGTCTGACAAACTGGTGGCTTAATGCCCCAGTGAAAACCACAAACATTCATTTACTCCTCTTCTGTAGTCAATACGTTCTGAATCCACAATCCAGTTAAGAAGCCTGAAAATTTATTCACAGAAGTACATTCGCTCACAGCCTAAGCAAACTCCAGCCTTGAGTTCAACAACGTGTCACCTAAAACAAGTGGAGAAAAAAACAGCTAAGGAAAAATGATGATGCAAACAAAATTCTTTTAAATAAGCAATTTTGAAACTAAACTCTTATCTGTTCTTCTGGACAATCATTCACCAAGAAACTCCAACACTCAATACTGAACAAAACTCAGCAGCTGGAAGGTCTACGAACGGGTGTAAAGGTGAAGCAGCATCAATTGCTCAAAGGTGCAACACTTCAGCTTAGCCCAGAGTGATACGGAGTGATTACCAGTTGTCTTGGGATGATGAGAAAGTCTACTGCTCCCTATAGTCCGACCAGAGGTCAGAACATACAGTAAAGAACAACCAAAGATAAATTTGGAACTATCTGCTTGAAAATTAACTCCTGCCAAAAACTCTGGTGGGTCCAACTCTACATCTGATTTTCACCCCTCATGAAGGATAGGAATTTCCCTTAAAACAATGTGTAAGAGAGCCACAGAATCTAAGGCGGACATTGGAATCTGCTTAAGTGACTGCAGGAGGTAATAAAACAAAAGCAGTTACTTGCAGGAGCTGTGGGGACCCATGAGTAGGTTATACCTACTGACAGTTCTGTTCTGTTCTCCAGCTGAAGATACTGGATGTTACAAAGCACAGGAGGAAAACAAAAACTAAACCCTGAAAGGGAAAACAGTTCAGAGAGAGAAACTCTGTATGAGCATCACCTGAGAGCATAGAAACAGGATAAAGATTACTTTCTTCTGAATAAAAGCAAAGTTAGACCCACCCATGCATGCCACCCTGTGTCTCACAGTGCATGCAGTTCCTTTCCCAAGCCTTAAGATGCCACATCTCTGCAGACTGCTACTCTACACCAATAGGGTCACACCCATCCTCTTGCCTCTGGTTTCCATGGACATTTAATTATGCAGATCTTGGACGAACAGCTAAAACATGCCACAAGTTGAATTTTCATAGTTACACAGGTTGAACAAAGTTGCCGGTTGTTTTCCAGTACTTAGAAGGGAAGGGAAACAAACCATACCCAAGATTTTTTTTAAAAATTCCACTAACACTTCCTCTATAATCAGACTAAAGGCTTACTTTCTATACTGTTTTGCTACGAAATTTAATAAGTAACAATAGTTTAATGACTATAATTACATCACTGATTAACATGGTTACCTTTGAGTAATCCTTTTGATGGTAAATGTAGAGAAGTTCCTC
This sequence comes from Dromococcyx pavoninus, assembly GCA_033558185.1. Classification (NCBI taxonomy): domain Eukaryota; kingdom Metazoa; phylum Chordata; class Aves; order Cuculiformes; family Neomorphidae; genus Dromococcyx; species Dromococcyx pavoninus. The sequence continues at coordinate 461,618 of JAUMJL010000838.1, forward strand.
TTCTGCGCACTCCCTGTGTATAATGTGAGATAGCAAGAACCAGCAGCGTTTCAGGATGAAGTGAACACAACCTTGCCTTCAAGGGTCTGGAGTGCTTTTTGTTTGGTTGTATTTTTTAGAAGAGGACATGTTTAGTCACTTCTCAGTGTTGTTCAGATTAATACTGATATCCTTTACAGGACGGGCTGGATATTAAAAAGTGTTTAAAAATAATTTCTTAATGGGTAATGCTTCACTTTTATTAACTTTCATCTGCAGTTAGGGTTTTTCTGTTTGTTTTGGGTTTTTTCTTATTATTGTAGATGCACAAAGTATACCTACAATATTTTAGGTACTAATTACTAATAATGGCCAGGCAGCTTCAGAAGACCAGTCTGCTTTTTGCAAACCCTATGTCCAGCTATTTTATACATATCAGCCTCTTAGCCATAAGGAACTCCTACCTTTCAAGTACACCTTTTGTTAAGGAAACAATATTTATCCCAGAGTTAGAGACAAGCAATAACCCATATGGACACTAATGCATTACTCAGGTATTTTGAAAGCTATCATCCATCTTCCTAACCTAAAATGAAATATATGCAAGCCTTTGCTGCAACTTAATATATATAGTCTCCTACATCCAGGTAAAAAAAACAACTATGGTCAAATAGGAGCACTTGAACAAAGTAGCTTTAAAACTATATCCCTTTGAGGCCATTTTAACCACCTGTGGATGTACTCAGGGAAACAAATAGATCTATTATAGCCTATGATCAAGGATTATTGAAGCAACCCAACTTTAAGCATTTAACTGAAGGTGCTCAAATTAGGAGCATAAACAAGGCAGTCTTATCTATGCTCAGCACTGCTCAGAGGTCAGCTTCTATGCAAATCTCCTTCCGCAGGAGCCTGCTACCCTTCATGATTTGGAAGGACCTCGGAGCAGGCGTGCAAAACTGTCCTCTTCATTTAAATTGCTCATATCAAAATAGATTAAAATAGCCAGAGCCTTTCCACCTTTAGTAAATGAATTAGATCTCTTTCAAAAGTCCTTAAACACAGAAGTCTTCAGCTCTATTAATGGTTTGAGGAATGCTTCCTCTGTACTGAAGGGCAGTGTTTCCAACAGATACAACAGCACATGCCTTAAGTAACTTCTCTTCCTTTCAAACAAAGGGATCACTACAGAACATAATTTGATTTAAAATGCATTTAATTCTCAACAACTCAGAGCAAGCCAAAAACTGTCAGTGCAACGATTATGTTGGCAACAGTACTGGCTGTTACGTATCCAGCAATAGCTGAAGTAGGTCTTGACCAGAGGTTGTGCTTGTCTTTTCTAAAAAGGTACTCAGTCACTATGCTTGAAGAAGCTTACTTCTGCAGTGGTATCATCTACTCGCAAGCAGGAGTGCTATTGTTTGTCAGGACAGAAGCACTTTTCCTACTTTTTCCACATAGTTAAAGACAAGTGGTATAATAGCTGCTTAAAATAAGCGTATTATTGAATCTGGACTTGAGAGTTATGTTTCTGTGGGAAAAGTCTTTGCTTCTGAGTCAAGACAGAACTCTACAGTATTAGACGTCACTCCTTCTCCTCTTACTTGATGGGAAAATAAACCTAGCTTCAAATTTAAGGATGAGAACTTTGACTTGTAATGAGTGAGAATGCATTAGCAAAAAGAGATTCTTAGCCATTTGAAAACAAGAGCCCACACTTCCCATGTTTTTTCAGAGCAGGTGTAACTATTTGGTTAGGTGGAAGGACTTCTAAAAGCAATGGGAAAAAAAAAACCCAAAACACTGATTGCTGGCTATGGTAGTTAAAAGATGCAAGAACACTCCTGACTCACCCAGCTTCCTGTGCTAATTAATTACTGTGCTCTAATGACCAAACCATGCCAATGAAGTGTTGCCTCTGCAGCTCTGATGGGAGGGCACCTCAAAGCCTGGACCAGCAGAACTGGGGCTGCGCTTCAGAGTCCATCACTGCAGCAACCAAATTGCAAACATGAAAGAAACCCACTCAATCTCCCCAGTGAACAGAATAAATACACAAAGGAAGTACTTAAGTTTCCTTGCTTTTGAAAGCCTATATTAAAACTGGGAACGGAAAGCATATGCTGGGACTCCAGCAGACCAAGCAGCTCTGTTCAGCTCAAGCCAGGCCCCAGACAGTGGTTTCCTCTAAGAGTTGTTTCTCTCCTGCTTACTTTTTAAGTAGCTTTGGTTCATAAAACTATGACGGGTGTTCAGGACCCTCCCTATTACAGAAACACTTAGGCACTACTAGCAACAGAGCCTATTAAAAACAACAACCAGAAAGGCAACGAGAAGCAGGAGACTCCTTTGTTGTCAGACAGATCTTTGCTGGGGTACATCCAAGATGAATACCAACTACTTAGAGACAGTTGGAAAATTCAAGTAGGAAGAATAATTCTCTATGAATGTTCTTTTCATACTAAACCTGGAACACTCATCTCTAGCATTCTGAACCAAGCCTTATTTTTATGACAAAGCTGTAATTTCCCTTCCCTGCAGCACAGCATTTTACTCTTGTGTCTTCTGCTTTCTTGTTTAGATACCTACATCTGTAACAGTAGGAGCTGATTCAGACTATCCCAAGCTCTCAATACAAATTGCCACTGCAAGAACACCATGGAAACATGTATGTTTTCAGCAATCACACCACTTGGAAAAGCCAGTCCTAGGAACATATAAAGACTGGTCAATATAGTACTCACTACTCTGTTAATCAGCATCAACTGTATTGCCACAGAAAGAACAGGCTGTAACATTAGCCTGGGGTAGGGGGAAGAGGGAAAAGCTGTGTAATCCAAAGGTTTTACAGCGGTCAAAAGCTAAGGATGGGCACTAAGAAAAATCCACCAGAAAACGTTCACATTCAAGTAGCACCCCCTCCAGCTGAAAAGACCTTATTCATAGAGGTTCATTATTTAGCATCAAAATTGACTTTAATAATCTGCACTGAAACATCTTGATAGAAAATTTGTTGTGTGAGAAAAAGGTTTCCTTTTTTTATTAACCTTCAACATAACCAAATTAAAGCTGTAACCTTTCAAAATAAGAACAAGAAAAGCAATGCTACAGATACTGAAATCTGACTTGTATAGCAAGAGTTCCTTCAGCTGGAAAAAAATCCTCATATTCATTTATAACAATGAGACAAGACGTGAAAGAAGGAAGGGTGACTGCACTAAGCAGCTAGAAGTGCACTTTATCAATGGAAGATGAATCCAGCTTGGAAGTTTGGCAGGCAGAGTAATCAGATAGCAACAGCATACTTGAGTAAGCAAACCTGGAAAGAGTTTTAAGCCAAGATTAGATCAGTTGGTAGAATTTCTAAGACAGAATATTCTTTCTGACACAGCACTGAACTAGGAAATACGGAAGCCTTTGCCATCTTGGACTTTGCACAACCTTGTTTCAAGTTGAATTGCTATTACTTAAAAAACGTTTTTTTATTAACAGAGCTGATGATGAGATAGCAGCACACTCAGCATATCTCTGGATGAAGCCTCCAAAAGATATTGACAAGGTAGGACACAGGAAATGGAATACTTCCTCCCTCACCCCCAAGTATCTATAATACAATATTTTCCTAACTAATGTGGAGCTCAATGCAAATTATTAACTCTTGGTAATAAGTTCCCCACCCCAGTAAGATAAAATGCTAATGTTGTTTCTTCCTTAAACCTGCAGTATACCATTTTCTCTGAATATAATCATCAGAAAGAACATAATTGGAGTAAAAAAATTGCACATGCATTCCTAAAATAAATCATCTGTCTTCTTTGGGACAGATAAATCCAGAAGAAGTCATATCCCATGAGTGAACAGTTACATAGAATGCAAAACACATACTTTTTAATCTTCCAAAGCAGTATTTTGAGGAAGCTGTGGTAAGTACTGTTTTAAATACGTTTTGCTCCCTGAGAACTGATCATGACTGACCACGTCCTGGAACAAATAAAGGCTGGGAATGGGGCGTGTCAAAGAGCCCACCTGTTCCGCATGCATAATCGCTACTCCAAGGTGAGGCAGTTAGCTAGACCCCATCAACAGGATGGGCACAGGGGCAGTGCTTCATTCCTACTTCTAGATGGTTTGATAAGCAGCCTCTGCATAACTGACTTGTGTAAAAAACACTTGGAAGTCTCCACCAGCAGCACTAAGTGATGCCCACTATGTTATAGATAAATAAGGAACACAAATTCCTCTTATTTCAACTAAGACTGCCATGTCTTCCCACTACTGGGCTCTAACTCTCCAAAAACTGTGCCACCTCCTCCCCAATTTAAACCTGATTATAAGAATAGTATTTAGGAGCATCAATGCACAGCAGACCAGTTACTCTCCTAGAAAGGGCATGAGACATCCCAAAGAGACAAAGCACATGCAAGTCTCATGACTCAGCTCTAACATCTTACTTGCTGGACTTCAGTAAGTGAAGGACTACAAATCCAATCAATGCAGAAGTGAGATGGTACCTTATAAAATTCGGGAACCTTAGAGCATTACTGCTAAATGGGCAAGATAAAAACAGTCACAGGGTGGTAGGGATAGGAGTCGAGAGCTCCTTTCTGGTCAAGCTTACTCAACCAAAAAAAATGGATAAGGACAGTTCAAAAAGCCTAAGCAAGGACCAATTATCAGACTGTAAACTCTTTGGGGCCAGTATTGTTGCTTTGGTTCATTTTATTCAGTACTCATTACCTCATCCAAAAAGGACCCAGATTACAACCTGTACTCAGGAACAGCATGATTCCAGCTGTAGGCAAAGGAGAGAAGAAGAGACTAGAAGGATAGAATCCATGAAAGATACACATGATCACAAAACACTGGAGTCTTCCTTAAAGGATATTTTGTCAGTATTACTCTCCATAAGAAACAAAAGGTAGAAAAGCTTTTGTAAACCTGTATCTGGATACATGGCATTATTTACACCATCATCTCCCCAAGCCAGTGGTGGCCCAGGCAGTTCTGTCACAGCTGAGAAGCACCTGGTTTCCAAGGGTTCATGGAAGGGTCCTTTTGAAAGAAAAAAAGATTTCCCAAATACAGTTAAGCTGCTCTTAGAGGCTTACAGCGAAACAACCTTTCAGTATGCTGGATTATTTTTTCTCATTTTGGGCGAAAACACACTGGTTTAGAAAGTCTCTCTCATGAGTCAGTGTTCAAGAACTAGAGGATTATTTACACTTAAATGATTCTCGTTCTGGTATTGCATTGCAATACCAAACCGCAATATCCATGCTTGCTTGTTCCAACAGCTCTGCTGCTCCTTTTTTCTCCCAGAGGAGACATAAAAAAATGTGTATTCCCTCTTGTTCCATTCCAAAGGAGTTTTGGTTAAATCCAAAAGCAGAGCCTGTAGTATTTTTGGAGCTATTTTTGTGTTGCAATATCAGTGCAGCAGCTGGAGTGCCCTGGTTACGTACAACGAATGTGATTGTTTCTGGTGTGTTAAGGCAGCAATGGGATGTTGCATTAAGTACCATCAGCATGAAGCTATACAATACGTGACTGATTTAAAGCATGTGACTTTAATCAAGCAATGCAATTTCAATACACATGTGGTTTTCTATTGCAGTTCAAGCTGGTTTGGCACTGTAACTAGTTTTAGATTTGGATAAAGATACAAGGGAGAACTACAGATGTGAAAAAACAACACAAAAATGAGTAAGAGAAGAACTTATCTCAAATGAGCATTTAAACCTGTCTTAGAATAATATCCAATACAGATAAACACCGTATTGGAACATACTTCTATTTGATAATTGCTTGTATTTATAGCAACTCATGTGCTTTTAATGTACTTCTGTAGGCACATACCAAAAAAAAATTTCACAAAAAAAAATCAGTCTGTTTTGTATTTTACTGAGCCAAGACATCAACATGCAACTCACAAGTGAGTTCCAGCTCCTTATAAAAAAAGTTTAAATAGATATTTGACAGCCTTCGCCTTCTTCACTCTTCAAAGTGCTAACCCTCAGCTGGGACCTGTGATTTACCACCCGCTCAGCAGGTTTGCTCATTACATGCAGTGGAGGTATGGAATGCACAGGCAAAGCAAGGGTTTCGCTCACCCTCAGCAAGCAGGGCATTCACAGCATGTCCCCAACAGGCTTCCGACCAAATCCGGGAACAGTGAAGGATGATGCTACTTAGAGGTGTGAAGGACTGGAGTGCTAAGCTTCATCTGAACGTATGTTTAACTACTGCTGCCACCAAATATAGCCTCCTTGTGAATACATCCATCAAGAGTTGGTGAAATTGTTAGTTCAACCTTCAGGTAATGTCTAAGGTTTCCGAACTATTTAACATGTATGCTATGCTTTGCTTCCCATTAACACTTCCAAACTGCTTATTGCCTTTGTCTTCTCACACTCGCTTCAGTCTGTGTGATAAGAGACCTGGAGTAACCAAAGCCTGCAAAGAGTAGAAACAGGATTTTTTACCTGCAGTACAGTCCTGCACCAAAAAAAAAAAGAAAAAAAGCATCTAAAACATTCTTCCATGTGAAGAGAAATTGAACGTATCCACTCTCCCCATTTCCAGCATGGCCCCCCCCACACAGCAGGTCCTTCTTGACCCCTAAGAGGTACATATATGCAATGCAATGACTCATGCAAGACAGGTTCAGAAGCGTTCGTTAGGGGGGAGCCCAAAGGAAAGCCAAGCATCCAGTATTAAAAGACATTATTTTGACCTACACAACTTATACTTGCACCAGAGATGAAGCAAATGCATCTGAAAACACTCTGAAGGCATTAAGAAGTCCAGCGTCTGGCATATGCAAGGTCTCCCCAAACATTTGCCAAAAAACACTTTGTGCAGTACATACGAAGCATGCGAATTAGCAATTTTTTCTTAAACCATTTACCTTTTCACCAGCCAGCTACTATCCTGTGATTGCTGATGCTCTACAGCAGGCTCAGGTGCTCAAGCAGCAGCATGTTGCCAAAAAAAATTGGCAGAAGAAAATGGCTTTCGCCAGCTGCAGGTACTATCTGCTATTTTGAAGCTACTCTTTTACAAAAAGACTGTATTTACCCATACAGACAAGAAATCACAGCAGATGATAGTTCTGTCGCGGAAAAGTAATGCGACAAAGTAAATGCCATGAGAGATCCCTCTCATGAATCCCAAGTGCCCTTGATCTCAGCATGAGAGCAGAAACTGAGTTCTGCAACTGAATTGTAAAAATGCAAGGGTAACAAGCTTCCAGCCCCATACCAGTGTAGTCTGCTCTGATGCCACCTCAGGCCCTGAGTGTTCTCAAACTGGGAAAAGGTGAAAAATGCCTTCCTACAGAATATGTTGTCTGAAGTACAGGAATTATTTATAGTTGCTATATTTATTATAAATTTGTAAGTTGTAATGAACTACAAAATGTTTACAAATGCAATTTATTATAAATATTTTAGCTATTTATAGAAAAGCATCAATAACAGTAGCTTGAACACGTGTAAGTTCCAAGGGTAAACCTTCCCAATTAAACATGTGCAAAGATAACATGCAACCTACAGCACTGTAGGATAAATTTTCACTGGTTTCGCCTCTCATCTTTTTCCCCCTGGGCAGCACCTGTTCTCGCTGAAAACTACTGAAGCACTCTTCACTATCATTTAAGCGCCTTTTCTTTCATGTTTGAGAACATGGAAAAACCATACAAGAGATCAGAAACTACCCCAACCCCTCCCCCCTTCTCCCTAATCTTCAGCACAAGGATGTCTTTTTATATATACACATATATAAAATCCTTCAACACATCTAAGTATCTACAGAAGCAAAGAATCATTTCTTCAGAACTGTGCCCATCTCCTCCCACAAATGGCTTTCAAGCAGGGCTTTGAATTTTTCCTTTTAAATCATGTTGGCTAAGGAGGGGGGAGATGGGACAAGAAAAGGACATTGAGAAAAGGAGGAGCTGTTGAAGTGATCTAATACACGAGCACAGCAGCAAGGATCTCCATCCTCACCAGCATAGTTTTAAGTGCTTTACATTAGGCACCAAGAGGTCAACTGCATGTAGAACAGCTCCTGTAGATTGATAGCATGTATTAATGGCTCGTGCACTTATTACCTGCAGAACCCCTGCACCTCTCAGTATTGTCAAGTCTCAGGATGACAGGCTACTTGGGTCGTTTTAAATATTTAAGGTAGCCTAAGAAACTTCAGCCCCATTCAACATTTAAGATACAGTTTTTCATTTACTTCCAAAGTGGGACACAGAACAAAAGACCTTTATGCAGTTTGCACTGCTCCATCTTTTGTCCATCTTTCATTTGCACAAACCTAATCCAAATGTGCCAGGAGGAAAAGCAACTACCTGGACAATAGCTGTGAGATCAGCCTGGGGTCAGCAGAAGGCAACAAATGAAAAATTCAGGTTCCAGATGAACCTTAAATAACCCATATTAGGCATCCTGCATATGTTACTGCACACAGGTCAAGACAGTAAAAGATCAAGTTACACAGTGTGCTGTAGGTGTTTTCCATCAACTGCATAAGCCCTACATAAGCAGCCATGCTGCTTTTGGATGCGCCACTCTGTTGCTGATACTGGTAACTCAGTATGAAACACTGAATTAGATTCTGCACTTTTCACTCTGAAAATACAACCACAACATGAGGGAAAAGATGGTTTTGTTTGTTTGTTTTTCTCCTTACAAATACGCAAACAAAAACCTACTTCTTGTGCTTCCCAAGCAGTGGAACATTTCTCTTCCTTTGAATGTTAGATTTCACAGCCAGACAACACAGAGGCAGCAGATTAAGGTGTAACTGAAAACCTCAGAGTGCAAGTGAAGTGTTTCATTCAAAAGCCAGAAACCAGGTTACTGACTTCAGCTTTTTTGTTCTTCCTTGTACTCCACCTGCTTCACAGAACAGGTCACTTCATAGCTATTCCCTTCCTATTTCAGGTAATTGAGCCTCATCACTCCCACCACCCACACTCCCAAGCCAAGTGATGTCAGGCACCAGGCTCCCACCAGCAGGACCAGCAGCCGTGGCACAGGCACTTACTCAGCAACTAGATCCAGTGTGCCCCATGTGCTTGCTCCAAACATGGATTCACCAGCCCTGCCAAGTTGCAATACTAATGCCAAAGGCTTAGCATCGCTGTGAGCAAACACAGCCCGAAGGTTTTCAGTAAACAAAGCAAGCAGATGCCTCTGAAAGCCCACCATACACATGCAACACTCACACTGCCTTGGCATCCACCCAAGGTCAGTGCCTATCAGCAAGCTGAAATTCAGTATCCCGAATTGGCAAGAGGTCACTGAGAACCACCTCATCTGCCTGCTTACTCAATTTTTACTGCAATTATGATGACTACAGCTGTCTAAATGAAGTAGTGTTTAAAACTACAATTAGCAAGATTTAGATAGGCTCAATTTCATAACACTTTTGCAAAAGAAAGGAGAGTCCCACTGAGCTTCCAGCTGGAAGAAAAATCCCCACAAACTTCACCTGAAGCACCTGCAATTAGAAAAGATGCAGTTGAACCAATGGCTCCTTCCTTTAAGCTGCTGCTTAGGTGCCGTGCACCCAAAAGATGCCACACACAGACACCTTTGCTTCATCCTGGCTGCTGGGTGGCAGAACCGCTCTGAGGAAATGCTCTTCCTTTCACGAGACAGGGATGCCACCAGCTCTGGGAAGTGAAAGCTCATGGCCACTCACTCAGCTGGGCCACTTCTCATGGAACACCCCATGGAAAGGAAAACCAAGCCCTTCTTGCATTTTCTTTCAGAACAGCACTTGGGAAAGCCATGCAGCATGGCTATGAACACACTGGGATCTGGTTTCTTGTCAGGAGAGGACGGACATGCTCAAAAAGTCATTCTGAATCTGGTGAGAAAGAACTGGGAATATCAAGAAACACACACTGTCCATTAAAGTGAACTTTCCCGCAGCAGGCATAAGCAAGCTACAAAAAAAAAAATCATGTTGTAAGAGGAAAAACACATTAAGTATTTGCATCAAAGGAGTCTGAATTTTAAGGCAGTGAAGCAGAGATAGGAAATTGGAAACAACTGCCTAAAAAATGTAACCAACTTTTCTATACACAGCACTTGTCTACAACACAGAGTGAAAGCACGTGAAACCCTTTTAAGTATCACAGTCCTTATTTATTTATACAACAGCAAAAGAGCACTTGTATTCATTTCTCAAACATGGTCATCTGGTCAGAAGTTTTTCAGATATTTATTTTCTTTGTTTTCAGGAGCTGGGTAACCAGATCCGCTGTGGCCAACTTGATCCTTCTTTGTACCTGCAAGACTTGTAAGGCAAATTTTTATTTCTGGCTTCAACTGTATTGTAATTTGTGACTCATGAATTATATTATTCAACATTCATATGAAAAATAGCAGCTATCATATTACCTGCTGCAATAGGTCTGGATCGCTGCTTTTGAGAGTTTATTCAAACAGCCAACTAATAATATTTTCCATTTATCAAAACTCTCCAAAGCACAACCAATGTTCAATTTATTATGTTTAATATTCAGTGAAGGAGGACGTGGTTGCTTTCAACACTGAAATACCACATTGAAAAATTAAAACAAATCACTTCATCTAGAAACCAAACAAACAATTACATGGAGGAATAATGCCAAAAAGGAAACCGAACAGCTGCGTTAGTCAGCCCTTATTAACAGTAAAAATAACACCTTATTTCATTTTCTAACAGTTACTTTGCTATCACCTGAAAAAACAAAACATTAGTTTACGAATGAAAAGCATCACACCATCAAAGTGATATTCTAGTAGAAAAATACTTGGGACTGAATTATCAGGGGTTCTCAGCATAAATTCCACAGATGCTAATAATCTCAAGGAGGCTGCGGGTACTCAGCCCTCAGGAAACCGAGTCATTAAAGGCTACTTTTATTACAAAGCCCTGATAAAAACAACACATACTGTTGTGGAAATCATGAGAGATTTAGAGCAAACTCTGAAAATCATGCTAAGCTTTTCTTATTATTCCATTAAAAAATCAAAACAAAACATAAAAGCCACAGTAAAACCTAAACAGCTAATGCCAGCTCTGATTTAATATTACTTGTGCAATAGCGTATCCAGCACTATATTTCAGGGTTGCATTAACAAAACAGCAGGGACTACCCGACGCCTAGAGCTACCTCCCTCAGATGGCAATGAAACCCCAGAAGGGTGCTGTGTGCCAGCACACACCATCACAGTTTGCAGCTAACAGCTGTAACACACTGCTAAATGCAATCTGGAAGTAGGGGATTCTTTGTATGCTCTGATACCGGGGGTAGGCACCAAATGCTATTAACTGCTCAGTCACGAGATGCTTGTTTAACCTCCCATGCAAGCCATGCATAGCCCTACTGTATTAGTCCAATTGTGAGCAACAAATCTGACTACTTAATATGCAAATTCCCTTGGTCAGTCTTCCATAGAAGCATCATGAAAGCAGTTATTGTAACTTCCAATTAGGCATGTGATATGCAGCCCTGCACAGCACTCTAAGGAAAATATTGAAGAAGATGTTGTCTTGTTATCAAAAGCAGAGGTTGAGCATAATATTTGGCTTTCTAGAAGTTAATCAAGCCCTAGCATCGCATCAAATACTGCAGGAAGAATTTATATTTTTAATAATCTCCTATCCTCGTGTGTCAGTCAAATGTGCAGCCCTATTTCCACTTGTCCCTGTTATCACTGCTGGGTGATAGGGGTAGCAGTAAAGAAGACAAATTTCAAACAGAATCACCGTCTTTTATAACAAAGAAGGGCGATAAGAACTCCAGCAGGCAGACGAACATTGTGTCAAGGAGAGCGCAGCAGCACTCAGACAGCTGCAGCCAAAAGGCTTAATCTGTAATGACTTGTCATGCCCGTACTTCTAGACACTGGTTTTCCTGCCCTATCCTTCTTTCACACAAATAAATGTCTTGCTGAATTTTACCAACTAAGACAAAGTAATATGCAATTTCTAGTAGCATTAAATGTTTGCCAGAAAAAAATTAACAGGTTTCTGTTTCTCTTTTTTCTTCCCACTGCTCCCCTCCAAAGTAAAAGAAGATAAACTTAAGAAGAGCCCTCCAAAAAGGACTTGCCTGTGGGGATGGCAAATTGGTGGTGCAACTTCTCCTCTTTGTGCTACACCGAACATACCTGATAAGCTATGAAACCTTAACTTGCACAAGTGCAGAGTTTTCCAGTAGTTAACTCCAAAGCTCATCACATAACCTTTAAATCGCCAGACAACAGCTATTTCTCTCCCAGTCTCATTGTTCTGCAGAAAATCAGTTTCCTTGGACGAGACACAGACAAGAAGAAATGTGGTGCTTGGCTCCTGAGAGCCTGGAATATCTGATGGGAGACAGATGAGCTAAAGGGTTGGGGAAAAAAAAACAACCTGTGTCTATAAATCATGTAACAATCATAATTTATTCTTCTTTGTACCTCTTTTAAAAAGTGACCAATAAATCCAGGACACTCACTACAATACAGCTTTGTTAGACTACAACACACTAAGCATAGAGACAGGAACCTTCTACATACAACAAACAATATTCTGTTGAAATGAAAACTTGTTAAAAAGAGCAGTGATAATGAAACAGCTGGTACCAATCTGCAAAGACCATTTCACTTCCAGCAGGATGGGCAGACCAGCATCTGTTTCATTCTTGTTAAGAAACTGACTCCTCCTGCTTCGGTCAATGCGAGCAGAAACGTGCAATAAGCTGGCACACATGGGTAGGAGAGCTGGTAACTCTGATTAACTCAAACTTACACACACAGACACACCTGAGTATATTAAGCAGCTCTCTGGATACATGCCAGCATCACAACCTTGAGAAATACCAATAGTAAAAGACAAAGGAAGTGCACGCGGTAAGCTGTGCCGAGCACCAGAGAAGTAATGGGAAGTGCCAGTGATTGACAAAAGGAACGAGGAGAATACAGAGATGTGACAAATCCTCATCTCAGCTGCAGTGATACAATCAAGCAAGATTTCACCAGCTCCACACAGCATTGTAATAGATTGAGACTGATATGAATTAGACTTCAGATCCAGCTCCCACTTTTATGCAGTATCAAGGGCTGCTATTACTGTCTCATCAATCTTGTGACCACTTGTAATTCTTCAAGAAACTTCTCCATTCTGGGAAAAAGACAGAGCCTCTTTAAAGTAAGTCCATCACCAGCAATGCTCTGGTTGGAACTGATATGTTTCTGTTTCAAAATAACCTCCTTGATATTTATAAAAGGATAAGGCCGCGCTCATTGACAGCAATCTGAAAGCAAATACACCAGACTAGGTCACAGCCCAGGAGCTGGAGGAAATGATCCTTATATGGGAAACAGGAATAGGTTGTCTTTCTGCACAGGTCTAGTCTCCAAACCGTGTTTGTTTGTGCTTCAGCTGGTTTGCTTGCTGATGCCTCAAGACATAACCTCTCTTAAGAGATCAAGTCAGATTTTATACTTGGTATGGGCATGTTTGCAAAATTTGTAAAGCTAAGAATTAGTGCAGGTTGGACTTGGACATCTCAGAAGTTGGATTTATTAAAGATATTCCGAGGTTCTTTCAAGCTTATCCTACACCTCCTTTTTTTTTCCTTGTCATGAGGCAGGAACAGATACATAACATTACAAAACAGGCTATTGCATACTGTAGCTGATTGTTTAAGACAGTCCTAAGAAACCCGTAATCCAACTGAAATTACATCACTTCTCACTTCAGCAAGACAACCTTAAGGAACATTATCCTTAGAGCATGAATCAACATGAGCCAGCTGACATGCATTTTGCATCTCTTACATCTTGAAAAACCCAGCTGCTGTTCTAATGCACCAAGCACAATAGGTTATTTAACCCCAAAGCAGCAGCGTGTCATGCTGTGGAAACACCAAGTGGGAAGATGCTCCCAGTTAAGTCCATATGGGACAGTACTCTGCAGAGAACTTCGATGGAGACTGCCCACCCCATGCGTTGCTACTGGCCGTGTAATAAGACAATTTTACAATATCAACCAAACTCTTGATAGATTTTTCTCTCCCATTTCATTCATTCGCCATCACAGGAAAGATAAGAGCGAGGAAATTAAACTGAGGCTATTTCTGTGACATGATCTCACCTCGTAACACCTAGCTCCGAAGCAGGTCTCAGAACAAACGTCAGCGTAGCTTTTAATGCTATTTTTCACTCAAGATTTTTTGGGTATGTGATGATTCCTGCCATTCTTTTTCTTTGACTCTTAGTATGCTGTGGTCCTTTCCACACTGACAGCATTTTTTACTGGCTGGTAATTCTGCTTCCCCTTTTTTTCTTTAATAAGGGGGGAAGAGTAAAGAAGATTCATGCTAGGCAAAGTTATAAAATTCCTGTGAATGACAACGATGTGATTAAATCCTACACTGTTCTTAGCAGCTGGACTTTCTGGTATTTCTATGAACTATGTATTGGGCATTAATCAGCAGGTGGCTGCTTCAGATAAAAATGTTAAGTGCTTCATTTTCTTACATTACAGAATGACAGCAAAGTCACTGATATGACACAATATGCATCAGCCGGGGCCTCCAAAATAAAACCAGACTGATTAATATTCCATAAGGCACAAGGGGAAATGCAGACCTAGGTCAGCATTTTCAACCCGAAATGTGTGGACCCTGTGTGTGTGAGGACTACTTATCAGTGAAGTGTCTTGTTGGCAGGCTGACTTTAAATGGCTATAAAGCATACACAGCTCAGCTGGAGAACATCAGGGGTCCACAAACCCAAGAACACTGAAAAATCAGTCACAGAGACATGTAAGCAGAGAAAAACATAAAGGGAAAGGCCGCTTACACTGCAGCTACACTCGCTAAGTAGGTGTGCGCTTCCACACGAGTGAAAACTCGCTGTTCCAGCATCCGAAGTCGCTGGAAATTGATTATTTAGCTTGGGTGATACAGGCAGGAGCCAAGCATCCATCTTCCTTGGGAGAGCACAAAAAGAAAGCACAAACCCCAAACCCGCAGCGCCGCGGGGATCCAAGTTATCCGAGTACTCCCCGCACACCGCCGGGAGCTGAGCTCGAGGAAAACAAAGTTCGGGAGCCCCGGGCAGGCCCTTCCCAGCCTCGTCCGCCCTCCGCCCCCTCCCCGCCCGCCCCGGGGCCGCGAGTCTCTGTTCGCAGGAGCTGGAGCCGGGCCGGAGGGGGGGGCCCCGCGTGGCGCCCCGCACCCCTAGCACCCCCGGGGAAGCTGCGGGGCCGGAAGAGCGGGGTCGGCACGGCTCCCCCGCCCGGCGCAGGCCCCGGGGTCTCCCCACCCGGCCCCGCTGCCCCCGCCCCGGCCCCGCGCTCACCGCCGGTGCCGTCCGAGTTCTCGTTGAGGCTGCCCGAGGAGTCGTGGTGGGAGCCCACACACCCGCCCATGGGGCCGCCCGGCCCGCGGACCCGGCCGAGCCGCCCCCCCCCCCGGCCCCCTCCCCCTGCAGCCGCGCTCGCCGCCGGCCGGGCAGGCGCGGTGGCTGCCTGAGCCGCCTCCCCGCGCTGCGGCACCGCCCCCGGGCACCGCCCCCGCCCCCGGCACCGCCCCGCGCCGGGCCGGCCCCGGCCCCGCCCGGCTCCCGGACCGTGCGTCGGGACCGGCCTGGAGATGGGGCGGGGGGCGCGCGGGTCCGCGCTAGGACTTGGCGGGCGGCGCCGGGAACGGGGTCGGGCTGGGGCGCAGCGCGGGGCGAGAGGGACGACGAAGGCTTTGTCCCGCGACTACGGCCACAACGACACCGGCTGCGGGGCCAACGGTCCCCTGGTTGCGGGGCCAGCCGCCCGCGGCTGCGGGGCAAACTGACTTCAGCTGCGGGATCAGCTCGCCCCAGCTGTGGGTCCAACGCCACCGGCTGCGGGGACAGCGGCCCTCGGCTGCAGGACCAGCTCTCCTCTGGTTGTGGGGCCAAGGGTCCCTCGGCTGTCCCTGGCCAGTGCCACCGGCGGAGGGGCGAGCATCCCTCAGCGGTGGGGCCAGCACCATCCCCGGCTGCAGGGTCAAATGTCCCTGGCTGCAAGGTCAGCTGTCATTGGCTGTGGAGCCAGTGCCACTGGCTGGGGGGCAACCATCCCGGGCTGCTGGGCCAACACCCCCCAGCTGCAGGGCCAGTGTGTTCTGGCTGCGGGGCCAGTGCTCTCCAGCTGCAGGGCCAACTGCTCTGGGTTGTGTGACCAACACCATTGGGTGCAGGGCCAGCACCATCCCCAGCTAAGGGGCCAATGCTACCTGCTGCAGGACCAACTGTTGTTGGCCGCAGGGCCAGCCATCCTGGGCTGCAGGACCAACCACGACCCAACTGTGGGGCCAGCACCATCCCTGGCTGCGGGGCCAAATCCTTCGGCTGCGGGGCTAAGTCAATTGGCTGCAGGGCCAACCATCCCTTGGCTGCAGGGCCAACTGTCCCTCGGCTGCGGGACCAACCACAGCCCCGCACAGCTCCCCGGCTCGTGGGGTGCAGGAATCAGGGCCCGCCTGGCTTGTCTGGCTGGGTCATGGGGCCTTGGGTACAAGAGGTGTTTATTTCAGCCTTCTATGCAGTCCAGGGCTTCCCGGTGCTTTCCTGTTCTATTTATGCTGGCTCATGAAAAGAAAGGACACGCATACTTGGAGATAAATCCGTATAGTGCTCCTCAGCCAACCGCCTCTGTGTTAACAGGCTGCCTGATTAAATTAAAATAAAAACTAGGCAAAATCAGTGTTTCTTGATCAGCAAGCGCATGACTTCGGTCTTCTGAGAAGAAGAGTTTGACTTTTACACGCTCAGTGCCTACAGAGGTTAAATTATTTCAGCAGCACCCTCGCCGTGGGTTTGGGGAGTTCTGGTTCATACTGCGATCAGACGCACTGTAGCTCTGAAACAACCAGCAAGAAGTCAGAATGTTGAAAAATGGAAGCAGACAGTGCAAAAAATAAAGCATGGTAACAGACTGTGCTCTGGATTCCCCACACGCTCTGTTATACATGGCAGCTTGATGTTCTGATACACAGAATAGCAGAAAACAAAACTCAAGCTGAGCATGTTTTATGTCCTTAAAGATGACATTGCAAATATATTTTTTAGAATTAAAATAGCATAGCTGTCTGTAGATCTCATAGTCACCACAGTGAAAGGAATGGATGGGCAAATCTATTTTTCTACCATTAATTTTCCTACATAATCTCCATCCTGAAAGACCAACCAGCCTTTGGGAAGGCACTTGTGTTAATAATTAAAATCCCAAATGTATGAGATAAGCTAACAGCAAAATACTGAGCACTTTATCATCTGAGAGCAAAAAGACGTAGAGCTGGTCTGCTTTCTGGGTCCAAATAGGAAGGTCAGGGCTGGTAAGAAAACCTAAGAAAAAACAATTAGATTATGAACACAGGCACACTAATTACAAGAAAAGCAGAATTTCCTTTTCTGTGTGGATTTTTAAACCAGATAAAGGTAACATGAAGAGCTCAGTTGTTCTTGTTTTCTTTTCAGGTTGTGTTTGAGGGCCACACAGGGGTTTGCCTGAACATAGGCAGCTACAATCAAAGGCATTCTGGGTATATACATTTTTTTAAATTATTATTATTGAATGTAATTATTTCAAAATTGCAGGAATGCAGAAGAAAGTTAATATTTCCAATTTTTCATGAGAATGGGTGATGATAGGTATATCATCATCAGAGTAGAGTAATTCTGCAGAGAAAGCATGGATTGTGGTGACGCACTTTCACTTCCACCTCTGGGTAGCATCCTAACCAGTGAAATCCCTAAAATGCCCATCAGCAAGGCTGAAGGGGGTTAAATACAATGTGAGACTGTTCCATAAAGGAGCACAACTGCAAGCTGGCGTGGGAAAGTATGTCCACACAGAGACAGCAGTCTGCTTGTGAAGCTTTGCAATAACACATTGATGCTTGTTATTCTGCATATTTGGTATTAAATTCTTTAATCAGATACCTTGTTGTTCTCACGCACACACTGTATATAATACATATATGTGTATTTGTGTGTATATAAACAATCAGGATGGGCCAAAGCCAACATTTACTGCCTGACCCTATGTATCAGGATGAACTTCCAATACACTAATCAAGTACAGAAGACAAACCAAGACTTTTTCTAAATGGATGATTTATTTTAAGGATTATGTTCTAAAACTAAGTTTCACAAGAGGCAAGGGCTGAGCTTTCCAATTGTAGTTTCTACGCTCTAATCTTGGCTCTGCTCTAGATACCCACTGTGGCCTCGGACAAGTCACATAACCTCGATTGCTCTATTTCTATCAGTAGATTAAGGTTTGTCTACATATCTCTTGGGGGTATGGCTAGAATTAATTAAATCTTACTCTTTATTACTTGTTAACAGCCTGCAATGTGTGGGATGTAAAACACTTTGAAGATCAGAAGTGTCATTTCACAAATCAAGTAGTGTAACGAATTGACTACAGGTACAACTGCCCTATGTGGCTGGAATTGATTCTTTGTGGGTCACAAACCCTACAGTGAAAACATCTAACAGGTTTTCTTTTGGCACAAGGTGCTACTGGACTGCATGTTGTACCAGCAGGGCCAGAGTGATGGGGTTCATGGCCCAAGGAAGGCAGCATGTAGAAAAGTCCTGAGTGGATCTACGTTTGGGTTATCAGGCTTATTTCCTGTATATTCCTATATATTAAAGTATTTTGTACACTTCACCAGTTATTCTCTCCAACTGGGATCTCACTGTTTGCTTGCAGTCAATGGTAGTGGGTTTTGTCATCACATGGTGATACAGTATGATAAATCTCTGTTCTCTGATGATTCATCTCTGTGTGGGAACAAGTATGAGATGCTGACAAATCGCACCAGTGCCGAAACTTCTGTCTCAGACATCAACATTTTGATTTTTATTGGTTCTACCCAGGACTGTAGTATCAAAGTCTTATCACTGCAAGTGAAAGTCTACCCATAGCTCTTTCATCCTCCTTCAACAGATGGGAAAGGGAAACACAAGAGATGAAGTTATTTGCCAAAGGTCCCACAGGAAGCAGAAGCAGGAAAGAACTGTGGAGTCCAAACGCTGTGTGATGCTGAGCCCATCTTCCTCCTCAGAAAGTCTGAAGAAATTTAGGAAGCTGCTATTTTCAGATTTACTTCCACATGGCTCTCTTCCTGAAAGCTAATGAGACTGAAGCCTCATTTTCACAGGCAACATGATGGAGGATTCCCTGCCCCCATATGATGCACGGCATTTACATTTAGATGCAAGTTTGAGGAATGCTGGCTGCCATTCCAGAATTCCCACCAGTGATTTTTAGGTTGACTCCAAGCTAATACAATCCGTCCATTAGAAAGCTGTACCAAAGCGACTGGTACCAACCTCCACCACCTAGAGACTGCAAAGCTGTGTCAAAACAATGTTAAACTGGGCAGCGTTTGTTTTCCTGGAATGACCAAGGGAAAGAAATCTACTGCACAGAGAGCTCCCTGTGGCTAAGGAACCCCATCAGACATCAGGACATCTAGAGCTGGCTGGCTGTAAACAGACATAGTGGATGTCTACCTAGTTTTTACCTGTGCCTCCCCTGTGCCCTCTGGTAGCAGATACTTCAGCACATCTCCAGGAGCGCAAACACACCACTCCCAGTGCCTTGGCACACATTTCTGGTGCAAGAAATCCTGGGATGGGAAGTTGAAGCTTCTGAGGAAACTTCCATCAATTGGAGAATATATTGCTGTGAAGAGCGGGTTACATTTCTCTTCTGACCTCTACCAAGCCCAAATCATACTCCTATGCGCTTACTTTCGCAAGGTCTTTATGTCTTCTCTGTCCATAACAGAAGAGATGGTGTTGTTTCAACTTTCTTATATACATTTCTGCAAAGCTCTGTGGTTTCTGTCCTCAGTTGTTGTGAAAAAAGATAGTGGAAACCCACCAAATTTCCCCAGCTATTCCTTGTTGGCAGTTCTACTTTGCCCAGTATGCCTTGGTGGCACTGCCCTCTACCACCAGCCTCTACCACCAGTCTGCTGAGGAAAGGCTCATTCTTTAGCGAACATTTCAGCACCAATATTATTTTACAGGCACTATGGAAATATTTTGAAAAGCTGAAAAGCTTGAAAATTGAGTCAACCTGGAGTTAATCAGATTATTTCTCTCTTCATTTATGTCTTTAAAACTAGAACTTTGTGAAATTATGTTTGTTAAATAATTTCTGTGGGAAAAGAGTTGCTCTAACTTCAGGTTACAGGTGTTACACATAAGCAATTCCCCTACAAGTTCCATTTCTTGTTTGCCATGGAAATCAAGAACTTACAAACGAATTTTTTAGCTGGGTAGAGGGACCATATATTTTAACGTATTAGCTGTTGGACAGCAGGTACTGCTGTGACTGGCATGCATGAAGGCAGCTGGCAAGTGACCTGTCCACTTTCATTTATGTTTCATGACAGCTTTATTGCTGCTTCTCCCTTTAAATATGCTTCTCTTTTTTAATAAATTCTGAATTCTGTGAGCTCTTCTGAAGGCAGAGGTTTATCAACCCACTGTCGCAAACAGCTCCTGTCAACTTAAATTCTCTGAATAAGAAATATTTATTATTTGTCACATCAGGGAGGTTTTTCTACCGGTCAAAATACACATTTTTTTAAAAAAAATAGACTTGACTACTAAGAAACAAAAGCAAAACACTGCTTCCCTCCTGTGGTGACCTTCCTGATTGCACAGCGGAACACATTTTAAGTGATTTTTTTTTTTATTACTATTGTTCTGATGACAGTTGAAGGCTCGCTTTCTTGCTAATCTGCAGCCAAGCGTTCTTTCCTGTCTCACTGTTATTGTTACAGCACTGGATTTAAGTTTTCTGTTTGAAGTTGAATGGTGCTGTTGAAGCATTCAAAGTGCCAGCTTTGCCGGCTGTGATAGAAGTTGTGAGAACCTTATCTCATTGCGACCTGCTGTTTGTGGACAAGTTCTCCTCCTCTTTCAGGTGCATTTGAATTGATTCTCTGCCTTAGTGGGTGCAGGGGTGTTATGTATCAGTGTGCTAAATAATGAAGAGGATTAGTGGCAGCAGGACAAAGAGAGCAAACGTGGATGAGGGCCCTGAGCCTACCTGCAAACTGCTCTGATGCAGCAGGAGCTGCTTCACAGTCTGCTGGCTCACTGAGCCAGCACAGAAGAACCGCCCACACAACGGGTTCTGTTATTACCATTTCTGCATTTACTACTATTATCAATATTGCATTAGTATCTGGAGGGCTCACCCAGGGCCCCACATCTCCACCTGAAAGGATACTGAAGTTTCAAAGGGAAGACGTGGGGATGTAGGAGGTGCTCTACTCTAGAAGAGGAATGTAGCAGGAGGTGTGATAAAAATATCTGTGGTCACGAATAAGTGAGAAGAAACAGGATAAGAGATTTGGATTTCCTTTTTTTTTTTTGTTGTGCATGAATGAAGACTTATACCAGCAATGGTAACAGGGTAAGTCAGAACATGTAATTGAGTAGAGAGGGGAAGAAGTTCAGAACACCCAAGACCCATTGATTCTCTCTTGTCTTTGCACTAATGAACACCAGAAATACCATTGGGAAAGAAGTTTGGGAGTTCCCTTGTTCTTGTAACTCTGCTTCCCAAATGCAAAGCATTTGAAATCAAAGAGCTGTTTCCTAGACAGAATATACAGACAGCCCTCTCATACAGGACTGAAAACTGGGTTCATTTGAGGAGAAATCATACAGGTTTTAGCGGGAGGAGAAGGAATGGTGGAAAAGCAAAGATGCTACCTCCTGTCAGAATGCTTTTGATAAAATTAAAGCTGGGCCAGATGGTAATGGTAGAGGCTAATGTTACCATATGGCAGGATCAGCCATACAAGAAATACGCTACTTTAAGGAACGTGTGAAACTGATAGATGTTAATATTCCAAATATTTGAGATTTGCATCCTGAGCATTCTCATGGGCTGCAGAGCTGGAGAAGATGTACATTGCTCAGGAAGTGTTGGCTTGGACTGCAGTCATACTCCAGTGGGTTATTTGATGCTCTTCTGCTCTCCTTAGGAAACAGTAGGAAACATCTGGCCGAGATATTGCTTTGCACTCCCTGCGCAGAGCTGGGAGCGCATCACAGCAGCGTGTGTGTCTGGACAAGTGCTTGCCCAGAAGGGAAATGGAGACAGGGAAAGGGACAAGGGCTCAGTGCACACACGGGGCAGGTCAGGGACACCAGCACTGCCAGTCGCTCCCCATTCTGCAGGTTTGCTGGACATCTGGAGGAGAGGCATCATAGGCCACAGCCACAGGACTCGGGATGTGGGTGAAGGGTGAATGAGCATAAGCTCTAGACCTGTTCATTTCTATCAGTCAGATGGAGAAAAGCAGAAGTCATGACAGTGACAATGGTAGCTATCACTAGTCAGATGCTACCAAGTAGTGGAACGATACAACTTCCCTGCTCCTAGATTCTTGCAAGCTCTAGGTTCCTAATAATGACAGGCAGTATTCAGAAGTGAAATATTTCGTTCTCTTTCATAGGACTGGGATTTGCATGGAAAGGGATAAAAGCCCAACCCTGAACAAGATCCCCAGGGTGGCAGGATACACCTGGATGTGTGAGTTGGATGAGTTTGCCTGGATGTATGTCAAAAGCTTGTCTCCTCTTATCACTATTGTCTCTGAGGAGAAGCTTATTTCGTATATACGGTAGCTCTATTGAATTGGTGGAATTGTATCAGGGCTGATAAACTTGGCTGAAAATCTGTTTTGAACTTTTGATGATGATATTTAAAAAAAAACAGGAACAACAAGAAGAGATCTCAGCTCATGATGACTGTTGTTTGTCCCCTATGCTGTATACTGCCTCAAGATTTAGAATAGGATCCTATTGTTATATTTCCAATAAACAAAGAGGCAGTTTTTCCTCTCCTTTTATTAGATAGTCTTTGTATGAATCGAAGAAAATATCGTGTCTGTGTGAGACAGAGCATGATGTAAGCAACCCTCCTTGGCCTGTCCCTGTGAAGACGTGGCCTCCAGTGCATCCAAAGAAACCAGGGAGGGACACGCAGAGCCACGTTTAAAAATCCATTAATTCAGACAAATAAGTGTTGCTTTAATTTTCCCTTCAGCATTCTACATTCTTCTGCAAACCATTTCCAGCAGTTTAAGTTGCAGGGACGCAGGGATTAGAGCAACTCTGCCAGGGCTGGAAATGTCAAGAAGAGATCCAGTTCAGCAGAAGTAGTGCTAAGGAGTGATCACCAGTATTTCTACTGGGGTAGAACCTTCTCTGTTCTCTTAGGGTTAATACCACAGCCTGGATTCGTGTCACATCACATAACACCACACCTGAACTCTGATGACCAAAGATACTCAGGATAGGAAAAAAATGAAGAGGTGGGAAAATGGTTTAAATATTGGTGTTAGTAAATGGGACCATCATATTATTAAGTAAATGGGACCATCATATTATTAGGTATGGAAACATGAAAGACCTCTTAAACTTCTGCTTCAGGACGTCTGCTGCTGGATCTAAAAAGTGGGGAATGGTGACTCATAAATGGGGAATGGTGACTCATAAATGACCATTTCTGAGGTTTCCTCTGTCTTTTGGCCTAACCAGGATGCAGTGGTGGGCACAGAGGCTGAGATGGATGACTACAGCAAGCTTCCATCCCTCGGGTGTGGCCAGCCCAGGGCTTGGAGGGCTCGTGGGCACAAAATAGCACACTGTGCATGCTACTGCTAACCCAAGAGTAAAACTCTACCATTACTCTACCAAGTTACTTTTTTTTTAAATGAATAAATGTTGGAAAAAGAAATTTTCTTTGCCAAAAATAAAAATGTCTGAACTTCCATCAGCTCCGTCAACGTCAGCACTACCTGTACACAGCAATAAATTCCAGGTTAACCATTGTAATCAGAAAATAAATACTCTGCGCACAGACAGAAGTGATACAGTAATTGGTATCATCATCCTTTCAGTAATGCTTTGTTTTTTATTTCTCATTTTGTGTTCATACGTTCGATTTTTCATGCCTGAGCACGGTGTTTTGCATTTGTCCTCATTGAGTTTCAGCTTGCAGATTTTGCCCCATTATCTAGATCAATTTGAATTCAGATCCTGTCCCCTGTACTGTTTACAATGCCTCCCAGCTTATAAAATCGTATTATCTTCACTATCGTACAAATCAGTTATTAATGGACATGATGAACAAACCAGGCTCCTCTGTCTGTACTTGAAATTGCCTGTTTGTGAAGTGTTTTTTCTCCATCTTACACACTAAAATTATGGTGATTTTGGTTTTGTTCCTGTTTTGCTCATATACCCCTAATTTGCTCATGAGACTGTCACGTAACACCGAGTACAAAGTCTTTTTCCGATCAGATGTATCACATCTGCTTCTCCCTTTTCCACCAAGCCTGTTATTCTGTCAGAGGGGGAAATTAGATTGATTTGACGTGATTTGTTCTTGAGAAATCCATGGTGACTCTTTTTTGTCATTTTATTATCTTCTAGATGTTTATATTGATTATTTAATAATTTGTTCCTGTATCTTTCCAAGAAACAGTTAGGCAGCCTGATGGATAACTCTTGGGTCCTCCTCTTCTCCTTTTTAAAGCAATGGCACTGTTCATTTCTCCTGTCCCTTGGGGCCTGCCACCATCGGTTCTCAGAGATAACCACTACTGCTTTAGAAATTTCTTTGGCTGGTTCCCAAGTGCTCTGGGATGAATTCCATTAGCTCTGCTGACTTGAGGACATCCATACAAGCTCTTCCCTTATTCTAGCTTGCGTGTGCAGTTCCTTCCAACCCATGGACCAGGTGGTGTTTTGCGTGAGGAAGGACATTGTGATGGAGCAAAGCAGCATCTGACTGAAACAGAGCACAGAGGCAGACAGGCAAGTGCCCAGGCAGGGAACTGGGAAGTCCTGGTCTGCAAGGCACAAACATCATCTGTCTAATCATAATGAACCTCAGAGCTGCTCTAACCACCCTGCCCATTTCAATAACTGGTGCCTCTCACACATGTCAGTAGAAAATATAGGACTGTGGTTTTGCAGAAATTACCCCTAAAGCTCATGCTACCAAACAGGGCTTGTTTCCTGATCATGTGTTTATTCATCTGAGAACAGTACTGTAAGGCTACTGAATCATAAGGTGGGTAATGAAACCCTTTAAAATGTTAGTTATATACCAAAACTGGTCTATGAGGACATCTACGGCCCAGAGAAGGATGCAGACACATTCATGGGTTTCTGGCAGTTTTGAACTTGCAACTGTAACTTTGAAAAGGAATTGTTGTATCAGAGCACAGACTGTGGGGACCTTGTTGCTCTGCTCTTGCTGGTTCAGTCATTGTCCAGATGATGGCTCGTGTACTTGGGCTGTTGTTTTGCCATGGCAAGACCTCCAAGAAGGACAGGCATTTTCTGCATCTTTATTTGGTTGCATTCTTGCCCAGGTCTGAACCCAGCAAACTCGTGTTAGTGCAGCTTTAAAAATATGAGGGACTCCACTGAAGTCCAAGACACAGGCACGGTCACGGTGATACGAATGCATGGGACCCTCCACATCTTTATTTGGGTAGTGTACCTGCTTACACTGGACCACAGAGGCGTTAGGGCACCTGACTTAAACATGAAAGTGTTAATTATCATTGGCCTGGCAGGTGTGGAGAGCAGGGTGCAAACTTGAAATTTCCAAGTAATTTATTGCATTTATTAATTATTAACTCTCAGACTGTTAGAAATATATTTACAAGGTCTGGTAATAAGAGTGGCAACATTAGATCATGCTCATACCTTTCACAACAATTCAGCTTTTTATTAAATTTCCGTCCAGGAGGAGACTTCATGCTGATGAAATTATTTGAGGAACTATTAAAAAGAACCATAAAAATCCAAATTACATTCAGTGCAGCAGAAAGAGGGGATTTTATGAGATTTGTTAAAAGGCATTTATCACCTGGAAACACACTATAGTTAGTGAAATCCAGTTTGCTTTTAATTTAACTGCTCAAAAATGACTGGATGGCTTTTCGTTAATACTTAAATCACCCAAGGCAATTACAGAACATTACATACATCTCATTAAACTTCAGGCCACTAGAGTGAGCCAGACTATAGCCAATGCCAACTGTTGTGTAGCGTGAAACAGAAACGGCATGTCAAATCATGAGATTCAGAACAAGTAAGTCAAAATGTGTGATGAGAGCTCATGCCCATCAGCTCAGTACTAAGGTACTTCACGTTTCTCCTTGCCCTAAGTGCCAAGGGGCAGCCTACCTCCCTTAACAGTCTGGATCTGCCTGTGATGAAGTAAAGCTTGTGTCTGATGATTTAAAGGTATGAGTGAGACAAAGCTGGCAGAGAAAAATAGTAGTTTTATTAGCTTGATATCACAGGGAGAGAAAGGCAGATGAACTCTTGGATGCTCAGAGGAAGTCTGGAAGAGAAAGAGCAAATGTAATGCTGTTTACTGTTTGATATCAATGGCTCTAAGTTTAACTTAATCACCAGGACAAGTGGAGAGAAACGGTGTGTGATTTACTGTGGCAATGTGTGTTGGGGCTGTGTGCTTCTGAAAGGCAGCTACCTCTCCCTAGATATCTGCCTGCCTGATTTCATGGCAAAAGGTGGCAGCATCAAATACGAAGCAATAAAAATATATGGAGTAAAACAGTGCCCTTCCTCCTCATTTTTCCATGCTGGGTGGAATTCTAGGTAGTTTGTAATAATGTTCATTGGAGAAAATCTATGAATGCTTGCAATAGAAAATATTGCAAAGGACAGTGGGGCTCTGTTATTTAAAAAAAGACTTCTTGAAGTAGTTTGAAAAAAGCCTGCCAAATATTTGTGTATAGCATCACTGGATAAACAAACAGAGCTTGGCAGGCTAGCACAGTGAGCTGTGCATCATTTAGGTTAAATGGTCACATAATTCTCCCTCTTCATATTCTCCCAACACCAGAAAACTAAGCTGCAGTTTGCTATTATTTATCCCCTGCATTCATTGATGTCAGTCACTGAATAGCCCTTCAGGGAGGTTTACTGACCTGAACAAACTGCAAAAAATGTGGTAACTTATCTCAGAGCAGGCTGAGCTCATGGATACTGTGGGGCAGTACTGCATCTCTTGAAAACCTCCCGTGGAAGTGGCGTGTCCTTGTTAATGTGGTTTTTTTTTTATAGACCCCAGGTGTCTGAATTGATTTGGTGCTTGCCTTTCTTTCCTGAAGCTTGACTCAAAAATCTATGCTTTGCTGTAGTCAAACAGAACTTGGTGACTCCTCTCCGTGAAGGCACTGGCTCCCATTACAGTGAGAAATGATACTGGATGCCTGTGGTTTAGGCAGGTACTTGGTGGATCGTGTGCTGCGGCACATTTTCTCTGCTTGACTAATCTCCTGCACTGTAAGCATCGAATTCATAGCTGAATAGCAGAGCTCTTAGGTTTGCAAAATGAAAGATTTCAAGCAATTTTAGGAGTTGGGACTCCAAACCCTTTTCTGCTGTTTTGTGACAGTGGGGTTTGAAAGGACTAAGATCCTCTACTTCTTTGAAATAAATCGTAAGGGAATCCTGCCTCGTAGCCACATTTTCCATGTGTGTCACACGTGTATTCACACCAAACTCATTCTCAAGAAATTTGGTTGTAGCTACATTAATATGACCAGAGTTAACTCAAACATCCAATGACATCCTGCTCAGAAGATGTATCCTGCTCGTGTAGCTACAGACAGCAAATGAGCTCTGGAGGGGGAGATGAGCCCTAAGAGCAAAATGAGCTCTTCATGTTGGCTTTGTGTTCGAGCTGGCTCTGCGGCTGCAGGGAAGCACTCACTGCCTCCCTGCAGCCTGGCCATCCACCACAGCCACTGTGCCAGTGCTCTGCGTCTGTGAACACAACCAGGTAACCCAGCAGGAAGGAAAGGTAAACAGCCAATTGGATCAATTCACTGGAAACCTCTGCTTAGGGACACCTCATTGTAATTCTTTCCGTGGGTACGTGGATATTTATGCCTGCAGAGTACAGGAGGCATCACTGAGGGACAACTGCCAGCGAGCGAATCCAGGATGAGGAACACTGGGACTTTCATGGCAGTGCCAATTTAAATGTATATCAGAGTATGGCCTGATTTTGATTTCTCTGCTTACGTTGCTTCTTATTCCCTTACTTCCCATGGTAGGAGATGTTTGAAATACTTTTACCATGTGTACATCATCTTTGCACAGGGAGAACAGGTCTCTTCTCTTTATCTTTCCAGTCTGCCTGCCTGGACTGACACAGGTCTCACCAGTGAGGCTGATGTTCTCAGAGATATTTGCTTGGTCAGCTGTACCCATTCCCTCGCTGTGCTCATGCACAATGTCCAATGCTGCTTACAGTGGCCCGTTCTTTGGAGTGCTCTGGCATGTGCTTCTTAACTGCTCAATTGAGTTACTACTTTTCAAAGGAAAATAGTGGGGGGGATGACACTTTTCCCTCCATACCCAACTGCTCACAGATCCATCAACTACCAAATGAGATAAAATAAAAATGTGCACTGATCTTCTCACATGCCCACCTCCAAGTCTGGATTGTGGTGGTCCTGGAAGCTGCAAATGGATAAACCTCAGCAGAAGGCAGCTGACAGGACTTCCTTCTTGTTATAGTTCTTGGCGTTTTTGACAAGACCCACAGCTTGGTTTAAACATCTCAACTGCCTTAACCCTTCCCGTCATTGTAATGGTCCATGATTTTCTTGCTAACCAGATTTATGCAAAAAACTCACCCCAGGAAAAAACCAAGTTTTTCACCTGTAAAACAATATTTACTTGTAAGAGCTGGCTGACAACTCCTGGAAAGCATAATCATAAACAACCTTTCTTCAGCAGAGCTATTTCATTCTGCTTTATGGCCCTGGCTTTGAATACTTTGAAACTCCACCATCGTCAACGAAGTGACAGCACAAAATGATAAACATGGGCCATGTCGAATGACAAGACATGTCTGTAACAGTCAGGTTTTGGGGAAGCTATTTTCAAGAACAAGCCATCATATTTGTTTCCTGACAGAGCATGAACATACACCAGACAAGTGGACACCCATAAATTCTTCAGTGTTTGGCTTTCTTGGACAACAAGAGGCCATAGGGCCATTCTGCAAGTCCTACATGATGAGCTATGAATGGTGAAAGATGCAGACTGCCCTCTGTAGCGTGCTTCTCTTGTATTGCTGTTACACAACAATAAAAGCCATTTAAAAAAAATGTCTTTCTCTCGATGCTCCATATCTCCAGTCCTCGGTCCCGTTTACAGGAGGGTGTTCTTCATCCCAGATGCTTTCAGTGTTCTCAGAACAGCCTCAATGTTGCATCTGCAACATTGAGGTGACAGCAAAGTAGACCACAAGGAAAGGTGGACAAGTACCTCCACAGTTGCCTTCACTGCTGGAACGAACGGTTATGTCATGACACCATTATCTCTTTAGACCTCTTTTTCGTATTTTTCAGTGTAAGCTTTCTGTCTTGCACACCTTTCAGTTTCTGCCCCATGAACTCTTCTTGCATTTCTTATCTCCTTCTGTCTGTTATAAGCATCAGCTCAGAAATGACTTATTTTGACAAAAAGTTAGACTTTGCAATGAACTCTTCAGGGAGTCTGAAAAACAAACAATTCACAATTTTAAGCCATTCTTCAACATTGGCCTGAGACCAAACAAAGGACTGAGGATGTCCTGCTCTCTGATGGAGTTGCTTCCCTCTCCCAATTTCTCAGTCACATTGTGTGGAGCTGGTTAAGCTCCTGGTCTGTCAAACAGACTGCTGAAGAATGTTTTTTCCACTTTGCCAGGCAGCGGAGAAAAGGCTCTCCTGACGCTCCCGGTGTCATGCAGTGCCGTGCTGCGCTGCTCTATCAATGCACTTAGTGGGCTTTTGGGAACAGAGCATAAATATTTCAGAAGGGTGCTTTAATAAGTGTTTGCTGAAAAGCTGTTGATATCTTCTTTGTTAGTTGCTATGGTAAAACACGTTGATTTAAACAGGAAAATGAACAGCGACTGGAGAGGTTCACTCCTAAAGTCTATATATATGTTAGCTTTGAAACACATCTCACCAGCGAAAGAGATGGCTCTGAGAAGGTGGTGATGCACCTGTGGATGTAGATTCAACCAGGCAGTTGCTTCCGTGGTTCAGCCCCAGCAAAACACCGCTTTACCCCCAAAATTGCATTCATCCCACTTCGAAAGCGAGGTTTACTGTGTGGCCTGAGGAGTGATGTGATCTCTCTTGTACCCCTGCCATCTCCACTGCTTCTCCTCTGCTACTGGAGGAAGTCCCCTCTGGCTGTAGCAAGATGGCTGGGAATGAGCTTGGCCTTGAGGATGCTCCTTGCACATAATGAAGACAATCCAAAAGCCTATCACTGTTAAAATCGTCCTTCTTGACCTAAAGAGTAAGGCTAAGGTGGAAGGGGATTTTTTGGGGGGACAATCTGGACAAAGAATTCTGCTACATTTGTCTCAGTATGAGCAATAAACCACTACGAGTTTCCACTGTTCTCCTGCTGCAGAGTAGCAAAACAAACGCAGAGCACTGGTGAAGTATGACATGCTACAAGTTTGCCAAGGCCAACAGCATCCTTCCAGTCACACGCAGTGAATAAACGACGAGTAAAACTGAGTCAACACGGAGAAGGGAGAAATCCACCAAGGCTGCCTGTAGCCTTCTGACCTATCACACCGCTGCTTGGATGGGAAGGTAGATTTTGATCAAAGTGTGATTCATCTTCCCCACATGCAGAGGGCAAGAAAGCCATGATCCAACTGTTGGCTTTCCTGGGCAGCTCTTCATGTAGCTCCTGGAGAAAGGCCGCTGAAGAGCTCTGCTCTGGCAAGCCCCATTCCCTACTAGAAGAGGGTCCTGCAGTTTTAATTTATTAGCAATAATTTGCAAGTGGTGCTCAAGCCCAGAGCCACCAGGCTGGGAGGAGGCTGGGCTCTCATCTGATGAGGTACTCTGTGTCCTTCCTCATATAGAGTCCAAGTTCCATGTGAATTTAGGTTTTCCAAATTCAAATGACTAATTAAATGCCTGTCTCCCTTCCTCACAGCCTGTGCAGTGGGGCTGGGTTGAGCTGTCCAGAGATGGGATTTGAAGCTTGGTGTTACCATGTCCTCACCTTATGCTTCAATCATAAACTGATCTGAGAAGTCAAAACGTTGTCTCCTTTTCCAGGACTGTAAATATCACATTTTTAAACCTCTGAAGTACAACCATTCTTCCAACCCTTATGGCTCAGGAGGCCCATGATTAAGAACCTCAGCTTTCAAATACTGACTCTCTGCTAGCACCTTCTTATTTGCTATTCTCACCTTTCACACTGTGGTATTCCAGACAGTGATATAAAACATGTTGGGGCTCAGTTGTTACGCTGAGCTAGAAAAGAGGCACAAAATTTCATAAATCATCCTTCTGCCTACCTGAATGTAACATGGCCTCTGTATATCCTGACTACCCCAGCAGACAGAGAGACAGACAGTGTTTTCCTGTGTACTTTCCCCATGGTGTAGATGGTGTGCTATTTCAGCTCAGTATTAATACTACAATTAAAGTGCTTTAATAGCGTCACTGGACTATGAACTTTGGAAGCATGCTGTGTGCACTAAGCCATCAGGGTAACTAACCTGGCTGTTATTGTTGTTATTATTACATTGCCAAGAAGCCCTTCTGAGACCAGGATTCCTCCGGGAGGGCACTGTGCCGATGCAAGGTAAACCTGGCACTGCCGCCAGCCTAAGTGCAGGCAGCCAGGGCAGAGCACAACCAAGAGAGAAGCAGCAGGTAGTGGTAGGGACTGGATATATTTCCCTCCATTCTGGCCAACAGCTATTCATATGATAGGCTTTTTTTATTGTGAAAAGATCAGGAGGCTTTCCAGCAGCCTTGGACCCAGAACAGCAAGGCAATGCTTAGTGCAGAAAAGCTTTGTGGGGCGCTTTGGAAAACTCCTGTAAGGACACCTTACGTCTAAAACTCTGAGACACATTATGGTGCTGCCTGTCCCAACCCTGTGTTAGGGGTCTAAGGCATGTCTAAGACATCAAAATTCTCTACTGTCTCCCTTTCTGTGGGTGAGTGTCTAGACCACAGGACTTTGAAATTCATCTTCACAACATTTTATTTATGGATGCAAAGGAAATTCATTGTTGTGAACCACTCAGGCTGCAGCAATGAGGGTTGTCATCTCTTGGTGTGTTAAACCACCTTTAGGAAGGGAGCTGGAGAACTACTGCCAAAAACTACAATGCAGATAAAGAAAACATGCTACAGCAAAGAAGTAAAAATAAAAAGGCTAACTTAGATAAGGCCTTGACAGGAAGCTAGATGGACTGTGCCCCTTCAGCTCTTCTTGTTTAAACCTGTCTTTCTGTATTTGTTTAATAGATTCCAGCATCTCTAACTTGGAATCTACTTCAGAAGTGCTGCCTGATTTCTCTTCAGCCCAAGCACACAACCCTGTGCCTTCCCCACCAAGAACAGCGCTTAGCGAAGAAGTGTTAAGAAGTGTGACCTGGGCGGGAGAGGAAGTGTCCTTTCTGATGCTTTAGGGTTGTTGACATGGCAACGGTAGCTCACCATACGGCATGTTTCTTCTTTTAAACCAGCAGGGAGATTTAATTATTCAGACTGGGAAACAGGCTGAAGGAACTGCTCAAAACTCCTTGTGCTGAGGCCAGTCTGTTCCCCCTGGTGATCAGATGTTTGGTGTCTCTCTTCCCGATCTGTATTCCTGCTCCGTGCCAGACAAGAACTGGAGCTGGCACATGCAGGCTTGGCAGTGTAGATACTTGCTGAGATCTTCTGCTGAACCTCTGTGTACACTACAGAAAACCCAGCCTGGTGTTCCTCCCCACTCCTCTCTACTGCTCTGTGATACTTGTGCTCATGGAATCCATCCGGGAGCCACTGGCTAGCTTAGAGCTGATAAAAGATCTTAAAACATATCGGATACAAAGACTTTAACATCAGGAATCAGAGTTTTTCAGTGTCTTGAGGATCCTGCAAACCTGCAAAACTGATTGATGCTTACTTCAAACACGCACTGAAGTAGCACACTTGCACTTGCAGCCTGCCTTGCAAACATGGTCATGCTTCTTGAGAAAAGATCATTTTTGACATTTCGTCTTCACAGCCAGTTCTCTTCACAGCTGGTTCTCTCACCACTGTATGCTAAAGCCCTATTAACAATAATGTGATACCTATAGAATTCTAATAACCACCCCAAAGTTTAGATCAATAGTTAATTAGGTGGAGACCTCTGGCAGACGGTACAGTCAGATGGAGTTGTTAGACCATAACAGTCTCCTGTATTAAATCTTGTCATCTCTGCACTACTGAAAATTTGTGAAGAAGATGGCATCGTCAGCTTGCTGTACATACAGGAATCCCCTGCATCCATCTATACATGCATACGAGGGACCATTAAGTAGTCTCAGAGGCAGCTGAGATAATGCACTTCTTACATCTCTGCATCTCCTTATTTTAGCTTTACAAAATGGCATCTACGTGCTTTAAAGGAAATCATAAAAATCATATGGGTCTGCCTTGCAGCTGCTAAGATTTGATCAAATTATTTTGTCAGAAGTGAAAACAACCAAACCTGGTGAACACCCCATAGAAAGATGCAATAATCTTTTTGTTGAAACTCTTTTCTTAACACATATAAGTGAGTGATTTTTTTTCTCTATGTGGGTTGCAAATTAACTCAGAAATAAACACTACATAAATCAATAAATAGTTCATCCTTAGGCCTTTGGGCTTATTTTTTCACCAATAACTCACACTGTATAGTCAAAGAAAAACAATTCTCTCTTCATTATTTTCTGGTTGAATAACTCTGAAGTAGCAGAAGAGGACACACACGGCTATTGTTTTCCTCTGCTGCAGGAGCCAAAATTGCCCTGATCAGTTTGAGGCAGAGCTGGGCAAACAAGTTGAAATTGATGCCAGGAATAAAACACAGTGTCCTCGGGGCTCTGAAATTGCAAGGGCTTTTAGTGGCTGAGACAACAAAGAATTTTCTGAAATTCTTTTTCAGAAATGACTTTTTTTTGCCACAAAATGCTGATTTACACAAATTGGCACTTTTTCTGGGAAAGGTTCTGAAGGGGATATTAGAAGCATTGCTAAACCTCAGGTGTTGAGCTGGGAATGCTGAGAGAAAGGATCCTCTATCAGATTTGCTGATTACATCCATCCCACGTATGCATTCATGCATTTTAGTGTTCACTGATGAGTGCCCTGCTGCTCACCAGCCTCCTTCTTTCCCACAATGCCCTGACAGGAACAAAAAGGACCACTGGGAAACCTGGAAATGTTTTTTATAGTGGAAAAACTCTCTTCTTTGTGAGAATGGCCAGATGGCTTTAACCTGAAAACAGCACAGAAAATGGGGTCAGCAAAGAGCCTCCTGAGCAGAGCAAGGGATGGCAGGGACCATTTGGAGAGCCCCTGGAGCTGGCTTCAAGGGCAGGGAGCTTTGCTGAGGTCTTGGTTCTTCCTCAGCACCTTTGCTGTTAGATACATTTTGTCAGTGCAGATAGGAGCTCAGTCTATCAGGAAACCTATATTTGTGTTTTCCTCCCTGTAGCCAGAGGTCAGGCTCAGGTGGAATATTGTTCAGTGTTTCGTATGCAGAGATGGCCAGGGGGAGGCCTTGCTTCCTTTAATAGAGTTTGGAAGAGGTTTGTGAAAATAAATAAAGCATGAAAAACCCCCCAACCATACAACTTGTCCAGCAGCTGAGGTTGGTTGCTAACTTTGCAGGCACTATTTTTACACCTGAAGTGTTTCCAAGCTCCCAAGGACTTAAGAAAACAGATCCAGGGTAGACACGCACTGGGGAAGGGCTCTGCTGACCAGAAGAGATTTCTTTCTGCTTATTAGCTGGAGACATTCTGTTAAAAAGTAGGAGGGAGTGACATTGTCTCTCTGTCACCAGCATGAAGAAGCATTTCCCTTGCGTTGTTTACTCGCTAGTGAAAACAATTGCAAACTTCCCCCCTCAAAATCCCTAAAGAGCAGATACCTGCAGCCATACATTGGGTTTGACTGGAGGGGTGGGGAAAGATGAGCATTCAGGTCCTAATGTGGGCCCCAATCACAGTCCTGACTAAGGGCTTCTCTGCGTTGGAGATGATGTTCCTCAAGACTTGTGTACAGTGGCCATGGTAAGCCCATCTCTCGAGGCAGACCAGCTTGTGTACACCACTGAGTAAACTCCATCTATTGCTCACAGGAGGCCTCTCCAAGTCCAGGTGTCAGTCTGTGTTGCAAAATATCCGTGTGGTCTGGATCGTCACAAGTGGTCACTTGGGCCACAGAAAGGCTTTTTTCAAATGGTATGAGGACCATGACTGATGTTTGGGCAGTTTTACTTCTAGCCAGCAGATTGTCACTGGTCCTCAAAACCAAGTGACAAGCCACTTACTGCTGGGTGTCCATTGAGAAATACCCAAACAATTCCAGCTGCACCCAGCAGGCGACAGCACTGCACGGACAGCAGGGATGGTGCTGCATGCTGAGGGGTGTTTGCCGAGTAGTCCTGGAGCGAAGTCAGTGGTGAGAAACCTCCACCGCTCACCGGGGCTATGTCTGTCCATAGCGTGGGCTGAGTAAAAATGGGTGAGACAATTGATAGGAAACAGGGTATGAGATGACACAGAGCCCTGTACCTTGCACTTAGGAGAAGTACGCACGGAGCCCTGTATCCACAGCTGATTCCTGTGTGATACAGTAAAGAGCTCATACTGGAAAGGGAGTTTGCAATTTGTTTTATAAATCACTGTCTAAGCAAAGACAAAAAGGCTGCCAGGTGGGAATGTTTACAAGCTTTGTAGCTTCCATTGTAAACGATGAAATAGCAAGAAGAGAAAAGCCCTTCTAATCCCAGTGGCTGGGCAGGTTGTTCCCACTTGAAGCACTGCTTCTGTTTCTCAGTAACTCTTTCAGGTAAAAGTATCTTGTTGAGTATCACAGTGTTAAAGAGCACATGCTTTAAACACATTGCTAAAGACAAAAAAACGACAAATATTTTCAGGGCTTAGTGAATGTGAAGCCTGGACTGGCTACAATGGTATCCTATGGGATCCTTCCTCTTTATTGTATCCTCTCTTTGAGAGTAATGTAGACAGAAACAATCAGGAAGAACCCAAAGATAAAGGAAGGGGTGCCTACATTTTTGTATGTCTAGATTTGTCTGAGTGTGTGTTTGTGAGCAGCATCGTGACCACTGGGTAATGCAAACACGTGTCTTCTCCTTGGTATAGTTGAAACTGTCCCAAAACAAGCCATAACCCTGCGCAGGTAAGAGAGTTTTAATTCACATGTCTAAAGGCTTGTGTTATACACAGGTACATTTTTATATTTGTGTGTGCATCTGTGAACCCACTTGGGTATACATCTATATATTGGAACAGCCTGGAGAAGCTGTGGTTGTGGTCTAGCAACCCAGAAACTGTGTTTATGAAAACTTGCAGAAAGAGGTGGAATGTCCTAGGAAGGGGAAAATCGTCATCGTGCTGGTCTGATTATGGCTGTCAGCCAAGCCCTGCTGTGCTGCAGGAGGGGTGACTCTGCTGACTAGCAGGGAAGGGCACTCCTGGGCTGACTATGGGGTGGTGGGTTTGAAATGCTGACATCAACCTCTGCTTTTTGCTTCTGAAGAGGAAACAGCACCAAACTTGGCACCAATATCAGACAACTCTCGTGGCAGCTCAGAGTAGTTTGATGCAAGTTACTTTGTTCATACCACAGAGCGAGGTATTACTTCAACACCTCCCTTCAGAAAAGGGCCAGAGTTAGTCAGTGAGAGCAGGCTGGGATGCAGGAGCTGACTGATGTGCACACAAAGGGATGTGCTGGGGTGAAGGACCAGTGGGTAATGACAGGGAGCTGCAGGGAGACATGGGAGAGACAAACAGGGGGAGAGAGGAGAAAGTCTCTGCCACCCCCATGACCAGCGGTGATGAGTTGACAAGACAGTGCAGATCCCAGCCACATGGAGAGAGCAATCAATGTGCAGTAGAGACTCCTCCACATGGCTATTTTCCTCTCCTTTTCTTCCCACAAAGCAGGTGGCCCTCATTCCCTCTCCCCAGCTGGATGGGAACTACAACCTTACAGATCACGGGGGTGATTTCAAGCATTGAAAAAGAATGCACTCTTCCTTTTCTCTGAACACAAAAACATCTGAGGGCTAATCAACTCATTCTGTTCCTTCCGCAGAAGCCATGGAGGAGTTTCTGAAGTGCTCTCAAGCTCATTGAGACCATGCCTTGACAAATTGCTCTATCTCTATAATTGTTCGGGTCCTGGTACGATCAGCCCAAAACCAAGCAGAACAAAACCTCCTCATTGGAGGGCTACAGCCTTGCACCACTTACACCGCCACGCATTGTGCATCTGTTCACCCAGCGGGGAGTTGGCAGAAAAAAGTTTTTCTCTCACCAGGTGCAAAATAATGATTTCCCCCACCTCCCAGTCCAAAGCCAGAAGAAGTAAAGAAGATATCTTTTTCTGGCTTCAAAATACTCTGTTTCTGTTCACTCTAGTCTTTCCAGTGAAGAAGGACGAGGTGTGCGTGTCTGGCAGTTCCATCCTTCTTGTCTCTCTGATGTGCTTATATTCCCTGTTTTCCAGCCAAAGCTGAGGCAGATGCAGCTGAGAGGTGATCACAGGGGTGAGCAGCCTCATGGGCGCTCTCCGGGTACCCACCAAGTACCAGGTACTGCTGATGGGGAGCCCATAGCCACCTTTGCTGAGCTCTGAAATCCACACCTGGCCACCACTCACTGAGCTCTGACATGGACATGTGGAGTGGTACTCGATGAATGCATGCACTATTCCTTGTAGCTCTGCACCACTGCATCCTCTGGGTGCTAGTGCTGGGAAGATTTGGGTTTGCTTAGGATGATGTGCACGAGTGTCACAGGGCAGAGACTAGGCTTTCTACTGCACCGTCCACAGGCATTGCAGCTCTGAGATCCTTCTGAGGGGGCAGGGAGGGGCCTGCACATCACATCACATGTGCATTAGCTTTTCAGGGTTTGGAGACTGCAAATGAGGAGGGAATAACTCAGCTCAGCTCTCCATCCAGCCTTTTGAGAGCTACGGAATGACCTCAGCCCAGGCAATCTGCTGGAGCCAAGCAGAGGGCCTGTAGCTCCTTAAAGACAAGGAAGCCAACCCAAAGATGCAGTCACCATCCCTGAAGGCATTTAAAAGACATGTAGATGTAGTGCTTAGGGACATGGTTTAGTCGTGGACCTGGCAGTGTTAGGTTTATGGTTGGACTCAATGATCTTAAAGGTCATTTCCAACTTAAATTCTATGATTCTATGATTCTCCCCCAGGAAAACTTTCCACCTTTCAAAACATGAAAGGACATCACGAAGGAAAAGAAAAATCTCTTTTTCCTTCCAAGCAGCCAAGCAAAACTACTAATAGAGGGAGGTGGTCCTGTGGAAGAAACAACACGTGTATATTGAGGTCTGTCAAAAACCCATGTGAGGAAGGGAAAGATGCCAGGAAATGGTCAGGTGTCGCCTGCACTGCTTCGTGGCTGTTGAGAAGGGAGCAGTGCAGCAGCCCTGGGAACCTACAGTGTAGCAAGGAGTGTAAGGAATGTAAAGATCGGGATGTGCCTGACATGGGAAGGCTGATAAATAAGATGAAAGAAAAACAAAAGGAGAGTAGAGCCATCTCTAAACAAACTGAAGAGATGAACCTCCAAGTGACACGACTCAGGTAAAGTTGTCAGTCACTGCAAGACAAGGGCCAGCTCTGCACTGTGCAAGTGTGTTTATAACAGACCAGGGGCACTGATGCTTACAGGAGAGCTCCCTGCGTGCAGGGATAGGGCATTCCCTCCATTTACCTCCCCAGTACCCTGAGTCCCTCCTTCCTGCTGCAAAGGAGGAATGAAAAATTGCTATAGTTCACTCCCCATTCTTCCAGGACTAAAGATTTCCCAGCCCATTTACTGGATACACATTAAGGAGTCACCTGCCTGCCCAGTAAGAGGGACAAGATGTCCTGGTTCTAGAGGCTTTCTTTTTGGGACTACAGGGATCTCTTACCATCAGGAATAACAGATATCCTATTTTCTTGTTATAGACATGTCCGTCATCCCTCCCGTGAAGCCCTGTGACTGCCTCCAACCTGCCATGGAAACTCAGCCCGTCACCCCAAACAATATGTTCTTTCACCAAGGGGTGAGAAAGCTGAGTGGCCTCACATGGTAAGTGACATGAGTGGCTGGCAGAGGAGTTGTCTTCTCAGGCAGAGACCTTCTTTGTAGAGGCAGGCAGTGAGCTGTAAGAATTAATATATAGGCAAACAAAGTGGAAACAATCAGAAAGGAACATGATATCTGGAGTGCGTCACAAGCAAATATGCTTTCCAATTAAATGACTAGAAAGAAATGGAGGGGACAACACAAGAGGAGGGGAGGGGGAAAGGGAGGGCTCCCTTCATCATTATTTTTTTCCCTGTGCGTCATCTTTTATACCAGTGGAAAATGACTGCCAGAAGCAAGTACATCTAAATAGTAACCTTTCACTCCCGTTCCAAACAAGTGAGATGCTGACTTTGGGAGCAAGGAGATCACAGCCTGGCCGCCTACACCTTGGAGGCCACCTCTTCAGCCTAGTCCTGTTCCATGGTCCTACCTCTTACAGAAGAGAATATGTTATTAAACTTGTGGCATTGGAGGGCTAGCTGGGTCTTTGGACTGAGATTTAAGTTTACACTTGATTGCAGAATTATTTTGCAGACTAGAACCCTCTTCTGGTGAAATGTTTGTATTTGAAGTTGTTTTGGAAAATCCCGTAACTAAGAAGAGCAAGGATAAGAATTTCATAACAGTTCATGCCAATGATACTGGTGTCAGGAAAGACTGCTTCTTTAATGAGCTGACGAGGGGTCAAGTACTCTTCTAAGATATTGTCAGTGTAAAATATCCAGTGTTCAAAAGAAAAAGAGTGTCTGTGTCCTGCACATCCCTCTGTGCTACACACTCCACTTTCTTCTTCCAGATTTGCTGAGTAATGTGACTCAGCCTCTTACCCACTCTGTGTTTGTGCAAATTCTTCACTCCAGCTCACTCTGCCATGTTTAAATTATGCTGTGTTGGCTTTGCATTTGGGGAATTTGAAACAAGTTTTACGCTACGGACAAAAAGACTTAAACCTGAAGGCTCCCATGGCACCCATGAGCTGAGCTCTCTGTGCCTGCAGCATTGTCCCTGTGGGAAGGGCTGCTTCATTTATCCATTTGTCCATTCATCTTCCCAGCAATCCTTTGTGAGGAACAAGCCTGTCTCCATTTGTCATCTGGAAGGCTGTGTTTGTAATGCTTGATGGCCTTTTCCAAGTTGGATGATAGTGGAGCTAAAAGTATCTGTAAAATATA
The DNA here is from genome assembly GCA_033558185.1 of Dromococcyx pavoninus. NCBI lineage: Eukaryota > Metazoa > Chordata > Aves > Cuculiformes > Neomorphidae > Dromococcyx > Dromococcyx pavoninus. Next base: position 502,056 of record JAUMJL010000838.1, read on the forward strand.
TCCCCAAAACAGCACAGAAATGTTAATGAGTTAAATTGAATGCAGTGTAAGAGAGGGGAAAACAGCCCTCTTTGCTGCTCACCTCTACACGGGGCAGGAGATCTTTGCATGCAGCATCCCTGAGCCCTCACCAATAAGGTCTCTGCTCCACTGTGCTGGTCCTTGCTTGCCCACACTGCTCTGTCACAGTGCTTCTTTCAAGGTCCTCCTGTACCACATCAGTTTCCTCTGGGAGGAATGTGCTAAAGATGCCAAGTTATGGTTTCATTAAGTGGAAAGATTATTCCTAGTTTGACATGATGAAGCACAAATGGAAAGCTGGTTCTTGGGGCTGTACCCTCTCTGCTCTGCCTCCTGCCAAAAATGCTCTTAATTAGCAGAGGGGAAAAAGAGGACCTTTTTTTGTTTGATGCTTGAATAGAAAAATCTAATAAAAATGGTAGTCCACACTGAATCAAAACATTTTTATTTCCTTCTCAAATTAAGGAAAAGAAGAAAAAATATTATTTTGGCTCAACTCAAAACCTTTATTTTAGTTTCAACTTTTATAATTTAACCCTTTCAAACCTCATTTTATTTTATGTTTTCCAAAGAACAGGTCAATTTTGAAAACAAAGGACATTTCAAAATTAAAGTCTAGCCACTTTGGTTTTAGCCCCTAAAGAGAATGATTTTAAAAATATTGAAACAATGTGTTCTGACTTTATTAATTTTTTTTTCTTCCACCTCAGTTTTAGTGTTTGGAAGGACTCAGAGAATTCAGCCCTTTTTTTCAGGGCGAGGGCTATAAACCCACTGTTCACTGAAACATAATTCTCACAGCATTGTTCTCAACTTCCTTAAACTTTAGCTTTCTTATCTGACTCACTCTCAAATGCTACTGTAATCACATGCTTTCCACACAATAAATGTTTACAGCCAACTTCTGCCCATTTCCATTTGTGCTTTATCTGTAGCCACTGCTTAAACAGTATTTTCTGTCAATAGCTGTCCTGAGTTCCCAGGATACTAATGTGTTTGGGCCACGCAGATTCTGAGAAGCTCACAAAACGTTAGGAAAAACATCCACCATCCAAAAGTTCCTTCCAAAGAGAAAAAAGGCCCCCCAAAGAAAATTCAAAGGTAAGAGGAGGGGAAGTGTCACCAAAGAAGTGGTGGTTCTTCACACCATCAGCGGATGTTCTTCCCAGCCTTTAGAACCCTTTAGAACCCCTCGAGCACGCAGGGGCAATGGGGCAGCTCTGCTGGGAGCAGATGGAAAGGACAGGAGGGAGGGAAGGAGGGATGGAGGAAAGGAAGGAGGGATGAATCCTGAATCCTGCGCTAGCTTAGCACAAATATGAAGACAACCCCCAGCCTCCTTCACTCACTGTACTATGTTGACCAAGTCACTTCCCCCCTCTCTGAAACAAGGAGTCTGAGCTGGGCCCTAAGGAGCTGGACAGCTGGGGAAAGCATCACGGTTGAGTTCAAGACCCCCGAGGGCTGCCTCTGAATATGCAAACTCAATAATTGTGGTGCCCTGCAAATCCTCTTCAGGCAATGAATCCCCTTTTACTCAAAAGGTTTATTCAGTTACTCTCTGCTATTTTCAGTAGGAAAGGCATTTTTATTGCTGCAATTCAATAAATTAGCAGGGATTGGTGTCAGTAACCTCCTTGCAGCATCAGAAATGCAAAGCTTCCTGTGGCACCAATCCCATTACGGGCTTAATCTCACCTACTTCTCAGCAGATAACTGTGTGATAAGGGGTCAGATTTCTTTGGCTGCCTTTTTGAGTGTGCTAAGCTTATTATCCTCTTCTCATCCTCTACAGGAGACAGGCTTTCACCGCCTAACCCCTCCCGTAATTATTCACTCTCTGTTAGTGGAGCATGGCAGATCTGGGTCTTGAATTCTGCTTAATATGATATTATTTATCTAGTCAATATTCTCCTCTCAGTGGGATTCCACTGATGCCTTTTCTCTCTGTTTCATTCCCCCCTCTCTCTGCAGTTCTTCCCAAACTACTGTAGTTTGACTTTTTAAGGTATTTCAAAGCCCATAAGTTTCCTCCTGAAGAAAGAGGACTTACAAGGAAGGAAGATGAGATGAACCCTCTTTGCCAGGTTGTGTCAGTTATAGTGGCTTGAATGACTCTTCGCACAGCCCAGGCTGAGTTACTGCTGGTTTCCTCCCTCTCTGCGATAAATATTTGCTTTCTCTTCCTGAGGCTGGATCACGTCAGGATTCATTTTGAGAAAGCTCTTTATAGAAAAAAATCCCTTTCTGCTCAGTAAGAAGACTTTCAATTTCTGCCTTCAGTTTGTAGGAAATTTATGGGATGAATACACTTTTGTTAGGACAGGGGTGGTTACAAATGGCATTGGCTGTCAAAAATCTAACTCTCCTGTCAGGAGTGGTTTGCAGGAGAGGGAGGGGAGGAGTGCGGTGGCAGAATCCCATTAATTGATAAGAAATGCTTTAGAAACACCCTTCCACAGAAGGGTTCTCAGCAGCAGGTCCCAATTACATGGTGAACTACACAGGCTGGTTTTTAACAGACCACTCCTCTCTGGCCTTGCTACTGTCAGCTGTGAAGCACTGCTTTCTTCTGAGAGGTGTAGGTTATCGCCATCACACATCTGCAATGTAAATGTGTCATTTGTATTCTATTCAGAGTACAAGACTGCATTTTTCTTGCTCAGATCCTCTCCTTTCATCTGTGTGTGTGCTATTTTTAATCATTACACTCCTGTTGCAATTATTTTCATCACCTGAACTGCTGGGGGAGAAAAGTCAGGATGTTCAGTTTCGCCATCTGTATGCAGGATGCGTGTGGATGGGAAAGCAACTGGCAACAGAATGAGAGTGTCTAAAGGTCATTGCTGATGCTTCACATGCCAAAGACCCTGCTCAGGTTGTGGTGATGTGAACACAACTGCTAAGCAGAGAGGCAACTCCCAAAGCTCCTCCCAAGCCTGAGCTCTGCAGCCTGTGTTGGTGAGCATTTCTCTTTGTCAGATGAATGCTCAAGCTAAAATACAGATGTGGCAGCTGTTCTAGCTCTCACATACCTGATCTGAAGGCATCAGGTAACAAAATTATGACGTTTGGGTATTTCTGAGATCAGGGTTCCCTCCTTTTCCTATTGAATCCCTGAGAGCTGGAACCTTCCTCTGTGAAGGAAGGAGCCTGGAGACAGAGCTGAGGTGTCCTCTGGGGAATGTTCCCAATCCTCCATTGATGGTGGGAGGAACTTGATGGTCAGGCAACTAATATTGAGAAGAATTCCTCCCTTCACATCTTCATCTCTGCAGCACTTCACACTCCAAGGCAGACTTGACATAGAGCTACTACTGACTCCAATGCCCCTTGTCTTCTCTTCTAGCCTGTAGGTATTTCCCACATTTGTCTTTAGCTGCCTTCCCATCCTTTCCCCAGAGGCAGACAGTACTCACTGGATACCCAGCTTCTATATTGAGCCTCAGTATTGGTTAATCAGCTGGAATTATGTTCTCTCATCTTGGGAACTGAGACCTTTCCTATGAATTGGGAAATGTGCCAGGAATGAAAACCTCCATTCTTTGTCTCTATTGCTGCTCTCCTTGGCACAGGGGAGTTGACCAATAGAGCAGAACAAAGGAACAGAGGACAAATCCATGTCTTAGAAGGCACCGCAAATCTCACCGCATGCTCTGAAATCACTGCTGGAGCTCTTTTAAGTCCATAAACAAGAATTAAAAGTGGATTCAAAATAGTCTACAAATATCAACAGACAACTCCTTAATGCTCCGCACTGTTATTCTACTGTTACTAACAGCAAAACGGATAGAGAGCAGCGAGGAAACCCGGCCAAGCCTGCATATTAGTGTCACATTAATAACAGAGCTAAGCTTAAAACTTAAGACCCTTGGAGTGCAGTGCCTGAATCCAACTAGAGCAGAGCACAGTTTAAAATTTTCCTATCTAAATCTAGTTTTATAAATTTAAATTTAAGTTTTATTTCTCTACCTTTATTTAATGTTGGAGCCCCCCTGTATTTTCAAAGGGTATCAGAGGCAGTAAGAAGGAGAATGTACATGGGGACTCTAAGCGTGCTTTACCCATACTTTGAACAGAGAGGGATCACAGCAGCACACCTCCTTAGCCTTCATGTGCCTCTGAACATGATCTGCCCTGCAGAAAGTGGGAACAGGAGACTTTATTGGCAACTACCAAAGCTACAAAATAAATGATCCCAAGAGCCCAATATTTAATTTTCACTCAGTGCAGCAGCTGGCTCCTGTGAAAATGAGACACCTCTCACTCCAACAACACCACGGGAATTAGCATCCTGGCTCTTTATCCTTCCACTCATTTTTTAATGAAGTGTGATGGCATGTTGGGGGAACCCAGAGGCTGTATGGCATCTTCAGTCCTCAGCGACCAGCAAACAGGGCTGTTTACGAAAGTGAGATGAAATGAAAGGAAAACAGCAGGGCCATGCCAATAAATGAACATTCTGTCCTGCACATGCTTCCTCTGGGACAGGGGGAGGTGGGGGATTGCTAATCAACCAGCTGTTTCTCACCATATATTATTTGTGGTTGCAGGATTTCTCATTTAAAGCCACCGTGGATGCAGATGGTTTGGACTTGAGTTTGGCTGAGGAGATCCTACATTACTAAGAGCTGTCTCTTTTAAAGCATTTGAAACAGCAACAGATTGGAAGGGCTGTTCCTACCTAGTTAGTCTCAAAGTCCCTTTGAGACTCTCTTCTGCATATTCCTCTGCTCTGGAGACTACATGGACTGTGAAAAACAAATTCCCACTGTTTGAAAGAGGGTCATTAAGCTCCTATCATTGCAGCTCAAGAGGAGGGGAGGAGAGTAACTCTATAAATTAACACTGCAGGTTTTTTGTTCGTTCTCCAAGCAATGCCAGATAATCTTTTCCTCCAACTACAAATTAAAAGTTGATTTTTCTGTTTACTCTTAGCCCAAACTCAGCCTTGGGATGTGGAGGCTTATAGATTACTCCTGCCTCTTAATGACCACCCCAACGAGACACGTCCCAGGGTCTGGGTGTAGCTGGAGGTGTCATGGGGCAGGCTGGCCCTGCTTGCTTTGCTGGGGATTTGCTAACTGTGCAGCATTAGGCAGACAGAGGAGTGGGGACGTGAATTTGCGGAGCCATTGCATTAGTGCTGCGGATGTAGCTGCCCTTTGCTCTTCATCGCTGCCTTCTCACCAGGAGTGAGTGCTGCAGCAAAGGAATAGAGGATTTGCCAGGACCTGGGATGCTCCATTTCACAGTCCACCTTTTTGTGGCTTTGGGTGGGAAAGCGGTCTCAGAGCTGTGGGATGCCCTGGCAAGTTGTCTGTTTTGCAGAGCGTGTGGTGTAGGTGGAAACCTCCCACGGTGCTGCAGGAGAAGCAGGCTGTGGCTTCTATGTCTGAAGCACCACAGCAGAGCTCACTGGGGTGCACCTAGTGCAGATCTCCTGGTCCAAACCCAGGTGCTGGAGCCAAGCACATTAACCAGCCACTGGGCATGGGACAGACAGACTCTGAGGGTGGCTGTGTTTTATCGTTCAGAGTTTTGAATTGTGTGCCAGATGCTGCAGTCAATATAAGCAGCAGGAAGAGGGTAAACCAGGTTGGACCCACGGAAAACAGCACAGCCTGTAATGTACTGTCATTGTCCATTCATTGCAGCACCTAAATGTGAAATGAGAGAGGGATTCAATTTGTGAGCAACCCGGAGCTGATCCCTGGCTCTAGGCAAAGCCCTTTCATTAGAGGAGGCTATGCCAGCTGCCGTCTTCGTGCTGGATGCTGGGGCAGGGCCTCTTGTGCCACAGTGATTATCAGACTCCCACAGCAGATCCTGCCTCCTTTGGGGCCAGGGCCTGATGGACAGCGGGAGACAGGGTTTCTCACTCTCGTACCCCAAATACCCACGCCGAGCAGCCAGGGAACCAGGCTCCTGGTTGACTATGTGGCTATTCACTCTTCCTCTTTGCCAGGCATTAAACAAACCACCTAGTGTACCAGGGCTGGATGTTTGCCACCAAGACTGGGGACTGGAAAGCTCTTTCTTTACATGTTGATCTTCCTGCCTTTCCATCCATCACAGGAAGGACTCCTTGTTTCATTGCCAGGATTAGTGCTGGCTTCAGTCCTTCTCTGGTCTGAATGCCCTCATCTGAGAGCAGTTTATTCCCTTCCAGGAAGAATGCATGTGGATATAATCTGGCTTTTATTTTACAGCCAAGAGGAGAGAGTATGTGGCCAGGTACATCTCACCAGTCAGGCGAGTGCCTGGAAAGGAATTGGCATCACTGTTCTGGGTATGCAGGGGACATTCAGGACCTGGCTCTGAGAGGCTGGAGTGACACTCAGCACAGCCTCAGGCTATTCCTCAGTCAGCTGAATGTGACCGTAATAAGTATACCAAGTAATTCCAGATTGGGGGATAAACCACATAGAAAGGGCTTTTTTTGTCTGGTGTTTCAAGAAAACAAGGCTTACATATTTTTTAGCTGTTGCTCCTCATCCCACTAATAACTTTGAACTTGTTGGTTAAATTCCACCAACCTCACCAGAGGCACACAGGTGCCAAAGCGAACAAAATTCCTAAAAATATTGTGAAGAATTGTGAAATATGAGGTTGCAGTATTAGTACAACCTTTCTGAGGTCTTGGATGACTGTCCTGGGCATGAGATGTAGGGAAGTCTCCAGCAGTGGAGTTCCTGGTAGGAGCTCGTGTCCTGTTAGACATCAGTGACTCCAGTCTTCTCGCACTCCACAGCACTCATGCAGGGAGATTCAGCCCCAGTGACACAAAGACAGGGCAAGCTGAGGTACTTCTGGTTTTTGCACCTTGGTCTTTGCTGACAGCTCCTTTTCATGCCTGTCCTTCAGGCCAATAGCAGTCCCACTCCTTCAGCTGACTCCTTCTGCATCAGCTTATCCATCTCTCTTCTTATCAGGGCCGCCTGTCTTCCTGTATGCCTGAGGCTTTCTTGAAGGTAATTGCCTGTGCACGCACCGTGAGAAGTGGAATGTGTACTAGCAGGCACTTAGACAGCTTGTGAAGGCAGTGACTCCCTGCTCTCTCTGGTCACCCTTGGCACATTAAGGTGCCGGCTTAATGGGAGTGAAACCTCATTAGTCATCAGCAACCTGGCACAGCTGCCCCTGGGCTGAAAACGCTTCACTCCGAGTAGGAATAAGGACGAAGTGTAGTCAGAGGATGCAAAGCTACAAACAGTCAACTTGAGGACGCTGTCAGAGCTCCAGAAACCCTCTGGAAGTGACAGTGAACTTGGGAGAACGTGGGTTATTTTGGTCAAGATTTAGCCCAGTTTGACTTTTAGGACTGCCTCTGGAGCAAGCATGACCAGGGATCTTCAAGTTCAGGCTTGGAGTCCAATTTTGTGGTCCGGCTCTTGTTCAATGTTTCCAGAGCTCCAGAAATCAAGCTGTAGACTAAAATTTTAAGTAAGCAAAAAGCTTTTACAGAATGTATATGCTAAGACACGTTTGGACACTAAGTTGCCTGTTGTGATGCAGGCTTTGTAGCTTACTGTCCATCACTGAGCGAGTTCCCCTCTCTGAATTCATCTAACAGGTGGATACTAGTGAGTAAAACTAAAGGGTCTGATCCTTAATTCGTTGTACAAAATGAACTGCTTGGGAAAACCTATTGGTTCAAGGCCTTATTTATTCAGTGGACAAACTGCCTTGAGTAGTCACTGGAACTAAGAAACAAGTGTGCACGAGGTCCCTCCACCCACGCTGCACACAGAGGGCAGCGTGAGAGAAGCTACAGAGCTGGCAGCACTGAAGAGGCAGAGCTGATAACGCTTCCGGAGCAAGCAAGCCATCTCAGAAACCAGGTACAATAGTAAAGGTCTGGGTTTACCTGGCCAGTGAAGTCCAGTATACTGAAACTTATTTCCCTCACTGTCTGCACAGTTGAGTTTGTACCTCTATTCCTTCCTTGCAGTGTTTTTAGATTTCTTGGATGTACTTTACCTCCACAGCGCTATTGAGCTGCAATGCCTTATCATTGTCTTCAAAGCAGGATGATAACAAGAATTGTCCCCCTATTTCTTTGTGCCTCCAGTGATCAATATGTTTTTTATCTGTGGCACCCAGGAGACTTGTGTGGGGAAGTCCTACATTCTGGTTAGAACTGATGGAGTTTTAAAGATCTTTCTCACATTGGTGTTGATGCTGTCTGGCTTTCCAGGCAACAACACTGCTCCTTTGTTTTTATAGGGTCGCTTGTACACTGAAACCTCGGGCATTGCCTGCCTGCCCTAAGGCAATCAAAATATCTGCACTTTGGCACCCAGACTCAGCAGTTACATCACAGGCTCCCACATCCCTGCATACATCTTATTTATTACTGTACTGCAGGGATGCTGGAAACATTAACCAAGATTGTTGCTTCTTTTGTAAGAGGTTTCATGTTCTAAGTGAAACACTTTGTGATTATATAGACCATTAAGAATCACGTGGCATTTCCAAATCAAGAGGCAGTGAAAAATCACTGGATCATATTTCTTGCCTTTTTTGTCTGTCTTAGACCAGGTGTCCTCTGTCCCATCCTGCTGACCCAGCCAGCTTGGCTTGCTGTGCCCATAAAGCCAGGCAGTAAACAAAGATATATTGTCAAGAGAGAACTTTTGCTGGCTCAGCATTGTTAACATCGACAACATCTGCTGTCATTCAAAGGCTCTCCTTGTGCTGATGTGAGGGAGGGTCTGCAGCACAGACTTGCTCAAGTGCAGATCCTGTGTGTCTCTGGCTCCTGTCCCCTGCCTCTGACTTGCAGGAAGCTAAAAATATAGCCTGGTTCATAGATGCTATTCTGGGGGCTCTCTTTTTCCTTGCTTTAGCTCCCCAAGCACGCGCTGATGTTTTTTTCCAGTGATGATCAGCATTACCCTATATATTTCTATTTAGAATACATAATTTTAGACCTGATTCTGCAATTATTACCAGTCTAAATTATTTGCTATATGAATTGGTTTTTCTTAATTAAAAACAATAACAAATTTGGCTTCATTTATAGCACTGCTTAGTGGTTAGCCTCAAGATTAGAGTGGGCTTCTCCAGGGACTGTGTGTTTTCCAACACGCATCGCTCCTACCAATGTGTTTCAGCTCTGTGTTCCCTGAAGAAAAATCACCAAACTTTGCCAGCTTTCATACTCTTGTGCAAGGAAGAGCAATATTTATAGGAAAGAAGGACAAGACCATTTATAACTGTTTGCACAATTACAACATTATTACCAGTCTGAGGGGTTTGAAAACAGATCACCCGAAGCAAATTAACTTCATTGTCCCAGTAAGTTGTGATCTTGTAAAAGCACCATGGGACAAGTTTTTTCTGTCTGAAGGAATAAGAGAATCAGAGATGTACTGGAAGCGCTTAAATGCTCAGTATTAATAAAAGAAAAGTTGCAAGTTATTAATCTTCTTGTCCCAGGGTTGGCAGGTTCCAAATGCTTTGGCTGAGACCATCTTCAGCTCTTCTCAGAGAGAAGAAGAATGAAGTTTAATAAACACAAAAGAGCAAGACACCATGAAAACTCCATTTCCCCCTTTGAGTGAGGCAGAAAAATCCACCAGGAGCTGCAAGTGAAACCCTTTGCAATCTTCACATTTTACCTCGCCTGTGCTTCCCCCTCTCAGGCTCAATCCAGGGCCAGCCTTTTATCCAGAATTTTTAATTGTGCTTCAGTGCTGACAAGGGGGTGGTTTAGACTGAAGAAAAAAAGAGAAAACTCCAAGGGCTCTCTTCTTTTCAACTGACGCTTCTGGGATGTTTTCTGGGTCTCTTTGCAGAACCAGTGCTCCCAGCAGCTGACCATAACACCAGTGCCTCTGTGGGTCAGGAGCCCAGCAACTCACCAAGTGTGTGTCCAACTTGACACACTACAGCCTCCTGTAGCTCAGCAGCTTCTCAGTTTGGCTTCTCCACTCTCCTCCAGCTGACAGTGTTTTCAAGTACTTCCTAAGTGCCCTTCCAACTTCAAACACCAACATCAACAGATGCACTCTCATCCTGTCTCCAAGAAGGAATGAGCTTTCCAGGCCTCGTTGGATGGCATCATGATTGGTGGTGTGAGTGGTGGCTGTGCTGAGCTTGCACACACACGCGTGCACAAGCTTAAGTGAGAAACACACCAAACAAAGGCTGACGTGATACAGGTAGACCTTGCTGTCTCTTATGAGGGGAGCCAGCTGCACCCCAGCTGTGTTGTCTCCCATTTCACTTGGGATCAGCAGTTCTGTGATTCCAGTGCTGTGGCTGCTGCCATGGATTGAGTTGGACCCAGAGGGACAGAGGTTGCTTTCATTTTTGGTTGGGGAGTAAGGGTCGCCTACCCTTGTGTGGGTTTGGTCAGACTGGCAGAAGCTGAGCCACTTGGGACACATTTCTTAGTACCTGGAGCCCCTTGGAGACAGGTCCAGCAGAGGAACTGCTGCCTACTGGTATGGGGTAGGGAGGAGATGTGAACTTGGGCATAGTCACCAGCTGGGGGATTGGATGTCCCTGAGGAGACTGACCTGATCCAGGGTGCTGGCAGCTGGGGTGGTGTATGGTCCTGAACAGAGGTCTCTGCTCCTTCCTGGGGATCGGAGGATGAGGGGGAAAACGAGGGCAAGAGGGTGCTTGGGCACTGATATCACCCAGGATAGAAGCCAACGTGCATCATTGACGTCAAATCTGACCCCTGTCAAAGCTGAGTGTCCTGTTACAGTCAAGTAGCATTTCGCTTCAGGAAAATGCCTCCATGCTAAAGCTGTTACTAATGCGATAAATGCCGGAGCTCCCAGGATACTGAATAATTACAAAGTCCTCAAAAGAAAACAGCACAGACCTCCTTTCAAGTAGAGACAAGATAAAATTAAAACTTCAAAGCTGTGAGAAGGGAACTGGTTCTGAACACGTTGTAAACTCTAGAGATATATCTGCTTCCTCACTCTCCCTGGTCTGGCGTAACCACTGTGTTCAGAAGTTGACACTAAGAAATGTGGAGTGCTGTTTATCCAGATATGGAAAAAATGATGATACTGTCCATGGAAGTTGCATTATTTCTTGGAGGTTTGTGTCAGCAGCCACTGCCCCAGTGGTTCTGCTGCGGCACAGGGTGTTGCTTCTTGGACACGGGCAGTTTGCTCTGGTACCCGGATGGAGCTGAGCCAACAGGACAGGAGATGGTGCTCAAAGCCTGAGTAATCCAGCCAACCCCTTACATCCCAAGGCTGTCTGTCTGTACATCTTAAAGTTTGATGTCAGGGAAATACAGATTTTTTTCGCAGGGCTAGGATTGGGCTGTGGTACTCAAGACCAGGAGTGCCTGTGCAGGGATGCTTGCTGGACAAGCCAGTCCTCTTCCAGCCAGAACAAGAGGTGAGCAGCCTGGGCTGTGCTCTACTTCTGGACTTGCCTAGTGCTGGAGAAGGACTTTAAGGCAAGAGAAAAGTAAATATGTTCCAGGTTGTCCAAGCAATAACATGAGGATACCTGGAAGAGCTTCTTGGAAGCACCTTTAGCTCCCACATACTTTTGTGGTGCCGGTGGGTGTGGCATTTGGTGTAAGAAGGAAAGCACATTCGACTTGCACCAACCTGCACCTTCCTTCCTTTTCCCTTACTATTTCCTGTCTTTGCAGCAGAATGCACTTTCAGCCCTTTGAAGAGTCTTTTCTGGGAGAGGGGTGATGTGCCAGGGAGGTGCTGAGTACCATCCACTCCACCCTGGCTGCCAGCATATTCAGCGTGGTTATATATAGGCTCTGAGCTGAGGCCTTCGAAGCAGCACTTGGACCTGAGTTCCTCGAACATGGCTGGAAAAAATCCACTTGGCATCAGGCAATTCACCATATGCTGCTGTTCCCTTCTGCTTTTATCTGGACAGTACCTCCATACTCTGTGCTGTGGGATAGCTGCTATTTTGGGGGCAGTATTTGATATCTTTCCGTTCCCTAACCATTTTTGAAGGGGCTGTCTCCCCTCCTCCAGGCTGGGACACAAACAAACTTCCCAACTCACTGCACTAGCCCAATGTCACTGGATTGCAATGGTTTATGACCAATGGCTGGAGCATGGGGGGTCTGAGAGGGCTGATGGTCTCTCTTTGTTGTGTCCCTACGTGTTGGGGAGCTGAGGCTGCCAGGTACCAGAATATTCACCACCTGGATGGGGTTTTCTCATATACAACCGGTAGGGTTGCAACTTTCATGCACAATTTCCACCTTAAAATAGTAAGACTTCCACATTTCAGTTTTGAACTGTTGCTTTTTTTTTTGTGAAATTGTCTAGGAAGGAATTCTGGAACCTTCTATTTCCACCAAATGTCTATGGCTTTTTAAAATATTTTTAGTCTCAGAAGGAGAAAGTGTTTTGAACACCTGTTCTATTCACACGCCAAATCACACACAAAGTCAACAGACACCCACATCAGCAATGCATGCTTGTACCACCCAGTGAGTTTTGTCTGGGATTGCAAAGTGGAGAACACGGGTTTCATGATGGGGCTGATGCCAAGGTGGTGTAGGTAACCTGTCTCAAATCTTGGGGTGACCCTCTAGCTGAGTGTTCACTATAAATCTTTCCTTGCCCATTGCTGCCAGACAGCTGTGAGGCAGAGCGAGTTCTGCTCAATGCCGGCACGCAGTACAAAAGCCCTTAATTTAGAAGCATTAGGACAACTCTGCTTGGCAAGCCTGGAATAAAGCTCTCCAGACAAAACACAGCTTTGTCAGAGGAGAGGAGAAAGGTGCCTCCCTGCAGAAGTGTGGGAGGTACCTTACATTTCTTTTGGTGACCTGTACTCTACTCCGATGCCCAGTTTGACACACTTGCAAAGGCTCTGATGCTTTTGGCTGAACTGGCTCCCATTGCTAGACTCAATCCTCATTGCTGTTAACTCACATACCTACAATCACAAGTGAGAGTAAGGAGACAAAGACAGCCTAGAAAACACGAGATGACTTTTTAGGACTTTTATATAAGTGAGTTTGTGTGTTGTAAAGCATCAGGAGGGAGAACCATGCAGATCTGAAGAGTTGAGCAATGTTTCACCACACTAGCCAGGCTCCTGTGCTGTACTAGTGTTACTGGCTGTTTTGGAGGAAGGGTCTGGCTAGGGTCTCCTGAGCTCTGTTATTTGTTTGCCTGGATGCCTGGCATTTCCCCAGCAGAAAAGGACTGTCTATTCCTCACAGAGCTTTCTGAACTCATCATTACAGGGGCTGTGTCTGGGAAGAAATTCACTTCATCCTGACTTTCCACCCCAAAATGAGGACAAGCTAGTACACCTTTCATTCAAATCTGCATAGCATCCCTCTCCTCTTGCTTAAATGGAAAAAAATATCAGTGTATTTTTAGCTTCTTTTAATTGAAGTAGCAGCTGGAAAAAAGGAGGAGAGCCAGCACCACATTGCCAGCCAGTTCTTCACAGGCATCCAGCAGCTGCCATGCAGCCCTATGCCTGCAGTCACTTGGTGGTTCAGGAGAGGTCCATGGGCACCTGGGGACATGTTTGTAGAAGATCTGAGAAAAGACACAGAAGCCAGGAGCAGTAAATATTATGTGTCCTACCACGGTCAAACCTGAGCTGCAGGCAGTTCAGGTTATCCCCCCTGCAATCTTCAGCCTCAGCAGCACAGCCAGCATTGTCTCTGTGCTGCTGGAGACTTGACAAGTTTACACCAATGAGAGTCAATATTTACCACCTCTTGTGTTTGTTAGTGTTAAGAAAACGTCTCACCCAGAGATGCATCCTTGACTAATCCATGTAAGTGATTCTATCTTAACGGGGGGGGGGGGGGGGCGGGGGGGGGGGCTGATAAATAGGTGGCAGGGAGAGGGTGACAAAATAGCAATGGGTGTCACCTGTGTCACCTATAGCAAGAAGTGACAAGAGGAACTGAACGCTGCTGTCAAGAGATCAGGAAATATGGTGGGTCTGGAGGAGCAAAAGAAGAAAAGCCAGTGAATGAAGCATCAAATGACTCTGAGACCCTGAGAGAAGTTCAGCTGCTGAATTCTTAACAGACAACGTGTCATCCTCCTTCACTGGTGGTTTCAGCAATTACGTACGTAATTCCTTGTGGATGAAATGCTGCCTAATGTGCACACATGCTCTATGGACTGGAAACCCATGAGGGCATCTCTCCCTGTTTGCAGCCCACCTGGGGAGGGTCAGCAAGGCAGGAGATGAAGGGCAGGGTCCAGACTGACGGTGAGTGCACGTGCAGGGTCCTGCTGGCTGCCCAGGGACCTGACAGCCTTCCTGGAGTGAGACAGGGAAGTCAGGTCTGTGAGGATGGATTTCTGCTTCACAGATCTTTGCATTTCTGAAAGCAACGCATGCTTCTGTTCACATAGCAAAGCAACACGTGGACTCCACCTGTCTTCTTTGGCCTGATGTCACAAATTTAGTCCAGAATTCACATTTTGATCATCTGATTTTTATAGAGAAATGCAGCTAGGCTAAAGAAAACACAAGGAGTCTCCTACCACAACTAAAATTGCACAGCTTTAAATAAAGGCACTAAAAATCTACAACCTCTCTAAATAACAAAACAGGTCAATTTTCTTAGAAGTCCTCCCTTTGCTTGAACTTCTTCCCCACACAGCTCTGCCTCCAGAGTAAGTAAAGCTGGAGCCACAGCAGCAAGCCCATACCCCTTCCCTGAGCGCTGCCAGCCTCTTGGGCTCTCTCCATCACAGCCCCTCAGCACAGGGTGAACACCAGCCAAGACCATGAAGTTTGCACTTGATGCTATGCTAAATTCATGCTTAGCAGCAACTGCACTGAAAAGAGAAGCCCAGTTAGCTTTCGGTACACCAGTTGGAGGGCTGGCTGCCATCCCAGCCCCCTTCATCTTCCTCAGTTTCAGTGCAAAAGGTCTGTGACAGAAAATTTGACACTGGGGATTTGTCAGCCTGCCATTTTTATTCCCATGTAAACACCTCCTACAGCCAGCAGATTTAGTGGCTGGCAGGAATAAATAATTTCTGAAAGGCAGGAACACGGAGCAGGCTGGTAATTAGGAAAATCTAACTCCAGATGAGGAAACATGTTCTGCAGGCAAACACTTGGCAGCACAGGAGGAGGCTGCACATCTGGCGAATGCAGGCAGCAGGCTGGCCAGCATACAGCTGCAGGAAACATCTGGGTGAGTGCAGCCTGCAGATGGGATTTGTGCTGTATTTTTGAGTAAGGTAGATCCCAACTAATGTGCACTCCTTAGCTTATGTGCACTGGAAAAGCCACAAGGAAATTTGAAATTTATGTGGGTTTTTTTCCCCCCCTTGGCAGAGGCTTTTCTCTCCCTGTGTTTCTGCTGTGGTTTCCTGCATTGCTGTGGGCAGTCTGGGGACACAGCAGCTGCAATGAGGGCACAAATGACATTTTGCAATCTTTTCTCTCTGTAAGAGGATAACAGATTCGTCCTCTCCTTCCTCTGCCCCAGTCAGTCTTGAATGTGTTGTTGGGAATGGTCTGCAAGTGCAGCACTCAGCATCACCCTGTTCAGCCCCTGGCAGGCGGGGCAGAGAGGAGACCTGGGAGGGGGTGGTGGGATGGCTGGTTGTCCTTGGAAGTGGGGTGGCCCTTGAATGCCATGTAAGCCAGCCAGCAATGAAAACTCTGTTCAGTGCAGCTCTGCTGTGCCTCCTCAACCCCAGCCATGTAAGGATCCACTATTTGCCCCAGGGAGGAGGAGCATCACTGCAGAGCTGCTGTCCCCCTGACAAGAAGTGCCAACAATGGATGGCTCCCTTCCACACCCAGGGGGCTGGTGGCTGCTCTGGTTCTTGCCTGTGCCACCCATCTGACAAGGGTTGCAAATTGTTTGGGGATTTGGTACACCTCCCCAGACACGTTCTTGGGACTGGGTACCCACCACATCACTAAAGTCCTGGTGGAAACAGGTATAATCATTCCTGACTGCTCTCTGGGCAACCATCTATTTCTTTGCTGAGCTCAGTGCCATTCTCTGCTGTGACATTAAAGGCAGCAGAGCTTTTCTTGCTAGTAGGGATGTGATGAGCATGAAATATCCAGCTGGACTCCTTATGTTTGCAAAATGAGTAGGCTCAATCTGGAAACAATCTGGAAGAAAGCAAATGGGAACAATTGCAATGGTTTGTATCCAATTTTACCTTGAAGGGGAAAATGCTCCTTCCCAGTTTTGCATGGTACAAGGGAAGTATTCCCAGAAACACCTCTGAAGTAGGGTGGTAAACATGGTAATCTAAGGACTAACAGCCACAATTAATTCTCTCTGCAATTTCTAGTAGCTGGAGAGGCTTTAATCTAGAAGGATATACCCATTTCAAGGCAATTTCCTTTATTATTCAAGCTTGCAAATTGCCTGTCCCTATTGGTCTCCGATGCAAATCTCTTGAAGTTTAACACATCTGCAATTTTATAAAGTCATTAGTTTTAATTAATAGATAAAGCTCCTCCATTATTCTCAGAATTAACACCAACTGATAAGAAGACACAGAGCCAATACATGGTTGTGTGTATTCACTAGGAAAACCTTTTGAAATGCTGTGATTAAAGGCAGAGAAAAAGGCTTGTGTTTTATTTGGCAGATAAATGGAAATGCAGAGCAAATTATTTTTGCCAGATTCTATAGGACTTAAACAATCTCAAATGTGCTATTATTTGCTACCAGAATGTTTTGTGTTCTCCTTTTTGTGCATGTCCAGAAAGAGTGGCCAGTGGGTTACATCTGTGTGTCTGTGGGAGGTGAAGGGGATGCAGGTTGGGTGTCAGCGTGGGCGGCAGAGCTTCCAGCGCCAGTCAGCAGTGAGGCACATGGAGCCATCCTGCAAGGCTCCTGATGGACACAGTAGGTGAAATGTCAGACATTTCCTCTGCAGGAAAGTGTCCTGGGAATGGCAGTGACTTTTCACTTGTGAGCACTGGTGAGCTGTCTCCCTCCTGCTCCCTACATTTGGACCCTCACCACCAGGCTGAACTTGACCTGGGTACACAGCAGCTTCACCTCTGGGGTCTGAATACATACACAAAGGCTTAAGAAGAAGGAGGAGTTAGAATAAGGATGGGTTTACTGAAGATAAACCAACAGGTGGTCAAACCCATCACCCTCAGCCCCAAAACCTGGAGCTACTGTCCTCAATGAATATATCCAAACTAGAATGTGTAGGACTGCTTCCATATAGTGGTTCCTCTTTGGACAGGAGCTGGCTGCACAGTTTTTTTTCTCTCTCGTGTGCTGGTTTGGCAGTATTTGACTCCAAGAAGCCAGATCACAGGTACAGCTGAGTAGCAAATAGTTTGTCTACCCTATAAAAGGATCTGAACCGTCAAGAATTCAACCCTGCTCTTAAAAGCAGACGTATAAGGCTATTTATCACTGTGGAATGACAGATTGAGGCTTGCTTCGTGTCTGTTGAACCTTTCTGTGATAAGCTCTACCTCTTAACAGCAGCAGCATTTCACTATATGCAGAGCAGATCATCAGGTGTCCTTCCTCCTACCTGATCCCAGATGGGTTCATCCTCTTCAAGCCTGAAACCCAGGATGCAGCATGAACTGAGGCCCTCAAGGGCCATTCAGAAGTGATCACCAGAACAGAGCAGACTGAGAAATCTTGGCATTTTCCAGCAGAGCCAGAAGCTGCTGCCAAGCAGGTCAGCTCAGCCAAAGTCTGCCAGTTTGCTCCTTTGTTTAGCGTAAGCCAAATATACAAGAGTAGCCTGAACATAATTGAATCAGTTGTTCCTCTTGTGGGATGAGGTTGGAAAACTCAAGCAGTACAAGAAGGTTGGGACAGACCTAGAAGAATGGCTGTGGTGCAGGAGGACCATCTCTACTCCTGTACTGATACAATACCCTGTGTGACATCTGCATTCAGGAAACAGGCTGACCTTGCTGCACCAGCGTATTAATTCATGGGCAAAGAATACAGGAAAACAAATAAATGCCATGAGGCTTAAGTGGGAATTAATTCTGCAGAGCAAAAGGCAGCATGGTGATGACAACTCAGCTGACAGGGCTGAACTGTGAGTGGCAGCGTTGGATAGCTTTGGGCTGAATGTGACAGTTCCAGTTCAAAGCAGAAGTCAGTGGAGCTGTCAGCACCTTTGATGGGATGAAAAATGGGGCTCTGCAGTTTTTATGCCCCATTAAATGAACACAACAAAGCACCTGGGTGATGGTAAATGAAGATAAGAACAGTGTGAGAAACGAGGCCTCTGTGACACAGCAGGAAGAATATACAGGGAGACAGCTTGCAAATGTCTGAATTTCCACTGAATGGAAGTTGCTGTTGGCTCCTCAGGTCCTTCTCATTTCTGCGGTGGCAAAATTCGAGGGTGGTTATGTATTAGTCAGAAGTTGCCTCTTCTCAGCAGCTTGCAGAGTCCCCGGCATTACTCAAAAACTGCAAAACCATGGCTCTGCCCCGGTGATTGAGGTGTGATGTGTCTGAGCAGTGCTTTTCACAGGTGACAAAGGCAGCACTGTGTGGGGCTTGGCCCATGGGGCTGGGGGAGCTTTTGGAAGCAAATAGAGATGCTGGCTGGAACACACTCTTCACTGCCCCTCCAGAGGTGGAAAAGGGCAATGGAAGGTGCCCAGGAGTTGAATTTCTTCACAGCAGTGCCTCATCCTGCAAGTCACTGCCACTCTTCAACTCCCACTGGCTTTACTGAGTGTGACAAAAAGCTGCTTATACAGGCGTGGGGCAATGCCAGGGCCCCAGGCTCTACAGATCCCAAAACACATGATTCCCAATGGGATGGTCTTGCCTAGATCTTGCCAATAGCGATGCAAAGGGCTGGCACCTGCGGACTTGCCCAAGTGTGACAGCCCCTACCCTCGTAGAGAAAAGTAGAGTTTCATAGTGGGGTGGGACACCAGCTCTGTGGGGGTTGCAGGACATATAAAGCACTTGGAATTATATAAAAAAAAAAGTTAGAGCTGCTTGGTGCAGTCCCGAGGTTAACAAGAGGTACAGGAGGAAGCTAGAGATGGCAGAGGGCAGAGGTGTCTCATCTGACTTGGAGGCAGGATATCTTGTAGCAACTGCATGCCCCAAGGTAACAAGGAATGAGGTCAGTTGAGACTTCCCATGGGTCAATTTGTGAGCAATTGAAGAGGTTTTTGCCATGCTCATGTTGGACATGGGCACTGATGCTGATGCAGTGCTTGACTACTCTGTGTTTCTGTGTTGTCCCATTGCTCCTCAAGTACCGACCAGAGATATCTGGGACACAGCAGTGGTCTAGGACAGACAGGAAATAGTGTATGGCCCAGGTCCTTCTGTAAAACTATAGAGGTTATACGTAAGCAAGTGTAGTCTGACCCCTCAGGAGATAGACGAGCCACTGCGTCGACCTTCAGGAGGCTGCAAGTGCCTTCTGTTGCTGTTCTGAGCCATTTGAGCTCACAGAGGCGTTCACCAGCGCTGAATACTGTTAACCTGGGCTGTTCCCTTGCTGTGCCCTCATTTCCAGAACACTGAAATCTCAATCAAGTCCTGCAGTGCTGGCTGTACTCATTGGCTATTTCAGATGACTTTGCCAGAACCCAGCAGCTCCCCAAGTCACCCTGAGTGAGGAATGCCAAGAGGAGGGCCAGTCATGCAGAACAGACAGAGAGGACATGCGGTCTGCAAGGAGCCAGGGGTAGACAAGGAGCGTTGGGGCTCCAAAAGCACACACAAGAAAAATGCAGGAATATTGAATCACAGCTCCACAAGGTGCTGCCAGCCACCAAGGAACAAAAGCAACTGTAAGGAGGGTGTTACTCATCAGGGATTAAAGAACTCGAAACGGCTTTTAGTCTGTGACTGCCAGACCCCATATGTGAGCTCGGATAGGCCTAGGCAGAGATATTAAAGTGCTGTGGTCCCACAGGCAGCTTCTATTTGGTGAGCTCCCGCACGAGATCGGTTCCAGCTGAACCCTTGTCACAGTGGGGATGCACCAGGCTGCTTCTCCTGCCCCCAGACTTGGAGTTCAGAGCAGCTCTTAGTCTGTATTGTGTAGAGGACATGCAAGGCATCTGGCACTGAGAAAATTAAGACCCAAATATCCAGCTATAAATAAGAAGTATTAAAATTTTAAAAGTAGCCAGTCTGCAGAAGGTGTAAAGCAGCATCAGCAAACCTGAGGCAGTAGCACTGTAATGCTTTACACCACTGAGGATCTGGCCATGGGAGGGGGCTTGTTCTCTGAATTCATAGTGCTGGGGAGGTTTACACAGGACTGATAAATACCATCAACAGGAAGGAAATGTGGTTGATATTTGGGTTCTCAGAACTCAAACCCCTGTGTTTTTATTTTTAACATTCTTGATAAAGAATAGTCCATGGTGATTTCCTCTGTTGATATTCAGCTTCTGCTGCCCTGTTACCTCTCCTGCCCCCCTGCTGAACACTCAGAGCCTAAAAGCCTGTTGTGAAATTTGCTCCTGCTCAAAACTGGGATGTTCAAAGCACTTGGCTCTTGTCAGGGGGAACCAGGCTGTGGGAAGTAAGACAAAATACACAAATGCAGGGAAGGAAAGGATGAGAACTGAAGAAATAAAGGATGAGGATGTAGAAGCCCTCAAACAAGTGTGAGATGGGGCAAAGAGGTATCTCTCTTTGGACTGTTTTTCTGTATCACTAACTTCAAGTGTCCAGACTTACTGTTTCTGTTCTGTCCTTCATTCCTTCTTCCTACAAGAAAGGATTTTTTCAGAGGCATTGGGGCCTCCCTTAATGCCTCATTTTTAGCATTTGCATGCTTTGAATTTTTAAGCTTTGCAAATGTCAAGAATCTTATTTACCCCCAAGACAGCTGAGGTCATGACACAGTTTTCTATTGCTGTAACTGAGGTTGTAATCCCTGAGCAGCAAGGAAACCACAGACAGGTAAATAGTGTCATTAAAACTCTCCAGTGCCTCTCAAAGCAGTCTCATTATTCCTGCTACCTTTTAGCTAGGAAGCTTTTCTCAACACTTGGCATAAGCCTTCTTGGCTAGAAACTGTGGCAAGGAATGGCTGTGCCTCTGCAGTTGGTGTGGTTGAGTGATACGAGATCTGACACAAAAGAAACCCCAGGACTAACACCATAGCTCAAAAAGCAAGAGTGGGAGAGGAGAGACAAAGAGATGGTTATAGAACATGTTCTAACCTGTCATAGTAAGACAAGACTCAACTTGATCACTTCATTCAGTTCAAATAGAGATACTTTCTTCCCCTCAGTTGAAAAATGTCCCTCAGTGCCAGCCCACAACTCTTTGTCTGTGAAGCAGATTTAAGCTTCATCACTGAGCTTGAGCACCCACGCTGTTTGCCAGACCTGGCTCCCTGCAATTTCTACCTCTTCACGAAGATCCAAGTCAGTGCTCAAAGGAACCCATTTTTTGTCAGTAGAAGTTGTGAAAGCAAAAATGATGATGATTCTCAGCAGCCTTTCAGAAAACGATCTGTGGAATTGCTTTGAACATTGGCAGCAGCACATGCAGCTGTGTGTGAGCTCGGAAGAGAACTGCTTTGAAGGTGTTCATAGCTGATTTTCTTAATTTTTTAAACCCAAAGGGCTACAGGCAAGTTTCCTTTTTTTTGTGTCGGATCTTGTAGCTGTTGCCTGTGTGTTGTCACTGCCTTGCTGGTGGCTCACACCTTCATGGGGACCTTGAAAAGAACAAATAAGCACCACATCCTCTCTGGAGTGCTAAACCAGCCTCCCAAGCCGGTTCAAACTAGCCCAGCACCTAAGCAGCACCAGTACAACCCATTCTGCAGGCTCTGTGGAGGGGCAGGGACAACACAGCCAGATGCTGCTGCGAAGAGTGATGCTTTGAGGGGGATAAAGTGCTGGCAAAGCCAATCCAGATTTAAGCCTAAACAAAATTTCTTTGACTGCTCTGCAGGTTTACCTCTCAGCTGAAAGGGATTACCTCACCAGCAGACAAGAGAGAAAAGGCAAAATGAAGCAACCTCAGCCTATTGTTAGACAATATCAGATGTGGTTCTTCATGATTAATCACCATGATGAGTACTCTTCATGCAGATTTGGAGGCATTTTGGATTTTCTATATGATTATTGTCACAATCCCACTGCTGCTGGAGTTTTGGGTTGTAGGTCAGGTTGACATTCCTGCTCTGAAAAGGCAGTTATGTGTGGCTGATGTAACTGCAGCAGTTGGCAGAGGAGGGCAGTGTGTTAGCTACAGACATCACTGGAAAGCAGAGGCATCCCTTGAACCCCAGGTGACCACAAGGTCCCATGAGGTGCTCTGTGCCTGAGCATGTGCAGGAGATCTGTACAGGGGGGATTTCAAAAGGTCCATAAAGAGATGAGTTGTGGAAGTGGGGTTCTTTTGAGCTGATCCTTTCCAAAATTTCTGCTTTTTCTCAAGTACTTCATCATAATTTTGACCCTCAGGTACTCAAGCTACACCTGCTGTACAGGTCTCCAAGTGTGCAGGCCTCCAAGCATTTTGGTGTTATAAATGCTTTTAAGAAGAGTAGTTTGAAAATGGGAAACCAAACATGTTCTATTTATTCCTGGAGGATTCTGGAAGACTCTTCTGACTCCTTGAGGACTCCTGTTATAATTACGAAGATCGCTTTCACCTGGCAGACTTGCTGTCAGTGGTGGAAAGAAGATTAAATATGGGACAGACATACCATTATGTGTCTAATCACTGAGACAGAAGCTGAAGGGTAATAGAGTCCTTGCATATTCATCTTAGAGCACTCTCTCAAGCACATTATTTATACATTAAAATAATTTCTGCGCATTCCTATTCCCTGTGTTATCTTCACAGCTCACTCTCTTCCTTGTTCCCAGTCCCTAACCTCACAAAGATGAAGGGGTAGGGGAGAAGCTCCCGAAAATCCAAGTGCAGAAGACAGGGTGTTGGCAGGCACTGTAACACCTTGTAACATTCAGTCGCATGGGAAATGGGAGGCAAGAGGGAAAAAAGCAAATTAAAAAAACACAGTGGAAAGCTGGCAAGGTTTAAGAATCTATTAAAGTCAAATAAGTATCTCTCAAAACATAAAAATCCATCTCAGGCACAGCCAAATTCAAGGAAATCGTGTTGGCAACTCAAATATAAGACAAAAGTGAGATTGTGATATTGTTTACTTGGCACCAAATTGTACCTTTCAGGATATTTTTTTTGAGTAATAAAGATGAAATTGCCTAAAATTGAAGTGACCAAAGAAAGAAGTGCTAGTAACAGTTCATGTCTTGGTTCAGCGAAGGACTCCAAGCAATGCGAGAGCTCCCACAGACCGGACAAGCTGGATTACACTTAGGAGCAGAGACTGTTTCTCCAGACATTCATGGGGTGTTACATTGGTCCATAACTTTGCAGATTTTAGAGCCAGAGGAAACCATGATTATCATTTGGTTTTCAGTGTAAGGAATGAAGCTTCCCATGACACCTCCAGTTTTGTTCCTTTAAGAGCATAAGGGAACAAAGGGTTACACTGCAGAAGAAGTTTTCACCCTGAGGTCTACAGATAACCAGAGCCCACAAAAGTTTTCTAAGGAAGGCAGCTTCACAGAGTCTTCACAGCAAACCACATATATGAAATTGATTAAAAAGCCTCTGTTTTCACTGAAAAATTTTTAGCTGTCCATAACTAAAACCAGTCAAAAAGCCCTTGGAAAGGCTTCAAAGTTTAGGCTAAAGGCCAAACATGGATACTTTTCTTTGTAGCTATAGAGGGCGAAGTAGCCAAAGCACAGACAAGGAAGGACTGGCATTAAACTATCTCGAAAGTCCACATGGCAGCAGAGTGCCTGTCTTTGGCTCTATGAGTTGCCTTGTGATGAAGCTGGGGCTTAGACCTATGAGTGCTTTCTGGTGTTATGAAGTTGTACATGTTGATTTTAAGAAGTTTTATTTCTTACATATTTTTTGTTTTACGAAGTTATATAACCCCTAAATAGATACGGCATGAGAAGGGAAACCAGTTTTGATTTGTATAAAGGAAATTAATGCTCCTCTAAACTATTGTAGTTATTTGACTATGATGATAAAATTAGAGATACTGGAGCAATTTAAATCCTTTGGATTTCAGAAATTAATTTAAATTAGTCAGGCCAGGAAAGGTACTGATAAATCTCCAGAGGATGCCAGACACTCAGATGAATAAGCAGCACAATGTCATATCACGTGCCAAATACTACGTCACATTGGAAGGAATGGATTGAACACCTCACACAGTTAGAGCATCTGAACTCCAAATTAAAGGTACCATAAAGGGAATGGATCTGGGCATATGCACACAGCTAAATAAAGAGCAAGCTTCCCTGTGCAGCACTCATTTGAAGATTAAACAAAATGTTAGCATGCCTAGAAGTTGGTGTAGGAAATATTGTGCTGCTACTACTTAACCTGATGGAGCCCTGGCCTCTCTAAGCTTGTTTAGCTCAGATTATCCTTTCCCAGAAAGGCACATGCCGGGAGGAAGCACATCTGAAAATGTTCAGAGACTGAGAAAACCTCCATGTGAAAGTAAACTGAGATGATCGTGACTGTCAGTGCCCTGAGAGCACTAACGGGCCTTGGGTTCAGGAAAATGAAGAGCTAAAAGGGAATACTACAGAAATACACTGGGAAACAAGCTAATTCATCTTTTCTATAAATACAAGGCAAGAGAGGAATTATCAGAATCAAATGAATGTATTTTAAATAGATAACAGACTTTTTGTATGACTGTTCACAGTTAACCTGTGGAACTCACTGTTACAATGTACCACAGGGAACAAGAATGATGAAAAATCAGGTCTCTTCAAAACTTCCATACTGTATAAAACACTTATAGTGTTACCTGGGGAATGTTTTACACCTGTCCTAGTTCTGACAGGCATGGGATGATCTTGAAAGTACTGAAAAGTCTGATCCCAAACATAAGATAGCATTAGCAGCATAATTCAGTGCAATCTGCAGGGCAATCCAAACCATAGGTAATTCTTGGAGCACAGGTCAGAAAGAAAGGTACCATTTGGGCTTTTTCTCACCTGAGACACTTATGCCATGTATCTGCAAGGAGCTCTGCCAACCAGATTCCCTCTGACTAGGATTAACAAGGCCTTTGCTGTTTGCCAGACAGTTTATCCTCCTGGTTAACTTCATAGGCCTAGAAGCCAGTGGCACACCAAAGAAGAACCAGCTACTGTACTGGGAGCTCCTCATCAGGGTGGACTGGAAGGCCAAGCATGAATCAGCTGTTCATACACTATCTGTTGTGACATCCTTCTGTAGAGAGAGTGACAAAAGTAGTGACTATTCATACATTTGAAAAGTGCCACTGTCTATAACATCTAAATGCAGCCTTGGAACTGCTTATCTCCACTCTGTTTATCTGTTTTCTCTATAAATATGCCATGCATAAAGCCCTGTCTAGCCTGACCAAGATCTTTAAGTAACATGTCCATGAATGAGTGCCAAGGCAGCTTAACAGCAAATCATCATGTAGGGACAGAACAAAACCAGCTCTGAGCTTGTTGTGAACATGCTAGAGGCATGAAGTCTGAGAAGAGATTTGTGATGTAGTGGTATATGATATAGGGATCTGGTGTTTAAGGGAGCTGTGGCATCAGCATCCCTGAGTCTCTGTGGGATGTACCCGAATTCTGAAGTCATCCTCTGGGTTTGGAGAAATTTTTCAGGTGCCCTTGGGGAAAATTCAGAGAAGAGACACTAAATGGATTGAACCATGAAGAAGAGCAAGAACGTTTTGAAAGCTTGGAGAAAGAATGGGAATTGCTGAAGTCCTGGAGTTAAATGACAGCACACTGCTCACAGTTTCATTTCTTTCCATACTCCTCCAAATATTTGTCTATAAAATGTTCATTTAAGCTTCATTTCTTAGCTAAAAGGGTTGATAATAGCAAAGATCTTTATCTTCTGGTTGGCTACTAGTATTCTGATGAGCAAAATAGACAAGCGCTGCCAGAGAAGAGCCTGTTCTGTGTGCTATATTTGTAGCTGTGAGAACACAAAAAGATATGCCTTTGGAATATAACTGCCTGATTTCTCAGATGTCCTTCTGGATCCTGGCCTGGCAGCTAATTTTCCTATCTCCAGGTTTAGTCTCAAGATTCTTGCAGTTGGATATCCTAATTTTTGAATACAGGCACTGATGCTACATGTTCTTACTGCTCTGAAGAAACATATCCTCAGTACTATTAATCCCTGAAATTATCATTCTGCAAATGGGGAAAGGGACAGAAAAGGTTTAATGGCTTCTTGTACCTGGTGTAGAGCCTGAGTGATCTGGGGAACCCAGACTGAGCTCACCTCTTTGAAGAGGAGGTAGGGCATTCTTTAAAGTACCATAGAGACAAAGCTCTTGTAAGTGTACATTTGAAATCCTGCACACAGCACATGCCAGAGGCTCTGTGGCCTGAGGAGCATAGGTAACACCTACCCACGGGACACTGTCCTATCCCCAGCCACCACTTTTTTAGGGGGAGATGGACATGTAGCCCTCTTTAGAAAAGAAGTGACCACTTCAGCCCCAGCCCATGCTGGGTATGCCATCTCTCTTCCTACCCTGTTGAATTGTAGTGTCCCAACAGCCATCTCAGCCCTCATTTCACCAGCTAACACCCAGTTTTGTTATTAAATGTCTCAAAGCCTCAGCCTGACAGCCCAACAGAGACCTTCTGGGTTTGTTTTTTTGCTTGCCCCAGCAGAATATGAGGCTTTCTGTCTTCTTTCTTCCCCTTCTCATCGTGAGAAAAACAACAACCAAACGAAACCGAACAGATCAAGCTGATGACCCAGATGCAGTGATGGGCATGGGGCCACGTGCTGGGGCTGCGCACACAAAGAGCTGAGGCAGTGCTTTCCTCAGCCCAGAGCACCAAAGAGGGGCCAGAGCAAGTGAAACCCACAGGCTGAAAAACGATGCTGAGAAGACCAGTTAGTTGTCTGCATTACACTGTGCTGAGTAACAGGGGTGATCACACGCTGGGCAGACAATGAGAAAAACTCTCCCTCCTGCAAACAGATTAGATGTCTGCTCCCAATCCAGTGTTTTTCCACTTTGCATGTACCCAGCTCCCAGCTGAGAGCATAAGGGCCTGGACAGCCAACACTGGCCCCAGCCAGAGGTGAGCAGAAAGGAACAGCCAGGGAACACCTATCCACGGGGAAAGGTTTGGAACACCAAGCTCAGGCCACTGTGTTCACTCTCACTCTGCAACTCCCAGATAGGACAGCAGCCAGGAAGAACTTATTGTTCCAGGATGAGCCAGGAATGAAGACACAAGGGAGAGAGGTGCGGTGATGATAGAAGAAAAGACATTAAATATGGGCAGCCTGCAGAAATGAACCAGGAAACCCATCAATGCAGGAGTGTGTAGTGGGAAAGCAGCTGGGGGAGAGGGGCTCCAAGGTGGACATCTCAGGAAAAGTTGGAGGAGTATTGCCTAGATCTCAGTCTTTCTGCACAGAGTGAGATCATGAGCATCCTTCACTGGAAGGATGATCCCAGAGCAAGTACCAGAAGACACCATTCCCAGATGTACAGCCACGCTGGAGGTGCACTGGACTGTCATGCTGGTATTGTAATCCAGACTGGTCATACTGGGGATGTGCACCATGAATCCCATTGAGACTGCCACCAAATGTAATTCCTGCCCAGTCCCTGGGGAATACATAAGTTTGGGGCTCTGTAGGGCCCAGTCCTGAGGCAGTGAACCATACGGTGGCCAAACCACAAGATCTGCTTCTCCTAACTGTGCCTCACTGATGCACCAGAATTGAGACCATATCTTGGCACTGTCCATGGCTCATCCCTCTGCTGTAGATTTTAACCCTTCATTCTCCTGAATTGCCTTTCATGTCCAGAGAGTTGAAGGAGTATGAACCTCCGGTGGGTCGCTGGCTCCTAGAGCACGGCCAGGGCTCACTACAGTAGGAGCTGACCTTTGAGGATTCGAAGTGTTAAGCCTTAGTGCCTCAGAATCACCATGTCACTCCATACAGGGCAAGAAAAGAGAGAGCAAAACAAGGAAAAACCATAAATGAACCACAGAATGTTAGAAGAAGAGAGAGGGAAAATCTCCAGTGAATATATGTGGAAAATAGGGCAAAGTGAAAAACTGATCCAAAGAAAATCTGAAAAACGGAGCAGAGAGTTACCATGAAAACTGTTTTCGTCCAGGGCAAATTCTAGGCAGGCCACATTTGGTCGACATAACATAGACTTTCTACTGGCTAGGAAAAACAATTGCAATCCAAATACTGACTCACTCTTGGAAAAACAAAATCCATAAAACTTTCATTTAGAGGAGCAGGAGGTCTCTGGGCTTTGGTGAGAGCTGCAGATGTCAGAAAAATACCTTGCAGAGTTCAAGTGAAACTTGACCCAATGTGGCCAGGTCTAGGCTTGGAAGAAGTGGGAACAAGGCTCTAAAAAGACTAGGAGAGTTTGCAAGAGCCCAGGCAGACCAAGTGAGAGCTCAGCAGGCCCAGGAAAGTGGTGAGCCTCTCCCTCTAGGGCTGACAGGGGCTTCACTCAATGAGCCTTAATGTTCCTGAAGGTCAGCTTTGCAAAGCTCTTGGGGCAGCAGCTGCCAAAAAAGAGGTGGTTATGCCCTCCCTGGGCACATGCTCAAGAGGAGATGTCATTCTGTGACTTCCCAGCATCTTCATCTCAGCAAACAGCACAGCAAGGAGCTCTTGGGCTTTGCTGTGCTGCTGTCAGGAACCTGCACTGTTTTGCTTTGCTCACCCAGGCTGTGGGATGGTGCTGAGCTGCTGGCAGCCGTAGGAAGAGTGGAGCACAGCCTGCCCTGTGGGTTCATCTAAGGGGGTGCTCTGAAACAAAAGAGGTGCCTGAGCTCTCATTTCAGCCTGACAGATCCAGGGACACAGTCACAGTGAGGACACGCGGGCAGGTGACACAGAAATAAATAACCTCTGCCACCAGCCAAGGTCAGGTAGTGACAGGGGGAAAAATCTGTTTTGAAAGAGCAGGATGAGTTGTAATCAGCACACTGCTTGCTGGGAGTGCCAGGCTGAGGAGCAGCAGAAATCCCTTGTTTGATCCCAGAATAGTGAGATCTCTCAAAGCCTGGGTACCCGCTGCCAATATTTTCAGGGTCACAAATGTCCCCCTTTGCAGGTGACAGCTGCTCTTGTTGGGCAGCACAGAGAGGCCGGAGGAAGCTATTAATTTGGTTTTTTTCCACTGAAGTATTTAAAAAAAATGTTTTCTTGCAACCATGACCAAGAAAGGAGACAACAGCACAAGGCAAATAAACAGTCATTAATGTGCCTCAGAGATATGTTTATGCCTTGTTCTTGAAAAACACAGCCTCTCAGTAGTGACACGCTCTGGGCTAGAACTGAGGAAAGGGTGAGAGCTGGGGAAAATAGCATGGATGGAGCAGGGGGCAGGGGTGTCCCTGTCACTGCCTGCCCATGCAACGGGACAGACACAACACCGAGCATGGAGTCACATGCAGCCAAGGAGAGGTGTTGTGCAAGAGGGTGTTGGCCAGATGTGGGGCTGCACTTCTGCTTCCCCTTTGGTTTTATGGTGGGGCTTAACATGATGCTCTTACGCATCCCAAGCATCCCCTGCCAGAGAGTAAAACCCTTATGTGTTTGCCCTGAAGAGCCACCCTCACAAGAGAGAAATGCGTCATCTTTAGTAGGAGTGAAGTCCAAGCCTGGAAGGGCCCAGTGTTTTGCCAACATTTATCTTACTTCCCACTCCCACTTGGAGCCTGGATGCCTCTGGCCTCTATCACAACAGCAGAGAGTTCACACCGCAGACAGGACACGTGGGTGATCTGAGAGCAGGTGTGAAATGGCCAAGCCGCCCTCAGCTTGTCCCTCTCCATGTCCTCAAACAGCAAATCCAGCAGGGAAAGACAGCAAGTGCTGAGCCCAGGCTGGGCTGAGAGACAGGGAGCAGGGGAGGGTGACCAGGGCCACATGCGTGACCTGAGCAGGAAGGCTTCTGGAGCAAGTTTTGTTTGCACTGAAATGCTCTGCTCTGCACACCCTTATTCCGTGTGCTGGGATCCAGTCAGACAATATTTATCCCCTTGGAGATAAAGTGATAAATGGTGACATCTGTAGCTCTGGTCTATGTAACCTGAGTCATATAAAACCCACCCCAAAAAGCTGGGCTGAGATTCCTTCCCAGCTCTGTTTGTTTGCAGCTCCTGCCTGGTTCTACCGGCTGCCTGGAGCAAAGCACGGGCAGGTGCTGGGCATCTGCGCGCAGGCTCGGGAGGCTTTCCTAGCTGACTTTCAAATTCTTTTCCATGCCCTGAGTGCAGAGGACATGAAGAAGATAGTTTTGCTCAACTATGGGAGAATAAATCACTGCACTACACCATTTCTGAGACACAGCGTTCCCAACAACAGTGCTTCTAACCCCAAAGGGGAATTTACGGAGAGATTTGGAAAGGACTGTGCTGAATCATTTTGGTAGAGCCGTAGTGATGTGCGAAAGAAAGGCAAAATCACGGTCCTAACCAGCAGCATTCATCAAACAGCTCTGCATTTCTTACAAGAGACACTGAGATCCAATCTGCTTGAATTCCCCTTAGGCCAAATACATTCTTCTTCTCCCAAACAGCAATGGCTCCTCTTTGGACATGAAACCTCCCACTTCTTGACCTAAACCCGCAGAGTACTCTTTCTATACCCTGCTCTCAAAGTTATTGTGTTTCAGTGATGAGTAAAGTAATCCCCACTCATAAATTATGTTTATAGCATGCTTTTGGATCTTACAGGATGAAATATACTGAAACAATGTCAGTTATTATTTGTCCCATCAGTTCAGAGCAGTAAGTTCAGTCCCCTTTAGGAAACTCTTCTCCCTAATTAGGAAAATGTCACTGTAACTGTTTATTTTAATCAGCAAGTGTAGAACTGTGAACGCTACAAGCTCCCCTCCAGCCAGGCTGAGCTTTTCTGAGATCCTTGATGAGCTTTAGTGCTGAGCAAGGGAGGGAGGGAGGGTTGTGTAGCACAGCAACTGAGTCCCCAGCTCACCTGTTCTTTGTGGAAGAAGGCAAAGGTAGATGAAACTGCTTTGATGCCACAGGCCTTCCAAGGATGATGCTTTGCCAGTCCCTAGGATAAAAGTCCTGCTCAGCGCTATGGCTCTTTTTCCCTGATAAACAGCCAAACTCGAGAGCTTTGTTGCCATAGTGGACATGTTTGTTTAGGTCACACATTCAGGAAAGCAACTGAGAACAAAGTAAAAATACTGTGCTCTATAAATGTGGGCGGTGCCGTGTGCAGCCCTGGGCACTCCACCTCCAGCACAGGGTTCAACAAGGACATCACAAAGAAGCTCAAGTACCGGTTATTGAACAGGAAGGTTTGGAGTTCATCTCCTGCAGCTCAGGAGGTTCCAGAACTGCTGTTTGGCAAAAGCTGTATGGGCTATTAAGGGAATGACCCATGAATTGTATGGCCAGTTTATTGCTCTCTTTCCCTCTTTCTGCTTGCTGACTCCTAGAGACACAGGTAAATGTGCAACACACCTTCAGAGACCAGTCTCCTGCTCTTAGACAGTCAGTGAAGGACATAGAACAACTAAGGCCCAACATAGCCTCCAGTCCTGGAACTTGCACAACCAAGAGCTGTCCCCAGGGCAGCTTCAGTCAGCTGCTTCCCATGCTGTGCTGTTGGTGGGTGGGGGGATGTCTGTGGCCACTTCCAGTGGTCATTGTAGTGAGTTTTTCAGGAGGGAGCAGATTCTCCCGCACACAAGGACAGAAGCTTAGTGAGCCCAAGCCTTCATGGGCTGAGGGTGTCCCTTAGTCATGCTGACTGCTGTCCAGACATTGGTTTGGGTCACTCTGTGCCCCCTGATGACCTTGCAGAAGAAGAAGA
The DNA here is from genome assembly GCA_033558185.1 of Dromococcyx pavoninus. NCBI lineage: Eukaryota > Metazoa > Chordata > Aves > Cuculiformes > Neomorphidae > Dromococcyx > Dromococcyx pavoninus. Next base: position 533,920 of record JAUMJL010000838.1, read on the forward strand.
ACAGTTACACAGGATAAGGACGAAGATTCAGGTAGCACAGTAAATCTGTGGGAGTTTATAAAACATAAAGGAAGTGCATCAGGTTAGCAAAGGGACCACCAGAGCCCGTGGGTACTTTCTGAGTGTCTTTTTTAGTTGGGGAATGTGCCAGACTTGTTTGTGTTCCATGTAACTGCAATTTTTGTTTTGGGGAGCTTTCATCAAAGCAATTGACGGCCAAGAGCTGCACCACTTTGGAATCTTCAAGCCTCCCTTCCCCCTGCAGAGCACAAGTGACCCTCACAGATACCTCTGAGTGCTGATAAGAGGTAACTGAAGAACGATGAAAATATCCTGAGCAGATGGGATCATGCTTGGTTTTTTATCTGATTTTCTGGCATCACAAATGGCTCCTGGAAGCAAAAGGTGGGAAAACAAAGCACAAACGTGAGAGGCAAACAGGAGGATGCTTGGTTTCTAGTGATGGGAGTCTGGTGCTGCTGATGGGCTGAGTCATCATCCTGGTCAGCAAGGGACATATGGTGGGATGAGTGGAGGTGGGAGGTGGCAGATGGCCTCTCCAAATCAGTTGGCAAGTGGTCTGGCAGGGAAGGTCAGGCCTTTCTGATTCAAGTTAGTGTGAAAAGGCTCTGGCCCTCAGGATGTAACTCAGGGAACGGCATGACCACAGCCACCTCAGGGACCCAGTGGTATTTGTGTCATGCCAGGCACCAAGCCCAGTGCCTCCACAGAGCTCGATACACCCCAGTGGCTCCTATTTAAAGCTGTTCTGTGCCTCTGTGCCAGCTCCATGCTCCAAGATTGCTCTTTGAAGAGCCATTCTAAGGAGCAATCCCACCTCAGGGACACATGAGTCCTTGCTTGGCTGATGCAGATGTATTTAAACTTGTTTTGGGACCTTTTACATTATTGCTATTTCTCAAACAAGATAATCACCTTGTTAAATCCAACCCTGCCTTGACAAAGCATTGGCAGGAAGACTGCAGAGATCAGCTTTGTCCCTGGGACAACTTGATCTGTCTTCAGGCTGTAGCTGTTATGGAATAATAAAGCTCCCCTGCTCGGATGTGCTCTACAAAAGGTCACATCCTTTCCCAACACCCTCTACAGTAGCCCTGGGCTGTTGTGGGAGGGGAAGGGAGTTCCTCTGCTCACTAAGAGATGTGCTTTCAGTCCTCTGTTCCCATTTCAGCATGTTCCCCCTGCCCTGCCCTGCAAGCTTTCAGGCTGACAAAGTTTTGGACTGGCTCCACTGCTAGATGAGTGTCAGCCCAATCTGAAACCCCACAGCATCACTGAGGCTGGATGCTTCTTGCTGGCCATTTTATATGTGTTGCTGACATCTTCCTTCTCCCCGTTGTGTCCATCTATGCACTCTCTGGAAGATGGTGCTGTAAGGACTGATGAGTGGTGTGGCTGTGGGCATAGCAGAGCCTGTAATGGGTAGCAACCTCTGCACATAGAATGGGCACTGCTGTCCCTTTGGAAAATGACCACATTTAATTTAGTTAAATATTCATTTTTTTTCCATAGATAAAATTTCAACAAGTGTGTGCACTTCTCATTGCACATTGAAATTTCATGCACTTGTTGAGGTATTTTTCAATGCTGCAGCCAATTTCAGATCTGATAAAAAGGGGACTCCAAAGGAACTCCAAGCCATGGTACAATTTTTGCAATGAAATTGCTGTGGTTATGACCCAGACCACCTGCTTTTTCTGTGGTTTCGGTGACTTGTAAGAGCTGGGCTAACTTTCACTCTGCTCTTCACACGGTCTTCATTTGTTTCTCAACTCTGCAATACATCTGTATCCTTTGCAATGCCACTGCTCGTGCTTTGATCTGCCTTTGCAAAGTTTAATTGCCCGGAGAATAATTAATTTGAACTTCTTTCCCCATTGCATAATGGAAAGGCTTGTAAGACCAGCCTGATCTCTGGCACCAGGTTTCATTACAGTCCCATCCCTGCACTGCACCTGACTGCAGTGGTATTGCAGCTTAGGATTCCTGGCACTGGTCTCTTCTTCCCAAAGGGGATCTTTTGCTCCTCACTATTATTGCAGGAAAGACTGCAAAACTGCAGCTCCAGAAAGACCTCACATGACACTTCCACACTCCAGTGGTCAATTCTGAATTTGAGAGGGTGAAAGAACTTCTGACCTTGTTTCTGAGAAATGTGCCCTGGACCACTATGGATCACCGTCGCTTGCTGGTGAGGTCCTTTCTGTGTAAACTACCAAAAACTTCTATGTCAGTCTGTGACATATTTGGGGAAGAGACTGTTCACAATGACTTGTACTTTGGTCCTGCAGTGGCACAATGGAGCAGATGAAATTTTTTAAAAGTAGGAAGCAATGGACCTGTATCAGGATCCTCCCACAGCTCTCTGTAGAGGAATTGTTTTGTTTGCCATTTGACTAATCTCTCTCTTTCTTCAACTTTTTCAAGGCTCAGAGAGGGTCTGGAGGCTACCCTGGGCCCCTCCTGCAGCCAGCACTACATAGACAATAATTACCAGGGACAGGATGACTGCGCTGGGAACTTTACCTGGCATGGTACAAGAACACTGCCTGTTGGCAGTGCAGCTGGGTGAGGGGAAAGCCTGAATGGGTAAACAATATACCCAGTAAAGAGAAACTTAGCCAACCCAGTGGGAAAAACGCTTGGACATGAAGGTTCTTTCTTCACACTATCTGAGTGAAGAACATGAGATAGCTAACAAAGATACTTCTGGAGAACTGGGTCGTATATTTTGTAAGGTTTTTTGGAGGACAGTCAGGCACTTCAAAACATTATTTCATTGTGAAGAACTCTGCCTTTTCTCTGCAAAGTTGGTATTTCCATGAATATTTAATATTTAATATGAACTAGAAGAAGTAGCAATGTAGAGTTAGCTTGTGATTTCATCCACAGGAGACATGCTCATATTAGAAAACACATGTAACATATGTTGTTTCTTATTAATTATGCAATACCTAATAAATTCCTAGATACAGACTAAGGTCAATCGTTTAATTTTTCCCATGCACAACAGAGTGGAACTAAACTCTGCCAGATTTGGATTTCTTATGTTTTAATTTCTCTGGGGGGAGCATGCGAACATTTCTTATCAGAAACTTAGAAGCAGAGTGAGAAATAACCCTTCATACTTATCACTGACTCCTGAACCCTGGTCAAAGGATATTTGCTGTGGTATTCAGTTTAGTAGTGCCTGACTTAAAAGGAAACTCGTTTACCTGCCATGAGGTCTTCCATCCCTTGTTCTTGGATGCACTCTTTATCCCTGGATATCTCCACATCTTTGTATCAAGGACTTCATCCTGTGTTCAGATCTATCCCTTACTCCTGGGTAGTGCTGCAAAGGAGACTTGACTGTGAAATTGGGTATTTGTGCTCAGTGGATTATAAATTTGTGGAAAAATGCAGTTCATGGGAGAAGGAAATTATTTACGCATTTTGGGTTAAGTTTTTTGAAAAATCCCCTCTCCAAGATCTCCATTCCCCAAAAGGTGCTAAGTTTTTCATTTTGACATTTTGAAAGGAGCCTTTCAGCCTGATCTTCCAGAATTGCTGTGTCTTCTGAAACATGACCCATTTTTTTGAGAAAAACAGTAAAAAAGAAGCATCAATGCTCCCCAAACAAGATATATCTCTTACTTTGTTTGTCTTTGTCATTGTTGTTTTGCAAAACAACAGGGGGAAAAATGCAGTTCTGCTTGGGTTCAGCTTATGCATTTTTCTCTTATTTCTTTGTTCACCAACCGAACTGAAAAATCGGCTGTTTCTACAGCTCTATGTGCAAATGAGCTGGAAAAGCTCCTTATTCAAAGAGTAATACTGTAAGAAATACCCAAGGCATCTCAGGAGAAATAGCACCAGGGGACAGCATTTTGTTTAGAAACATTTCTCTTATTCTTCAGTGTAAAATTCCAACTTTTTCAAGAGAAACACAATGCCTATAATTTAGAAAAGGCAAAGACTATGTTTTATGAAGCAGGCTTGAGCAGGGCAATATAAACCATCTGATGTGCAGACAGTTTCTGTGGCCCTGGTAATATCATCATGCTTGTGGGTGCAAAAGAAGTAATGGGCTGTGCAGGCAGGGTGGAAGGGAGGGACTTTGAGTTGGCTCGGGTTGATCGAGAAAGAGTCAGAGCAACAGAGGGACTCCATGACAAGGCTTTGGCTCTGTTTTTCCAGAGTTATTTTAGCTCCCAATGAACCATTGGCCCTGGTGGAAATGAGCTCAGTAGTACAATGCTTCCTATGGTTACCTGCCAAGGCAGAGGCACCCGTCCCATCCCACCCAGCCCTGCTAACCCAGGGTGCTGCAGGACACTGCCTGGGGGTGGCAGCAACCACAAGACCCTCCTACTTCCCTGCTGCTGCCTGTGACAGAGTGTGTCCGTGGGCTGGGCAGGGGGATGTGCTGCAGATGGAGGGCATGTGGAGGGGCCAGCCTGCCCCCATCTGTCTCAGAGGACCAGTGCCAGAAGTCAGGCTCCACATCACAGCCCAACGCAGTGGCTGTGGCCCCTTCTCCCAAGTCCCAGCCAGTGTCCTATTCTAGGACAGCACCACGTGTCTATTTCCATGCTGTCTATACTCTCTAGGGCTCTGGCAACCTCCCCAGAGATGCAGTAAGCATGTCTGTGCATCATCCCAGAGGATATTTACACTCCCAAATCATTTCCCTAAGGAGCACTTTTCTTTTTCCTAAATCACCAGAGTGGATGTGAGAGCAGTTTCACAGAAAGCCTGGAACTAATGACTCCTTTCCACTGTTATTTGGACTCTGCCATTTAACTGTGGGGACATTGAACTCATGGGAGGTTTGAGTTATTTGCAAGTGGTGATGCATCAGGGGGCCTTGGAGAAGGCTTAGCAAGCTGTGTCCTGTCTTCCCTGTGGATAACGTGCAGGTAGGTACTGCAAGAGGTCGTGTTACTGCCAATAAAGCAGCAAAGGTGGAGAACAGAACCATCTCACTTATGCAGTGTTTTCATCTTCCTTCCCATCAGCCCATAATTTCAGCTCCCATCCTCAGGAACATGCCCAGTAGGTCTCTCCAGGGCCAGATGAACAAAGTGTCTTATCACTGACCTGAGGATTTCTGTCTATTTGTGTCTAGGGATGGCAAAACAAGGAGGGGACGATTCTTTCCCAATGAACCTGTACATTGCTGGGTGTGGGAAGGCAGAGGAATCAGGTCAATGCCTTTTGGGCTACAGCAAAATTACTCTATAATTCCCCAGGAACATCGCATCCCCTATCCTGGAGAACCATTTCCACCAGGGACAGCATAAACAAGTCAGCCTTAATCTCATTAGCTCAATGATGTTTTTTATTAGCTTAAATCAGACTGGCATCCTTTTGATGTCTGTCCAAGATGGATTGTATCTCTCTCTCTCATTGGAAAGACCATCAAGAATTCTATTTCTAGGCTGTAAATACAAGAAAAATAATTCCTTGTTGATGAACTGTTTTACTGGCAAGTCAGCAGCCAGCACAAGGGAAGCAGCTGAGAAAGTGCAATGACAAGAGGTCAAACTTTCTGTAAACTGAGGCTGGCTTTTGGGAGGACAAAGCCCCTGCCCTCAGTGATGAAATCCCATTAACTCTATCAAACCTCTAGTCCTGGGTGAGCCTGGTATCACAAGCCGGGAATGACTGAGCCACCTGGCTGCTGCAAATTCTGTTTTGTGTCTGCCTCTGGGTAGATTTCTTGACAGGCATCTTGAAGCAGAAGGGAATGCAAGGCAAGGAGAAAGGAGCAGAAAAATCAAGACAGTAGGAGGGGACTGGAATTCAGGCAAAGCAGGAGGGAACAGGATGCAGGTTATCATTATCTTGGGTTTGACTGCTGGTCCATCCCATCCACTATCATCATCATCCTGTCCCTGGCCAGATGCATTATAGGAAATGTTGGTAGGGATGGCACCCCAAAATGGGAGTTTTTTCACTGCCAACACTGCTGAATACAGCTTTGTGAGTGTGTGAGGTTACTTGGAAGAATGAAGGAGTTAGTGCCATTGGTTTGCCCTATGTAGAGGAAAACTTCCCAGGCATTCTCTTCCCTCTTCTGTCCCAGTACAATCCCAGCTGCCTTGCCAGGAGACTTACATAGCTCTCAAAAACTCATGTAGCAGAATGCTATAACAAATGCCTTTTTTTCATGTGCAAGAAGTATGAAGAAGGAAATGAATGTGTATTAATATATTCATGACAGGCTTATTGTTTTTGTAATGTCTGTCTTGGTGGTAAAGAAGGCGGCATTCACAGGAGTCCATGCCATCAGCCTGAGATACAGAGGCAACAGCTTTTCTTTCTTCTGCTAAAAAGAGTTGAATAAAACACCTGCATTGTTCCAGGGTGTGGTGGGTGACGCCACACATTATATCACTGCCTCAGCAGTGCCAGCATCTTGATTTCATGGCATAATCCAGTGTCTTTCCAGGTGCGGCATCAGGAGATTTTATCTTCCCCACCTTGCTGTGTCCTGCCTGAGCATCACAAAGTGACACCAGCTTTTCACCCAGACCTTGATTATCATGGGAAGAGAAGCTAATCTTGGCTTCAGCCCTGCATTTCAAACTGATGTCAATAGTGCCGTTGTGTAGGTCTTATTATTTTTTTGAAGATATTAATTTAATACGGTTATTTTCATCAATATTTTCACTGTTATATTTAATGTATCCACAAAGCTTGAGCCAAAAAAGGAGATGGACCAGAAAGCAGTGAATCTGCCCAATCTCACTGTTCAGGTTACAGTACTAAAAGTAAGCAGAGAGAGGAAACATGGGAAGGTCAATTACATTTTCAGAAATCTTTCCGTGTTATGAGTATTGTTATTAAAGGACATTGATAAGGGCAATATGTTTTTTGAATAATCAGGATTTCTATCTTGAACACCTTCCTTTAAAGTTCATTTTGATTTGCCAATGCAAGACAGTCATTCTTTGTCTGAGAATGTTTCTGTGTAAGAGGAACTCAGTTTCTATGCAGTTACATCTGGCTTTGCAGCCTTAAACATGGGTGTTCAGGTCCACAGAAGGCTGGATCTGCTCAGATTCCTGGGTCCTTTTTTTCACCCAGGAGAGTTCAGGGCTATGGGTGAGAAGAGGAGCTTTGCAGGAAACAAAAAATAGGCAGGACAATCCCGCTGTATTCTTGCACATCTGGTGGCTGACGGCTGGTAGAAACTCCAGATGACATAATCCAGCCCCCTCTCCCAGGATGCAGCCAGACAATGTTTTCTATATAGGCTGCCTAAGAAGAGCTAAGCTCAGCATTTAGCAGAGCTGGTGGATTGCACACAGATCAGCTTGTTAGGGAGTCAGCAGCTACCACCTTTCTGAGTACCTCAGTTATCACAACTGAAAAATAGGGATAAAGAAACTCATCTCCTTTGCAAAGTGAGTTCAGGTTTACTGGTAAAAAACCCCTGGGTTAACACCTCTGAGGAAAGCTACAATGCTTGCACCAAACACTAGCTCAGAGACAAATGCTGCTACATTTGACTCAGTTTCTTCCATAGTAGAAGGAAAGATACCATGCAACTGCCTTAAATTAAAACTCAATGGGATTGTTTCGGTACATAGAAATGAGTTGCTCCTAAGGAGCCAAGATTTCTCATATGCAAGTGCTGAAAAGTTGAGTCCCTTCATTGCATCCTACTGCAGCCTGGAAAAAGGCAGTGTGAAAGAAGCAGAGATGACTTCTCTTACTCTGCCTGACATCCAGAGTAGGTGAGGGGGTTGTCCTGGGTTTTACCCCAGGGCTGGTGGGCAGGGTATAATTTGGTGCTGTTTGCAAGGGGAATAAATTTCTAGACTTTGGGGAAAGATGATAATTTTCTTGACTTTCTATAGACTGGTGTCTAACGTTTCATTGCTGTGAATGCTGCCTGCAGGCCTCTGTCTCAGAGCTCTACCTGCATTTGTTGCAATTAATTCATACAGTGAAATAGTTAATGATTACACACCAGTGCCCTGGAGCCTGAAGCTGGCAGTAGGCTGTCCACTGAGAGAAAAGGAAGATGCTGGCATAGATTGTCCCACGGTACCAGGTCCATTTGCTATCAATTCTCAGCTTTACTGGGGCACTGATTTGCCATAAATCCAAAAGCCTGCTGAACTCCAGAGTGTGGAAATCTCTTTGGCACCACAAAAGCTTTATCTATTAAGTGTGAAATTACTGCATGGTGGAAACGAAAGAGGAACATTAATTTGTGCGATAGCTTTGCTGTGAAAAGGTAATTCATGTCTCTCCTATGCAAAATGCTCCAGGCATACTAACGACCCCCAAGCGTAGGTACTGCTGTTAGATTCATGTTCTGTTATTGGAATGAAAATGATGGACTGAACATATCCTGAACACAAGCCAATGGCCAGCAATGAGACTACCAGGAGCTGGAAATTGTGCCTGTTTCTTCAAGAAAAAATATTCTGAACCTGACATTTCTCACACTTTAGTAAAAATTTTAGAATTTCTAACAGGTGAAGATCCTCACTTGCACAGCAGGTATCATCTCTCAAGTACTTTTGTCTGGGCAGATAAGGAAAGATAAGCTGGTGCTCAGGCACCTTAATTTTTACTTTCCTTTCATTACATCAGATATAGGCTAAGTAGGGAGCTAGTTCATCCTCTGCTCCCACTATTCTGTCCCGTTAAACACCAGGAAAGAGAAAAATACCACTACATTAAGAGTGTTTTCCATCAGTTAACAAACAAAAAATCAGAGCAGGAACAGAGGTGGCAATGAAGAAGAAACACTTGACTCAAGGTGACAAAGACTCAGTCCCCTTTTGGAGCTATTAGGAAAATCAAAAGAAATGCCAGCTCACCAGCTGTTAATGCAATAAATGCATCTTTTGAACACAGTACTTACCTGAATTCTCATTTGCTGCTCTCTCTGCTCTGGGTTGGTTGGAAAGACGGAATAACTCAGGTTTGAAGGGGCTTCTGGAGGTTGTCTTGCCCTGCCCCGCACTCTAGACAAAGAAACTGAAGGTCTTTTATTACCCTACTCCCTGCAAGACAAGTCAGTGGTTGCAGTTTGAGTTGGAAAAATTTGAGTGAAAATGCCTTCAGTGAGAGCTTTATCACTCCTCCTTACAGCTGCAATTCTTCCCTATCTCCTCTGCACATGAAGCTGGTTGGGCCTGGGCTGATCCAACCAAACCAATCCAGGAACCCAGGTCAGAGGAAGAGGTAGAATGTGGCAAAGATGAAGGAAAGCCTGTGGATACCGTCTACCTAGACTTTAGTAAAGCCTTTGATGTCATTTCCTGCAACATTTTCCTGGAAAAAATTGGCTGCTCAAGGCTTGGGTGGGCATATTCTTCGCTGGGTGAAAAACAGGCTGTATGGCCAGGCCCAAAGAGTTGTGGTCAGTGGAGTTAAGTCCAGTTGGCAACCAGTCACAAGTGGTGTTCCCAAGGATTCAGTGTTGGGCCTGGTTCTGTTTAATATCTTTGTCAATGATCTGGACTAGCGGATCAAACGCACCCTCAGGAAGTTTCCAGACCATACCAGGTTGTATGAGAGCATTGATCTATTTGACAGAAGAAAACCTCTGCAGAGGGATCTAGACAGGCTGGATCAACGGGCTGATGCCAGGTGTATGGGGTTCACCAAGGCAAAGTGCTGGGTCCTGCACTTGGGCCACAACAACCCCATGCAACGCTTCAGGCTTGGGTATGAATGGCTGAAAAACTGCCAGGCAGAAAAGGACTTGGGGCTGTTGGTTGACAGCCATCTGAACACGAGCCAGTAGTGTGCTCAAGTGGCCGAGAAGGCCAACAGCATCCTGGCACGGGTCAGAATTGTTGTGGCCAGCAAGACTAGGGAAGTGATCATGTCCCTGTACTCAAAATTGATGAGGAGGCTCCTCAAATCCTGTGTTCAGGTTTGGGTCCCTCACTGCAAGAAAGATTGAAGTGCTGAAGCGCATCCAAAGGAGGCCGACAGAGCTGGTGAAGGGTCTGGAGCACAGGATTTATGAGGAGTAGCTGAGGGAACTGTGATTATTTAGCCTGGCGAAAAGGAAGCCGAGGGGAGACCTTATCGCTCTCTACTACTGCTTACAAGGAGATTGTAGCAAGGTGGGTGTTGGTCTCTTCTCTCAAGTAAAAAGTGATAGGACAAGAGGAAATGGCCTCAAGTTGCACCAGGGGAGGTTTAAACGAGACATTATTAAAAATTACTTCACTGAAAGGGATGTCAGGCACTGGAACAGCAGCCCAGGAAAGTGGTTGAGTCACCATCCCTGAAGCTATTTAAAAGACGTGTAGATGTGGTGCTTAGGGACAGGGTTTAGCAGTGGACTTGGCAGCGCTGGGTTTACGGTTGAACTCAATGATCTTGAAGATCTTTTCCAACCTAAAAAATTTTGTGAATGATTCTGCGAACAAAACATCTCACTTTTTGTTCCTATAGCCAACAATATGTGCAAATAATTTATTGCCTGGTAAAGGAATAAATGCCCATTTTCTTCCTTGGCTAATGATGCCCTTCACTGCATCTCACATCTCACTACTCACAATAATTTATATTCAAGTCAGATTGAACTCACATTTCTGTATCCAACAGCAGACAACTCGCTCCCACTCCTGCTGTTGTGACTCAGTACCCCTTTTCACTCTTCACAGCAGGCAGACCATTCTGCATTCCCAGTCTCCTCCAGAGGTGCATAAAGTTTTGGCAAGAAAATACCCTTTCACCAGCCATCACTCAGCAAACTGGCTGATCAGAGAATCAAAGGATGCCATCCAGCATGACACTGGGGAATTGTTAATGACTTCCACACACTCAGTTATTGACACACAGAAGCAAAGCTGGACTGTTGATCCAGTGTGAGGACTGGTACTGGTTCAGGTGTAACAACTCCTGGACACCTGTGTGTGAAAAACTTTATTGTCACTCTGATAGGAAAAAAAATATCCAGCAGCCAGGACCAACTGGATGAGTTGAACATCTATGGTGTCCACTAATCTCTTTTCTGCAGGCAAGTGAGGTTATGAGCCTGCTGTCTACTAAGCAGAAGTCATAGGAGTCTTATAAATAAAATGATGGAAATCTGATTTGGAAGTTTTCTATGCTATAAAAAATCAGGGTAGTCTTAAGTGGTCTGTATAGAAACCTTCTAACAATCTAAAGTCTCAACTCACTCAGCAGGGAATAGCCTAGGGAACCTTTGGAGCACTGTGTAAAAGTATCAGGACTTCACTTTTATAATCAGCTTGCACTTAACTTGAAGTCCTGGAACTGAGATAAGGAATTGTATCAAATCCATGAAATAACTTTTTAAGAAAAAGAATGTTTCTGGGTTCATATTACACTGAAGACATGCATTTTTTTTCCTATTAGATGCTTACTAAAGATAAACTCAAAGTCTGGAAAGAATCTTTACAAAGCAAACTCAGTACAGGAAGCTCCAATAGACAAAAAAAAATGACAAAAACCTCTAGGAACTTGAGAAATGGTTGAGTGACGTTGTTCAATTGGCAGATAGTGATATTTTTATGTGAACAGTGGGTAGAATAATTTTAAATATATTTGGCCCAAGTTATTGAAGGTCTTAGATTATCCATTAACTGTTTGATATTCTAAATATAGCACATGGAATTAAAAAAAAATCAACATCTCCCAGTAGAGCCCATATAATCGTACCTGGAAATAGCCCAGTTGTTTTCCACTGTGTGTATAAAGATGAACTGTATTATATCAGACAGCACCTGGATGGTAATGGTCAGCAAATATTGCCTTATTGATGGCAACTGTTGCCAACATTAACAACAGTAGATGGAAAAATGAAACATTTATGCTGACATTATCAGATACAAAATGTGCAGCCTCTCCATTTAACCACCCCTTGGCTGGCAAATGAATTTGGCTACAACCTGAACAAATTTTAGAGAAAAATTATCTAGTGAAAACATGCCAAAGTTCACATTATTCTCTTAGGGAATATAATCTGCTGTTGCATTACTGCACTGTTACTTTATTGCACTTGTTACTGAAGGTTTTTTAAAATTATCAGGTTAGTATTATATTTAATGGTACTATATTTTGTTCTAAAAATTGAAAATAAATGAAAAAAAGCAATAGGAGTCAATATCTCTTCTTCCACTGTAAATATTTCAAAGTCATAAAGAAGTCCCAAGAGACTAATCATAAATATATGACATAAAAAGGACTAATTAATATTTTATCTGAACTGAGACCCAAAACCCTATGTACATGGGAGGATGAGCCTCTTCCCTAAACAATTTATACAAGTGTTGCAGTTATATACACTGTGACTGGAGAGGGAAGGAAACAGGGAATAAATTCTGTTTTTTCCAACTATTTTATTTAACCAGGCTTTCTCCCACGCTATTATTCTCAGAGGCAGTTGATTTAAGCTGGGTGAAACATGCCAAAATGCCATGGTTTCTCCTTTTTACACCATGGGAATTTGGTTCCTGTTGACAAGTTGCAAATCATTAGCATAGACAGTCCACTTAGGAAACGAAAACATCCTGGCCCCAGATAATTGTTCCCTAAGTTATTGTGCTCTGAAGAAATAAAAAAAAAAAAAGCAAAATCCATTAAAATAATTGGGCTCCTGATTTGATTGATCAGAAGCAGCAGCATTTATTTTACGTGGGAGGTGTCCTTGCATGTGACAGAGGGGTTGGAACTGGATGATCTTTAAAGTCCCTTCCAGCCCAAACCATGGTACGATTCCATGATTCCCCAGGACAAAGTATCCTACTCTGGAGAGGAGAGGACATTCTTAGTTCTGGTCCAGCGCAAGCTCCAGAGCAGCAGAATGGGTCAGTTTGGCTCAGGATTAACAGCACACCCTACCCAGAAAGGTGCTGGCTGTGTGTCCATAACAAATGCCAAGGCTCGAGGAACTGATTGCTAAAGGCAGCAAGCCAAGCTGAGAGACACTCACGGACAAGCATCTTCTTGGCCTCAGGTATCTATCCGTAAGGCAAAAAAAAAGCAGATCCTTTTGTTATGGCATTCAGAGTTGCTGATCCTTCAGGGTGTTTCCTTCTCCACAGACAAGACTGGGTGCTCATAGTTACCCAGCCAGCCCCACAAGCTGAAATGCTGCAGTGTGATGAGGCTGGAATGTTGGCTTTTATATCAAGCAATCAGTCTTTAGCCAGAAACACTGCTTTCTACAGTTCAGAAACACTCTGCAATTAGGAGAATGGAGGAAAATCAAAAACAAGGACCTCTAGATCTTAGGTAGCTAAAAGAAAATAACAACCTTCACAGTTTTGCTAAGGGCAATCTCCAAATCATCCTTAATTGACTGTGATACTGCTGTGGTAGGAACTCTGCTGGCAGCAGACTTGCTTTTCGTAGAGACTCTGCAGAAGTACCTGAACCTTTCAGTCACCTGAATGCCAATTTGGAAAAACGAGCTCTACAGTGCATAAAAAAAACCCAAACCCACAGCAACAAGAAAAATAAAACCAAACCATGGTGAGATGCTGTCTGTACAACCACCCAGAATGTCTGGGGATTGCAGAGCTCCCACCTTTGTCCCGCTTGTGCCCAGCCTACCCTCTGCAAACCCATAGGATGTGGCTGCTTTCCTCGTCTCACACCAGCTTCCCGAGCTGCCTCTGAACCAAGGCAGGTATTGTTCCTTGTTTTACAGGGGCAGTACCTAGATATTTATCAGAGCTACAGGGTCCCCGTCAGAAGAACATCCTGTTTGGAGAGCAGAGAAGTATTTCACCACGTGCTGATACCAGGATCATCCAGGGATGAGTTGCAGGTTTGCCTGGTGAGCAGCAGCTGGTCCCTTGGGAAGCAGCTGACTGCTGAGCCCCTGTAACAGTGCAGCACTAAGCCCACCACCACTGCCCATTGTGTTTTTACATCAGGAACTTCAAATCCCAGCTTCCCCACTCAGCTCTCGTTTTCTAGAGCTTTGTTGCCCAGGCTCCCCAAGCCTTGCCACAGGATACATGCAACAAACGGCTTTTTGAGGTTGGTTTAATGCCTCACCATCACTCCAGTTATTTATCTATTCACAGTGGAGGTTTATTACTGTGTATACCCAGGCTGATAAAAATTATCACTGAATTAATTCACAGCTAGTGCGTTGTTAGGCTTGAAGCCAACTGCTCTCTGTTATCAGTGTGAATAAATACTCCAGAGTAATTTCTCAATGAGCCTATCTCAAATGGACTTCTAAAGCAAAACCTTTTGAAATAAACAGTCTTGAAATAATAAGAATAAACACCACCATGTTCAGGGTGGCAAAGCTTCTTGCACAACATTGTACATTCCTGACACGTTTGATACAGGGCTCACGGGGTCTGTTACCCAGGAACATTGCCCAGACAATAATACTAAAGCTATAGGGGCCAGTGATGAGAATACAGTTCAAAGGAAGTCAGAAATATTTGGGCATTGGCCAGAATCATTTTATGTTTGTGCAAACAACAGAAAGTTTCCATCTTCTCTTGAAAATTATGATAAAAATAACTTTCCCCTGAGTGTTACATACTCAGAGACCTGAGTGGGTGACCTGGGTGCTGGTGGTTTGGAGGCCTTCACCTGTGAGAAAAAGGGGAAGATATATGAAAATAGAAAAGGGCAGGACCTTTTCAGTACTTCTGTGTTGTTAGCTGGGTGGTATTTAAGGCTTATTTCATCTGAGAGTAGACAAGACAAACGCACATCCTCCCTGCATTGCATCTCACAGTGCTAGGAACATATTCTTACTGCCCAGATCTTTACCGTAAGGTTCTATATGGCACAGTCTTGCACTGAAGGAGAAGAAACTTTGCACCTTCCTATAGTATGGGATATGCATGAGTTTATCCAACCTTCTTCCTTCCAGGAAGAGTCACTTCCCTAGCACTAGAGTGAAATACAAAGATACAACAGGAAGCTGCAATGAAGCTGAAAGAAATCCTCCAGATGATACTTAGCAAAGGAACATTTTGGAGAGTTGGCAATACTTCCAGCTTCTGTTTTAGATAGAGGCTCCTTCATTTAAGGCGCTGGGGCACCAGGGAGTGGGTGCTATCATTGCACCTGCCTCAGTGCAACAGAGGATACTCCATGAGCATCTGTATGTTTGTGAAGTAGTTGTTTCTTCAAGGTGCAGGGCTGCTGCTGGGTGAAGTTCCTGGGAGAGAGAAAAGTGTGTCTCTGTGGTCATGTTTTTATGCAGCAGTACTTCACAAACAGTCTTACAAGTCAGCCCATGATTTATCAGGGGAAGGGAACTTGGCCTGCTTGCCTCTCTGGGCCCAGTCTCACTGTGGAACTGGCTTCTATATCTTAAACAAAACAGTTAAAGAAAAGCAACATGTCTTGTCTTTGCACTGGAAGACATCCCAGCACAAGGGCTGTTTGCCTTACTTTGGAAACTTTGGCTGAAAAGGAATTTGTGAAGGGGAGCAGCAAAAAAAGAGAAATGTTTTGGAGCAGGATGTGCCCAGCAGACCAGGCCGTACTGACATGTGCCCCTCTTGGCCGGCCACCAGCTCCTGCTTCAGGGCAAGTGTTTGAGCACAGGGTGAAAGCAGTGTCCAGAGCTCCTGGTCCCTGCACAGGACATTAAGGGATGATGGAAGCACGCAGAGACAGATGAGATGTGGGATGTGTGATTCAAACCCTGGCAGCAGCAGGAAAGAGAAACTTAAATTTGAATGGTGAGGATGTCTCAGCATTTGGAGAGGGCAAGTGTTGATCCACCTTCTTACTTTTAGGGGACAGCACTAATTTCCACAACACGTGCTTGGTAAATTTGGGCCGCTGAGGGAAAATTAAAGGCTGCTTTATAAAGTATCACTTTAGAAACAACCAGAAGGGAGTGGAGTCTGTACGAGGTTAAGAGAGTTCAGAATTGTCTCCTCCAACTTTTCCTTTTCCTTTGGAAGAGCAGTGTTATCTTTCAAAAAAAACCCAAAACCCAAACCTCTGCATTTGGTACCATTTTCATTTTGGATTCAAGAGAATAAGTTCCCTTCAGTGGGACTGTGTGTTGCTGGAAGGGTACTAAAGACTGATTGCTGAGGATGATATAACATGATTTTTGGGACAGCAAGAAGTGATTTCTATGGCTTGGGCCAGTAATGTGGCACCTCCATTGTGCCAACAATAACATGTGAAATGGGATCACTTCCCACTTCTGAACACAGCAGCAGGCTCACATGTTTGTATTAGAGATGGCAGCATGAGTTCAAGTGGATTAGTTTGTTTGCAATTGCATTAGCCATAAAAACATACTCTTTTACTGAGCTGGATAGGGCAGCGTTTGAGTTCAAATGACTTTTCTTGCTTCTCCCAGTAGGAGTGCCAGGACAACACAATGGCATTGGCAGCTCAGTCTCCTATTCCTGCCTAAGGGTAGCCAGTGTAGGCCAAACCACAACAGCAACACATCTGTGTAGTTTAGAAATCAACATTTGCCCTGACTATCTGCTGGATCCATTCTCCTGCTGTTTCTTCTACTTCCCAAGAAGACTTTGTCCTCCTTAAACAGTGTTTGAATTGAATACTGTCAAAGGGATGGGCCTGAAGGCAGAGTGAACACCTTGGTTAGCCCTGTCTGCTTCTTTTCTGCACTAGATTCACCCCTAATTTCTTGCATCTCCTGGTGGAATCATGCTTGCTCTCACCTCTGGAGGAGGCAGGGCTTTGGTAAGGATTCCAGAGGCCTGATCTACCTTTAGGGCTTTGAAAGCAATGAGTAATTCATTTCTCACCGGGGCTTTCTTAATTTCTCCAGCTCCTCCTGTTTCTCTTAAGTACTGTTTGAAAAAGAACAAACACTGGGCTGGTGAATCAAGTTCCTTATTTGGGCAATTTGATATTCAGCACCACTTCCAGTTAGATGTTGTTCAGAATGCTTTCTGATCACCTTCTAACAAACACTCCCTCCTCCAGTAAAGGTTAACAGCTGCAGGAGTAATCACTAGTTTGAGGACCTGTATGGTTCCTTACATCGTCCAAGCCACCACAATACACACCCTGAACACCTGCACAAGCAGAGTTATTACTCAGCAGGGCTAAGAAAATGCAGGGGGGAAGGTAAAAGAACCATGGATGTCTAAAGATGGCTGTTCTAATTAAAGTTTACAGAGCTAGGAGAGAAATGGTTTGTTGCTGTGGGGGATGAAGAAGAGCTATGAGCCAGGAAAAGATCAAGTCTCTGGTGGGAAAAGCATTTTGGGAACTTTTTTCCCTCTGCATAAATTCAGTGTTGGTAAATCTCACCAGGCTGCTGCATGGAGAGGGAGTGTGAACCCCCTTCTGCAGCAGCTCTGCTGGGGGCAAGCTGGGTTTATTTGCCATTCAGCACAGATGGAGGGGATAAACTAAAAGTAGTAAATACAACTCTTACCTTGTAAATCAGTGATATAGTACTTGACTGATTTGTAGAATCTGGAGAAAGCAGAGAGAGACAAGGGCAAAATGCAAGGAAAGAGACCAGGAGATAGAATGGATGGTCTTCTCTACATTAAAATTTAGAGAAAGCATCCTCAAGTAATGGTGTCATAAGTGCTTCAGAATGGTCTGTGAAAAATGTCAGACTGAGTTTACCTGGATCTCCTCTCACCAAGACTCCCATTGCAGCTGGCAAGGCTGAAGCTGTGATGTGACCATGGTCTACCATGAACTGCAAGAGAAAGATTACACAGTGAGGTACTGCTCAGTTAAGTAGGAAAAGACAAAACACCACTGGCATTCCTAAGGTCACCAGAGCAAGCAAAATGTAAAACTAAGGAAGGAGTGCTGTGCTACAGACTCTTCCCTGTATGTATCCTGCTAATGTATATCACATGAGGCAGTCTACAGTGTAGTCTCAATCAGAGCTCCTCACAAAGACCCTCCTTCACCCAGAAAGTTATATTTTTAAAAAAGAACATCCGGAGTCTGTGACTGCCACAGAGGGTGGGGAGGCTGAAAAGTATCCACACCTTGTTCCTGCTGCTGCTGTCTGAAATGACCTTGGAAACACTTGCAGCCTCTCATCTCTTGCACCAGTGAGGAGCAACGCTACTCAGAGGACTTCTGTTGCATGTTTCAGGCAACAATAAAATATTACACACCTTAATGTTGGACTTGATGATCTTAAATGTCTTTTCCAACCCAGATGATTTTATGATTCCACGCCTGACTGATGAAGAATGCCTGGCAAAGCCACTAGTTAAGCCTTTAATTATGGCTTTTTTTAGGCAACCACTTAATGCTCTACAATAACGTGCTTAAACCTCAGCTGCATCCTGTGGGTGTGTTACCCTAAGCAGCAAAATTGTTAATGACACCAGCACTCCTTAAAGGTTTTCTAAGGGCACTTCAGCCGTTTGCAGAGGCATACGGAAATGAAGAGTCAGGCGGCAAGTAGACTTAACAGTTTTGCCAAAAGAGGACACCTCATAAACAGAGGCAGGGTTGGTTATGAACCCTGTACCCTGCACAGGTCTCCGGACATAGCACAGAAGGTGGCTTCTACCGGTGGCAGAAGGCACTGCTGCAGCTACACCACTGCACTAACAGAGCACTGGCCAGGCTTTCTCCTCACCCTTTTTGTTCTGATTCCCAGGCGCGTGGCAATCAGGCTTTCCCCAGGAGATTCCGGGCGTAAATCACTAATTAATGCCTCCCATCTGCACAAAATCCAAGCCCATTTGTGCTTGATGGAGATACGGAGATAAGCAGCACAGGCTCCCTAGAGAGATATTCTATAATCTGTTACTAATCACTGAAGCTTCAAAACCATTTAAAAGAATGTGCCTGCAACTTGTCCCCATGTAAACATCAATTAAATTCTCTCTGATGCTATGACCTGAAAGACTGCAGCACAGGGGAGGGTTTTGAACATTCATCCCCCAGCTCTGACATCCAGCTTGTTTGATTGTAGGTGATGATGTTATTTAAGGCAGCTGTGGTGTTCCCTGCTGTTTGGAGGATGGTTGAGGGAATTTCATGAGAAAACACAAAGAGAATATGTCTCAGTAAAGGACAGAAATTGTTACACTTTTCTAGGGCATCATGTAGCAGGTTGTAGTAGCAAGTCAAGAGTTAACACTGTGTTAAAAGGTTTGGGAGATTCTGGCCAGAACTGGGACTCAGTGTGTTAAGCATCAGTCAGGTGTAGAGGAGGTGACACTGAAGAATTTACCTAAGAATTTTCTAAGCAAATAACCTGATTCCCAAATCAACTCAAACTCCTTCCTGGTCAGTTCTTGGGTTTAGGCATTTAAAAACGTAAATGCTTTACCTAATAGAAAATGTTTATTATAAAATCTTTTTGAAATTGAGGCAGCCAGCAAATCTCATACACCTCTGGCTTTAGCTCAACTTGGTGAGACATTCACATGGCAAGAATCACATCCCAGCAAGTATAATCTGGGACACTGGAGGGAATCAGATTTTTAATTACTCTTGGCATTTCAGTGCCACTGGTTGCCAGTGGCCAGCCTGCTGGAAAATGACATCACCTGTGATCGTAGCAGAATGCCAGTCTGTAAAACCAGTTTGCCAGCCTGTTCTCCTGTCACTGGGAGGAGATTTCTATCTGCATACTTATCTAATTTTTCAACTTTGGAACTTGAAATTTATAGACGCCGCTAATCTTCTTACAAAAATTAAGTAGGCTCTAATTTCATGCCTGCAATCAACTATGGGCATAAATTCTCCCTGGCAGCATTTAGCTGTAGTATTAGCATACACAGATAACTTTCCATACATCCAATATTTTCCCTAGTAATTGAGAATTAGAGCGTCTTTGCCAACAGTGTTTTTATGAAGGCAGCCTGACTGATTTCTTTAATTAGTTGGCAATCATGCAACATCATATTTACAAATGTACAAGTATCAAAGATCTGAGGATTCATATTGAGATGGTGGCATCTAGTGTTATTTCAATTGTGGAAGTTTCTTACACTCATAGGTGAAATGGAATTTCAGCTCATTCCTTATGGACCAAGTTTAAGCCCAGCACAAGAAAATCTCTCCCTCTTCAAAGGGATGTCCAGTCTGGACCTGCAGAGCTGCTGCGGGGATTTCTGGAAGGGACTTGAGCAGGGCTGTTGCACATCTGCCCTGTCTCCTGGCACTTCATTTCTGTTGACCCATGCTGCATAGAATCTTCAGGGCTGGGCAGTGCAGAGAAGATGGGCTGGAGATCCTGAACATAATCATATAAAAAGCCAGGGATGACAGTCCCTCTGTTTCATAAGAACCAAAGCAAATGTTTTAAAAGTTAGTTATTCTTCCCAAGAGATTAATTGCCAGCAAAAAAAATAGATTTTACATCCATTTCTACTGCCAACGTTAAATGCTCTGTTTGTGTAGATATTGTGATGACACCTTAATAGCCTGTTACTTATCTCTGTGGTCTACAGGACCCAGTACACTCTGCTCTTCACATCACTGGCAATTTAGGGGAATCAGTCCTTTATCTGTCTCTATAAATAAGGGTTTTTTCTTTATGAGTTGCATAATTTTGGATGTGATCCTCTAAGGTTTAAACATGGCTCTTTGGAGTCAGCCTGAAATTCTTCAGAAGCTCTTGGAGTCTGTCACCGCTTAGAGCTTCTCTGCCAGCTCTAAAAAGGTTTGCTTTTTCTTTCTTTCATTTCCCTTCACAAACTCCTGAGAGAGGTGTCAGAGGAGGTATCAGCAGGCTCCTGTGTTTTATCCTATGTTATTTCAGCATTCTTCAGATTCAAAAATGTGAAAGAAAGAATTAGCAGAGAGTCTACTTGATGATCTGTGTTTCAGCCTTTTTGTAACATTCTTCATTGAAGACAGCAAAGCAAAAAACTTTATATTGATTAAGGTGCTCTACTAAGCTTATTCCTGATGGTGCTTGTTAACAGAACACAGAGTTGAACATTTTAACTAGAAGTCATGTGAGACTCAAAAACCAACCTTCTGAGCCTTTCATTAAATTTGTGCAGCCAAAGGATGGACCACAGTGACGATTCAGTAAAAAGCCATGGGCTGCCATAGTCATGACAGCTGCCCTGGCAGGATTGTTTGGGAATGACAATTGAGTCCTGTTAAAGAAGTGAAATTTGCATACAGTAAATATCACTGATTTGATGAAGCTTCATAATCTTAAGGAACATTGTCTAATGAAGATAGAAAATTTCAGGGAGGAGGCAGAGAGGGTGCAGTGTTTCTGGAGCCCTCTCCCAGCCTTCCGTGTGGTGAGTGTGAAGCACAGAGATCTGCGTAAATGCTTTAATTCATACAATGAACAAAATTAAATGCCAAGAATCTGGTGGGGGGCAGAAGGTTTAATCTGGGAGCTAGAGAGTGGATTGTTTTACCACATTTCCATAATCAACACTAAGGGTAAATTCTGATTGAAAACACACCTAGAAAAAGAATTAGAGGGTAAAAACACACACAGGTAAGAAGCAGTTGAGAACCTCCCTCATCTACACAACCATCTCTGCTGTGCTGTCTTCTCCCTACCCCATAACAATGTAATGAGTCTGTTCTCAAGATCCTCCAGATCTCTGGTAAGCTCTGTTCCTTCTCTTTCTCCCTTTTCTTGGGAAGGAATGGCCTAATCCTTACCAGCCCTCAACTCATCATCCTTGGGCAGATAACATCCAGTCTTGCCGTGCTGCAGAGAAGCTGTAAGCTTGTGTATGTGGGATTGTGTATTGGTGTTGAAACCATTTATATCCCTTCATCAGTATTTGATTTATTTAAAGAAATAAATGAAAAGTCTAGTGAGGCCTAATGCATTGTTTGGTCAGCAGAGAGCTAGTTTCCAAATGAAAATGTGTTGTCTGAGCCAGTTGCAAGATTCTTGGAAATAATTCAGTGATTGCATTGGAAGAAAAATGCCCCAAGGCATATTTTCCTGGAGGGTGAATGCAATTCCACTTTTCCTCAGTCACCTTTGAGTAAATGAGGACTATCTGTATGGGTACCTTCAAAGGACAGCCAGAGAGGAGCTATAGAAAAAGGTATTGATCTACCTTTCACATTGGAAACTGGTTTCACTTGGAAGCATTTTAAATGATAAGCTACACCACAGTGACCCTCAGCGATAGAGGCTTTCTGTGTGTCAGGGTCTTGCTGTTAGAGAATAACTTCCATTTACTCCAGCCCATTACATCACTGGCACTTAATGCTTTCATGTACTTGCTCTGTTTACAGTCCATGATAATAAACCCCAGGAGCATTCAGAGGCATGTTTTCAAGCACAAGTGCTGGAAGGAAGGAGGCCAGCTCCACATCTCCAGTGCATCTATGAGTAGCTGCTCTGATCACCCTCCAGATGAAGTTCCCCTTGCACACAAGGAGTGTGTCTGCAAGCACAGCTTCTGCACCGTTGGGCCCCAGGCTTGGGAGTTTGTTAGGGTCCAGGTGAAGGCCACCCTCACTGAGTAGTTCAGACACCAGCGAGGAGAGTCACTATCAGGACAGTTGCCAAATTTACTTTTGTGCCTATTCATCAT
This sequence comes from Dromococcyx pavoninus, assembly GCA_033558185.1. Lineage (NCBI taxonomy): Eukaryota > Metazoa > Chordata > Aves > Cuculiformes > Neomorphidae > Dromococcyx > Dromococcyx pavoninus. The sequence goes on from JAUMJL010000838.1 coordinate 556,380, forward strand.
CATCCCTTTCACAAGCTTTGTCCTGGTGGCTGCTGAAAGCTGGAGTCTGTGACAAGAACAGAGTGTCCTAACAACCAGTCAAAAGTGGCTGTCTAGTCCCTTACCTCCAGCCAGTCCAAAAGCCTTGAGCGGCTGATGTCCAGAAAGACAGCAGAGAGGTAAAGCTAAGATCACAGGGTACTGGTGGGCTGTGTCCACATCCCAGCCCTTCACCATGGGGCAGGAAGGGAGACTCTGAGACATCATGTTGTGTTGTGTCACCCCGAGATCTTGTGTCAACCTAAATACTCTCTGGGCTCTGAAGTCACTGGGCAACTTAGCAGAATGCCAGGCTGAGAAATGTCCATGAGGACTAGAATATCCATGGGGTCAGAAAAGCATGGGCAGAGGTGATAGTCTGGGGGCAGGAGGACAGGCATGGGATGTTTAGGCAAAACTGCAGGAGGATTTTGCACAGGGCCTGCACCTTCTCCACCCCAGCCAGATTTGGGCGTGTTCAGCTCTCTAACATCTCTGGTATTTTGCAAGAGCAAAGAACTAGATGACAACCTCATGGCAGCTTCATGGAGCAACCACTCACGAAATTCCTTCATGAGAGTCTTTTTTCCTAGGCTCAGAGTGGAAAGCAGGATGTATTTTGCCAGGTGTATTGTCCAATGGGGCTGCCAGAGCAGACTGCATTACCATCTCTATTTTCCCAGCTCTGTTGCTGGAAAAAGAGGCAGCTGCTAATTTATTTGTTTCTGCACCATGAATAGGATCAGCGGAAAAGCCTGGAAAAAGAGGTACAAACTGACCGGGTACCTAGTGATATGCATAGAGACAGACAATTTATGTCTGAAGCAGTGGAGCAGTTCCAAACATTTTTTATATACTGTATCCTGCCTTTCATGTCTTCATCAGAAGGAAAAAATGTTTTCTTTACATTTCTGCCTGGAAAAACAATTATGAATGTTAATTGCATTGACCAAGAGGTGGAACAAGAGTTGGCCAGGAAGGGCTTTTCGTTGCTCATAAACAGGAAAACTCAACCTTTCCCGCCATTCTCCATGTTTTGGAGTTGAAGGTGTCCTGAGGATTTCAAAGAGCTGGAAAATGGGGCTTCAGTGGGAAAACCAGCATAACAAAGAAATGAAAACAAGAGAATAACAGAGAAAAGGCCCCACTGCTGTCACTCTCCAAGAGCAAATTGTGGTCTCTTCCCACTGGGAGTGAAAGCCATGTGAAGGCTGCAGGCACCTCTTCAACTTTTTGGAAGTTCTTTAGGATTTTCCTGTAACTTAATGGCCTCTGTTGAGAGGTGTGGAAATACTCAACACCCTCTCCCCTCCCTAAATTGCAGAGATCACTTAGGCATAATTCTGAGTTATATGCAGAGAGCTCTTCTCCTTGATCAGCTCCACAGTTACAGGCTGAGGAAGGCTCCATGAAAAGGGATGTCCAGGAAGGAAACCTTTTTTTTTGGGTCAGTCACACCACTTTACCACTCTGAAGCCCAGTGTTTCTCCTCAGCATGTGGGTTCTGGCTTGTTAAATGTTTAGTTGTGGTTTTTTTTTAGAAACATGTCTTTTACAGTAAAAAAAGGTGTCTTAGATTTTCCTGGTTGCAAGTCTTGACCTTTGTCCCTCTGCTGAGTGCACCATCATGCAAGAATCTTTGAGAACGTGAACGCTACCATTGCATTCTCTAAATGTACCAGAGCAGGGTCTATTTAGTAATTTCCACCTTTTTTATACTGCAAAATACTGTGCATTTGTGTAACCTGCCACATAATTTTCCCTGCCAAAAATTTGAAGTCTATTTTGTCTAAAACCACTGGGCACCTTAAATGTCCTCTCAAAATTATTTCAATGAAAAATTGTTCTTTTTTTTCTTTTTTTTTGCTATGACAACCAGCTTCATTCTAATCTTGGGGACTATTTTGTCCTTCTGCTTTTCTCAGCACACAAAATCACTCCCAGAGCTGCTCTCTGTTCAGGGAGAGCAGAGGGCCAGGGCCACCTCACTGTACTGAGAGTGCAGTGGCAGAAGGCTCTGTGTGCTGGGCTTGTGGCACTGATCAATGAAAGGTGTCCTCATGGTACCATCTGAACACAAGAACATGGTGCTGGATAGACAAGCAAACATTTCAGATGCCTGTGCAATGGGTTGGAATATTGCATATAAAATGTGAGGTGTGGTTCCTTGTGTGTAAAAAACAAGGCAAAGTTGCAGTTTTGAGTCTCCTTTGATGTTGCATTTCAGGGCACTTATCCTTGGCTCTTTCTAGAATCCAGGCAGATACAACGGGGCTCTTTGATAACACCGAGCAAGTAATTTCCCCTCACTTTGCTTCATTATTCTCATCTGGAAAAGGGGAAATGATAATATTAGCTTCTCCTTGAGGGTATTGTGAAAATGAGCTGGCTGCTGGCTGCAGAAAGCTAGAGGATCCTGAGCTGGCAGTGGCTAGATGGACCATGTGTTATTATTTTATATTGGATAAACAAAGTAATTTCCCAAGAGTCTTTAAGATAACATTAGCATTTAGTGAGTGTTAATTGACTTTTCTTTAAGGCACCCAGTTTGTCCCTGTGTCTCTTAATTAAAACCACAGCTGTATGGCCTAAATGTTCTCAGGACAAGGCAAATATTTTTAAAATCAAGTTTCCATTGCATTCGTTTTTGCCAGAAGTGGCAACTTGTCCTTTGTGCAGTGATTCACTGTATCCATTCCCTTTCCTCCCAGAGCGAAGTGGCAGTGCCAACCAGTGGCTGAGCAGCCCTGATGACGTCTGGGATGTTCTCAGAAACAGTTCTGTCCTCCAGCCTCTGCCAAACAGGAATTGCTGTTGAGGTGTCCCAGGTGTGACGTGCCAGGGACTTGCATCTCATCCGGTGACTGGGCAGGGGAGGGACAGAGGATGCTGTGCCATAACAGCAGTTTTAAACTGAAATCTAGAGGCAGTGTGATTGGAGAGGCAGATGGTGCTGCAGAGCCCAAGAGAACATGATCCCACTTACCTACACGAGTTTCCAGAGGCCACAACCACCACTTTGAGTCATGGCCAGGTTGTGATGGAAACATCTTCAGCAGATGAGGATATTTGGACATTTTTATCCTTCACATCCATGCTTGTAGTAACCCAGACCTTTTGGAGGATATTCTGGAGCACGCAACACAGAGAAAGTATCCCACTGCAGGAGAAGTCTCATGGTGAAGGGCTGTTTATGCAGTCAGTAGCTAAGGATATGCCCTCATTTGTGCAGATCGCTCCCAAATCCTGGGACTCCAACCAGAACTTTCTGAATAGGGAACAGAAGTGTCCTGGCACTGATGAGAGCTGTCTGCCTGCAACAGGAAAGGAAGATCAGTACTGAGCCACTGAGAATCATTGTGTGCTTCTTGGGAGCCCCTGTCAGAGACCCTTTTCATTTTATTGGGCTTTTTCTTCCCTTCCTGGTGTTCTGAACTGTCTTTGCTTGGGAAGCTCTGCAAAGAGCCTAGTGCCAGCGATGCCTTCCCACTGGCTTTAATAAGGGCTCAGCTGCTCTCCAGGATTGCTGTGGGAATAAAGTGAAAACTGCCTGTCTCCAAAGTGGGTTGTCCTTGGCACAGGCTGTACCCAATATTGAGACCCTCTCCTGCCCCAGAGCTCAAACCCAGCAATAACTGGGGAGCAGCTGCCCAGTGCTCACCAAAAATCTATACCCTTGGTTTATATTCCTTTTTATTAAGCACAGCAAATTAGTCAGCCTTTCACCTTACCCCTTCATCCTCCAAAATTTCCTGGTGAATTCAGTGTCTGGGCAACCTGAGGAATACCCTGAAAAGCACAAAGCATGTCCCACAGACAACTTGGGCAGCCCCACGGCCATCCAGCGCTCTATCAATAAAAGTCTCCTTTGACTGTGGTATTCCCTGTTAGGCAAATGTTGGGCACTTCTGGAGCAACAGCTGCAAAGAATATACAAGTTGTGTAAGGTACATAAATAGAAAGGACCACTACACTCATGTTCACCCAACAGCCAAGGCAGGAATTGGCCTAAGGACAATTTGCTTCAGACACAAGGCTGTTTCTTACAGCCAAAAAAATTATTCCATGCATGTCTTGGCAAGGTGGTTTTGCCTGTATGGTTATTGCTACAACTTTCCTCAGCTTTCTGACACAGCATCTTTGAAAAAATACTCCTCAAATGTGATAAAAATAGTGAAAACTGCAAGAGTTTTAAGCTTGCCTGGGGTCCATTTCATTTACCTTCTTTGTCCGTGGGTAACACTAGAACATTATACTCTCCACAGTCTCCATCCCTGGCAGTGCTGATCCTCTCTTCCAGATCTCTCGAATTATCTCCCATTGTTTTCTCAGTCATTTAGACCACAAAATCTTTGGACAAGGACTGTCTCTCATAGTGTGTAACACCTAACACAAGCAAGGTTCTGGTTCTTTCTAGGCCCCCTGGCCATTATAGTACCACAAGTAGAAAGTAATAATAATAGTAGTTCTTAGATATGTGAAGAGAGAAGTCTCACGAGCCACTGCAGGTGAGAACAGCACAGAGCTGCTGGGGTTATTGCCCACAAACTCATGCCAGTTTTCTAGCAGACACCTGCAGTGAGTCCTACAACGGGATGAATAAACTCATGTTACCACTTCCAGAAGAGTGTGTGAAAATATTCTGCAATATTTTGTGTGCTGTGCTTGATTCTGTTTTCCCACCACCCTGCATGCTATCTGTGTCCTGGAAATGTCCCTTTGGGACTGAGAGGGGAAATGCAGCCCTGAGAGGTGAGGCAAAATCAATTATTTTAATGTTAAACCAGGACCTTCTTCTCTTTCTCCAGACCCTTCAGAGAAAATATTGGGGGGGAAAGGTGATTTGGGGAAGAAAATCAGGAGAGAGAGAAGCTAACACACAGAACAGCACTTTTGGCACTCAAGGACATGACTGGTTTTTTTGGCCTGGAGACATTTGTCCTCTGCCCCACTGACCGCTACAGCCCCGTTGCCCAGCCACGTTTCAGCGCTGACTGCCAAGTCTCCAGTAAGGGACTTTGATCCACTTGAGTGTTCAGGTCTGTTTTGTGGAGCAACAGAGTTAAACAAGACAAGCTACGATTCCTAAACTCTATCTCCATGTTGAGGGAATCTGGGGCTCACCTTGAGACAGGAGATATCAGAGGGACAACGTTGAGGATGCTGTGAGAGGCCAGGGCAGAGGCCAAGAGGAAGGACTGAGCCACAGCTCCACTTGCTTGGGAAAGAAGAAGCAAGAAATTGAACCTTACAGTGGCAGAAAGGAATTTTTTTTTGAAGGATTGAGAATTTCAGGAATAGATATTTGTGGAGAATATGTTATTTTGAGAAGACAAATGCAGAGCAGCCAAACATGGACTAAGAGCAGTCACCCTTGGACATTAGCATGGAGCACATTCTGCCTCAAACACACACAGTCATTCCAGACTAAGTCCTTGGATGGGGTGGGATGCAAAGTGACATTGTTTGAGATGCAAATAGTATAGAAACCCAGGCCAGGGAATGCAAAAATCTTTCCACTTGGCTTTGATGCTAGCTTGATAACAGGCAAACCAAAACCTTTTGATTTTAAAGTTGTAAATTTGTGATTGTTTAGTGCCAAATGTGGTTTTCAACCTTTTCTGATTAAAATATAGTGTTGATAAAAAACACCCAACCTGTCGGCCTTGAAGCTGTGTTTCTTTTTTTACCTAACAAGTCCAGCAGAAGTTGAGCCTTGTCTGTCTGGATGAACACCCAGATTTTTTAATTCCAAGCTCCCTTTTCAAAACGTGGTTTCTCTCAGCAGCCTTTCAGTCTCTGGGACCTTTGCATGGATGGATTTGTGAGCTGACATTGCCATCAGAGGCCTGGCTGAAAACCCCCAAGTGCCATCACGTAGCCAACAGAAAGTCCATCAGACACAGATTATTTCTGAATGCTACTTTCCCTGCTGCAGCCAAACTGTGCAAGACTTTGGCTTTCCCTAAGAGCTCTCTGAGCTGTTGGAACCTGCCAGATTGTTAGTGAAAGCAGCCAAGAGTTGGTTCACAGCCTCAGCTCCTGCCCAGAAAACCTTTTGCTTGTTTACAGAAGATTCCACAGAACTGGCAGGTTAGTGACTGCCATCCACTTAGGATATATCTTGGTTCAAGTTATTTGTCCCAGTCCAAAAGCCCACTCAGATCTGGGTGATTTTTCATAGGTTATTCAGGGAACTAAAGCATTTACACCAAATCCATCTGCCCAAGATCAGGGGTCAAGTAAATCCATAAGGGTGGTGAGACACTGGCACTAGTTACCTAGGGAGGTTGTGGATGGAACACCTCTCTGGAGGTGTTCAAGGCCAGGCTGGATGGGGCCTTGAGCAGCCTGGTCTGGTGGGAGGTGTCCCTGCCCATGGCAGAGGGGTGGAACTGGATGATCTTTAAGGTCCCTTCCCACCCAAACCATTCTATGATTCTATGATTAGAAATGAGACTATGATCTGAATGCATTTCCGTGACATCTGTGATGGATATATAGGAGTCACCAAGGACTTGGCTCTTCAGGAAGTTTCTGGAACTAGCAGTTTGCTTACAAGGCTTTGGCTAAATTCTTGACAGTTTTGAAGGAAATTAATTCATTGTTGCAGCTAAAACTTTCAGGAGAGACTCATGAGGCCATAAAATGCATGACTGAGTAATTTAACTGGAACTTACAGTTAATGCACGCTTCATTGGTAGACAGAAAGAACAAATAAGGGATTTCAGATTGGAAATACCGTGCAGATACTTAAAGTCTCAGTGTCAAAGTTATTTCAGCAGGCTAAATCAATTACTGCTCCTTCCTGGGTTCGTTTTCAGACACAGGAGCAGATGTTATAGTCTAATCCTGAGCCTCCAATTTTTATTCTGTCCCAGAAATATAAAGGTAAATAATTCAAAAATGTGAGACGCGGTGCTCTTAAAAGGGCTTGAGCTTGCCTGGAGAGTCAAACACATACACAAAATTGTGAAATCCCTTCTAATAATGCCTCCTACTAACTCTATCAAAACCAGCAGGAACTCTTCCATTGTCTCTAATGGGCTTTCAAAAATGCCCTGTAACACAACAGGGAGCCCTTATCTACCAAAATAAGTTCTCCTAAAGCAAATACCATGCTCTTTCTTGGCGATTGGATATGAGAGCAACTTAGGTGAACCTTGGTGACCCTTAATTCATGGCGTTCACTGCTTCCCTACTCTACTGGGAGAGTAGACAGGTTCTGCTAGGAAAGGGCTGCTGGGGGGTTCAGGCTAGGGTTGCTTAGGGACTGATGCCACATGGTGAAGAGATGCTTGCTGGAAAACAGTCAGGAAAAGAAAGCTGCCTGATGTCTTCCTACTTCTTGCTGCTACTTTATTTTGATGAAATCCATTAGCTATGCAAGGAGAAAGTCAATGCATTTTATGCCAGGCTGATGTGCATTTGGGAAATGGTGAGAACTGGAAAGATCAGGTGAATCCCTGTGTAAGGCTGGAAGTCCAGTGCCAAGGTCATGTGGAACAGCAACAGGCTGATTCCAGGGCTGGAGGGCACTGACAAAGGGTGGGGAGGCCTGTGTGTGCACTGGACTGGGTTGTGGCAGACTGGTTGGTTTGTATCGCTCTAGCTATGATTCAGTCATCTGCCACTTTGCCACTTGCTAATGCCAAAACATCATTTCCACCAGTATTAAAGAGAATGAACAGCTTATGAAACACTCCTCCTTCCTATTTCCCCAGGAATGAACACCAACAGTCACATAACTTCTGTTGTTCTTTTGTACCTTCTTGTGACTGAGCTAAATTAGGAGGTCAAGTTGAACACAGTAACTGTATACACTTTCCTTGAGATACGGATGTCACTCTAGGAGCCTGACATTCAAGCCTATTTATAGACCCTGCTCAGGGAGAGGAGAGGGCAAGAGGCTTGTTTTAAAGGTAAACAGGCAGGGGCAATCAGAAATATTTGAGAGAGCTCTGCTTCTTGCAAATTCCAACTGACACTTGCATGATTTTTTTCACTCGAGCACTAGGAAAGAGCTTATCAAAGAAGACGATTTTTTTTATGGCCTCTATAAAATATACAACCTAAAAACTTTGGGAGGTGAAGTGGGGGAAATACATCCTGATAAGCTGTTTGCAAAGTACCTTAGATTGACACAAACTTCTCCCTGGAGCCTAATGTTCCCAGAACTTATACAGCTGCCTGACTATAAAATAATAGGAAGATGCAAAGAGGAACCTTCTGGCTTTTGGCGTGAGAATAGATGGCACTGTTTAGCATCGCATTTCATGTGGGAATGAAAGGTCCAATCTGTATGAACAGAGAGAAAGCAGGACTCTCAGAAACCCTCCTAATAGGTCAGCAGAATTCCCATTTCAGGAGACTTCCTTTGCTGCCAGACAGCTGTAAAATGCTTCTATAGGCCATGCTTCATAATGCTGCAGGGACTTCTAATACTCATAACTAGCACTGCAAAGGTACCTGGTGCCTTTCCTGCACCCCACCAACACAAATGCATCCCAAGGAGCCCAGGCAGATGCAAGCCCAGGGGTGACAGCAGGTGCCTGCAAATTGCTACTAGAGGCAGTGGCTGATGGGAAGACAATTTGGGTGGGAAGCTGCACAGGAAGAATTTGCAATGGCAGATGCTTAGGATGGGGTACTTGCAAGTGGAGGGAGAGGGCTTGAGAGGGAACCTGGTGGTGAGCAGGACAGAGGATTGGTTAGGATAAAGAGCTGTAAGGAACAGTGGGGCAGAAGGGAAGGAGCAGAGCTGAGACCAGATGAAAAATGTGCTCAGTGAAAGATTGAAAGAGCAATCGTCAAGGAGGTGACAACCTGGGGGAATGCAAGGGAAGAAATGAGGCATCTAACCGAGTCCCTTTAGACACTGCTACAACTAACAAGGATTTGTCTGGGAATGGCAGCATCCAAAAGACATAAAATGCCAACACTGTATTTTAGTGAGTTAGTATAAAGCAGCCCTGGGATCCACTGTATTCACAGAGAGTGAAGGGATTGTGTGCAGCCTGCAGTCCAGACCTGCAGGATGGAGGGCATTGCACTCTCTTGCAGGAAGACACCAGGCAACCCACTAGCAGCACAAAAGGAAACACGACTTTTTGCAAAAAACAAAGAGGAAGAGCTCCCCTTGCTATATCTTCGTCACTGGGATTTTGGACTTCAAAGCTCCGTGCTACGCCCAGTGCCATTTGTTGCTGTATTGGTGGTGGCTGGGAGCCAGGTCCAGGAATTAAGAGGAGAAAAACTGCATTATCTTGTTCTGCTGAAAACCTGTGTCAATACTGCAAAGAGCACTTGAAAAGCTGGAGTCTAGAGAGGGGAAAGACTCAGAGAGATGAGTTTCCAAATGCATCAACAACTCTTAAGAGCATGAGTCCATTTTAAAAGCTGAGCTACATGAAACTTTTGTTTTCCACATCATTTTTCAGAAAGTGATGAAATCACCTGGATGTGAGCATTTAGTGCAGCAGCCCCAAAATACATTAAAATTCTGAGCTGTGAGCTCCCTGACTGCAGATATGTCTCAGAAAATAGTACCTCAAAGCCATTCTGCAGTTTCACTGGAGCTGAACACAGACAAGAATAGTTTGGAGGATAACAGTTGAAAAGGTATGCTAACAGAATGGATTTTTGGGGAGAGAAATTGAAAGTCCAGCTAAAAAAAATTCTGTCTCGTGCACAAATGGATGAAAGTAAACTGCTGCCATTCTTAGATTCATACTATTCCCAGGGTTCTCAATGGTAGCCAAGTAGAAATACACATTGGTCTCCAAACTTTATTAATTGAAACAGCAATTATTAATTTTCTTAAAATGTGTGCCTACAGAGTGACATTCGGGAATTGCTGCCTGCAGTGTTTAAATCAGGCAGTGAAGAAGCTAAGCATGGCTTTCAGAGTCCAAAGCCAAGGCTTCTTGCCATGGCTGTGCAATTTGCTACGTGTGCTTTCACTGAGGGTTGCCACAGTCCAGCTGATGCGCACCAATGCTTTGAGCTGCAGTGACTTGCCCATGCGCTGGAGGGTTTTCAGATCACCAGTCTGGGCTGTGCATGTGGGAGCAGTGAAATTTTTAACTGTTCCCAGCTATCTGTCCACCTTTGTTTGGTCTGGGGATGCAGAAAGGATGGTGAGCCTCCTCTTCCAGCTGTGATTCATCCCCTGGGCATTAACTGCAGCTTACTACTATGTTTGCCAGTGCAGTGGCTGCAGCAGCTCAGGTGGCACAGGACCAGCTCACCCTTGGTCACGGACACCTCTGGTCTCTGCAGTGGAAATCACCAGAACCTGTGAATAAGAGCCTGGAGCCTTCAAACCTTGCTTGGGTTTCAGCTTAGATTGTTCTTAACCAATTTCAGCCAGTGTGAGCCAGGCTAATAGGACTCTAGATGGACATTTGTCTGTCTGCACTGTCAAACATGTGCTCGTGCAAGCGGGGCTGCTGAGAAACCAGGTACGAACTGAGCACAGTGCCTTCTTTGGCACTGCCACCACAGGGTCCCACAGCAAGGATCCCAGTCCTGGCTGTGGCAACCAACTGGGGAAGCAGCAAAACACCTGGGCAGTGAGCTCAGCATTTGTGCCAGCTTGTGTTTGCTCTACATTGTGTCGTGGCTGGTGCTCGCTGTGTTACTGTTAGCTCAGGGGTGGCTGTCACCCACCTGCACACTCCTGGCCGAAGCCTGTGCCCGGGAGGGTGCAGGCAAAGCTTGCAGGGGTGCAGCCAGCAAGCCCTGGGCTATGCTCTCTGTGCTGAGCCCATGCCACACACAGCTAAAAAGGCTCAGGTTCATCAGAGTGGAGCAAGTCTCCTGTTGGCCTTACTGGGGCTGACTGTGGGAGAAACATCTCAGTGGAATAAGTAAAGGTTGCACAATGTAGTGCTGGTCTCTGTCAGGTTCATCCTCATTTGGCCTCGGGAAGGCAGGACCTACTGGCTTGAGGCTGGTACAAACTGTGTTAAAACAACTCCAGATTGTTTTTTTTCCTGTTTTCTCCCCTCTGATTGCCAAGGAGGTGCTAATCTCCTTATTGTCGCTGAAATACCATCCCTTGTCCCCAGAGCCTTACAAGGGAATTGCAGCCAGCTATTCATAATTATTTATTTCTGGGCACTGCTCTCTCTTCCTATAAATTGAAAAATGAGACTGTGCTTGTGATAATTTAAATAAGCATATGAAAAGGAAAAGGTTAAAACACTAAAACCAAAATATCCTTCAGTGCCACAGCTTCTCAAACAGCAGCATGGGATTGGCACAGCCCTGTGAAGGGGCTGTTAGGATAAGCATGCTTGACCAACTCTGTGCACCATCCATCATCTCTCCAGCCACTGCCCCCAAAGGTAGCTGAGCTGGGAACACACAGATGACCCAGCCTCAAATTCAGCAAAGGCTGACAGCCTGCTTTGACCGTCCCCTGGCCAACTTGTTGCCTCCGAGCAGTGGGAGATGTAAGTGGGATTGGGGCATGCATTGTCTGGGGCTCCTACTCACAGCTCTGCTGATTTTAGTTGAGAAGGTTTAAACATCACTGCAAGGTGTTCACGCCTGCAGGTTCTCCAAGGGAGGTGGTAACAACTTAAAACTGCACAGATAATGCCTCAAGAGCTTGTTGAGTCAGAGGAGTGAGTAAACGTGAAAAAGCTCTGTGTGAGCAGAGCTTCTCTAATTGAAACACAACCTCTTTCACACACTTAGATGATTTTTTTGTAATAAAATATAAATTAGTGGAATATGTTATGAGCAACAGACAAGGAGTTTATTTGCCCACATGCTTGCTACCTCTCTATTCTTTTGCAGCTTGGTACATGGTACAGATCTGGGTGGAGTGGAATGGAGTGAATATAGATATTTTCTTGATGGGAATATGTGTTTTTTTTGCATGGTTTAGCTGCACTTGCACATGTTTCTTAGCAAGCAAGGGAGGAAGGAAATGCTCTAGGACACTTACAAGAAGAAAAGTAAGTGAATAGTTCTGAAATAATAATGGCACCGTTTTCTTCATATGAAAAGGCTATGTAGACCATAGCTAAATATTCAGGCTTCTGAGTCCAAATTTGTTTACCTTTCCCCCATTTCTTAGGTCTCCTCAGGGAGAGGGAGGAAGACTTTATGCTCAGAACAGCAGTCGCACTGCCTCTGCAATTAGCCTGCAGCTGGCAGGGGCCTGGCTGTGTTGGTCGCTGTGGCATGGCAGCCTCCTCATTGCTTCTGGCTGTGGGTGGAGCAGGGTATTTATTTGCACCCTGGGAAAATGGGGCAAAGACACATCTTCAAATGATTCTGGACTTTAGAGGCAGATTATTATGACATCAAGGGAAAACACTGTGCAAAACAGAAGTGGAGTGAGAGCAAGAGGCAAAACAGAGAGCATTGGAAACTACTCTCCCTAGAAAAACCACCAGCTGTGGCAGTCACAACTTACCTTCTGCTGCGTCTCTAGAACAAGGGATCTTGCCTGTGTGACAATCCACATTCCTCTATGCCCCCCCTGAGCCCTGGCACCTCACCAATCATAGGCTCAGGAATGTCCCAGGGTTGAAATCCAGCTTCAAAAGTGTATTTTGGCTCCTAATGTTTCCCCAGGAGTGACTGGTACTCAGGATGGACTTGGATTTTGCATTTATGCACCAATGCAAATCCCCACAGGAGTGACAATAGAGCTCTTTGCCAATTTCCACAGTGAAGTTGCTCGTGTTATGAAGCCCTCATGTGGGAAACTTCTCAAAAGTAAGACCAAGGACACTCCAAGCTAAATCCAGCCTAGCAGAAACCAGTCAACAGCGTGAACACATGACAAAATACTGTGCATCGGTATCTGGGTGTAGCTGGATTTAGGGATTAGCTGAGATCAGCTCTAGCAGCTCACTCCAGGGCATGTTTCTGTGAATGGTACCTGTGAGAACTGTCTAGGAGTGACTCAGACAGACAGCTTCACCATCCCTTCAGTAGCAATCACACCTCATTTTCCCGCCCAGCCGTAATGCTGAGGTAGTCGTTGAAAGCAGAATTGCCCACCCAGGGGGAATCGCAGCTGCATTGCCAGTCCTCAGCCACTTGGGACCATCCCTGGTTTGCATCAACTAGACTAACTGCTCTCATTTTTTACCCAAAGTAGGGCATGGAAATAGTCTTGGGAACACCTGTGTTGTCTTTATCTGAGGTTGTAGGAGAGTACCACAGGCTGGGAAATGCCACTTCTGAGAGTCACTGAACATGTGTTGACAGTGGGATAAGAGACAGACCAGTGCTGAGGGTGCTGAAGTAATTTATCTCACTACCCTGGAAGCCTTCCTTCAGACCTTTTGTGGGTGTATGCCCAACATTTCCTTTCAGCAGCAGGCTGTCCAAAGAATCAGCGTGAACAAGAAATAGCTTTTTTTCAGCTGGACTATTTAAAGACTGGAGGGGCGAGAAGTCTGCTTGTGTGCTTTTCTTACACCAGCCAGCTGAGGTTGCAGTAGTGATTTATGAGATGCTTTACTTCTTCCTCCACCTATGTTGTCTCTCTGCCTGCGTGTGTTTGCTCCTAGACATGAAAGCCCTGCAGCCAATGGGTCCTTTACAGGCTATAGCTTGGGGAATTTAAGGTAGAATAGCATACTCTGTCTTTCAGGATTGCTTTTGAAGTGTCAAATACTGGAAGTAATGATATGCAGAAGGCAAGTTTTTTAGGTCCCTATGGACAGAGCACTTGCTGGCTTCCTGCAAATGTACCAAGTGACTGAGGATGCTTTACCTTGAGGACAAATACTCAAGCAGGCCTGGATTTTTACATTGCAAGTGCAAACCTTCCCTTTTTGCCTTGCTGCTCTCAGTGTCTGGGGATGCTGCTTTGCTTTGCAACATCCTATTCTGGGGCCACAGATGCCAAAGGAAAGCTGATGATGACCCAATTCATCTGACCATGTCACAGCTTTGGAGTTTTCATCCTTTACCCTCAAGTAATTAATGGGCAAATAACATCCCATAACTTTGTTTGCTGAAAGGGAGGTGTCAGTGTCTCTCACTTCCCTTGCGAGCATGGAAAGCAGCATACCAAGGGCTGACATGAAATAGGGAATCTCTTTAAGCTCAGATCAGAGATGTTAGTGCTTTCTGCTAAAAAAGCTGTTCTTTTGAAGTAGTTTAACTGTTCCGTGCAGGGGAGGAAGGGGAAAGTGCCTGCTTTTTCCAGTGAGAAGAAACCAGAGAAACACAATAAATGGAAAGTCTCAAGCTGTTGATATGTGAAAGAAAATGGAAGTGATACAAATTAACCAGTGACTAATAGGGCACTGTAACTGTCTGCAAACACAAGAAGGGTGTACACACTAAAAAGAGAAGGAAAGCAATTAGGAGAACATTAGGGGTATAGTTAAGAGAAATAGAATGACTAATTGGAGGAAAGTGTAAGCTGAATGTCAGCAAATAATTCCTAACTGTGAGCTGTGCAGGGCTGTATAACAAGGTCTTAAGAAGAATGGAAATGCGATTTCCTGAGCTGTTCAGACCTGGATCAAACACTTGAGATCCCAGCCCGCTGGCAATAGACCAGCTCCTGAGCCAGTTCCTCCTGAGCCTCCAGTCTTGTCACGGTTGTTGTAAAAATAAAAATTACATTAATGTCTTCAAAACACAGTTAAATTTCCACTCAGCCACAGGAATCCTTCATTTCTTGAAAATCCTGGTCAAACACAGACCTTTGGTTCCATAACACAGCAACTGAAAGATCTCAAACACTGATTGAATGGGTTTGCCTTGAACCCTTCCTTCTCTTGAAGTTGAGCAAAAAGTTAAACAACTTCAAATCATTATTTTATCTTTATTGCCTACCTTGGAAGGAGCATTCATTTTCTGATTCATTTACTCCTGTGCTCAGTGCCATCTTGAGCTCTTAAATTGCCTCTCCAGCAAGCTACTCTGTCTGAGAGGACTGGTTGGTGTTTTCCAGCTCTGATGGTGCCCTTCCTACGTGACCTCTGCTTGCCATTGCTTTCTCAATGTCCCCTGTGGTGTTGGCAGTACTGCCTATCCCCAGGGAGCAAAATGTGCCATAGGAACAGGAAAAGAGAAAGCCTCTTGACAAAATTTGCTATTGTGACATTCTAAGCTCTGCGGAAAGATGGCAACATAATTGGTAATAAACAAAGGCAGCTCAGCACGCAGAGTTTCTGTTGATATTGAGTTCTCTCCAGCCTGAGGAGGGCTGAACTTTAGCAGAAAATAGGGATATAGCTCTCAGGAAAACAGTTTGAGGACGGTGGTCATCCCTGCCTAGCTCCATGTGGTGACACTGTTGGGTGCAGGGATGATGTGGAGGAGCACTGGGAGCTGGTTGTTAAAGGCAAGCATTGACCATTCAGTTTCCTCCAGATATGCATCAAAAGGGCCAAGATCAGCAGAGAAAAACCCAGAGGAAATGTAATTATGCTTGTGGTATCTGAAGGGTTGCTATCAAGAGATAAAAAGCACCTATCAGATCTTCCCTCCCATCCCCTGACAAACACAGGAATGCACTGCTGTTATTTTTCACATTACAATGCAGAGTAACTTTCTTATAACCACAGAGTTTAAATTTGTTGTGTCTGATGTCACTGATTTATGGCATAACACTGTAAAACTTAAATCGAGTTTTGAATAGAAAAGGGGTAACTTGGGGTGTAAATAAGTCACAGATCTCATAAGTTACAAATGAGAAACGTTACATTGATGGAGCAAGAGACCTTTACTGAGATTGGGAAGATGTGACAATGACAACACTTTTTGCATACTTCTAGCTCAATAACACACATAATACAGCTACAAAGACTTTCTGTGGAAGTGATTTACATTAGGAGAAAACAGAGCATAAAAAAGGGGGGGAGAAAGAGCTCTGGCCTTTCTACACATCCTTTTGTGCTTCTAAACTCCAAATCATTCCAGAATGCACTGTGTTAAGAGACCAGCCAAGACTGCCCAGGGCTGTGTTAGAAACTACTCACTCAGCAACAGCAGCTGCACAACACTGCTTTGACACCTGCTTCAACTGAGAAAGATTTCCATGTTCCTTGGATCATCCATTCAAAAATGAGTCTCTGCTTGTAGCAAATTGCTGGTGAACAGCACACGATGGATATCTGTTCAACATCTTCTGTGCTGGATGCTAAAAATATTCTTGGCTTTTGACACCAGTGCCCAATGCTCAACCCACCTCTGCCTGTGTCTCTGTGCCATGTCACCTCCCATCTGGCCATGGTTTGTCACTACAGTGGATGGGGGTTACTCTGAGCTCACCCAAGAGCTGAACTCATAGTAGGTTGTTATGTTTAGGTGGCCTTGAACTTTCTGTCCTCTTGAAATCTGTAGTGTGTCCTATCTTGATAGCCAAGAATAAACCTAAAGCCCTTTACAAACACACTTGCAGAGCAGAGCAAACATCACTTCAGCAGGAAGTAGGTTATCTGCCCAACGGATCTTTCAACAGGCTCTTCTGCCTAAACCAGTGAACTCTCTGGACTTCCCCTTGGGAGCAGCCATGGTGATTTGGCCAAGGATAGTCCACTCTAGTGTCACAGCAACAGCGCTTCCAACCAGGGCTCCCACGTGATGAACAGTGGCCTGCTCCTCCCTCTTGTCCTAAATTCAGGTAAAACAGAGGTATGATTAGATCCATTGATTCATTAATGTAATGAATCATCCCCTGCAGCAGTCCCCTGGGGGATGAAGACTTCTCTGACCCTGTCCGAGGCTGTAGGACAGTGCCAGCTTGCCTCTCTCTTTGCTTTGTACACCACTGACACAGGACTTTTGTGAAGCTGTTGCTTCAGTTACCACCACAACAGGAGCTTGGTGTCAGCATTTAATTTGCAGCAAGAGAAGCAGTTCGGCAGAGGGACAGCCCAAGAGAGCTGCAGGTGCCAGCACACGTGCCTCTCTGTACAGAGCTGGTCTCTGCAAGGACCCATCTTTGGCCTTGCCTCAGAAGTCCTCACTTCCCACCTCTGAAACACTGTAGTTATTTCAAATTTTTTCCCTGTCTTCTTCTTTCTCTTCCAGCCACAACCTTCCTGATATTCTATCTGTGACTGGAAGACTTGTTCCTGGAATGGTCTCATTGAGGTCATTGAGGCACTGATTTTCAGGTCTCATGTGGGCACCAGTACCAGAGAAATTGCTGGCTGAACTATCTGTCCAGCTGCTCTGTTACCATAATTGTGCATATTTGTTAAAAAAATACATTGCCTTATCTGCTGGCACTCAGTCATGAAAAGAAGAATAAATGTTATATTTGCCATCTACTCTTTTTTCCCTTAGACAAAAATAGGTCTATGTACCATGTCCTCAGCAAGATGACAGTTCTTCACTTTCACAGCTAAGGATCAGAACTGTTTGTGCGTGATCCTCAAGAAAGCACTGAGAGGGGTCTCTGGGAGTCTTGCCTGGGGCAGCCCATGGATTTGTGGTCAATAGCCATCAGCTTGGCACGATGCCGAGGCTGGAGTGGGACCAGGCTGCAATTGAGCATGATGCTGCTGAACTACCCAGAGCTCAAGACATGGTATTTCTGCCAGCTGAGGGAGGACAGATAAGAGCTGATAGAGCAGAGAGATTACCAGGATAAGCAAACCGTCATTCCTCATCAAACAAACCCAAGCTGGTAGCATGAATCTCTGCCAGTTCATCTCTAGTGTGAGGCCATAGTATCTCAAATCTGGTTGAGCATCCTAAAAGTGCCTGTAGCTGTTGAATCTGTGATCTCATATTAGCAAAGCTTAGCCATACCTAGAAGTTATCTTTGGGCTCTCATAATTTCTTCAACAGTGTCTTGCAAAGCAGTCAGCCACCATGTCTCAGCTAAGCTGTGATTGCATGACACAGTGGCTGCGAGAGCAGCTTAAAGTGTTCCTGCCTCCGATAGCTCACAAAGACAAGGGTCAAAGTACCAGATGTTGCAGGTGGCCTCTTGGTTCCTGAGCATTTCAGCCTCCTTGATCTGGCCATGACATTTAGGTAAAGACTGCAGGCTATATTGAACTACAGTCTGTTCCTCGGTTTTCATTCGGTGTCTCTCAGGAAGAAAAGGAAGTGGTGGCAGCAGTAGTTTTCTGAGCTCCAGCAGTCCAGCATAGAATCTACACAACCCTGCAGCTGTTTTGCCTCACTTCCTTCCTCTGAAAATAAATTAAAGTCACAGTGATGAACCTACTTTACCAATGCTGGACTCCGGCCAGAGCTTGAATATGTGTCTGCTCAGTTATTTTCAGCTTGGAATTGCCTATGTTCTTCTGTCTTGGTTCATCAGCCAAAACACTGCATTTCAACAGCAAGACAAATGCAAACATGAACTGGAAAAGGTCTACCTAATCTTGTCATCATCTGTTAACTGTGGGATGTGAATGGCTTGACATATGATAATTGTGCGTAACTTTTTATCCAAAGTGTGGATTCCTGTGCTTCCAGATGCTGTTTATCAACTTCCCCGAGGAGTCCCTTGTGAGTACAGGGACACACTCTGCCCTGAGCCACACCAGGATATGTCTGAAATACTTTAGTTGTCTGTAGTAGCACAACCGGATTTTTATCAATGTAACTGAGAAGAGATTCTGTCCAAGATGTTCTAATAAAAACAAGAGTCTGCCCTGGGAACAAAGAGCATGTGATAAGTTTTTTCCAGCTCACTCAGCACCGAAGAGCTGAAAACAAGATGGTGTAGCTTACAAACTCATGGAGGTGCTGACATTCCTCATGCCTTTCACATTACAACTGCAGGGCTACGTGAGGCTCTCGATGTCTTCGGGGATGGAGGTTTTGCATGGAGATGAACTTTGGTACTGATGGACTCTGTAACTGCCTGATGAAACACACAGCAGGGGCAGGAGGTCAGTGAACAATAGGGAAATTTGTTGTATGTACTGACACTCATGTCACTGCAATAACTCAGTGCCTACATGGCTGCATGCTACAATTTCTGGCCTGTTACTGTGTTGGCAGTGCCACTTATATTTTCTTTAATGTCCCTGGATCAAGAGAGGGCCAATAATGCGAACATGGCACATTGGCTGTGCAGTACTTAATGGCTGAGGATGAATACATCACTTCTTAGCTACTCATGCTCTGATACAGTCCTCTGCCATGTCTTCCTGACACATTGCCATCATGTGAGCAGTGATAATTAGTTTGAAAATGAACCTTCCTTAAACCTGCAATACAAATGGCAAGAGCATGGTCAGTTTTTTTCTGTCAGCGGCAGAAAATGGGAAACCCAAAGTGGCAGACGTAAAACCGAAGTTATAATGTAGAGAAAACACACAATAGCACAGAGCACAGGTGCACGTGTCTCCTTCTAGACACAGATTATCAAGGAAGCGCCTCTCTGATCTACAGAACTTACAGGGAGAGACCAAATGGCAGGGGCCTGACTCCCGCTCTGCTGGGCTATCCAGAGAGGTCTTTGTTTCCTTTGAGAACAGCTACTTCTTCTCAGCAATAATCCTACATTTTAAGTGAAGTCTGGAAATCTTATTGCTGATGTGTCCTCTCTGCTCATGTCTGCCTTTTGGATGCAACCTCTGGCTCGGGAAGACCTTCAGCTGCTGATTGCCAGAACTGGGAGTGCCTCTCAGGGAAGTATTCGTGCAAATTTTGTTCTGTTGCTTATTATCTCTCCCCGATAATTCCCAGTTGGTCACAGCTGGAGGCAGAATACTGGGCAAGCTGGACTTTTGCTCTGAACAGTTCAGCCTTTTGTGTGTTTTCTAAGAGATCTTTAATTCCCCACAGGAGAGAATTTGTGTCTTAGTGAGACCATGCAAGGGTTTTTGACAAGGTAGAACCTGTTTTTCTTGTCTTTTGGGACAGGCAATGTGTTGAGGACAAAGGAAGACCATGCATCAAGGCAGTGAGAAAGCAGAGGGGACTTCAGGGATGAAATGTCCATTCCTGAAAGTCGTGAGGAAATTCTCAAGGGTCTGATGGCTTGCCCAGCTATAATGGATTTGCCATTCAATGTGTCAACGATGAAGGATTCACTTCTGCTGGTGTCAAATCTGCTCAGTGGGAATTATGACCCTATATTATGGTATCTTCCATCACAACAGAGATACTGAGACCTCTCTCACTTAGTGTATTGTCTTTGGCCCATTATTTGTGTGTTGGCAAATGCCCAGATAGGAATGAGGTGGGAGGCTCACTGACAGCCCCCTTGTACAAATCCCTTAGGAAGCCTCCAGATAAAGTAAAGCCAACTGAGCCTCGGGGGAAGCAAAAAATAATCCAGCATTGCAAGTACTGAGATTCAGGTACGACCTCTGCTGTGCATAAGTTGGTGGTCAGCTCTTGGTATCTTCTGCTGTGGGAAAACTGTGGGATCACAGCTGAATAGGACATCCTGAGGGGCAGTTCTGTGGATGCTTATCTACTCCACAGCCTAAAATGTCCTACCTGTCCCTGTCCTCTGCGACTGCCCTGCCACCACCCATTGTTCCTGTTCTTCTTGGAAAGCAAGTACCTTGTTGTGGGAGCAGGGCAGGGGAGATGACGGCTTTATTGCTTGAAACTCTAAGTACTGCATCCTGCTTCATGTAGTAAAAACTGGTTTGCCCTTTTCCAGAGCTGCTTCATGCACTTTCTGGTTCACAGCAGTTCAGACTCATCAGGTCCAAAGCAGCTGAGTGCTTACGTGCAAAACTGTTTCATAGTGGGAACACAAGCAGAAATTCAAGGGGACGGATTGACAGTCAGTAGAGATTAATATGGATTGTCTTGCTAGACTGGGGAAAACGGCAAGGAGGGGATGGATGGAGAGACTGAAAGGCTCACAAACTGGGGAAAATGGAGTTACAGTGTCAGGGAAGAGAGCTGTGGGCCACTTGTACTCCAGACCTCCAGACTACAAGTTTCTGGTGTGGCTATATAGAGTTAATACGGCCATGAATAGGAACCTGAGTGCATGTCTACCTATTGCTGACAGAACACACATGCTGACATTGCCTTGGTATCATTTAATGCCAACACATACACACGTCATATTCCGGTCCTAATCAGTGAGTTCTAATCCAGTTCTAAACCAAAACACCCTGCCAAGCCAAATTTTATTTGCATGTTCTTTCTGCTCATTTTTCTTTTAATGCCAAAACCCACTGGATATAACCCAATCCATGTAAAATTAAAAAAAAAAATACGCAAAGATAATTCTGTTTCATCATTGTATTATTGGGCCTCCAGGATCTACACAAGTTTCTCCTTTTAAGACGTGAAAGAATGTCTTCCTGAAATTTCCAGAGTACATTATTCACTATTACTCCAGACATACAAGTGGTGACGTGGCAATGAAGTATTCTAGTTCTGTTCCCAGCAGTGACACTAGTCTTAAGCAATCCACTCAAAACTGGTCTCCCGATCCAGATCTCCCACCTGGACAGCGTGTTGATAAGGGGGCTGTGATGATGAATTGACTCTGATCAGAGGTTCCTCCATGGAACCAAATCGTTGCGTGACAGATTCCTGAGGTCAGGAGGCTATGAAAAAGCCTTCAGTCTCATAAAACACAGCCATTGTCTATGACAAATGGCCAGATCTTGCTGTCCTGCTCTGACAGCAGCAAATGAAAACAAAGACTAATGCCTAGGAGAGCGTGTTACCCTGGGTATGGTGGAGCTCTTGCTCTTTTCCTGCTGGGACTGGAATGGAGCCAAGCTGACAGGACTTCGCTGCCTTCAGCAGCTTCAAAGCCTGCTGGTATTTCCTTTGAGTCATGTTGGTGAAGAAGCTGATAAGGCTGGGCCAAGAAGCAGCGCAATACTAGTGCTTCTCTGTATCTGCCTGGGGTGCAGATCTCTCCAGGCACTGTCACTGGGAGCCCACCTGGGCATGAATCAGGGCTGGAGCCTTGGCTATCGTTCCTGCTCTGTACAAACATGCTCCTATATGTATTGGCTCCTTTTGGGAAAAGCTCCATAGAAAAGGTCATGGCAAAAGGAACCAGTTGAGGAACAGACATCTTCCTGAGGGTGAGGATGTTCCATATGATTCTATGCCATATCCCAAAACTTTCTGTCCCTCTGAATATGTGGGAACCGAAGCATGCTCTGAGCACACTCCCAGGGGTCCTGTCAGAGGAATCCTAAGTGCCACATGTGCAAGTTTTCCAGGAGCACAGGCACTGCACAGGCACCCTGCAGCAATCCAGCAGCAGCTGGGCATGGAGTGAGGATTTCTATGAACCAAAGAGCAAATTGCAGTGATAGGGGGCAGGGGGTGAACAGAAGATTTCTTTCAGGGATGGGCAAAATTTGGAAGTATATCCCAGTCTTGGAGTCAGTCTTGAATTTTTAACCCAAACACTGGTAAACCACTCCACTCTAGGCCAGGACAACTTTCTACAATCGTTTTGGTGCCTGGTTTGGGGAATGAATTTCTCATTCCCAGTCCTGGCTCTGCCTGTGGCTTGTTGTCATCACACACAGACACATGGAGCATTTGGGAGCAGCCAGGATGGGATTTATTAGGCTTTTTACAGAGAATATACCAGACCAAGAGGCAGCCTGACACATCACTGTCTCCTCCCAGCTGCCTATAGAAGTGCTGTTTCTGAAGGCCAAGATGTCCACTGACAACTTGTGCAACAAAAAGTCAGAACAACCCCGGCTACACTCTGCCATGCACTGCAATACCTTGCAGATGCAAAGAAACCCTTTGAAAATTAAGAGATTGTAATTTGCTCTCTTTTTCCTTTTTTTTTTTTTAACTCTCTGAATTAATCACCCTTGCCAAGCTCTTGGAACAAGATAGTTTTATTTCAAGAACGCCCATCATCTCTCAAATCCTGAGTATTCCTTGCAGCCAACTGTCTTGCTGAACTGTTGGTGTGTGGCACTGCTGGAGTTTGCAGAGCTGCCATCCTCCTGGGAGGTGCTGGGACCATTGCAGGGTCAGGGAGACTGCTAAATACTTATTTCTTAATCGACTTGCCTTTGCCACTGGCTTGGAAAATCCCACTCCCAATGTGAAATGTGGTAAGCAGCATACGAAAGTCTGGTACCTGATGCACATTTCAGTACTTTTAAAGACAATTTAGTGGTTCCTGTCTGAATACATCAATGCACATGGGCAAAACACCCTGATAAAGCTTTTGACTTTTATCTCTGTGCCTAAATTGTGCTCTGATTTTGGAGGAATGTCATGGTTTTTGAGCAAGAAACGTGCTTTGTGCTGTGATAAATGCAGCAGAGATGGAGCTGTCTATTTAGAAGAGGTACAGGGAAGCTGGAACAGTGACAGCGTCCAAAGGCTTCATGTAAAAGGCTGGATAGGGTCATTTTAACCACTTCCAACTTTCCCTGTGATTCCCCAAAGTTCTTCCAAGACAAACAAAGTGCTGTTTGCTGAGGCTTTCCCAATCCTCCCTCTGACACGAGAACTCTCTTTAGTGGAGATAAATTCCCCAAAGCTCTTTGCAGCAACTGCTGCCTAATGACTATCATGCTGCCGGTTCCTTACAGATTACTTCAAGATGCTGGGAGGTCCAGCCTGTCTAATCCAACTGACTTCACTTTGGATGCCTACAAGAGATGAAGTCGAACAAAATTAATGTAAAGCAAAGCAAACCTCTGATGCATCCTGCTGAGGAATATTGCTTGTCATGCAAAGGTCAACTGCTGTCAGACCACTGCTAAATTACAGCATTTTCTTTCTTCTCCAGTATAGGAAACAAATTGAAACAACAGGGCAGTCTTGCAGTTGGAAAAGGTACAGATTCGGCTTGGGGCTGGAGTGGGATGTAGCTTCCCCGCTAGCAATGGGTGCACCAGATCATGTAGCTGTGGGAGCCCACCACCACCTCCACAGCGGGAGAAAACCTTATTTAAGAGCACACACAGAGCATCTGGGAAGTGGGAGCTGGAGGCTCTGATACCAATTTCCTGCATGTCCTTGAGCAACTCGCTTAACCTTTTCATAGTTCATCTTCCCTTGGATTTAGAAAAGAGTACCAAAGCTGTCTCTCTGCTTCTGCAGAGAGCAGTGAGGATGAGGATCTTAAGAGGCAGCTCCTATTCTTAGGCCTGCAGGGCCTTTTAAGTCCTGAAGATAGGCATCAACTCAAATTCACATGTCAAACATTTTACATGGTGCCAAGCTCTGTGTTTGCTACGGAGAGGTCAACACAAAACTATGTATTATTCTGAATTGTGCCAGAAATTCTCTTCAGTAGTATTTCTGCAGCTAGGGGCTCTGTTGACATCAGCATGTACAAACTTTAAAGAATCTTCCCAGCACCAGGCTGGAAAGCTTGCAACAAAATCCCAGGATGAGGCTAACACAGCCTAGTGTCCTGGCCAAATGTACTGTACAAAGCCCAGAGTTTTCTGCACGTTCCAACCACATCCAGACTAGTTTACAAAGTCTCAAATCTAGGAGACGTGGTAACAGGCACTGTACCAGGGATGATCTCCTACAACATCAGTGGAACGTCCATTTTGCATGAGGAATCATGTATTCCCAGATGTCACCTTGAGATAACAGAGGAGAAAACCTGCAGAAGCTCCTTGTTAATCTCTGTGGTTTCAGCCTTAATAACCCTGTTGCAGCTCCCATCATAACCACTGATTCCTTTCCTTTATGATGTATAAAGGTCCTTTATATAAAAGACGCTTCAAATTACTTTCTTAGAATCTGAATAGTTACAAAATCTTAACTTGATATTCTTCTAATTTGCCTTCAGTTGGGGAAAAAAGAAACACAATCCAGAAAACACCTCTCAGGAGAAAGAATATTCTCTGGAGGCAATTGAGGAAGGATGTCAAAGAGACATTCATAAATCTGAACAAAATTTTGCCTCCATAGACAGTATGAAAGCTTATTTCACGTGCACTGCATGCCGAAAATAGGAGGAGACAATCTTATTTCTGTGAACAAAGGTTCACAAAGTTGTTTCTGTCTCCTTTAATACGGGCTTTGGACAGAGGAGGTCAGCACTAATAGTCTTCATTTTTATGTCAGTCAGATGCCATCTTATGATAACAACACATCAGTAATGCAGCAGTTCTTCCTTTCGCCTTTATATGGAAAATAAACCTATTTTTGCCAAATATAATAGGCCTTATCTTAGCACTCCTGTTTTAACCTTTCTCTGCTTTGTGTCTAAAGTAGGAAGTATCCAGTTTTTATGGACTTACCATTCAGGTAATGAAATATTGCTCCGGGCACTTAGAAACTCATCCCGTTTTACTTTCTTGCTGCAAACAAGAAGTGATATCATCCTCACTGTAGCTGACTTTTTATTCTTTGAGGTTAAGTGCTTTGTCTTCTCTAGGAACGTTAGGAATGTGTTTGAAAGGTCCTTTCCTTGCATTTTGCAATACACAGCTGTCCTCATTACCTGCAACCACAGAGCCCAGCTAGCATTTCCACACATTAATCCAAGTTATAACTTTGAAATGTTCTAAGATTTAAAATGCAACAAGCAATTTCTCAGTAGGATATACACCCGCAAACGCATTTTGGTGCTCGCAAACACAAAGTTTCAGTGGATGCAGAATATAGATTTCATGTTGTTCTCTTAGTAAAACTGTTTTGGACTGTGGACCTTAATACCCTATATGGTCAGATATGAAGACGATTCACTACTAGGAGCAATGCCAACTAATGTCTTAATCTTTCCTCTGGTGCAGCATATTCCATCTCTTGAAGACAGAGTACGGGACAGAAATCCAGAAGGATGGGTTCAATTTCATTCCCTCTGCTCTGAGAATGTAAGAAGTTTCAAACCCAGCTCTGAGTTATACTAACTGTACAGCCAAGTTGAGCTCCACTGTGATGTGGGATTTTATGAATAGGAGACTAGAAAAATATCTTTTCATACGGCACGAGAAGAAGAAGCTGTAATAGGATCCAACACAGATAACCTTTACTGAGGTGGAGAGAACACAGGGTTCATCCATATGAAACATGAAGAACATGAGCTGTGAAGCAGCCAAACACAAGCTTGAATGGCTTATAATTTCAGGTGTTGACTGGGCACTAACAAATTAATCCAGTTATTAAACAACCCTGGATTGTTGAGATTGCAAAAAATCCCTCTAATTGCACATTTCTTCTTTCCTCTTATTCAAGTTCGTCCTCTTCCTGCTTTGGCTTTAAACTCTGAAGAAGAATCAGATCATTGATCACAACTATGTTTTCACACTGGTGGTGTCCAGGTGGCATGCACACCCTTTCAACATGTCCAAAATCTGTCTGGTAAACACTAGTGTGTGACCTGTGAACGCTCATAGTTTTGACTTTTGCATCCATGCTGTGCTCTGTGTGCCCTCCATGGTGGCGTCTGTCCTCAGTGCACTAGGTTTCTGCTCTGGCTTGCGAGCATTTAGAGACAGAGACAAATGATGGAGCCTGTGGCAGTGTGGAGGAAACTAAATGAACCTTCAATCTGAAAGGAAAAAACTCCCCTCAAAAGTAAAGAGGTGCTTCTATCTTGAAATTAGGTGAAAACATTTTTTCAGCAGCTATTTAGTTTCTCTCCTCTTTCTCTGTCTACTTCACTAGCATGTTTTAAAGCTGATTACTGCATTCAATACCCTGTTGACAGGATGTCAGCAAGACTCTAGAAAGGACTCAAGACAGGGTTTCTGGTCCATGCTAAGGTCAATTTTAAAAGCATTTCCCTTCTCCACTGAAGAAAAACAGGGATAATTAAAGATCTTTCACCCTGTGCTGCTACTAGGGACAGTGCACTACAATTTTACTTCACATCAGCAGTTCTGAGTCATCTCCACACACAGAGGAGGTTCATTAGCATACACAGCAACTACTGCAGTCCAACCACCCAGGCTGTGGTGCTTAACACCCTCAATCATTTGATTTGCCTCTTCAGATCAAATTACTAGAACTCTGCATTAATAAAATCATTGCTCACCCTTGGGTAGATTCCTCTTTTTCTTAAATCTTGTCTCTTTATATTCCAGATCCTGGCTACTCTGAAAGCCATTGCTTCCAATAAAGGCCCTTTAGGGTAACTGACTGCTTTATTTAGCTCTCCTCTGCCAACCTGAACTATAGGAGGAAAAGGTCTTTTACTCAATATCTCCCAGCTATGCTAAGCATGATGCAAAAAGAGGTGCAGGGAGCAGCAACCAGACATTAAGGCATCACATGTTAACTTGGGCACGGGCAGATGCCTATTTGCTTACATTAAGGCACTGAGACATGAAGAAGTGTTGAATGAGTGAACTGGGAGAGAGCTTCGGTCGTTGGTCTGGAGTTTTCTCGCTTCCTGCCAGCCTTCATTTTTTATGAGGGTTTTTCCTTCATAATCTGACAATGAAACCTGCCCATGTGAGTGAGTGAACAGCACCCAGACCACATGGCCCTTGCAAGGCAGTAGAGAAGCAGCAGATTGAGGGAGAGCAGAAAAAAACAATTCTTCCTGGGGAAAAAGGATAGGGACTAAGAATTCAGGAAAACCTTCCAGCAGTACTACAGATTCATAGTAGCCTTCACCAAAACTGTTTTCATCTCTTCCAGATCCAGGCAAACTCTATGCTGAAGAGGCTTCAACATAAGAACAAGACACCCATCACATTGACTTGCCTTTGCCCTTTGTCTCTGCCCTTTCCCTGCTGTACCAGGCCTTAGTCCCAGCTCTAGATGTCATATATATGAAGGACACTGACCTACTCAATTCCACCCTTGAAAGACCTACAATGCTGTTGTGCCAAACCACAACTAAAAGCAACTTTTGAAAAACAGATTAAAAAAAAAATCCCTAATCCTTCTGTCTTGGTAGAACTTAAAAATGTGCTTTAATGCATAAGTAAGTCCTTAGATGCCTCCATGCATCCTATTTTTCTTATAGCCACCAGCATGATGTTTAGAAGCTTGTGTGTTTTGCATTGTGCAGCACGAGAAGCCAGCTCTGAAATGTGGGATTTTGCTTTGTCACAGCTTTCCAGGGGTCTGGGGGTGGTCCCTGGGTGTAGCTGCTCCGCAGAGACACTACTTTGTATGGTTGTCACCTCCAGCTCTTCAGGCCATGAGTTGACAAGTGCTGATCACAGTGGCACTAAAACGACTTTAGTTCCTCCTATGGCTTTACGAACTGCTGTTCCAGGTGAATGTGAGTTTGAGAGAGGTATCCAAAACCAAGGTTTCCTTGGATACTATCAGATCTTCTGCCATGCAGAGATAAAAGATGCTGCCAGCATGTCCTTCTCCCCATGTCCGCCTCTTAGTGTCTCCTTAGTGTGTGTCAGATAAGACTTGCTGAAACTAAAGACCAACTTGAGAGAAGAAAATCAGGCTCATTACCTTCCGCTGTTAACCGGTAGCAATGGGCTGAGATATTGATGACTCAGCTCTGCAGTCGCCACTAGATCTTTCTCTTATTTTCCCAGGAGAGACCCCTGACAGAGCAGAACAAGCAATCACCCTTCGTCAAGCAGCTGCACAAACAGGAGCTGCCAGCAGCATCTCAGACCATTGAGGAACCCTAGATGCTAATAAGCCTTTAAGAAATCCATGATTTATAATTTGCAACAGGAGTTACACGTTCATTTTTCCCTTGGTGGGTGAAGGATCCAAAGCTAACAATGCTGTGTCCTTATCAGCAACAACATTTGCTGGGGAGTTGTCCAAAAGTGACTGACGCAAGGCTTCATTCTCTGAAGTGCTTTGTACTACTCCCAGATGAAGTGCACTTGCATCCAGCTAAATCCTTTGAGCTTTATCAGTGGGTGTATATATAGATGTGAGTAAGAAAACAGTGACCAACACAGTGGTAGAAAAAAAAACCCTTAAGGCTCCTGCATTCCTTATTCCAAATCAATAGGATACATAGCAGATCATGAGGGATATTGAAGCTGTAGTATTAACTCTAATAACCATCTAAAGCATTCACTTCCCTAGTCACTATCCTGGAAGAAATGGGAGTAGCTACTATCAATTTCCCAGTAGAAGCAGACATAGGAGGCTCTAGAGAAAAACAGACCCTTTATAAATGAAGAACAGAATATTTAGCTCCACTGACAACCCAGATAAGAAACTCAGTAGTGCTTCCACCAGTAGAATGGAGAAAACTAGAAAGGACCCATTAAATATGTGCCATTTCTTTCCAGTCTTGAGGGTGTGGGTTCCTAAGCAAGATCACAGGTTACAGTGCACAGCTGGTGGTGGCAGACTGGGTGTTACAGATGCTCAGAGGAATAAGGAGCTGAGATTACTGGGTTTCAGCCTCAAACACCTGCAATGGCACCATCATTGCTGAAGTCAGAAATGGTTTTATTT
Source organism: Dromococcyx pavoninus (assembly GCA_033558185.1). Lineage (NCBI taxonomy): Eukaryota > Metazoa > Chordata > Aves > Cuculiformes > Neomorphidae > Dromococcyx > Dromococcyx pavoninus. The sequence continues at coordinate 585,645 of JAUMJL010000838.1, forward strand.
TAAATAGTTGTGTGTGGCCTGCTGCAGGATGAGCCCATTGCTCCTCAGTCTTGCTCAGCTGCATTGCTGGCAGTCAGACGCTGCCCTTCGCACCCTTGCACCTTGCAGCTCTGCCAGAGCACTGGGTCTCAGGGAGTTTTGCAACATGGGTAAAATGGGATGTAGGTGGGAAAGCGCAAGGCCACAGGTGCTGCTGGGATGCTGGGCTAATAATGTGGCCCAGGGCTGAGGGGCTGGTGCTCTCCTTCCTTGATACCACTTTTAAGAAAACGTACCCATGTCCCTAGGGCTTTCCTGGGAGATGGAGAAGATACTTTCCTTCTCCAGTCTTGCTGAAAATGAATTCAGCAAGATGAACTCCAGAAAGTCCAGAACATGCAGAGAATTCTCTGCCTAGAAGGTAGCTTTCGAGTTAACCAGGATTTTCCCTACTTTGCTGTGTTAACTGATGGCAGTGGTGCCTTTCAGTCCTTTTTCCTGCCCTGGCTCCATGGCTCTCCCATCAACCTGCTTGTGCGCTGCCTGTGCAATGAAACCAGCTTTGAAGTCACCTTCAGCGGCAGAAGAGCAGGAAGCTGGGGATTAACATTTCTTGTGAAGGGAATAATCATGTGCCCATGGCACAGATCACGGATCCGATAGCCTTCCTGAAAGCTCAACCTACTAATGAGGCGTTTCCCCCGTGCTTGTTGAAGGGCTCTTAATGAAGTTCCTGTACTATTCCATTTTCCAGCCTGGTTATGATGGCAGTCTCACAGAGGTCTTCTGTCAGAAGTATTTTGTTTCTTTCCCTGCCATGTGGCTGCTCTTCTTCATTCCAGGCACCAAGAGTGTGTTGAGTCCCCCAGCTCCAAGCCTTGCATGGTTTCTGGGCTTAGCACACAGGATCTGTTCTGCAACACAGCTCAGTTCTGTATCCTGCACATTCATGCTCCCCAGACCACAGCTCTACCAAGATGTGCTGCATGGCCACCCTTGCTGCTTGGTTACTTTTTTTCCTTAAACAGTCTGACTATTTAATTTCCATTAGTATTTACATAACGAATAGCCAAGCCACAAGCTTCCTTTTCAATTAGGAGCAAAGCCAGTGCTAAACAGCTATCATGTACTTTTTATTTTGCTGAGTAATTATGTCAGTGGGAAGTAGGTGAGTAAAATGAAGATTTTGCCTTTATAGGATACAGAAGACACTGTTCATGGAGTGAAAATTGTTTGAAGGTGTTTTAGAGATCACGTGGTAGGCATTATATTCTTGCATCTAATCTAAAGGCATCAATGGCAAGTGCATTTGAAACAATACTCCAGGAAAAGGTCTGCATTTGAAGAAAGCCAGACCTCAGTAGGACCCTGCCATTGTCCCATTAAAGAACTTGAATGTGCAGGAGAGTGGCCTGAGACGTGGCTAAGAGTGAGACGGTGCAGTCTAGTCAAGGACACAGCAAAAGTGTTCCAGACTCTGTGCTCAGCTGCGCTTTTGCCTCCTGTTTTTTGTCTTCAGGGTTCAACATGAGGCATCTGCTTCCTGACATGGGCTCTGCTTTGAAAGATTTTAGCTTCAGAGAAGCAGTGACTGGGTGTGAAAGAGCCAAGAGCTGGGTCACAGGGCTGAGCCAGATGCTTTCATTACTCCCCTCATAGCGAAGCTCCTGTGAACCGGGATCTCCCACCTCTCCCACAAAAGCTGCTGACTTCACTAATAATGATAGTAATAACACAGACTGTGAGGGTTATTTAGTTAATGAGCTTCAAATTCTTGGGGGAAAAGAAAGCTTCAGAGACTTGGCTGACAAAATAAGTGAGTGATGGAGCCAGGACCCATGACCTCTTCTTCCCACACTCAGTCTGCAGGAGGAGGTTGTTACTCTTGGCACTAGAGACCAGCAAAAGCAGCCACCTTTGTGTGCTCTGGACTGCTTTACCTGCTTCAGTAAAACATCCACATCCAGCCTGGCTGGGAAATACAACTGCTTATGTTGAATTGCTAGCAGGTAAAGGATAGGGTTGCTGTTTATTTTAGTTTAGTTTATTTAAATCCTTATAATTACTTTTCACATGGCTTTTTCGTTATTATTTATTTTGGATTTCAAGCAGGATTTTCCCTTTAAAACTGCACCCACTCAGACTCAGCAGCTGCCTTAACTCATGCCATAGGAATGAACTGAGATTTACAAGGAAAGGGAATGCATACTGTCCTATAAAATGTTTCCCTCTTACCAGGATCTAACAATCACAGTCACCCTAAAACTCTAACATCGGAAGGGATAAGGCTTTTTACCAGATGAAGAGTGATCATATGTTGGATATCCTACATGTGACAGTTACAGCTGGTGCAGCAGACAGCAGACACGGTGAACCATCAGGTCTCTTCCACATCTCTGCTTTGCCTGTAAAATCATCAGTGATGGTTTAACTTCAGACAGTCTCTTTGGAAGCTATTTAAGTTGTTATGGAAACTGTTTAGAGGAGTGAGTTACTCTGAAAAGGAAGCCTTCACCTCAATCACATATTGTGTTTTTGTGGGACAAAGTCCTTGCTGCATTCACCCGCTGGTGGCCACAGCTCCTGAGCCCCTCTTAGTCTGCAGCCAAAGCCATTCAGGAAAGCTGAAACCGCTATGAAGGGAAGACTTCTGTCCAACAAGGGGACAATAGTTTTTCTGCCTTCTCACCTCCCTAATTCTCACACCAGATTTATGGTTACATCTAGTTCCGAATTCTGGGAATGCAGGATCTCCCTCCTTTTGCCACCTACCCCTCTGGGTCTCTGGGACATCTCTCCGTGCTTTCCACTTCCATTAGAGGGTTACACAAATCACTATGACACCGAATTGATTTGAACTTTGAGGTGGGAAATCAATGGCTGGAAAGGGCTTATTCAATGCAGAAATATGTACAGGCACAGCATATTTCCTCCATTCTGGGGAGAAGGTAAGCAGCCGGCCTGTGTTATGCTTGAATCATAGATTAAGATCTTCATTATGACTCTTGGTGTACCTGCCTTGGCCTTCTGCCACACCTTAGGGAGCAGCTCAGCTGCAGTGCAGAAGTCAGAGAGACTTTCAGGGAAAAATGTTTCTGGAACTGGAAACGTAAGTGAAGAAAACTCCTCCCAGGGGCTTCTAGTGGCACAGAGGTCCCCACGGACTCCAAGAGCTGGACACAGGAGACTGCATGAGAGGAGCTCAGGAATGGAGGTTGGGCTCCTGGAGAGCTGCCCTGCTTTCTGTGCTGACTGCCAGAGCTGGCCCATGGCTGCAGCAGCATCTCCAGGGATGCACTCAAAAAAGTCCTCAGGCATCACTTTTTTTTTTTTCAGAAGCTGAGCCTTTGATACCTTTGTGGTGAGGGAGAGCATGCTTGTTCTCTGGGGAACAGGGAGGAATTCTGGTTCTCAAAATGTTGACTCAGTGCCCCCATCGAAGAGGTTAATAGCCTGAGTAGGAGAGAAAGCCAGCCTTGCAGGTTCTCTAACTATTTAGCTGGTGGACTTGCAACCATTTTTTATCCCAAGTGTTCTGCCATGAGCGGGCAGAAGGGGCGAATTTGAGTTTGCCAAGGCTAATTTTAGTAAGAGACAGCCTTACACCATTTCCCTCAGGGCTAGCTACATCTAAAAAAAAATCAACTACAGATTAAAAATCACTCAATTATCATACTATAGCAAATAAAAACGCTAGCCAGAGATGTAATCTCAGGTGCTATTATAATGCACTAACACACAAAAAACCATTCACAGATACCATCTCCTAGATGAATACCACACACAATAGCCCATCTAAAAGCGATTACTTACATTGTTTAAGGAGTTACACACAGTGTTTATTCTGACATTCCAGAGGGGACTGCGGTGGGTTAAGAGTCTGGGTGGGCATGAGGTGCGAGACAGGATGCCTTTCACTTTCAAGTGCTTCTCTAAATTTAGCCCGAGTTCATTAATGGGCAGAGAAATGAGGACTCACTGATGGGTCAGTAGGTGGGACATGGGATATGAGCTGGAATTGTGCTGCAAATTTCTCCCGGAGCTAGGGATTAAGTTAAACAGCTTTCACTTCAGATACCACGACCAGGCTGAGGGGGGCAAGTGATGTGCTGAGCTATGGAGGCTGAATTCTGGTTACCTTCTTCTGTTGCATGCACAACCTTGATACCTTAATGCTTACTACCCTTCTTGCTACTAGACATGGCCCCTAATTAGGCAAATTTGTTGATGATAACCACTAAAATAAGTATCTTCACATGTTCTGGATATGTTTCTGTTCAGGACTCTCAGTGTGATAATTTTTATCAGGCACATTCATTTCTAAAGGATCCTCCTGTCTCCCAGATCTTGCATAACACACAACTGTTGCCTTTCCTTTAGGGCACCGATTGACTTCCAAGTTAAAAGCAAAATCTCCAAGACAATTCTCACTGCAAATGTCCAATCTCTGTGTAAAACAGGAAGACTGATGGCTACAGTCAGACTGAGGCACTACAAAGAAATGAGACAAGCCTGGGCTTACCCTAAGCCACTTCTGAATCATGATTTCCTTTTTCCAGCAAGGTATTTAGGGAAATAATGGGACCATATATGTAGTAACTATAGAGAAAAACAACTTTTTAGCACTACCTAGTGAAGTTCTCTCCAAAAGATCTGACAGACATTAGTGGCTTGGCTCCCACACATGTTGGTGTACCTGCTTTCTGATAATTCCAAGGGCCTTGTCCAGAGTGGAAAATGTGATTAAACTAAACTAAAAATCCCTTGAGTTTGCACCACATGAAGTGTGCACACACAGCTCCCACCACGGCCATGGCCATGCCATCCTGCAGCAGCATGTCAGCAAGTCGTCCTCTAGCTCTTGAAACACCCTGCAGAGCTGAGGGAAAGCTTGGTCTAACCAGCAGCTACACAATCTCTTTTGAGTTTGATATGCAGCAGATTTGATAAGAAAGCTCTCAGGAAAAAACAAATTTCCTCTTCGACTCACTAGAACTGGGCACATATTCCGGCACACAGAGTTCCCTTTCCTCATGAAGTAGCCTTCTAAAATTAGAAATAAGAGGTGAAGCTCTGGCTCCACTTCAAGCAGAGATCTCTATCCCCAGAACCAAGATTCAACTTAGTGGTACAGTAGAACCTCATCCATGATGGACAAGAGAAAAGGGAAGAGGGCCCTGTGCTTTCTGTGTTGTTTTGCTGGTGTGCCTCCTATGCACATGCCCATTATTTATGTGAGTCAGAGGTTTACACTGGGTCAGTGTAGTTTGTCTCCTACTAATGATACCGAGGATTATGTGAGGAGCTCAGACCACCTTGCAAGGGTGAGGGCAGGAAAGAGGCTGGAAGTGAGAAGCAACTCACCTCAGCTTAGCCAGTGCTCGGTCCATTTGTGCTTGAATCAGTCTTGTCTGCCTCACACTGTGACTGTGCAATTTGCTGTGGCTCCAGCCCAGGTTCATGTGAAATTATGGCTACATTTATGTAGTCTTATCTGCTCTTTGGCCGTAGGTATACATTGCACCTGACTTGTATCTCCTCTGATCTGCTGCGTGGAGGTGATGGAGCAGAAGCCACTTTGATGCTGATGGCGTCTGGGGTACATTTTGCACTCAAAAACCCTCCACTGTGTGGCAAACTCCCCTGCTGCAGAGTCACACCACAGCTTTGCACCACGCAGGGAAACAAGATACTGGGGAGTGGACAAGAAAAAAGCTGCTGGCAGCATGGGCTCAGAGGTCACTGCCAGAGACAAGTCGAGAGGGAAGTGCAGGTTAGAGGCAGCAATCTGCTCTGCTTGTGAAAATGATGTTCAATTATGGGAAAAACAGCAATGAGAAGAAAAAAAATCTTGATAACAATCTTTTATCTCTCACTATTATTCTGATGCTCTCTTCTGTTTCCTCTGTTGGCCTCATGTTGTGCCATTTTGTAACCTGTATTCACCATCAGTATTGATTTACAGTTGAGCAGTTCAGTATTTGGCCCAGAGACAATGAATCTCTGATGTTCAGCTGTTCCAGCCAGTGTCATGTTCCATATAAAGCACCTCAATTTTTACCGGGGTCATTGCTTGTATTCAGTGGTTTCCTTTTTCCTCTGTCTAGTCTAAAATAAATTTTAAAAAAAGGACAATACCTGCTTCCCTACAAATGCCAGTACTTCAGAGGTTAACAGCCAAGATCTCCCACACCCAGCAGGTGCCCTGGGAGATGCACAGAGAGGAGCAGAGGATCCAGATGAACGATTTCCTTGCTTGCTCAGTTTCTCTTTACACCTCCACGGCACCCTCAGAGGAGAGGATGTGGGGACAGGCACTCTGTAACAGCAGTGGCACCAGGGGAAGCAGTAGGGATGCTCCTACGTCAGACCAGTGTTGTCTCAGGCTCTCCATGCCACCCTGCATCTCCCAGGGTGGAGGAGAGCCCTTCCACTACCCTATTCCCCTGTACAGCGTGAGGTGGACACAGCCCTCGGGGATGCTGGGGCTGGGGCTGGGGCTGGCTGCCCAGGGAGTGTTTCTGTCCTCCCTGGGGTTCCAAAGGAAGTCCCGGGCTCTCTATGGTTGCAGGCTTATAGAGCAAGGAGACACCTCAGGGCTCTCACCAGACCATACGGTGAGCTACAAGAGAGAAACAAGCAAAAGAAAAAATCAATTTATCACTCAAACTCTGATTTCTAATTGCACTGTTCTCCCAAACAAGCATAAAGCAGAGATTAACGGGGAGCTGCGAGTCATGGGTGGCTCCCCCTTATGGCTTATGAAGTAAGAGAAGAAATAAAATCAAAAGCCAGGAGACTGTGCTGCTACTACCTCAGCTAATCTGCTGCAAGCTCCTGAGCCCAGCCGAGCTGCAGGGAAAGTAAGGAAGCCAAAAGAACCCAGAGGAAAGCAGAGGTGACCCACAGAAATTGTCCCCATCCCTGTCCCCGCAGGCTCACGAGCTGCTCCCGCACAGTGCTCTGCTGCAGCACTGCCGAGTGCCCGCTGACCACACAGCCAGGCACACACAGAAAAACACAGCAGAGAAACAGGGGAAAAGAAGAACGATGCCCCTCCAAGTAGGTGCTGCCAGATTGTCCAAAGGGTGCCCAGTGTGACTCAGGGCAGAATAGGCTACTCACCCACTCACAGGAAGAAGAATGCTTCTGTGCTATCTGCATGCTGCTGGTTCTGCTGCTCTACTGCCCTCCCCGCAGTGACACACCAGACAAATGCTGTTATCAGTCCTCTGCAAGAAGAGAATTTCAGAAATTCCTCTCCCGTCAGACACTGTGTTGAAGACTGTCACTTCCAAGCACTTGCCAAGGGCCTGATCTGGCCAGCTGCTTAATATCAGAGTTCTTTGTGCTTTCCAGCTTGTGATAAGCATCTGGGCAGGCAGGGTTAAGGCCAGCATCCCAGCTAGTCACAGTCCTGAGGAAGGTCTTGCATGCCCGAAAGCCTGGCTGTTTTTTCCAATTATGTCAGATGGGCTAATAAAAGTGATTACCTCTTTCTACCAACCCCATCTTTCTCATTGATCCCACAGGCCGTTCTTCAAATGTCACCCAGCAAGGAGGGAGCACACATCCAATTATAAAAAGAGAAAAGATTAGCGTGATGACAAAGCAGCAGGGTCAGTGGTGCAGATGTGCTGCACAAAATAAATGAGATGTGCCTAGTTTTTACACCTGTTTTTTACGTCCTAGGAGCCCAGAAGGGGGCATTTTGGAGTGGGCTAGGGCTCTCCCTAGCACTTCAAGCAAAATAAGAAGTGCAAACTTAACTGTCTTCCTAACCTCTCCTCTGAGATTTGGTATTATATTCATTTAAATAAGAAGCCTTGAACATGCTGGAAAGCTAATAACTACTTACAAAGCATAGATAAAGGCATGCAGATCTCAAAAGAAACTCACAATTTAGGTGATGAAATTTATTTTTATGCAGGGCAAATTTCTGCCTTTATTTTGAACCTGTGGTTATTGCTTCCACTTGGTGTGGGTCACGGCTGCACAGAAATCAGCTGTGGGCCCACCCCAACACACCTCATGTAGGTGAACAAAGATTGCCAAGACAAGCAAGAACCACAGAATCAAGGAAAATCAGCCTTTCTCTATTTCTTCCATCACACCCTGTTAACCAAAGCAGAGGTTCAGGCTTCTTTAAATAGTAGTACAACAAAGACAAAATATTTAGAAGTGAGCTGGGCTGGCTAATTTTTGCACCCTGGACCACAGAGACTTCAAGAGTCCTGAAGCAGGCTCTGGAGAGGGATGTAGGACTCCTACTAGTGATGTGCAGGACATAGAGATGCCTTTGATAAAGTCTTTGTTACAAAGCAGAGAACTTAGCTTTGACTCTCCCAGAGATGGTGTTTCCCACCCAGTCGCCAGTCCTGCTTCTCCTCCTTTCAAGACTCAGTGCTTCATGTAAGGATGCACATTTGTGTGTCTGCAGGGTAGGGGACCCAATGCTTTTTGAATGCTTTTGTTTTGGTGTCAGAGTATTGCCAGGTGTTGCCCTAACCCACCGGAAACAGCACAGCAAACTCATCAGGTTATTACCAGAGACTTCCTTTGATTACTTTCTAGACCTTTCTGGTCAGCTTTTGAAAAAGAAGGGGGAACAAGGAGCTGGGGCAATGTGTTTTTTTCCACACATCCTGTTTTTCCTTTGCTGTTCTGCTCTGTTCTCCCGCTACTACACCTTCTGTGTGTGTGGGGGCCTATGTGCATGGAACTGGGGAATGGATATTCCATCCAGCAAGTGCTAACTGAGCCTGCACCTGCGTATGGACCACATCCTCTGCTGATGTGAAGTCTGTGAGAGCAAATGGAGTGTTACAGACAGTGGCTGGTTAGAGTTGTTCCTGTTGGTGCCCATGTGAAACACAGGGCCTCATTTATCTAACCGGTGGGCAGTGGAAGCTCTGGGTAATTAACACACATGGTTTCTCCAAATGCCCCTGCTGTGCATGTCTGCAGTGGGAAGGGGTACCCTGCGACTCTTCTGTTCACGTCTCTTCATTTTTGAACCCTCTGAAGCAGAAGTGGAGTGTGGAGACCATGCAAGGAAGCCTGTAGCTGAGGAAAATTCCTGCCTAGACAGAAACCTCATACCGCCCAAACTGCTTTTCATGTTATTTCCTGATTCCAGCACCTCATTTGCTCCTCTGTTTTAAACCACAAAGCTTCCTCTCTATAAATAGCCAGGGCACGACACGGACACCTTGTAAGCCGCAGCGCAGAGCTGGCAGGGCGAAGGCTGCCCCCCACCACAGCCTGGCTGTCACGGCACCACTTCGGCACCGTGGTACGGTCCTGCCATCCAGAAAAAAATGGGGCAGAATCGTGAAGCCCCATCAGACTCCAGCAGCTGGTGTGTTTCAAACAAGATTTAACATTGGTAACTGTTTAATTGCTAATGAAGATGGGTGTCCTCCACTGCCACAGCCATGGGAGGGCTATGATGCAGCACTCCAACTAGAGACTGGGCCAAAGCAACTCTTTCTGTTCTCCCCTTCTGTGGCATGAGGCAATTTTAGAACCACAGCCTTCAGGCTCGCTGTCACCTCCACAAGCTCCCTGGGGGCTGCAGGACACGTCACATACCTCTGCAGGAGAGCAGCATGAGGCTGGACAGTGTCAGTGCAGAGCAATGGGCAGAAATGAAACTCCAGCAGCAGTGTTATTTCCCATTAGGTCAAAGGAAGTTTGCAGGATTCCTTAGCCCTTATTTAGTAAATTTGTTTGCTTTGGAGGGAAATACTTGTGATAGTGTCTGGGAGCAACCCCCACCCAGCTGCAGCATGGCAGTGCATAGCAGTCTCAGTCTCACAGCTTCCCTGACCAGCCAGTGCTCCTGGGACAGTTTGAGGGTCTCTCTGCACTTGATCAGCTCCAGGATTTATGGGGTTGGCCTGCGGCTCCAGCACTCAGATGCACTCCACCCCCTCGCTTCCTGGGCGCTCCCTGGGGTGCTAGGCTGGAAATGGAGCTGCAGGAACGGTGCTAGGCTGGGGGCCAGCAGCAGGCATGGAGACCTGGGTGTCACTGGTGAGGATGGGGACACTCAGGAAAGCCAGACCCCACTGCCCAGCCAGGGACAAAGTCTCTGTGAGCACCAGCGTCTCAGGATTTTCCTGGTGACACGTATCCCGGGGACACCCTGGGGTACGGAGTATGCAGGGGGCATGGGTGGGATGGGAGGTATGAGGACACCCCGAGGCAGGGAGCACATGTGGGGTGTGGGGGACATGTGGGGCAGGGGGTACAGGGACACCCCTGAGGCAGGGAGTGCATGTGTGGCACTCAGAGGTGGAAGGCACAAGGACATTGCAGGGCAGGCAGCACACGGGGGAGAGCATAGAGGTGAAAGCACAGGGATACCCTGGGGCAGGGAGCATGCGTGGGTGAGGGGGGCGCACATGTGAGGCATGGCGACACTGTGGGGTGTGGGAGCACGTGTGGGGCATGGGAACATATGTGGGGCATGCGGACGCTGTGGGGTGGGAGCGTGTGTGGAGCAGGGGGAGACACACAGGGCAAGGGGTGAGGGCACGTGTGGGAGGTAGCACGCATGGAGCAGGGGGATACCATGGGACTGGGACACGCGTGGGGCAAAGGGACACTGTTCCATGCTTGGAGCAGGGGGAGATCAGGTGTGGGGACACGCATGGGGCGAGGGCACACCGCGAGGTGGGAGCACGTGTGGTCGGAGGTGAACCAGTTGTGAGGACACGCGTGGGGTGAGGGGACATCACCTGGTGGGAGCACACTTGGAGCAGGTGCAAACCACGGTGTAGGAACACGCGTGGGGCGCGGGGACACACGTGGGTGGGACCGCGCGCGCGGAGCTGGGGGTTCCCGCGGGGCGGGAGCACGCGTGGGGCGCGAGGCGCGCGCGGGGCGCGGCGCGGGCTGCGATTGGCTGCGGCACGCTGACGTCACGGCGGGTGTCGCTATAATAAGCTCGGCGGCGCCGAAGCGGCTCGGGGAGTCGGGCGGGGACGGGACGGGACGGGACGGGACGGGACGGGACGGGACGGGACGGGACGGGACGGGACGGTCCTGTCCTTCGGTCCCGTATGCGTGGTGCCCGGCGCAGCAGTGCCGCGGAGGAGCCGTAGGCAGAGCCGACCCTCGGCGCCTGCCTCGGGGCGCTGTTGGGGGGACCATGGGGGTGGCGGGCACCGAGCTACCCGGCGGCAACGTCAGCGCCAACCAGAGCACTGCCGACCCCACGCTGTCACGGGACATGTGGATGGTGGGCATGGGGATGCTCATGTCGGTGATCGTGCTGGCCATCGTCTTCGGCAATGTGCTGGTCATCACTGCCATCGCCCGGTTCCAGCGCCTGCAGACTGTCACCAACTACTTCATCACCTCGCTGGCCTGCGCTGACTTGGTGATGGGGCTGGCTGTGGTGCCCTTCGGTGCCAGCCACATCATCATGGAGATGTGGAAGTTTGGGAACTTCTGGTGTGAGTTCTGGACCTCCTTGGACGTGCTCTGTGTCACAGCCAGCATTGAGACGCTCTGTGTCATTGCTGTGGACCGGTACTTTGCCATCACCTCCCCTTTCAAGTACCAGAGCCTGCTGACCAAGAGCAAGGCACGTGTGGTCATCCTTGTGGTGTGGGTGGTTTCAGCCCTCACCTCCTTCTTGCCCATCCAAATGCACTGGTATAGGGCAGACCGTGACGAGGCCATCCTGTGCTATGAGAAGGACACATGTTGCGACTTCTTCACTAACCAAGCCTATGCTATTGCCTCCTCCATCATCTCCTTCTACCTGCCGCTTGTGGTCATGGTATTTGTGTATGCCAGGGTCTTCCAGGTGGCCAAGAAGCAGTTGCAGAAGATAGACAGGAGTGAGGGGAGGTTTCACACCCAGAACAAGGAGCAGGAGCAGAAAGGGGGAGCTGGGCACCGCCGTACCTCCAAGTTCTTCTTGAAGGAGCACAAGGCCCTCAAGACCCTGGGCATCATCATGGGCACCTTCACACTGTGCTGGTTGCCCTTCTTCATTGTCAACATCGTGCACGTCATCCAGGACGACATCATACCCAAGTATGTGTACACACTCTTGAACTGGCTGGGCTATGTCAACTCTGCCTTCAACCCTTTGATCTATTGCCGAAGCCCGGACTTCAGGTATGCCTTCCAGGAGCTCCTGTGCCTCCGCAGGTCTGCCCTGAAGATGTATGCCAACGGCTACTCAAACAGCAATGGCAAGGGTGACTACAACGAGGAGGACAACGGCTACCCCTTGGCATCAGATAAAACCTGCGACCTGCTCTGCGAAGAGGGCTCCTTCCCTCACCCTGAGGACTTTTTGCGCTGCAAAGGTACTGTGCCTAGTGGGTAGCTTCGAGATGCGATGGGCTCTGGCGTGGCACTCAGCACAGTCAAAGAGGAGCCTTTCTCTCTAAGGAGAAACAAACCCCCAATGATAATAATAGTAATCATAGAATGGTTTGAGTTGGAAGGGACTTTAAAGATCATACAGTTCTAACCCCCCTGCCACGGGTAGGAGCACCTCCCACTAGACCAGGCTGCTCAAGACCCCATCCAACCTGGCCCTGAACACCTCTAGGGAGGGGGTAACACTTCCAGAGAGGGGGCAGTGATCCTCTCTAGAGCGTACCTAAAGCCTAGTGGCTGCAAGAAACCTAAAACTCAGCAAACCTTCTGCAAAGAGGTGGGGGGGTTGCCCTGGGCAGACGCGAAGGGCTGCTCGCAGTTTACCTATTTGGGGACATGTCCCTTGGGCAGAGGTCGGGGAGGGAGTTGAGGACTGTCCAGAAAGCTCGTTCAAGGAGGAACAACCCGATGTTGAACTACCTCATGCTCACACTGCTGGGAGCCGGTGGGAGCGGGGCTGCAGCCGCACCGGTCTTCCCAGGTCTCTTCTCGTAACCGAGGCGGTGCCGTGGGACCCGTCCCCGGCCAGGAGAGCAGTGATACCAGTTTGTCCAGCGCAGAGGACTGTGCGGAGATGGCACCCTGCGACAAACACCCGGGGAAGGGATGCTGGGAGAGGGGCTGAGGGCGGCTCGGCAGGATCAGTCACGGCTGTTGCTATCAGTGGGACGGTTTGAACAGCGCCCAGAGACAGGGAATAGCCAAGCGCTATAAGGACCTTCGGCTGAAGTAATAGTAATAATAACAGAAATAAACGGACTGTTTGCCCAGAATGCGAGACTGTGACTGTGGGACTCAGGAATGTGGTACTTGAGAAGTTGGGCGAGATGCTGCTACAACCGCAGACCATCCTTTTGTTGAGGCTCCAACCAAAGCTTTTAAACTGCCCGGTTTGTTTAACTTCAAGTCTCAAATGACAGCGAGCCCGGGGAGGTGGGAGAGGAGGAGAAGCTTTGTTTTGTGCAGCAGGCTGGAAGCCCGGCTCTGGCCGCGGGACGCCTGTAGGGCGGTTTGTTTGTGGAGGATTTCTTTCCTCCTTGCGACAGGCTTTGAGTTTTGCTGTCAGCCGGGCAGACACGGGTAGGCAGGTGCTGCGGGACGGGGACAGGGACAGGGCTGGCACTGCTGCCTAGGGCTTGCTTTCTGAAGTGTCCCTGGCTGGAGGAAAGGAGCAGTCGGGGTGGGAAACGAATCCTCCCACCGCATTGCCTTCACCCGCGGCTGCGGTCTAAAGGCTTGGACCCGAGGGCAAGCGTGGGGGCTTTTCAGAAACACGGGGGAGAGGTGGGGGGAAAAGGTGCTCACGGGACCTATAGGCTCTCTGTGGGGCCGTGGTGTCCCGGGGAGGATGCTCGGGCACTGCGTGTGTGCAGGCATTACCTCCCCCCTGCTCCCCTCTTTCGTATTTCCACGCACTTGGCCCGCACTGCGGGAGTTTTGTTTGCACTGCTGCTGCTGGGGCTGTGCGGTAGTCAGTGTGTGGCGTTTGAGGGACGCTGGGTCCCCGGTGGAGCTGGCTTTGCAGATGCAGTGGGGTGACCAGCTGCATCCCCGGAGCAGAGTCCTGTAGAGTGGGTGCCCCACTCTGCAGGCACAGTCCCCGTGTGGCTCTGACTCCCATGGGTGCTCTGAGAAGGACTTGCCCCAAGTGTTGGTACCAAAACGGACAATTCTGGGAAGCACTGGAGTGCAGTGCCAAACTCCTCTTCGAGACCTCACACCTCTCCTTGTCAAGCCTCACCTGAAGTTTTTTTTTGTGGAGCTAGTGGAACCAGAACTGTCTAGAATCTCCTACTGCTTCCTTTTCTTCTTTCCCAAAGCAGACCTGATCATGCTTAGGAAGGGTGCTGGAAAGGAGGAACAGCTATAAGAGCCCTCTCCTCCTCTAGCTCTGTGACAGGTGCTGGCTCAGCTCTGCTTGCTGCCTTTCCAGCTCAGCACTACAGCAGAGGCAGGGAATATGCTTGAG